>OX465590.1:10003517-10721017 GCA_950022655.1 Alentia gelatinosa
AGGGACACCCCGCTTAAGGGGACAATTTGCTCGGAACGGAAATTTTTCCCACTATTAAGAGTTTATTTAACCCCGCTTAAAGGGACACCCCGCTTAAGGGGTCACCCCGCTTTAGGGGACAGTTTTTCGGTACAGAAATGGTTAAAAACCCCGCTTAAGGGGACAGTTTGGAAGGATATCATATCAAAAACACTGAAAATCCAAGTTTATGGTGCCCGTTTGTACAGGATAGACAGAACAATAGGACTGAGCATTCCCGAGCGGGCCCGGGCGGCCAGAGTGTGTTTTTTCATGGTTATAACTACATCTCTAGCGGGTCTGGGCGGGCCACAGTGAGTGGATATTAGAACCCGTGATTTTCGCGCCTGCTGAAGGTGCCAGGTAAGAGGCCCGCTTACAGGTTAGCTGTGGGCGACACAGGGAGGGCTGGGGGCTTTGAAGGTGCGGTATTCAGTGAGCCGTCGCGGCTCAGGGCGGCTCACGATGAGTCCTTTTAGGAGTGCTGATTTCTCTCAGAAGTAACTGGGGTGGGGGGGGGGGGGGGGGGGGGGTCATTGACCGGGGGTATAAAAAGGAGCGAATTTCACAAGGAAGGCATATCCACCTTCAACCTCTATTATCTTCTTCTTCTTTTTTTGTATATTTATATTCATTTATATTATATAAATTATTTCAAGTAAACAAATATAAATCATATATGATTTATATTTATTTATTTAATTATGTGTTATTGATAAACATTTTAACCTAATAACCATCGTTTCCTTCATTTATGTAGGAATTCTCTATTATATTGTATAGCCATTGAAAGACTGAAAACCCCGCTTAAGGGGACACCCCGCTTAAGGGGACACTTGGCCCGGAACGGAGGGTGTCCCCTTAAGAGGGGTTTTACTGTATATAACGTCCAACCATGCTTGTACAAGTCACAGAACTCGATGATAATTTACGGTTTGTACAGAACTCGGCATAAATGTCTCGGTCCGTACAAACCATAAATTACCATCTCTTTCTGTGAATTGTACAGCATGTTCAGGACGTTCTATATAATTACTTTTATCAATGGTATTGTAGATGCCTGATTAATTGGCATAATCATCCAGACAGGGAGTCGGTCACTATCGTTTTGAACCTCCATTCCTTGCCCCTCATATGTGGGACGAAATAGAGAAGGAAACCAATATTTGATGACCCAAAATATTTTTTTGGACGAAAGGGATAGTATATTACGAAAATGAGGACGGAAGGGGTTTTTCCAGAACCGCGCCCCATACTCATATACCCCGGTAAACATAGTGTCAATTTCTCCTGGAATAAGTGATGATGAATTCAAAATCCTTAACTGTGTGCTGTATTTAGTATATGTAGATTTTATAAATGGTAGGTGAGAGGATTGTCCAATTCATAGAGAAACAAAATAAATGATGTCGAATGCATTCCTGTACACCTTGCCGCACGCTTATGTCATGTTATTCTGTCACATGACCAGGCAGAGGTCTAACAATACGTGGGGTGTATTGCGGGCCAGTTGCCATATGACAACAATAACCTGCACAGTAGGCTGCATGATACAAATGCGTGGTTCTGAGAAACTGGGCAGACGGCTAAGCCCCGATTGTCTACATCAATATGACATAAAATGTATACCCACTATGACATAAAAGGATCTCAATAAAGCCCGGGTCTTGGACCATGCTGAGGATGACTCACTCGGCAGACGACACGAGCGTCGTAAACGGTCGGAGAAGGAGAAACGTGTCTTATCCTATCCCTAATATAAAATCCCATAGGCTTAACATTGACTTTCCGTGTGCGCCCGTATGTCGCATACGGATAAAAAAATCGCTCCTAGGAGCGTACAAAAAATGGACCAATCAGAGATAAGCAGCTGAAAGTAGTTCCAAGCGCCTTCAGAGCAGCAAGGAGAGCTATATGGAGTGTTTTTTGTTATTATCCTCACATAAAAATATCGTTCACAGGGGTTAGGATAAAATCAAAACCTTATTCGTTTTAATCTGGGCTCCCGTATGCGACTCCTGGAGTTCTGGCTCAGGATATCACTCGGCTCCGCCTTGGATATCACTACGCCAAACTCCAGTCGAATTTGAAAAGAAGTACAATTTTTTTTTTTTTTTTTTTTTTTTCGGCTTGTGTAAGAGGTGTATTTAGCCACGTCTCAATAATCTTGAAAAGAAGTACAGAAAGCTACACATTCTAAACTCCTATTTTCAAAGATTTCCTTCACCTTCTTGAAAATATCCCTCTTGGGATCTTCACCTGAAGGACGGAGATTCTACACCATCCTCCCCTCACTAACACCTGATTGTGTTTTTTAAAGGAATCCCTGAGGAGATGCGGAAGAAGTTCGAGGCCTTTAAGATCAGGCACGTGATCGCGCAGGACGGGAACACGATGGAGATGAAAGTGACGATGCCCACCTTCGAGCAGGAGATGACTCTGGTGGTGGACGGCACGGAGCAGGAGTTCGACGACATGCTCACCCACACCAAGGCCAAGGTGAGATCCTCACTGTGATACAGTCCCTGTATCCCCTCACCCACACCAAGGCCAAGGTGAGATCCTCACTGTGATACAGTCCCTGTATCCCCTCACCCACACCAAGGCCAAGGTGAGATCCTCACTGTGATACAGGCTCCAGTCCCTGTATCCCCTCACCCACACCAAGGCCAAGGTGAGATCCTCACTGTGATACAGTCCCTGTATCCCCTCACCCACACCAAGGCCAAGGTGAGATCCTCACTGTGATACAGTCCCTGTATCCCCTCACCCACACCAAGGCCAAGGTGAGATCCTCACTGTGATACAGTCCCTGTATCCCCTCACCCACACCAAGGCCAAGGTGAGATCCTCACTGTGATACAGGCTCCAGTCCCTGTATCCCCTCACCCACACCAAGGCCAAGGTGAGATCCTCACTATGAAACAGGCTCCAGTCCCTTTATCCTACCCCTAATAAAAAACTCCATAGGCTTAACATTGGGTCACTGTATTCGGTCACTAAAAAATATCGCTCTAGTGGGATACACTTGACAAATGACGTCATCTGTTAATGTAGAAGTAATTCAGACGGGCGGGGTAGGATAAATTCTAAACCAAACTCGAGTTAGTTGTGTTATTGTTCATCGCACTCCGGCAAGACCACATATAACTGCTCTCGGCTTCGCCTCTCACAGTAATATGCGATCTTGCCGTCGTGCGATAAACAACAACAGGACTAACTCTTGTTTGGTTTCTCCATAGTATCCCCTCACCCACACCAAGGCCAAGGTGAAATCCTCACTGTGATACAGTCCCTGTATCCCCTCACCCACACCAAGGCCAAGGTGAGATCCTCACTGTGATACAGGCTCCAGTCCCTGTATTCCCTCACCCACACCAAGGCCAAGGTGAGATCCTCACTGTGATACAGGCTCCAGTCCCTGTATCCCCTCACCCACACCAAGGCCAAGGTGAGATCCTCACTGTGATACAGGCTCCAGTCCCTGTATTCCCTCACCCACACCAAGGCCAAGGTGAGATCCTCACTGTGATACAGGCTCCAGTCCCTGTATCCCCTCACCCACACCAAGGCCAAGGTGAGATCCTCACTGTGATACAGGCTCCAGTCCCTGTATCCCCTCACCCACACCAAGGCCAAGGTGAGATCCTCACTGTGATACAGGCTTCAGTCCCTGTATCCCCTCACCCACACCAAGGCCGAGGTGAGGTCCCCACCGTGATACAGGCTTCAGTCCCTGTATCCCCTCACCCACACCAAGGCCAAGGTGAGGTCCCCACCGTGATACAGGCTTCAGTCCCTGTATCCCCGCCACCCATACCAAGGCCAAGGTGAGGTCCTCACTGTGATTCAGTCCCTGTATCCCCTCACCCACACCAAGGCCAAGGTGAGATCCTCACTGTGATACAGGCTCCAGTCCCTGTATCCCCTCACCCATACCAAGGCCAAGGTAAACGTTGTCATTCATCTAACGGTCAAAGTTAGACAGGCTTCAGTCCCTGTATCCCCTCCACCTACCTCACCCTTCCTCACTGTGATACAGGCTTCAGTCCCTGTACCCCTCCACCTACCCCACCCCTCCTCACTGTGATACAGGCTTCAGTCCCTGTACCCCTCCACCTACCCCACCCCTCCTCACCGTGATACAGGCTTCAGTCCCTGTACCCCTCCACCTACCCCACCCCTCCTCACTGTGATACAGGCTTCAGTCCCTGTACCCCTCCACCTACCCCACCCCTCCTCACTGTGATACAGGCTTCAGTCCCTGTACCCCTCCACCTACCCCACCCCTCCTCACTGTGATACAGGCTTCAGTCCCTGTACCCCTCCACCTACCTCACCCTTCCTCACTGTGATACAGGCTTCAGTCCTTGTTCCCCTCCACCTACACTAGCCCTCCTCACCATGATACAGGCTTCAGTCCCTGTACCCCTCCACCTACCCCACCCTCCTCACCGTGATATAGGCTTCAGTCCCTGTACCCCTCCACCTACCCCACCCCTCCTCACCGTGATACAGGCTTCAGTCCCTGTACCCCTCCACCTACCCCACCCCTCCTCACTGTGATACAGGCTTCAGTCCCTGTACCCCTCCACCTACACCACCCCTCCTTACTGTGATACAAGCTTCAGTCTCTGTACCCCTCCACCTACCCCACCCCTTCTCACTGTGATACAGGGGCTGGTTCAATCCACAATGGTGTCCTTTTTCTGGTGCTGGTTTGCACCAACACTCTCCATGCACAGATCCTTGAAACTGGTCAGAATATCTGCTGGGAGAGTGATACCCTTGAACTTCCTTGATTGACACATCCAGATTAAATTACTCTTTAGTTGACCTTGTATATCTACCCCCACTAGTACCACTAGTACCCTCTCTACCCGGCGGGCCTGTGGTTGGAAACTATAAACATTGAGTCAAGATTTTAAATGGCCACAGGCGATATTTATTGCTATGATAACATAACACCTGAGGGAGGGGTAGGAGGAGGTGTAGGGTTTCAGGGAGCGGCCCAGGGGGGGGGGACACCCCACAGGAGGTTGTGTGCCTGTTGGACAAGTCTTTGATTCCTGAGCCGGTCAGGGAAACGGAACATATTACAATACATCTCATCCTGATTTATTATCATTTTTTTGTTGAATGTTCATAATCAAACACTTGAGCAAGTCTAGGTCAAAGTAAATTACAATCATTCCTACCAGAGCCTATATTTGTACTGCTTTCAGTAGCTTGAACTGTTAACTTTGCCACGTCTTTAGAAAATATCTTTTAGTCAAATTTAGGAAGTATTGTGTCCTTACTGTGACAGACCTCTCATAGCTGAGAATCGGGGTCAAGATGGTGAGGACTGGTTCATGGACGCATTGAGCCCGGGAAGATTCGAGCCCTGGACGCCTTGAGCCTTTCTGTGGACGCCTTGAGCCTACCCTGTGGACGCCTTGAGCCTACCCCATTTTGGTTTCCTTGAGCATCTACATGTAAAAAACTTTGAAAAGTGTACTTATACTGGTTTATAGCCACATATACTCAACCCTAACCCAACCCTTTTCTAACCCTAACCCGCTAATCGGGACTAAAATTAGGTAGGCTCAAGGTGTCCACGGGGTAGGCTCAAGGCGTCCACTTTTTCGCGCTGACAGGAGGCTCAAACGGTAAAAGGCTCAAGACGTCCAATTCCCGTGAGGACTTTTTTTTTAAATCATTAAAAGGACTCACTTTTAATGATGGGGTAAATCATCTACAACTACCCTCTTCTTTTACCATAATATACATCACAGGTCCAGATACCAGCTGAAGGTCACACCCTGAGACCCTTAGATAATATCTAACAAACTGTGTCCCTTTACAGAAAGTCAGAGTCTCCAGTATTTTGATATTCATGTTATGCTTTCTAAACGTCTCTTTTTGAGGTGGTTGCTCGCTGGGAAGGCGACAAGATGGTGGCGGATGTGGAGAATGGCGGGAAAAAGAGCCACATGGAGAGGTACATGGACGGGGACCAGATGGTGGCCGTGAGTTCTTCTAACACTGTACAGTTTTCTATTGTATTGTATAGAGGAAACCCATTCAGGTTTAGGGTCTGAGCTCGTATCCCATCGAGTTTGAATCACGTAGTAATTCACAAGGCGAAGCCGCGTGAATTGCTATGTGATTCAAATGAGATGGGATCGAGCTCTGACCCTAAACTTGAATGGGTTTGTGAATTGATCTCACCCTTAATATTGACTAATGGGCTAACATTTGTGACATTATCCCCCATTGGATATTTTTCCTAATTATCTAATGGGTGTTAGATACGAGTTTCCAAAGTCTATGGAGAAAAAATATCTGGGGTGAGATAATACATAATACATTATCCCTAACATCATAAATCTATATCATGCCATAAGGATAATGGCTGGAAGAAACAAACCCTCAAATAAAGTAGGTAAAAATTCTTTCTCATGTGTGCGTTACGTGATCTGGCGGGATCTTTGAACGCGTTCAATTTGAAAAAAAAATTCAAGCTGATGCAACGTACACAAACCCTCAAATAAAATCAGTTTCTGGACTTTCTGAGAACAAAATGTACTATGCAATATTTTTCCCTTTTTTCTGGTACCAAGGTACCACATAGATATTCAGGTCACTTGGGGCCAGGAAAAAAGAGTGGAAATACTTTTCATGTGGAATTAACTGCCTCAGAGAGACTTAGAAAACGTGGAAAACACATGTTGGCCATATAATAGGGCTGAGGGTGTGTGGGGAGGTTCAAACCACTGTTTTATTGGCGTGGGTCAACTTATAGTATTCTTGTTATATAAAAGAAAAATATCTTCATAAGGCCACGCAAAAAAACCACTTGTTTCTCATCACCGCGCGCATCAGAAAAAACGATTCTAGAACTTTTTTTTTTTTCTTAAATAGGTGAACCTTGATAGAAATTATGAAAGGTATGTGTATTTAGTATCAAATTAAAGCTCCTGATGTCAAGGATGCATTAAATGTATAGCCAATAAAAATCTGGAAACCCTTTGTAAGCAGACACCCCGCGTAAGCGGCCACTTTGGCTCGGATCGGAGGGTGTCCGCTTATGCGGGGTTTTACTGTATGTCTGAAGCCCATTTTATGGCACTTCAAAAGCCATCTTTAATATAGCAAAAAAAAAAAAAAGCGCCCTTGTCATATTTTTTCAAGGCTTGGTGATGAGAAACAAGTTGTGTTTTTGAGTGGCCTAACTTCCAGACGAAAACTAGGATTTCCATGGTACAGTGGAAAACTGCCATCCCTGGACCATATTGAGCAGGTTGATGTAGTGAGGTTGCCTTAGAAAGATGTAGGTGATGGCTATTATTATCTCACCCCTGGTATTTTTTTTGTCCCATAGGCTTAACATTGGGAACTCGTTCTCCATGCCCTGATGAGTATTGCAGTCTGTTCACCATGGTCTATATTTTGTGTGTCAGGGAACGAGGCGTGTTGAGAGACCGAGGTATTTTTCAAACACCAACACTGTAGATCTTTATCTACTACCCGGTGACCTGGAAAATTTGGAAATACTTTAGTATGTACAGGGGTGAGATGAATACAGAAAGCAACTTCTTTTGGTCAAATAATTCGTTTGAATGCTACATGATATTCACTCAGCTGTCACCTTGTTCATATCACTCCACATCAAACTCATGGAGAATGACGACTTTGACCAAAACCTGTTGGTTTCTTCTTTAGTCTAGAATTATGGATCAGGTGACATACAATTTCTTTACAGTTGGGTCCATGAGGATAAAACTGAACTTATGTTCGTTTTACAGACGGCCACGGTCGAGGGAATGTTGGCGACTCTGTACATGGTGAAGAGTTAGGAACAGCAGCCACCACGTGGTCACAAAACTCTGCCCCTTCTAGGAGCAATCCAGTGGCCTCACTCGCTCCTTCACAGTTTACACGAAGGAAGACTGGATAATTCACAGATAGGAATAAAAATAAAATAAGAATACACACCATACGTAGTTTTATATAAAGTGATCCTATATTAGCCTTGTAATAAAGCAATAAATATGGCTTGATATAACCACAAATTCTGTGTTTCTTCGTACCTGGTGTATGATATTTCAAGGTATCTAGATCTTGCAGCACTAGCATCAGACCAAATGGTTTAGCGAAGAACGATCTGAGACATATCTTGAACTTTAGATGCTGGAACTTATACCCAGTTTTATCCTACCCCTAATATAAAATCCCATAGACTTAACATTGACATTCCGTATGCGCCCGTATGTCGCATACGGATAAAAAAATCGCTCCTAGGAGCGTACAAAAAATGGACCAATCAGAGATCAGCAGCTGAAAGTAGTTCCAAGCACCTTCAGAGCAGCAAGGAGAGCTATATGGAGGACTTCAGAAAGTTTTTATCGTGTTTTTTGTTATTATCCTCACATAAAAATATCATTCACAGGGGGTAGGATAAAATCAAAACCTTATTCGTTTTAATCTGGGCTCCCGTATGCGACTCCTGGAGTTTGGGCTCTGGATATCACTCCGTCAAACTCCAGTCGTCGCATACGGGAGCCAAGATTAAAACTCATCCGGTTTTACGATAATATTTTGACTTTTTCATGTGGCAATGGCAGCTTTGAATGCAAGCCGTTCTAAACCCGCAAGTATGAGACAACTATTGATGACGCAGATAATGAAGTCTGGTATTACTGATTTTGGCATGAAGAACCTTTTCAGGTTCTTTTCGTGTAAAATTTCCTCTTCTGAGTTGGGTTTTCTCCCGTCAACCCTCTGCGGGTCTATTGGGGAGACGTCAAATCAGTGAACCGCAAGTGTCAACAAAAGCCTGGAATAACAACTGCAAGGATTGGTTAACATACAGGTTCAAGTGCCTTTGTCTGTGTAAACAGCCAAAGAAAACGCTAGAACCAGGTCATCTGACCACCACCAACCAACCACGGTCAAGATCTGAAGAAGTCCGACGATATTTCGCGGGAACACGGCTGAAATCCGCGTTCGAATCGGTCACTTACTCGCTAGTCGCGTACAGCCCTGTCAAGCAACCTTTTCAGGTTCTTTGTTTGGATGGTTGACTGCTGGCTTTATTTCCCTTGTCAAATACAAGTTATAGTACCTTATCTCACCCCTGATATTTTCCCCCCGTAGACTTAACATTGGGAACTCGTATCCAACGCCAGTCGATTATTTAGGGATAAAAGTCAATGGGGGATTATGTCGCAAATGTTAGCCCATTAGTCAATGTGAATGGTGAGATGAATTCAGAAACCCACACAAGTTTACGGTCAGGCCTCGATCCCATCTCTTGTGAATCGCTACGTAATTGAGTCAGCTTTGCCTTTTGAATAAATATGCGATCAAAAACTCAGAATCCGGATAGGTACACGTAAGTGAAGTAGGGTAGAACTCCGACACGGCATTATGTAACAAGAGCTAAGTGTGCATTTCCAAATAGAATCATTGGCCTTTAACCCTTTAAGGATGCATGATGCCTGGAGGCATCACCGCGCTAAAGACGCATGATGCCTGGAGGCATCACCGCACTAAAGACGCATGATGCCTTGAGGCATCATTGTCCCAATATTAAGAAAAAGTTTTAACAAAGAAATAATAGAGCAATATTCATGAAATCTTCAGAAAATGTAGATATAATATCATTTTTAGTATTTCTATTAAAAAGAAATAAAATATTTATGATTATGTATCATATTGCATGATTACAAACTTCGATATCAGTTTTATCTATTATGTGGCCGTCCTGTAGCCAGACAGACTGCCACCAGTAACCGTCCTTATGGGAGTAGCTGGACCCCAGGCAGCCGTCCTTAAAGGGTTAAAAGGCCAAATAAGCAGGTGGACGCATTTAAAACTCACTACAAGTAGCTTAACACCTGTTTAGAATTGTTGATTGAAAATATTTTGATATCTTAATTCGAACTAAGGGAGGGAGGGAGTCCATGAATAGGGAAGGACCTGCATTGATTGGCTATTTAAAGGCCTATTCCTCTGTGAACACAGTAGTTCATGGATCAGTGCACACATATATTTAGCTACCTGTAGCCCTGGGATTCAATTGGCAATCAGTATTTACAAAATGTGTTGCCTCATGGATGAGTGCACACAGACCTGTCTGCATGCTGCCTGCCCATGTGGTCCAACAAAAACTTTGTTCCTATTTACACCAATAAAGTAGGTCAAGCCAATATCTGGTGGTAAATGGCATTACAAATGATTTTACAAAACAACATCATTTGACTGGGTCTTGACTGATTCCTACAACAATGTTATGAACCATTTTGACTTCTGTTTATGTGTAAATATGCTGAATAAACCATCTTCTCATACACCTGATGCCTCCCCCCCTCCTATTATGAGATTTGGCAAAAATACATGAATAGCACATCAAATATACATTTCATCTAAAAAATGACACTTTCTAGAGTGTAAGCAACTGTCAGTGCCACTTATGGAGATGGTAAATGTTACACCAATGCTCACTGTAAATCAATATTGAGTAAACATCTGTTTGAGCATGCCCATTTCACTGAAAATCCCCCCACTTTCAACAAATACTTGAATATCTCTGTAAGTATAGAATCTACTTAGAAAATTCCACTTCCTAGCACCTACTGTTTTTTATTCTCTTTCAAATGAGGCATATCATATTCTGATTCAGAAATATGTCCATAAAGGAGTTCTTAAAAATGGACCTGTGACTACAAAGGTTCCCCCCCCCCCCCAACTGAATTCACTTTTTTTTTCTTTTAAATCCATGCCAAAATACTAAATATTAAAACTGTAAGGTATTGTACCACCATAAAACCTTCTTTCCAAATCAGAAATCATATTCCTATCTGTACTTAGTTAGCTCTAAAAACCAAAAATGTGGTCAGGTCATCTAGTGACTTTACAAGCATGTGTACTACAGTAGGATATAGCCATAACCTAAAGACCAACTGTCCACCTGCTAATAATAACTGCAACTTAATCTTTCCTTTTTAATATTCAATTACGAAGACGGATATCAGCATGCTTATATTTTATTCACGATGGAGTAAGAAAATATACCTTATAGACATGTATTTTGTAAGGATTTCATACCAACAAACTCCAGTATAATACCTGCAGCGTAAGGATACCATGCACGTGTCCGATTGATAATATGATACACTTATACATTATCTATATTTATTATATACGTGTTCTTTCTGAGCTGTGCCATACATGCCATTCAATAAAGATTTCTGTATGGCACTCCCGGAACTATTTCTGTCCAACATGACTAGAGAGATCGGCGGCCATTTTTTTTTCCGATAAACTAAATTCAAAGTACTGAATCACAGTAGAATTATGGGGAAAATAACTGAAATTAACTGAAATACCTCCAAGTATAAAACAGTTGAATAGCAATTTGATTATATATATGTTAATTTGGTCAAATGGCCGATCCCCACCAATACTGTTTCGTTATGTTACTATTCAATCAGTAATATCTCTGGTAATATCTCAGTAAATATCCAACATAGAGACATCAAACAAAAAATGGTATGGAGATATACCTCTGAATTAATTGTCTAAAAATCGAAAATAACCGATTTTCACTGTGACTTCTCTTTGGAATAGTATTAAGCACAGAAAATACAATACAGTAAAATTATCGATGGGTTATAAAAATAGTGTAGTGTGATCCCATTTAGGTCCAGTGCAATTTATTAATCATAATCATATTTAAATTGATGAAATTAATTTTTGAAACAATATGATTTTATTTGTTTTACATCAATCCAAAACATATTTATATTAAAAGTATAAGAATGGCATCTTGGTGTATGATATATGACATAAAGATTTTCAATAATGGCGCAAAGTTAATGCCCTACCACTGATTGTATGCTCGGAATTATTTTTTCATTCAGGGAGGTCGCTCAAATTTTGCATTGTACTAGTACGTAAACCTAAATTTATTATACAAAGAAATGCACTATCGAATTGATAATTGCTGTACTGCAGGAGAAATATATTTCCCAACGAACCCAAGAGGTTTCGTTCCAATGAAATTGTTAATAATTCTATTACAACTGATTAAACTAAAAATGCCTTAAAGAGTGGTAATTTCGTGCCTGTAGCACCATCTAGTGGATACTGTATGAAGCAGAATACCACTCACCTGCAGAGGTTTAGTTACGATTTCCCCTGAACTCCATGGAGGGAGATTGTGTAGGGAGGCTACGGGACTGTGTGATGTCATTCCATACTGCACCGCTAGAGCAGGGCTCCGTTTTTTAGTCAAGACATAATTATCCAACGATACCCTAAAGGGGGTCATCCACAGGAGACTAGTACTCTGTCCGTCCAGTTATTCCGTCTGTAATTCAGACGGACGGCTCAGTTGAGGCGACTTGCTTGGGTAAATCCGTCTGACGGACTGCTATATACATAATCGTTAAAATTGCCTCCACATACAGTACGTCTGTCCCAATAGTTGGACGGATTGAGATGGATTGAGACGGACGGATTAGTGGAAGTCTTCTGAACCCAATCCGTCTGTCTGTAATACCTACAACATACGAATTTCCAAAGTAATTATATATCAAAAACTCCAGACGGGGATATCAAGATAATTAGATATTGCCGTCCAACGTTTTCCCAAAGGTCCGTCCATTCACATTAGATGGAATATTAAAACGTCAGAGGGATAAGTCTTCGATGGAAGTATATTAAAGTGCCGCACCCACTTAATTTGCTTCCGACACACCCTGATCGTCCAATTAACCAATCGTTCAATTGACCGATCGTCCAATTGGCAGATTGACCCACCGACTGACCCACCAAACGATCTATCAATTCATTGACCGATTGACTAACCGACGGATCATCCCACTAACTAATTAACCTGACACTGACCCAACCAATAACTGATGGGATCGACCAACCGACTGATTGTGCCACCGACCAATCATCCCACTGACTCTTCATCCCACCAACAAATCATCCCACCGACAGATCGTCCCACTGACAGATCGTCCCATTGACCGATCATCCCATTGACCGATCGTCCCATTGACCGATCGTCCCATTGACCGATCATCCTATTGACCGATCGTCCCATTGACTGATCGTCCCATTGACCGATTGACCCACTGACTTACCCACCAAACGATCTATTGACTCATAGACCGATTGACTGACCGACAGATCATCCCACTGACTAATTAACCTGACACTGACCCAACCAATAACTGATGGGATCGACCAACCGACCAATCATCCCACTGACCAATCATCCCACTGACCCTTCATCCCACCGACAAATCATCCCACCGACAGATCGTCCCACTGACAGATCGTCCCATTGACCGATCATCCCATTGACTGATCGTCCCATTGACTGATCGTCCCATTGACCGATTGACCCACTGACTTACCCACCAAACGATCTATTGACTCATAGACCGATTGACTGACCGACAGATCATCCCACTGACTAATTTACCTGACACTGACCCAACCAATAACTGATGGGATCGACCAACCGACCAATCATCCCACTGACCAATCATCCCACTGACCCTTCATCCCACCGACAAATCATCCCACCGACAGATCGTCCCACTGACAGATCGTCCAATTGACCGATCGTCCCATTGACCGATCGTCCCATTGACCGATCGTCCCATTGACCGATCGTCCCATTGACCGATTGACCCACCGACTTACCCACCAAACGATCTATTGACTCATAGACCGATTGACTGACTGACAGATCATCCCACTGACTAATTAACCTGACCCTGACCCAACCAATAACTGATGGGATCGACCAACCGACTGATTGTGCCACCGACCAATCATCCCACTAACCCTTCATCCCGCTGACAAATCATCCCACCGACAGATTGTCCCACTGACAGATCGTCCCATTGACCGATCATCCCATTAACCGATCGTCCCATTGACTAATCGTCCCATTGACCAATCGTCCCATTGACTGATCATCCCATTAACTGATCGTCCCATTGACTGATCGTCCCATTGACCGATTGACCCACTGACTTACCCACCAAACGATCTATTGACTCATTGACCGATTGACTAACCGACAGATCATCCCACTGACTAATTAACCTGACACTGATCCAACCAATAACTGATGGGATCGACCAACTGACTGATTGTGCCACCGACCAATCATCCAACTGACCCTTCATCCCGCTGACAAATCATCCCACCGACAGATTGCCCACTGACCGATCGTCCCATTGACCGATCATCCCATTGACCGATCTTCCCATTGACCGATCGTCCCATTGACCGATCATCCCATTGACCGATGGGATGATCGATCATTCGCTGACAAATCATCCCACCGACAGATCGTCCCACTGACAGATCGTCCCATTGACCGATCATCCCATTGACCGATCGTCCCATTGACCAATCGTCCCATTGACCGATCATCCCATTGACTGATCATCCCATTGACTGATCGTCCCATTGACCGATTGACCCACTGACTTACCCACCAAACGATCTATTGACTCATTGACCGATTGACTAACCGACAGATCATCCCACTGACTAATTAACCTGACACTGACCCAACCAATAACTGATGGGATCGACCAACTGACTGATTGTGCCACCGACCAATCATCCCACTGACCCTTCATCCCGCTGACAAATCATCCCACCGACAGATTGCCCACTGACCGATCGTCCAATTGACCGATCATCCCATTGACCGATCGTCCCATTGACCGATCATCCCATTGACTGATCGTCCCATTGACTGATCGTCCCATTGACCGATTGACCCACCGATTTACCCACCAAACGATCTATTGACTCATAGACCGATTGACTGACCGACAGATCATCCCACTGACTAATTAACCTGACACTGACCCAACCAATAACTGATGGGATCGACCAACCGACCAATCATCCCACTGACCAATCATCCCACTGACCCTTCATCCCGCTGACAAATCATCCCACCGACAGATCGTCCCACTGACAGATCGTTCCATTGACCGATCGTCCCATTGACCGATCGTCCCATTGACCGATCGTCCCATTGACCGATTGACCCACCGACTTACCCACCAAACGATCTATTGACTCATTGACCGACTGACTGACCGACAGATCATCCCAATGACTAATTAACCTGACCCTGACCCAACCAATAACTGATGGGATCGACCAACCGACTGATTGTGCGACCGACCAATCATCCCACTGACCCTTCATCCCGCTGACAAATCATCCCACCGACAGATCGTCCCACTGACAGATCGTCCCATTGACCGATCATCCCATTGACCGATCGTCCCATTGACCAATCGTCCCATTGACCGATCGTCCCATTGACTGATCGTCAAATTGACTGATCGTCCCATTGACCGATTGACCCACTGACTTACCCACCAAACGATCTATTGACTCATTGACCGATTGACTAACCGACAGATCATCCCACTGACTAATTAACCTGACACTGACCCAACCAATAACTGATGGGATCGACCAACCGACTGATTGTGCCACCGACCAATCATCCCACTGACCCTTCATCCCACCGACAAATCATCCCACCGACAGATTGCCCACTGACCGATCGTTCCATTGACCGATCATCCCATTGACCGATCGTCCCATTGACTGATCGTCCCATTGACCGATCATCCCATTGACCGATTGACCCATCGACTTACCCACCAAACGATCTATTGACTCCTTGACCGATTGACTGACCGACAGATCATCCCACTGACTAATTAACCTGACACTGACCCAACCAATAACTGATGGGATCGACCAACCGACTGATTGTGCCACCGACCAATCATCCCACTGACCCTTCATCCCGCCGACAAATCATCCCACTGACAGATCGTCCCACTGACAGATCGTCCCATTGACTGATCATCCCATTGACCAATCATTCCATTGACCAATTGTCCTATTGACTGATCGTCCCATTGACTGATCGTCCCATTGACCGATTGACCCACCGACTTACCCACCAAACGATCTATTGACTCATAGACCCATTGACTGACCGACAGATCATCCCACTGACTAATTAACCTGACACTGACCCAACCAATAACTGATGGGATTGACCAACCGACCAATCATCCCACTGACCCTTCATCCCACCGACAAATCATCCCACCGACAGATCGTCCCACTGACAGATCGTCCCATTGACCGATCGTCCCATTGACTGATCGTCCCATTGACCGATCGTCCCATTGACCGATTGACCCACCGACTTACCCACCGAACGATCTATTGACTCATTGACCGATTGACCGACCGACAGATCATCCCACTGACTAATTAACCTGACCCTGACCCAACCAATAACTGATGGGATCGACCAACCGACTGATTGTGCCACCGACCAATCATCCCACTGACCCTTCATCCCGCTGACAAATCATCCCACCGACAGATCGTCCCACTGACAGATCGTCCCATTGACCGATCATCCCATTGACCGATCGTCCCATTGACCAATCGTCCCATTGACTGATCGTCCCATTGACTGATCGTCCCATTGACTGATCGTCCCATTGACCGATTGACCCACTGACTTACCCACCAAACGATCTATTGACTCATTGACCGATTGACTAACCGACAGATCATCCCACTGACTAATTAACCTGACACTGACCCAACCAATAACTGATGGGATCGACCAACCGACTGATTGTGCCACCGACCAATCATCCCACTGACCCTTCATCCCGCTGACAAATCATCCCACCGACAGATCGTCCCACTGACAGATCGTCCCATTGACCGATCATCCCATTGACTGATCGTCAAATTGACTGATCGTCCCATTGACCGATTGACCCACCGACTTACCCACCAAACGATCTATTGACTCATTGACCGATTGACTAACCGACAGATCATCCCACTGACTAATTAACCTGACACTGACCCAACCAATAACTGATGGGATCGACCAACCGACTGATTGTGCCACCGACCAATCATCCCACTGACCCTTCATCCCACTGACCCTTCATCCCACTGACCCTTCATCCAACTGACAGATCGTCCCACCTTTTTATACTGCAAAGACTGCCCAGTAACAGCTTCAGGGTAGCTTGGATCTGGAAGTGGAAAGCCAGTGGTGATATGGTTAGAGCACCTGCCTCAGAATGTGGAGGTCGGGCGATCGATCCCTGCCCAGGCCCAACTTTTTGTCTTTTATTCCTCGCTGATATTGGTTATATCGGTGCATCGGAACGGCCGGTCTTCTTCAAATTTGGAATGCTTATAGGATATATGTATCCCTTACTCGTGTTAAAATGTCATTGCTTAATTCCTACGGGAAGTGGATTTCACTGTCTACATAGGCCTACAGTGAAATACTACAGGTATAGCCACCTGGTGTCAAAATCCGGCATGAGGTTTTATATACATATCGATCCTTTTAACAATTGTTAGGCGGCCGGTTGTGTATTGGTTAGGCACTCCGTTTTGGAACATGAGGATCGGGGGTCCGACCCCCCAGTCACAACCAGTCTTTTTTTTCATTTTCGTTTTTAAATCAAAAGAAAAAGGCCAATGTAGAGAGAATCAATACAATACTGCACTGTGGCAGTGACAGACTTAATTATGGACATTATTGTAATTATTTCAAGGTAAAACTAATTCAGGTTTTTTTTCTAACTTACTTTGTACCGATTCTCTCAATATACTAGCGTTTTTCTCTTTATACAAAAAGAAAAAAAAAATATAGCCAGTGAACGGGTTCGAAAACCCAACCCACAGATTTCAAGACGTATGCCATAACCACTTCGCCACAAACTCGGTTGCTACTGGACAGCTTTAAGTCTCTATATAATTGCTTTTGATGATATTTATGTTTTTTCTTTAGTACTTCGAGGTAATTTCGTAATTCACTTGTGTATTCTGCTTTTCAATCCTGTACATGCCTCCATTCACGTTAACTCGCCGATCAATATACTGAATTGGGATTCTGCTTCATACAGTATCCACTAGATGGTGCTACAGGCACGAAATTACCACTCTTTAAGGCATTTTTAGTTTAATCAGTTGTAATAGAATTATTAACAATTTCATTGGAACGAAACCTCTTGGGTTCGTTGGGAAATATATTTCTCCTGCAGTACAGCAATTATCAATTCGATAGTGCATTTCTTTGTATAATAAATTAAGGTTAACGTACTAGTACAATGCAAAATTTGAGCGACCTCCCTGAATGAAAAATTAATTCTGAGTGTATAATCAGCGGTAGGGCATTAACTATGCATCATCATTGAACATTTATGTCATATATCATACACCAAGATGTCATTCTTATACTTTTGATATAAATATGTTTTTGATTGATGTAAAAAGATAAAATCATATTGTTTCAAAAATTAATTTCACCAATTAAAATATGATTATGATCAATAAATTGCACTGGACCTAAATGGGATCACACTACACTATTTTTATAACCCATCGATAATTTTACTGTATTGTATTTTCTGTGCTTAATACTATTCCAAAGAGAAGTCACAGTGAAAATCAGTTATTTTCGATTTTGAGACAATTAATCAGCAAATCTAAAACAAAACTGGTATGGCCATGTCCGGCTTGGAATTCCCTATCCAACAGTGAAAAAATCATTCAGAAATTCGCATCCGTTACTTAGATATCAACGAAAATGTGATTTTCCAAAGTGGAGACGTTTTGGCAAAACGTCTTTCGCTGGTTCGGTTTTGATTTTGTCAATGCGTACTCAGGTACCAGATCACACATTTCTCTGCTTTTCAGTTCATTTTCGTCTGGTCGCCTTCCACACTGAAGCGATGCTGGAAACCTCATGCCAGATTTTATAACAGGTGGCTATACCTGTAGTATTTCACTGTAGGCCTATGAAGACAGACAGGGTACCAGTTTGCACATGCTATACCCTATTAGATCAACTATCCCTCTGTAAATAGTGCTTTTCACATAATAAAACCCATGGTATGATCTTCAAACTTACAAAGGATATAGTTAATATGTAGTACTACATATTTAAACACTGTAAAGGAGATCCAGCGGTCTCCGCACTTGTACTGTAATAAAACTTTTAAAAAGTTAATATATCTCCATCTTTTACTGTATGACTTTTGTGAAACTGTTGAGAAACTGCTGTGAGACTGTTGTTGTGAATACTGCCCCTCTACCATTCCGTCCCACCACCATACTGCCCCTCCACCATACTATCCCTCCACCATACTGTCCCTCCACCATACTGCCCCTCCACCATACTGCCCCTCCACCATACTACCCTTCACCCATACTGACCCTCACCCATACTGACACTTACCCATACTAACCCACACCCATACTGGCCCTCAACCATACTGCCCCTCCACCATACTGCCCCTCTACAATACTGCCCCTTTACCATACTGTCCCTCCACCATACTGCCCCTCTACAATACTGCTCCTCTACCATACTGCCCCTCTACCATACTCACCCTCCACCATACTACCCTTCCACAATACTGCCCCTCTACCATACTGTCCCTCCACCATACTGCACTCCACCATACTATCCCTCCACCGCACTGCCCCTCCACCATACTGCCCCTTCCACCATACTGCCCCTCCACCATACTACCCTTCACTCATACTGACCCTCACCCATACTGACCCTTACCCATACTACCCCACACCCATACTGGCCCTCAACCATACTGCCCCTCTACCATACTGCCCCTCTACCATAGTCACCCTCCACCATACTACCCCTCCACAATACTGCCCCTGTACCATACTGCCCCTCCACCATACTATCCCTCCACCATACTCCCCCTCTAAAATACTCCCCCTCTACCATACTGCCCCTTAACCATACTGCACCTCACAAAAGTGCCTCTGTGCCTTTTTCATCAGTTCTGGTGCCGAAATCTTAGAAACTTGTCTAAAAAGACCCAGGATCTATTGACATATTCAAGAGGAAGCTTTCTATGTATTTAAAATCAATTTTGAAAGACATTTTTGGTTTTCACAATTTTTGACTTAAGGCTATAGCCCAGGGTAAATTTTTGGTGACTTTGGCTTCGGATTAGAACTGCATCAATTTGTATTCCAATAGACTCTCTGGACCCAGTACAATGTATATCCACAGGGTGGGAGATTGAAGCCCCACGGGAGTGAGATTCTCGTGTAGGGAAAAACTCGAACCTGTTCTTCTTTTTTGTAGGACTATACATAGATATTCCTATTCTGTTATGATTCATTTCAAGCCATGCCGAAATCAAAGTTTAGTATTGTAGTTTTCTTTAATCTACTTTTCTCCTGAGAAACCAATGAGATCTGACTTTCGCTGGTAGCCCATTCAAAACCCCGCTGATTCCCCCACCCACCACCACTTTAGCCACCACTTTAAGTATTTGACCCATTCCTAGCATCTGGCTCTATGGAGCAGTTGGCATAGTGTACGGCTACGGATGTGGGTATAGGGAGTTCGATTCCAGCACTTGCTGATAGACTTTTTGTTTTTCAATATTTTTCCCCCGAACTCGGACTCGACGAAGTCACTAGTGCACTATAAAAATGGAACCCGTTACCTGGCCTATAGTCTAACTATGCCAGGCTTCCAGGCTAAAAAAAACTATGATTCTGGTAATATCCGCTTGGAGTTGGTCCCGCACATAGAGACAGAGTGAACTAGACATAGGCATGGAGACTGAAGGGCCACGAGAGTGAGATTCTCGTGCAGTACTTAACTGAATCCTGATATTTTTTGTTTGTTTCTCTACACAGATGTAATTCAACCCATTCTGCGACACAGGGTAATAGACAGGCGCAAATAGTGGCATGTACCATTTCAGAAGTGGCTGTTGACCCTCCTCCTACTCCCCCACCATTACGCTGGTTCCCCGGTTATCCGCTAGAGGGCTCGGCGGAATTAGTAGGTCGTAGACACAGGCGGGTATCAGCCAACCCCACCATCACCCTAAGTATTTGGCCTCTTTCAAGCATCTGGCTTTGTGGAGTAGTCAGTAGAGTGATCGCCTTGGGTGTCAGGAGTAGGGAGTTCAATTCCCGGCATGGGCAGTCTGCTGTTTTATTTTTCAAGTTGTTTCTCCCTAACTTTCAATTCCGGTAATATCCGCTTGGAGAGTCCCCCACACATAGAGACAGAGTGAACTGGACCTAGGAATGGAGAATGAAGATATCTGTTTATGTTTTGTTCTTTTGCTGGTACCCAGCCTGCCCAGATCACCGGTAACAAGTTAAATTGACCCAGTATTCAAATAGTAGTTCTAAGACCTCATATCTTGAGCCTGCTCGGTGGCCTAGTGGTCTAGGTGGCCAGAGTGCTGCGGTCACTCACGCAGGTTCGAGTCCCGACCCCGGGTGTTTTGTACACCCTGTGAGGTGTCTGTCATGGCACCTTGGGCGGGACCTTATAGGAGGGGTCATCGACCCTGGTCCATAGCACAGCTTGGATGCCCTGTAAGACAGCCAGGTAGAGAACCCCAAACGAACTCTCCTGGCAAGTACGAGTTGAGAAACCTCAGCTCGGTTGGGGGACCCCACACGAACCCCAACACAAGATACTAGGGGGTTTTGCCACTGAGTTCCAGTACGTCCTAAAGGACGTGGCATCCTCCTAAAAGGACGTCTTAAAGGGACGTCCTAAAGGGACGTCCTAAAGGTAGGCTGTCTTAAAGGGTGTGGGAACGTCCTAAAGGGACGTCCTAAAGGGTAAAGGGACGTTATCTTATAAGATAACGTCCCTTTACCCTTTAGGACGTCCCTTTAAGACGTCCCTTTAGGACGTCCTTTTAGGAGGATGACCACGTCCTTTAGGACGTACTGGAACTCAGTGGCAAAACCCCCTAGTATCTTGTGTTGGGGTTCGTGTGGGGTCCCCCAACCGAGCTGAGATTTCTCAACTCGTACTTGCCAGGAGAGTTCCTTTGGGGTTCTCTACCTAGCTGTCTTACAGGGCATCCAAGCTGTGCTGTGGACCAGGGTCGATGACCCCTCCTATAAGGTCCCGCCCAAGGTGCCATGACAGACACCTCACAGGGTGTACAAAACACCCGGGGTCGGGACTCGAACCTGCGTGAGTGACCACAGCACTCCGGCCACCTAGACCACTAGGCCACCGAGCAGGCTCAAGATATGAGGTCTTAGAACTACTATTTGAATACTGGGTCAATTTAACTTGTTCTAACTTACTTTGTACTGATTCTCTCAATATACTAGTGTTTTTCTTTTTATACAAAAAGAAGAAAAAAACATTGCCAGTGAAGGGGTTCGAACACCCAACCTGCAGATTTCGAAACGTATGCCATAACCACTTCGCCACAAACTTGGTTGCTATTAGACAGCTTTAAGTCTCTATATAATTGCTTTTGATGATATTTATGTTTTTTTCTTTAGTACTTCGAGGTAATTTCGTAATTCACATGTGTATTCTGCTTTTCAATCCTGTACATGCCTCCATTCACGTTAACTCACCGATCAATATACTGAATTGGTATTCTGCTTCGTACAGAATCCACTAGATGGTGCTACAGGCACGAAATTAGCACTTTTTAAGGCATTTTTAGTTTAATCAGTTGTAATAGAAATAATAACAATTTCATTGGAACGAAACCTCTTGCGTTCGTTGGGAAATATTTTTCTTCTGCAGTACAGCAATTATCTATTCGATAGTGTGTTTATTTGCATGAAATATTGAGGTTTAGGTACTAGCACAATGCAAAATTTGAGCAACCTCCCCGAATGAAAAATTAATTCCGAGCGTATTAGATCAACTATACTCTGTAAATAGTGCTTTTCACATAATAAAACCCATGCTATGATTTTCAAACCTACAAAGGATATAGTTAATATGTAGTACTACATATTTAAACACTGTAAAGGAAATCCAGCGGTCTCCGCACTTGTACTGTAATAAAACTTTAAAAAAGTTAATATATCTCCATCTTTTACTGTATGACTTTTGTGAAACTGTTGAGAAACTGCTGTGAGACTGTTGTTGTGAATACTGCCCCTCTACCATTCTGTCCCACCACCCTACTGCCCCTCCACCATACTATCCCTCCACCATACTGCCCCTCCACCATACTGCCCCTCCACCATACTGCCCCTCCACCATACTGCCCCTCCACCATACTACCCTTCACCAATACTGACCCTCACCCATACTGACCCTTACCCATACTACCCCACACCCATACTGGCCCTCAACCATACTGCCCCTCCACCATACTACCCGTCTACAATACTGCCCCTTTACCATACTGTCTCTCCACCATACTGCCCCTCTACAATACTGCTCCTCTACCATACTGCCCCTCTACCATACTCACCCTCCACCATACTACCCCTCCACAATACTGCCCCTCTACCATACTGTCCCTCCACCCTAATGCCCCTCCACCATACTATCCCTCCACCGCACTGCCCTTCCACCATACTGCCCCTTCCACCATACTGCCCCTCAACCATACTACCCTTCACCCATACTGACCCTCACCCATACTGACCCTTACCCATACTACCCCACAACCATACTGGCCCTCAACGATACTGCCCCTTTAACATACTGCCCCTCTACCATACTCACCTTCCACCATACTACCCCTCCACAATACTGCCCCTCTACCATACTATCCCTCCACCATACTGCCCCTCCACCATACTATCCCTCCACCATACTGCCCCTCTACCATACTGCCCCTTTACCATACTGCCCCTCACAAAATGTGCCTCTGTGCCTTTTTCATCAGTTCTGGTGCCGAAATCTTAGAAACTTGTCTAAAAAGACCCAGAATCTATTCACATATTCAAGAGGAAGCTTTCTATGTATCTAAAGTTAATTTTGAAAGACATTTTTGGTTTTCACAATTTTTTTACTTACGGCTATACGGCATATAGCCTATGATCCATGGGCGCCGCCATGACGCCCCCCGAGTAGGTGTTCTTCACTAATGGAGGTGAAAAAGTAGGTGTTCTTCACTAAAGGAGGTGGAAAAGAAGTGAGTGATAATTGGGAAATGTCACAACTTTAGCCTTGCTCACATATTTATATAAAGTGTTCCATATGGAAAATATTATGTCTTGGGTTTAATCATTATGTCATCCTGCTTTGGGATGGGTGTAGAGAGTCAAGGGAACCATGGTAAAATATTGAAAGGCAGTTGAATTTCGTAATAACAAAGGGCCAGAATACAGGTTTGTCCCCCGACCCCCTAGTGACTGCTTCATGAACTAACAATTGCTCTGTCCCATATAGCCCAGGGTAAATTTTGGGTGACTTCGGCTTCGGATTAGAACTGCATCAATTTGTATTCCAATAGACTCTTTGGACCCAGTACAATGTATATCCACCCTTAGAATGTGTGTACTCTTCCCCCCCCCCTTTTAAATTCATATGTTTTGTAATTTTGTGCCTCTGTGCCTTTTTCATCAGTTCTGGTGCCGAAATCTTAGAAACTTGCCTAAAAAAGACCCAGAATCTATTCATCTAGTAAAGAGGAAGCTTTCTATGTATTTAAAATTAATTTTGAAAGACATTTTTGGTTTTCACAATTTTTGACTTAAGGCTAAAGCCCAGGGTAAATTTTGGGTGACTTCGGCTTCGGATTAGAACTGCATCAATTTGTATTCCAATAGACTCTCTGGACCCAGTACAATGTATGTCCACCCCTAGAATGTGTGCTTTCTTCCCCCCCCCCCCCCCCTTTTAAATTCATATGTTTTGTAATTTTGTGCCTCTGTGCCTTTTTCATCAGTTCTGGTGCCGAAATCTTAGAAACTTGCCTAAAAAAGACCCAGAATCTATTCATCTAGTCAAGAGGAAGCTTTCTATGTATTTAAAATCAATTCTGAAAGACATTTTTGGTTTTCACAATTTTTGACTTAAGGCTATAGCCCAGGGTAAATTTTGGATGACTTCGGCTTCGGATTGGAACTGCATCAATTTGTATTCCAATAGACTCTCTGGACCCAGTACAATGTATATCCACCCCTAGAATGTGTGTTTTCTTCACCCCCCCCCCCCCCTTTAAATTCATATATTTTGTAATTTTGTGTCAAAATCCGGCATGAGGTTTTATATACATATCGATCCTTTTAACAATTGTTAGGCGGCCGGTGGTGTATTGGTTAGGCACTCTGTTTTGGAACATGAGGATCGGGGGTTCAACCCCCAGTCACGACCAGTCTTTTTTTTCATTTTCGTTTTTAAATCAAAAGAAAAAGCCAATGTAGAGAGAATCAATACAATACTGCACTGTAGCAGTGACAGACTTAATTATGGACATTATTGTAATTATTTCAAGGTAAAACTAATTCAGGTTTTTTTTCTAACTTACTTTGTACCGATTCTCCCAATATACTAGCGTTTTTCTCTTTATACAAAAAGAAGAAAAAACGCTGCCAGTGAAGGGGTTCGAACACCCAACCCACAGATTTCGAGACGTATGCCATAACCACTTTGCCACAAACTCGGTTGCTACTAGACAGCTTTAAGTCTCTATATAATTGCTTTTGATGATATTTATGTTTTTTTCTTTAGTACTTCGAGGTAATTTCGTAATTCACATGTGTATTCTGCTTTTCAATCCTGTACATGCCTCCATTCACGTTAACTCACCGATCAATATACTGAATTGGTATTCTGCTTCGTACAGAATCCACTAGATGGTGCTACAGGCACGAAATTAGCACTTTTTAAGGCATTTTTAGTTTAATCAGTTGTAATAGAAATAATAACAATTTCATTGGAACGAAACCTCTTGCGTTCGTTGGGAAATATTTTTCTTCTGCAGTACAGCAATTATCTATTCGATAGTGTGTTTATTTGCATGAAATATTGAGGTTTAGGTACTAGCACAATGCAAAATTTGAGCAACCTCCCCGAATGAAAAATTAATTCCGAGCGTATTAGATCAACTATACTCTGTAAATAGTGCTTTTCACATAATAAAACCCATGCTATGATTTTCAAACCTACAAAGGATATAGTTAATATGTAGTACTACATATTTAAACACTGTAAAGGAAATCCAGCGGTCTCCGCACTTGTACTGTAATAAAACTTTAAAAAAGTTAATATATCTCCATCTTTTACTGTATGACTTTTGTGAAACTGTTGAGAAACTGCTGTGAGACTGTTGTTGTGAATACTGCCCCTCTACCATTCTGTCCCACCACCCTACTGCCCCTCCACCATACTATCCCTCCACCATACTGCCCCTCCACCATACTGCCCCTCCACCATACTGCCCCTCCACCATACTGCCCCTCCACCATACTACCCTTCACCCATACTGACCCTCACCCATACTGACCCTTACCCATACTACCCCACACCCATACTGGCCCTCAACCATACTGCCCCTCCACCATACTACCCGTCTACAATACTGCCCCTTTACCATACTGTCTCTCCACCATACTGCCCCTCTACAATACTGCTCCTCTACCATACTGCCCCTCTACCATACTCACCCTCCACCATACTACCCCTCCACAATACTGCCCCTCTACCATACTGTCCCTCCACCCTAATGCCCCTCCACCATACTATCCCTCCACCGCACTGCCCTTCCACCATACTGCCCCTTCCACCATACTGCCCCTCAACCATACTACCCTTCACCCATACTGACCCTCACCCATACTGACCCTTACCCATACTACCCCACAACCATACTGGCCCTCAACGATACTGCCCCTTTAACATACTGCCCCTCTACCATACTCACCTTCCACCATACTACCCCTCCACAATACTGCCCCTCTACCATACTATCCCTCCACCATACTGCCCCTCCACCATACTATCCCTCCACCATACTGCCCCTCTACCATACTGCCCCTTTACCGTACTGCCCCTCACAAAATGTGCCTCTGTGCCTTTTTCATCAGTTCTGGTGCCGAAATCTTAGAAACTTGTCTAAAAAGACCCAGAATCTATTCACATATTCAAGAGGAAGCTTTCTATGTATCTAAAGTTAATTTTGAAAGACATTTTTGGTTTTCACAATTTTTTTACTTACGGCTATACGGCATATAGCCTATGATCCATGGGCGCCGCCATGACGCCCCCCGAGTAGGTGTTCTTCACTAATGGAGGTGAAAAAGTAGGTGTTCTTCACTAAAGGAGGTGGAAAAGAAGTGAGTGATAATTGGGAAATGTCACAACTTTAGCCTTGCTCACATATTTATATAAAGTGTTCCATATGGAAAATATTATGTCTTGGGTTTAATCATTATGTCATCCTGCTTTGGGATGGGTGTAGAGAGTCAAGGGAACCATGGTAAAATATTGAAAGGCAGTTGAATTTCGTAATAACAAAGGGCCAGAATACAGGTTTGTCCCCCGACCCCCTAGTGACTGCTTCATGAACTAACAATTGCTCTGTCCCATATAGCCCAGGGTAAATTTTGGGTGACTTCGGCTTCGGATTAGAACTGCATCAATTTGTATTCCAATAGACTCTTTGGACCCAGTACAATGTATATCCACCCTTAGAATGTGTGTACTCTTCCCCCCCCCCCCCCCCTTTTAAATTCATATGTTTTGTAATTTTGTGCCTCTGTGCCTTTTTCATCAGTTCTGGTGCCGAAATCTTAGAAACTTGCCTAAAAAAGACCCAGAATCTATTCATCTAGTAAAGAGGAAGCTTTCTATGTATTTAAAATTAATTTTGAAAGACATTTTTGGTTTTCACAATTTTTGACTTAAGGCTAAAGCCCAGGGTAAATTTTGGGTGACTTCGGCTTCGGATTAGAACTGCATCAATTTGTATTCCAATAGACTCTCTGGACCCAGTACAATGTATGTCCACCCCTAGAATGTGTGCTTTCTTCCCCCCCCCCCCTTTTAAATTCATATGTTTTGTAATTTTGTGCCTCTGTGCCTTTTTCATCAGTTCTGGTGCCGAAATCTTAGAAACTTGCCTAAAAAAGACCCAGAATCTATTCATCTAGTCAAGAGGAAGCTTTCTATGTATTTAAAATCAATTCTGAAAGACATTTTTGGTTTTCACAATTTTTGACTTAAGGCTATAGCCCAGGGTAAATTTTGGATGACTTCGGCTTCGGATTGGAACTGCATCAATTTGTATTCCAATAGACTCTCTGGACCCAGTACAATGTATATCCACCCCTAGAATGTGTGTTTTCTTCACCCCCCCCCCTTTAAATTCATATATTTTGTAATTTTGTGTCAAAATCCGGCATGAGGTTTTATATACATATCGATCCTTTTAACAATTGTTAGGCGGCCGGTGGTGTATTGGTTAGGCACTCTGTTTTGGAACATGAGGATCGGGGGTTCAACCCCCAGTCACAACCAGTCTTTTTTTTCATTTTCGTTTTTAAATCAAAAGAAAAAGCCAATGTAGAGAGAATCAATACAATACTGCACTGTAGCAGTGACAGACTTAATTATGGACATTATTGTAATTATTTCAAGGTAAAACTAATTCAGGTTTTTTTTCTAACTTACTTTGTACCGATTCTCCCAATATACTAGCGTTTTTCTCTTTATACAAAAAGAAGAAAAAACGCTGCCAGTGAAGGGGTTCGAACACCCAACCCACAGATTTCGAGACGTATGCCATAACCACTTTGCCACAAACTCGGTTGCTACTAGACAGCTTTAAGTCTCTATATAATTGCTTTTGATGATATTTATGTTTTTTTCTTTAGTACTTCGAGGTAATTTCGTAATTCACATGTGTATTCTGCTTTCAATCCTGTACATGCCTCCATTCACGTTAACTCGCCGATCAATATACTGAATTGGTATTTTGCTTCGTACAGTATCCACTAGATGGTGCTACAGGCACGAAATTACCACTCTTTAAGGCATTTTTAGTTTAATCAGTTGTAATAGAAATATTAACAATTTCATTGGAACGAAACCTCTTGGGTTCGTTGGGAAATATTTTTCTCCTGCAGTACAGCAAATATCAATTCGATAGTGCATTTCTTCGTATAATAAATTTAGGTTTACGTACTAGTACAATGCAAAATTTGAGCGACCTCCCTGAATGAAAAATTAATTCTGAGTGTACAATCAGTGGTAGGGCATTAACTATGCATCATCATTGAACATTTATATGTCATATATCATACACCAAGATGCCATTCTTATACTTTTAATATAAATATATTTTTGATTGATATAAAAAAAATAAAATCATATTGTTTCAAAAATTAATTTCACCAATTAAAATATGATTATGATCAATAAATTGCACTGTACCTAAATGGGATCACACTACATAATTTTTATAACCCATCGATAATTTTACTGTGTTGTATTTTCTGTGCTTAATTCTATTTCAAAGAGAAGTCACAGTGAAATTCAGTTATTTTCGATTTCGAGACAATTAATCAGCAAATCTAAAACAAAACTGGTATGGCCATGTCCGGCTTGGAATTCCCTATCCAACAGTGAAAAAATCATTCAGAAATTCGCATCCGTTACTGAGATATCAACGAAAATGTGATTTTCCAAAGTGGAGACGTTTTGGCAAAACGTCTTTCGCTGGTTCGGTTTTGATTTTGTCAATGCATACTCAGGTACCAGATCACACATTTCTCTGCTTTTCAGTTCATTTTCGTCTGGTCCCCTTCCACACTGAAGCGATGCTAGAAACCTCATGCCAGATTGTGACACCAGGTGGCTATACCTGTAGTATTTCACTGTAGGCCTATGAAGACAGACAGGGTACCAGTTTGAACATGCTTTACGCTATTAGATCAACTATCCCTCTGTAAATAGTGCTTTTTACCTACTATATCTAAAACGGTAGAATTTTGTGATATCCGCTTGGAGTTGCTGCCGTACACAGAGACAAAGTGAACCAGACCTAGGCATGGAGATTAAAGAGCCATGAGAGTGAGATTCTCGTACAGTACTTAACTGAATCCTGCTGATTTTTTTTGTGTTTCTCTACACAGATATACTTCTATCCTTAGGATTTGTTTCTATCCATATAAAACTGTAGTTTTCTAATTGCCTTAACCCGTGATCAGCCACGAGAATAATTGCGCTGGTTGCTGGCAAAATACCTGTGTCATCGAAATAATAGGAGCTGTAAGGACCTGTGGTTAAATGCGGCCGATTTTCACCAGATGGCGTTGATTCCCCCCCACCCACCACCACCAGCCTAAGTATTTGGCCTAAATAGGCCACCTGACTCTCTGGAGTAGTCAGCAGAGCTCTTGCTTGGGAAAGCGAGTGACGGGAGTTTGATTCCCGCAGTCGGCGGTCCGGTATTTCGTTTTTCTTAACTCGGAATCGACGAAGTCGCTAGTACTGTAATAAAACTTTTAAAAAGTTAATATATCTCCATCTTTTACTGTATGACTTTTGTGAAACTGTTGAGAAACTGCTGTGAGACTGTTGTTGTGAATACTGCCCCTCTACCATTCCGTCCCACCACCATACTGCCCCTCCACCATACTATCCCTCCACCATACTGCCCCTCCACCATACTGCCCCTCCACCATACTGCCCCTCCACCATACTACCCATCACCCATACTGACCCTCACCCATACTGACCCTTACCCATACTACCCCACACCCATACTGGCCCTCAACCATACTGCCCCTCCACCATACTACCCGTCTACAATACTGCCCCTTTACCATACTGTCTCTCCACCATACTGCCCCTCTACAATACTGCTCCTCTACCATACTGCCCCTCTACCATACTCACCCTCCACCATACTACCCCTCCACAATACTGCCCCTCTACCATACTGTCCCTCCACCATACTGCCCCTCCACCATACTATCCCTCCACCATACTGCCCCTCTACCATACTGCCCCTTTACCATACTGCCCCTCACAAAATGTGCCTCTGTGCCTTTTTCATCAGTTCTGGTGCCGAAATCTTAGAAACTTGTCTAAAAAGACCCAGAATCTATTCACATATTCAAGAGGAAGCTTTCTATGTATCTAAAGTTAATTTTGAAAGACATTTTTGGTTTTCACAATTTTTTTACTTACGGCTATACGGCATATAGCCTATGATCCATGGGCGCCGCCATGACGCCCCCCGAGTAGGTGTTCTTCACTAATGGAGGTGAAAAAGTAGGTGTTCTTCACTAAAGGAGGTGGAAAAGAAGTGAGTGATAATTGGGAAATGTCACAACTTTAGCCTTGCTCACATATTTATATAAAGTGTTCCATATGGAAAATATCATGTCTTGGGTTTAATCATTATGTCATCCTGCTTTGGGATGGGTGTAGAGAGTCAAGGGAACCATGGTAAAATATTGAAAGGCAGTTGAATTTCGTAATAACAAAGGGCCAGAATACAGGTTTGTCCCCCGACCCCCTAGTGACTGCTTCATGAACTAACAATTGCTCTGTCCCCTATAGCCCAGGGTAAATTTTGGGTGACTTCGGCTTCGGATTAGAACTGCATCAATTTGTATTCCAATAGACTCTCTGGACCCAGTACAATGTATATCCACCCTTAGAATGTGTGTTTTCTTCCCCCCCCCCCCTTTTAAATTCATATGTTTTGTAATTTTGTGCCTCTGTGCCTTTTTCATCAGTTCTGGTGCCGAAATCTTAGAAACTTGCCTAAAAAAAGACCCAGAATCTATTCATCTAGTCAAGAGGAAGCTTTCTATGTATTTAAAATCAATTCTGAAAGACATTTTTGGTTTTCATAATTTTTGACTTAAGGCTATAGCCCAGGGTAAATTTTGGGTGACTTCGGCTTCGGATTGGAACTGCATCAATTTGTATTCCAATAGACTCTCTGGACCCAGTACAATGTATATCCACCCCTAGAATGTGTGTTTTCTTCATCCCCCCCCCCCTTTAAATTCATATATTTTGTAATTTTGTGTCAAAATCCGGCATGAGGTTTTATATACATATCGATCCTTTTAACAATTGTTAGGCGGCTGGTGGTGTATTGGTTAGGCACTCCGTTTTGGAACATGAGGATCGGGGGTTCAACCCCCAGTCACAACAAGTCTTTTTTTTCATTTTCGTTTTTAAATCAAAAGAAAAAGCCAATGTAGAGAGCATCAATACAATACTGCACTGTGGCAGTGACAGACTTAATTATGGACATTATTGTAATTATTTCAAGGTAAAACTAATTCAGGTTTTTTTTCTAACTTACTTTGTACCGATTCTCTCAATATACTAGCGTTTTTCTCTTTATACAAAAAGAAAAGAAAAACATTGCCAGTGAAGGGCTTCGAACACCCGACCCACAGATTTCGAGACGTATGCCATAACCACTTCGCCACAAACTCGGTTGCTACTAGACAGCTTTAAGTCTCTATATAATTGCTTTTGATGATATCTATGTTTTTTGAGCGTGGGAAATCGCGCTCAGATACGTCATCTAGAGAGGTTAGAATGCTCACACAGGCTTTCAGCTTACTGCAGAGAATCTAACACTTCGCTATTAATGTCCCAACTATAAAGGCCTGGGTAAATGAGCAGGGGTCCAGTATCCCAGTCTGACCATACCCATGCCCCACGACTGACTTGATTCCTTTTAATAGATATTTCATGACTGAGTGACCTTTTGATGGTGTGTGCGCTGCCTTAAAGCTAATCAACAGAAATCACATATTTACAATGTATAAAATACCCAAGATGAAAACCAGGATTCTATAAATGGCTCAAAATCACAGAGAAAGGACAATTATGGTAATTTGAATGTGATAAGTGTACAAAAAACGATCAGTACTTCAGTGCAAAACCACTCAAAATCCTGACACACTGAACTGTGAACGATCAAGTGTGAGTACCAATAGTGAATATTAATTTGATTGACTGTATCTAAGTATAGCTGAAAGTCAACCTGGTGAAATGATCTCAATGGACCATAATAATAGTCCCTAATATATGGATGTTCCAGAAGATGTCAAAAGAATTCATAGAAGGAGATGGAAAACAAACATGTTAGTTAGAGGACTTCCAAGAGCACTAGTTGTACTCCAAATGAAGTACCCTCAAGCCAAACAAACATTAGTGCATCAAGCGCTAAGGGGCTATTAGAGAGCGAACTGAGTGGCATAGTTGACCTATTAGCCAGAGAAATAGGGCAGTTGACCAAGACCCTCAGTGGAAATTCAGTCACAACTGTGACGAGTCAGGGTGATGAGTTGAATAGGATACTTAGATTCATATATGACTTGATCAAGAAACATTTTTAATGTATTAAGATACACCTATTTTAATTAAATAATCAGTTGCCATATGTTGGCACATGTAGATTTCTATAACATGATAGATATTCATGTTGGTGATACTTGAGAACAACTATCAAATCCATTCTCTGAGTTAATTGAAACATTCTTACTTTTATTTAATGAAATGATTTAGGTATACCGCGCTCTTCCATTATAAATGGAAATAATATTTGCTCCTAGTTTCTTTAGTACTTTGAGGTAATTTCGTAATTCACTTGTGTATTCTGCTTTACAATCCTGTACATGCCTCCATTCATGTTAACTCGCCGATCAATATACTGAATTGGTATTCTGCTTCATACAGTATCCACTAGATGGTGCTACAGGCACGAAATTACCACTCTTTAAGGCATTTTTAGTTTAATCAGTTGTAATAGAAATATTAACAATTTCATTGGAACGAAACCTCTTGGGTTCGTTGGGAAATATTTTTCTCCTGCAGTACAGCAATTATCAATTCGATAGTGCATTTCTTTGTATAATAAATCTAGGTTTACGTACTAGTACAATGCAAAATTTGAGCGACCTCCCTGAATGAAAAATTAATTCCGAGTGTACAATCAGTGGTAGGGCATGAACTATGCATCATCATTGAACATTTATATGTCATATATCATACACCAAGATGCCATTCTTATACTTTTAATATAAATATGTTTTTGATTGATGTAGAAAAAAAAAATCATATTGTTTCAAAAATTAATTTCACCAATTAAAATATGATTATGATCAATAAATTGCACTGGACCTAAATGAGATCACACTACATTATTTTTATAACCCATCGATAATTTTACTGTGTTGTATTTTCTGTGCTTAATACTATTCCAAAGAGAAGTCACAGTGAAATTAAGTTATTTTCGATTTTGAGACAATTAATCAGCAAATCTAAAACAAAACTGGTATGGCCATGCCCGGCTTGGAATTCCCTATCCAACAGTGAATAAATCATTCAGAAATTCGCATCCGTTACTGAGATATCAACGAAAATGTGATTTTCCAAAGTGGAGACGTTTTGGCAAAACGTCTTTCGCTGGTTCGGTTTTGATTTTGTCAATGCATACTCAGGTACCAGATCACACATTTCTCTGCTTTTCAGTTCATTTTCGTCTGGTCCCCTTCCACACTGAAGCGATGCTAGAAACGTCATGCCAGATTGTGACACCAGGTGGCTATACCTGTAGTATTTCACTGTAGGCCTATGAAGACAGACAGGGTACAAGTTTGAACACGCTTTACGCTATTAGATCAACTATCCCTCTGTAAATAGTGCTTTTCACATAATAAAACCCATGCTATGATCTTCAAACCTACAAAGGATATAGTTAATATGTAGTACTACATATTTAAACACTGTAAAGGAGATCCAGCTTTCTCCGCACTTGTACTGTAATAAAACTTTTAAAAAGTTAATATATCTCCATCTTTTACTGTATGACTTTTGTGAAACTGTTGAGAAACTGCTGTGAGACTGTTGTTGTGAATACTGCCCCTCTACCATTCCGTCCCACCACCATACTGCCCCTCCACCATACTATCCCTCCACCATACTGCCCCTCCACCATACTGCCCCTCCACCATACTACCCTTCACCCATACTAACCCTCATCCAAACTGACCCTTACCCATACTGGCCCTCAACCATACTGCCCCTCTACCATACTGCCCCTCTACCATACTGCCCCTCTACAATACTGCCCCTTTACCATACTGTCCCTCCACCATACTGCCCCTCTACAATACTGCTTCTCTACCATACTGCCCCTCTACCATACTCACCCTCCACCATACTACCCTCCACAATACTGCCCCTCTACCATACTGTCCCTCCACCATACTACCCCTAAAACATACTATCCCTCCACCGCACTGCCCCTCCACCATACTGCCCCTTCCACCATACTGCCCCTCCACCATACTACCCTTCACCCAAACTGACCCTCACCCATACTGACCCTTATCCATACTACCCCACACCCATACTGGCCCTCAACCATACTGCCCCTCTACCATACTGCCCCTCTACCATAGTCACCCTCCACCATACTGTCCCTCCACCATACTGCTACTCCACCATACTATCCCTCCACTATACTCCCCATCTAAAATACTCCCCCTCTACCATACTGCCCCTTAACCATACTGCCCCTCACAAAAAGTGTCTCGGTTCCTTTTTCATCAGTTCTGGTGCCGAAATCTTAAAACTTGCCTAAAAAAGACCCAGGATCTATTCATCTAGTCAAGAGGAGGCTTTCTATGTATTTAAAATCAGTTTTGAAAGACATTTTTGGTTTTCACAATTTTTGACTTAAGGCTATAGCCCAGGGTAAATTTTGGGTGACTTCGGCTTCGGATTAGAACTGCATCAATTTGTATTCCAATAGACTCTCTGGACCCAGTACAATGTATATCCACCCTTAGAATGTGTGTTTTCTTCCCCCCCCTTTTAAATTCATATTTTTTGTAATTTTGTGCCTCTGTGCCTTTTTCATCAGTTCTGGTGCCGAAATCTTATAAACTTGCCTAACAAAGACCCAGAATATATTCATCTAGTCAAGAGGAAGCTTTCTATGTATTTAAAATTAATTTTGAAAGACATTTTTGGTTTTCACAATTTTTGACTTAAGGCTATAGCCCAGGGTAAATTTTGGGTGACTTCGGCTTCGGATTAGAACTGCATCAATTTGTATTCCAATAGACTCTTTGGACCCAGTACAATGTATATCCACCCTTAGAATGTGTGTTTTCTTCCTCCCCCCTTTTTAAATTCATATGTTTTGTAATTTTGTGCCTCTGTGCCTTTTTCATCAGTTCTGGTGCCGAAATCTTAGAAACTTGCCTAAAAAAGACCCAGAATCTATTCATCTAGTCAAGAAGAAGCTTTCTATGTATTTAAAATCAATTTTGAAAGACATTTTTGGTTTTCACAATTTTTGACTTAAGGCTATAGCCCAGGGTAAATTTTGGGTGACTTCGGCTTCGGATTAGAACTGCATCAATTTGTATTCCAATAGACTCTTTGGACCCAGTACAATGTATATCCACCCTTAGAATGTGTGTTTTCTTCCTCCCCCCTTTTTAAATTCATATGTTTTGTAATTTTGTGCCTCTGTGCCTTTTTCATCAGTTCTGGTGCCGAAATCTTAGAAACTTGCCTAAAAAAGACCCAGAATCTATTCATCTAGTCAAGAGGAAGCTTTCTATGTATTTAAAATCAATTTTGAAAGACATTTTTGGTTTTCACAATTTTTGACTTAAGGTATAGCCCAGGGTAAATTTTGGGTGACTTCGGCTTTGGATTAGAACTGCATTAATTTGTATTCCAATAGACTCTCTGGACCCAGTACAATGTATATCCACCCTTAGAATGTGTGTTTTCTTCCCCCCCCCTTTTGAATTCATATTTTTTGTAATTTTGTGCCTCTGTGCCTTTTTCATCAGTTCTGGTGCCGAAATCTTAGAAACTTGCCTAAAAAAGACCCAGAATCTATTCATCTAGTCAAGAGGAAGCTTTCTATGTATTTAAAATCAAATTTGAAAGACATTTTTGGTTTTCACAATTTTTGACTTAAGGCTATAGCCCAGGGTAAATTTTGAGTGACTTCGCCTTCGGTATAGAACTGCATCAATTTTTATTCCAATAGACTCTTTGGACCCAGTACAATGTATATCCACCCTTAGAATGTGTGTTTTCTTCCCCCCCCCCCTTTTTAAATTCATATGTTTTGTAATTTTGTGCCTCTGTGCCTTTTTCATCAGTTCTGGTGCCGAAATCTTAGAAACTTGCCTAAAAAAGACCCAGAATCTATTTATCTAGTCAAGAGGAAGCCTTCTATGTATTTAAAATCAATTTTGAAAGACATTTTTGGTTTTCACAATTTTTGACTTAAGGCTATAGCCCAGGGTAAATTTTGGGTGACTTCGGCTTCGGATTAGAACTGCATCAATTTGTATTCCAATAGACTCTTTGGACCCAGTACAATGTATATCCACCCTTAGAATGTGTGTACTCTTCCCCCCCCCCCCCCTTTTAAATTCATATGTTTTGTAATTTTGTGCCTCTGTGCCTTTTTCATCAGTTCTGGTGCCGAAATCTTAGAAACTTGCCTAAAAAAGACCCAGAATCTATTCATCTAGTAAAGAGGAAGCTTTCTATGTATTTAAAATTAATTTTGAAAGACATTTTTGGTTTTCACAATTTTTGACTTAAGGCTAAAGCCCAGGGTAAATCTTGGGTGACTTCGGCTTCGGATTAGAACTGCATCAATTTGTATTCCAATAGACTCTCTGGACCCAGTACAATGTATGTCCACCCCTAGAATGTGTGCTTTCTTCACTCCCCCCCCCCTTTTAAATTCATATATTTTGTAATTTTGTGTCAAAATCCGGCATGAGGTTTGATATACATATCAATCCTTTTAACAATTGTTAGGCGGCCGGTGGTGTATTGGTTAGGCACTCCGTTTTGGAACATGAGGATCGGGGGTCCGACCCCCCAGTCACAACCAGTCTTTTTTTTCATTTTCTTTTTTAAATCAAAAGAAAAAGCCAATGTAGAGAGAATCAATACAATACTGCACTGTGGTAGTGACAGACTTAATTACGACCAACACTGGACTGCCAATAAAAAGTTTTATTACAAGTAAAAGTTTTTCTTTCAGTTAGACAGTCCATGAATGTTCATGAAGAAGACTCCTTAAAAGCCCCTTTACAAAGATTTTTATAAAAAGGGATGCATGGGAATATTTGGTAAACATTTGAGATAAGAAATAAGTTAGGATAAGAAATATATATACAGACAAGTGTAAAACCACGAGGTGTGGGTGGGTTGGGTAAAAATAAGTACGTGTGAATGGTACAGAGGTTCACAGAGGAATGAGTGAAATGAGTAAAATGGCGGCGTCGCAGCGCTGAGGTAATAAAACAGAAGGTGGCGCCAGTGGTCAAAATTAATAGCAATTACAATTACTCACAATTACGACCAACACTGGACTGCCAATAAAAAGTTTTATTACAAGTAAAAGTTTTTCTTTCAGTTAGACAGTCGATGAATGTTCATGAAGAAGACTCCTTAAAAGCCAAAGAAGTGGAGATGGCTGACGCGGTTTTTGTGGAGAGGGGTTAAGGGACGTACGCACGGAGCCCCTGTACGGTGGACCATGTCCCGTGTGCCATTATGTCCGAGTCGGACACCCCTGTCGCGGATGCCTGCTGCGCGCCCATGCGGCGCAGGCTATGCAAGGTGAAATCGTCAGCTCGTGGGTATCTCAGAGCCTTCAGCGTGAGTCTATACAGCGGGAGCACAGCTTCAACGCGAAGCGCGCATCCGCGCGCATCTATGAACGCAGGGGCTGTGGGTGCTGCCGGGTAAGTGTGTACGTATTGAGTCCATGCCGCCACCGGACAATGGGGCCCAGGTGCAGGAACCACAGGAAGGACGACTTGCGGCGATGCCGAGTCCATCGTCTTCGTCGAACGGACTGTGATGAGCAGGGTGCCCTCCCGGATCTCGAAATCCCGACGTAGAAGAGTGTGGGGCGAGGTGTCTGGCAGGCCCAGCGCCAGGAGGTTCGACTGCCGAAGCAGCGACGAGAAACCGATTAGCAGTAGAGTTCTCGCGGGCATTGCCTCCCGCCCGGAACGGTCGAGGACGTCCAGCACTGCCTTGAATATGGAGATGGGGAGGGCAGGCGACGGAGCCGGCTGATGCGTAGAGATTTTCGTCACGCCCCGGAGTGTGCGTGCTACTAACGGGGAGGCGAAGACCTCTGTGCTCGCCCCGATGTTTCTGAGCAGAGTTTTCGCTCCTGAGACGTAGTTTTTAACAGACGCCGGGCTTTTAAACGAATTCGCCAAAAGTTGTATGTATAGCGAAAGCTGCGTTGGTGTTGGAGCTTCGTGATTGAAGGCGTGGACGACCATGAAGGTGACGTAGGATTCTGCCTGTCGTTGGATGTTGTTTGACGTGCCTTGAGATAGTGCCGCCCTCCAGGTGGCCTCCAGCTGAATCGCGAGTTGCGGGTTAACCTTTTCTGAAAAATGTAGAAATGGGAGTGACTACGTGGGAGAGATAACATAATTGAGTTTAAGAGGGACACATTTACTTAAGTTCTTTTCTTTCACCATATTCAAAGCAAGCCGGGCCTTGTTCGCCGCCAGAACGCAGTTTATTGCCTCGAGTTGAGAGATGTGATGGGCGTCCGAGTAGCTCTGTGCAAGAGGGATGCTATAGAACTTGCCAGTTTGTTCGCAGTATGCACCCATACCTCTCAAGCAGGCATCACATTCAATCACTGTGGTGGGTCTTGATATTGTAAGCATGCGTTTGCCGTTTGTTGTTGAGGCATAGTTGGCGAACCATTTAATGTCTTTCTTACATTCGTCGTCAACTTCAACCACGTCGCTTTCATGTGCGCATCTCAGAGTGTCTAGGAGTCGGGCCATGTATCTTCGTGCCGGAGGGATGCACTGGCTGACATGGTTTAATTTGCCGCACAATGATTGTAGTTGAGTTTTGGTCGCCTCTGTTTTAGCCGACCACCCCTTGTATTCCTCGATGATGCCTGTGAGCTTGTCTGTGGGTATTGATATTTCCATGTCAATAGAGTCAAACACGATTCCCAACCACTCTATGCGTGTGGTAGGAAAGACAGATTTTTCTGGGGCTATGTCCACTCCCAGGCGGTCGCACAGTGCCTCGAAACCTGCGAACGCTGACTGCGAGGTTGAGAAATCGTGGTGGACGCTGACGAAGTCATCAACGTAAGCCAGCACTGGGACGTTGTGTTGTTTCCTCATGACCCACGTGATCGCATTGGAGATTCGTTGTTGTGAGCTGCCGGACAGGCGGCAGCCAAACGACGGGCAGATGTCAACATACAGTCTGCCGCGGTGCTGGAGGCCCAGCAGGGGGTAGTCGAGTGGGTCAACTCTGAGCTGCCTGTAGGCGCGGCACAAGTCGCTCTTCCACATTAGGGCCCCGCGTCCGGCGCGCAGCATCAGAGTTGCCAAGTCCCCCACAGTGGGCAAAGTGTATGCTCCGCCCCCTGAAAGAAGTTTTTGGCGATGCCGTCGTTTACGCTGCCGCCTGCCGGGAAGCTGAGGTCCATTATCACGCGCCGCTCCTGGGTCCCCTGCTTTGGTCTGGTGAGCAGCGGGCTGACCTGTGTCCATGGTGCGAACGGAGATGTGTGGAAGGGGCCTATCATTGCCCCCAGGCTTGTCTCTTTTTCGATGAACCGGTCCACGGCGGCGGGGAAAGCCAGTGCGGACGCATGGTTTTTGTGGGTCGGTGTCGGGAGTTGGTTAGCCGTGCCATCCATAACGAATGAAGTCTGTAATGGCGGCGTCATGGTACCCCTCCAGGGCGCGGTCCCATGCCTCGCACTTCATACCCGACGGGATGTGAAGCCTAGCCTTCATGTAGTTTGTTAGTCCCGTGCGTCGTACCTCGTTATATATCGTCATATGTGTGCACGCCTGGTGGCCTGCCTCCTGGGTTGGGTGTGGCCAGTTTCGGAGGACCGTGTCTGCGTACTGGATTGGTCTGATCCTGCGTGCTAGCCTCCCCCCTTCCAGAGGGCCAGTGACGTTAGTATCGGCCTCTACGCCCAGCGACAGCATCCTATCCCTCACGGGGGTGCTGGTGCGCGGGCCGCGGTGTCCCCGGTGGCTAAGGTCTTGCTGCTCCATGGTACCCGGTCTCCCGCGCTGGTCTTCGCCACAGAAGTCTATGGCTGAGGGTTCAACAGTCTCCGGCATGCAGTCGTGGCGGTGGCCGGGGCTATTTTCGAATTCTCGCGGGGCAGCCTCGTGCTGGTCCAATCCTCCAGGGTGTACAAAGGATGGACTGACCTTCCTGAGCGTGTCCCCTCCACTGCCTGACACATCGGTGGTACGTTGCGGTGTGAGCTCAGTTCCAGTACGCAGACTGTCAGCTGGCACAAAGCCCATTCTGCAGTCAGGCGTGACGAGTGCTCCCGCCTCCGTACTTGACACAAAGTCATTATTTTCATCATACACACAAGAGGAAAAAACAGCTGCAGGGGCGACTAGTTCGCCCTGCCTGCTATCGGTGTTTGAAAGCACAGCACAGGCCCCGCTCCTGAGGCTTGGAAGTACGTGACCGACAGCGGATGCGGTTCCGTGGACGCGCTTGCGCACAGGTTTGTTTACACATCCATTATTTATGTGGGCCGGGCGCACGTGGCATTTGTTTACCTTTCCACTGTTGCTGCTGGGACGCCTGTGGTTAGCCCGCGAGGCCCCAGCCCTACTATCATGAGATGTATAAACATCAGTATGCACATGTGATACACTGTTAGAAACATTTACAGAATATTTAGATACAACAGGTTGGTCATATGTTGTTACATCGTTCATTTTTCGTCCGGCGGAACTATAGAAATACCTTGTCTTGAAGCGTGGTGCGGTCTTTAGTTTCCAAACCCCGGTTGTTGGGGCTTTCCGGCTGTCCTGCACGCGGCCTGACTGTGGGGGTACATCGCAGCCTTTGCGGACAGACATGCCGCACAGATGTGCAGCCGACGGTAACCTCCGACGATGTGGTGGCTTGTCTCTGGGCACTCGTCTTTTTGATATAATGAGCATGGCGGGCCCGGCCGTGCCCTCGCGATGTGGGGAGGGAGGTCCATAGCTCCAGTTGATTGTCACTGTTGCTTCTCCTGCGGTCCTTTTCCTTTCTCCTGCTGACGACCTGCGTGTCCCGGCATGTGAGAAAGACGAGTTTGTAAGCGATCTATCTCGTACGTGCTGGTCCAGCTGATTTTCCCGCTAGCCACGCGAGCGCAGACCTCCTTGGAGAAATGCCTCACATGCTGCCAGGCATATGTTCTGGCGTCGTCGGTGACATTTTCCAGGTGGGACTGCATTGCCTCCTTCGTTTCCTCATCGGCCGTGCATTTGATCATTTGCAAGAACCCGTAGACGTATTCCGCTACTGACAGATCATCTAGCGTTGTTTTCGTTTGTTTCGCACCGCGAAACACAAAATAATGTGGTGAGTGGTTCGTGCCTTTTACCTCAGGCTGTAAGGCTTGCCGGACGGCCTGCGCCACTCGATCGGCTGCCTCCTCTTGAAGTGTCATCTCGTTGAGTCGCTGGGGGAGGCTGTAAGTCGGTGTAGTCAGTCTCGCCGCGTGATTTGGATGGTGATATACTGCTCTCGATGATCTATAATTGTTGTTTTGTTGTTCGGGTGCAGGTGAGTACACGGGCCTGCGGGCCTCTTGCCTCGGGGTGTCAACGTGCGCGGTCTGTGTGTTCCGGGTCGCTGAGTCCTGTGCCAACTGGGACAAGATCTGGGTAATCCCCGAAAGTTTTTCATCTAGACCGTCCATGCGTCCAGCTACCTGTCTTATAGCCGCTGCATTGTCTTTGACTGTGTGCTTTGTAGGTTTCGGATGGTCCGGCTGAGGGTCTGAGTTGAGCGCCGGCGCCAACGCCGGTGCCTGTCGTCCGCCATTTTGGCTCGCCACTAAGTTGGTACTCATCTTTGAAATTTTTGTAATCCTCTGTGGCTGTCTGTAGTTTTTCCTCTTTCTTTGTACTGACCAGGGTACCTTTCTCTGCGGCATTCGGGCTTCTCTTTTGAGCAGTTTTTTGTAGCAGTGTGTGCAGCGCTTCTCTGGTCTCGGTTGAGACGTAAAATAAGTACATGTGAACGGTACAGAGGTTCACAGAGGAATGATTGAAATGAGTAAAATGGCGGCGTCGCAGCGCTGAGGTAATAAAACAGAAGGTGGCGCCAGTGGTCAAAATTAATAGCAATTACAATTACTCACAATTATGGACATTATTGTAATTATTTCAAGGTAAAACTAATTCAGTTTCTTTTTTCTAACTTACTTTGTACCGATTCTCTCAATATACTAGTGTTTTTCTCTTTATACAAAAAGAAAAAAAAAACATTGCCAGTGAAGGGCTTCGAACACCCAACCCACAGATTTTGAGACGTATGCCATAACCACTTCGCCACAAACTCGGTTGCTACTAGACAGCTTTAAGTCTCTATATAGTTGCTTTTGATGATATTTATGTTTTTTGAGCGTGGGAAATCGCGCTCATATACGTCATCTAGAGAGGTTAGAATGCTCACACAGGCTTTCAGCTTACTGCAGAGAATCTAACACTTCGCTATCAATGTCCCAACTATAAAGGCCTGGGTAAATGAGCAGGGGTCCAGTATCCCAGTCTGACCATACCCATGCCCCACGACTGACTTGGTTCCTTTTAATAGAATTTTCATGGTTGAGTGACCTTTTGATGGTGTGTGCGCTGCCTTAAAGCTAATCAACAGAAATCACATATTTACAATGTATAAAATACCCAAGATGAAAACCAGGATTCTATAAATGGCTCAAAATCACAGAGAAAGGACAATTATGGTATTTTGAATGTGATAAGTGTACAAAAAACGATCAGTACTTCAGTGCAAAACCCCTCAATATCCTGACACACTGAACTGTGAACGATCAAGTGTGAGTACCAATAGTGAATATTAATTTGATTGACTGTATCTAAGTATAGCTGAAAGTCAACCTGGTGAAATGATCTCAATGGACCATAATAATAGTCCCTAATATATGGATGTTCCAGAAGATGTCAAAAGAATTCATAGAAGGAGATGGAAAACAAACATGTTAGTTAGAGGACTTCCAAGAGCACTAGTTGTACTCCAAATGAAGTACCCTCAAGCCAAACAAACATTAGTGCATCAAGCGCTAAGGGGCTATTAGAGAGCGAACTGAGTGGCATAGTTGACCTATTAGCCAGAGAAATAGGGCAGTTGACCAAGACCCTCAGTGGAAATTCAGTCACAACTGTGACGAGTCAGGGTGATGAGTTGAATAGGATACTTAGATTCATATATGACTTGATCAAGAAACATTTTTAATGTATTAAGATACACCTATTTTAATTAAATAATCAGTTGCCATATGTTGGCACATGTAGATTTCTATAACATGATAGATATTCATGTTGGTGATACTTGAGAACAACTATCAAATCCATTCTCTGAGTTAATTGAAACATTCTTACTTTTATTTAATGAAATGATTTAGGTATACCGCGCTCTTCCATTATAAATGGAAATAATATTTGCTCCTAGTTTCTTTAGTACTTCGAGGTAATTTCGTAATTCACTTGTGTATTCTGCTTTTCAATCCTGTACATGCCTCCATTCACGTTAACTCGCCGATCAATATACTGAATTGGTATTCTGCTTCATACAGTATCCACTAGATGGTGCTACAGGCACGAAATTACCACTCTTTAAGGCATTTTTAGTTTAATCAGTTGTAATAGAAATATTAACAATTTCATTGGAACGAAACCTCTTGGGTTCGTTGGGAAATATTTTTCTCCTGCAGTACAGCAATTATCAATTCGATAGTGCATTTCTTTGTATAATAAATTTAGGTTTACGTACTAGTACAATGCAAAATTGAATGAAAAATTCATTCCGAGTGTATAATCAGTGATAGGGCATTAACTATGCATCATCATTGAACATTTATATGTCATATATCATACACCAAGATGCCATTCTTATACTTTTAATATAAATATGTTTTGGATTGATATAAAAAAAATAAAATCATATTGTTTCAAAAAATCAATTTCATCAATTAAAATATGATTATGATTGATAAATTGCACTGGACCTAAATGGGATCACACTTCACTATTTTTATAACCCGCCGATAATTTTCCTGTATTGTATTCTCTGAGCTTAATACTATTCCAAAGAGAAGTCACAGTGAAAATCGGTTATTTTCGATTTTGAGACAATTGATTCAGAAATCTAAGACAAAACTGTGGATGCCATGTCCGGCTTGGAATTCCCTATCCAACCATGAAAAAATCATTAAGAAATTCCCATCCGTTACTGAGATATCAACGAAAATGTGATTTTCCAAAGTGGAGACGTTTTGGCAAAATGTCTTTCGCTGGTTCGGTTTTGATTTTGTCAATGCATACTCAGGTACCAGATCACACATTTCTCTGCTTTTCAGTTCACTTTTGTCTGGTCCCCTTCCACACTGATGCGATGCTGGAAACCTCATGCCAGATTTTGACACCAGGTGGCTATACCTGTAGTATTTCACTGTAGGCCTATGTAGACAGTGAAATCTACTTCCCGTAGGAATTAAGCAATGACATTTTAACACGAGTAAGGGATACATATGTAGTGTTCCCTCTAGTCGCTGAAAGTGTATTACCACTTTCCGCGATCGACTGCCGACCAGAGGTTCCGAGACTTTAGTCGCTACCCTGTACTTACCGTGCTAGTACAGGTGGGTTCGGCTTTACTCACTGGAAAGGGGAGGGAGATACTAGATCTACCAACTACCGCTTAACCACGAAGACAAAACCAGACTCTGGACTGTTTTAGTTAACCTTTCTTTATTGCGGAAAAGACTTTACAATACGTTAGTGTTACAAGGCACTAACTAGCGCGGGAAGAGATACTGGTCTCTTCAACGTTGAAAGGCATTACAACACAACCTAACCAACACGTGAGGCTTCAGACGTCCACTCCGTAAAGAGGCACCGCGAGAAGTCCTGTCAACCCGCTGTGGACTCAGCCTCATATAGTGGCTGAGTTACGTAATGCGGGCGAACCCATAGTATTTGCATACCGCGGGTCCACCGGCCATACCGCACAGCAGGGATCGGCACTCGCGCCACCTAGTTCTAAAGTGAAACAACGCTGCTCGACTGCCCTGATCCCTACACATATATCCTATAAGCATTCCAAATATGAAGAAGACTGGCCGTTCCAATGCGCCGATATAACCAATAACAGCGAGGAATAAAAGACAAAAAGTTGGGCCTGGGCAGGGATCATCTCCCGACTTCCATATTCTGAGGCAGGTGTTTTTTCCACTTCACCGCTGGCTTTCCACTCCCAGATCCAAGCTACCCTGAAGCTGTTACTGGGCAGTCTTTGCAGTATAGAACCTGAGACAGTTCCATACTTGTCTTAGACAGGGACATTTTTAGCGGCGATCGAACGTGCCGCGTTGAGACACTTTCTATAGTACACCCACCATTTTGTGTCTTGCGAATTGTCTTACATTGGCAGAGATGTCTTAGGGTATCGTTGGGCGATTATGTCTTGACCGAAAAACGGGGCCCTGTTTCTGTTGTTTGCTCTAGCGGTGCAGTTTGGAATGACATCACACAGTCCCGTAGTCTCCCTACCCAATCTCCCTCCATGGAGTTCAGGGGAAATCGTAGCTAAACCTCTGCAGGTGAGTGGTATTTTGCTTCATACAGTATCCACTAGATGGTGTTACAGGCACAAAATACCACTCTTTAAGGCATTTTTAGTTTAATCAGTTGCAATAGAAATATTAACAATTTCATTGGAACCAGTTAATACTGTGTATATATGTACTCGATTTCTGCCTTTTTGCAGTATATTAGAGAGTCAGTTAGTGGAATATAGATAAAACATAAGATATATTACTGAGGCTAATATAATGATGATGGCCTAAGCCAAAGCTTCATCACAGTTCAGAAAACCATAGACGAGATGGGTTGGTATCCCTATATCTCTCTGGGTATACATTCTCTGCAGCTTCACTGCTTTTGCTACACAGATGCAAAGTTCCTCATGTAGTTTCTGGGCATCGGCATTGTCTTCAGGAAAGAATACTTCAATACTCGTCTCATACTCACATGCAACTTCATTTAACAGCTTAGAAACTAGAGCTTTGGCAATATCAAGGCTGTCACTATAGAGCGTCAAGTGGTATTTTCCTTGTCGTCCATATAAAGCACCCCAACCTTTCACATCACCCTTCTCAATAACCACAAAGCCATGCAGACCAACATTCAATACCCACTTAAGGTTCTTTGCTCGTTCCATAGGGTGAATGTTCTGGTCATATTCCATAATTTTTGCAAAGTGCTCATCATTTATGGGAGATATTTCAGGATATGTTTCAGGAGGTACATCAAGAGTAATGTCCCTAATGGGAATACAGTACCATAAAATAGTGAAGGTTGACAGATTAAAACCAATTGCCCGGTACATTTCCTGACGATTCCATACTGCATTTATGCCAATGTTTCTGCTCCCAAGAGCCTCCCGACTCTTCTTAAATACTTGCGACCCAATTCCTCTTCTTCTGTAGGATTTCTTTGTAACATAATTGTAAAGACTCCCATTTGTATCATCTAGAGGTGTTGAAGCACAGAAACCTGAAATAAGAGAGAACATCCTTTTAGCATTAGCCTCAGTCCTTTGGCCAACTATATATATTTTTTTATTTTTTTTATTTACGTAATAAGTACATAAAGACATTCTGCGTGAAGCAGGTATTGTGTGTCTTCTAAGGACGTTTTACATATGGAGGTATAGTTGTCGTCAGCATTATGATGCGGTACATAGATATATATACATTTACACACACTCGTATCTGAGTACGATTAGGTGGTAGTGGGATGAGATGAGAATGGAATGTATATGTAGGACATCATAGATACAATACAATTCAGTTATCACACTGGGTCTTCACTTTCATTTTTATAAACTTTTTATATTGATACAGAGAGCAATTTTGAATGTCCAAAGGTAGAGAGTTCCAGATCATCATTCCCATATAGATTGGGTTTCTTTTGTAAAAAGTTGTACGTGGCCTTTTTAGGCGGATTTGTCTCTTACTCTGTGATCTAGTACATGGATCGGGTATGGGTAATTTGTCCTTACAATATCGTCTCATAAATACATACAATAAATACCATCTCCTTTGTTCAAGATACAGGATATCACATCTTTCATGCAAGGCCTTTACGCTCATATCTCTAACCCTACTCCCTGTACAGATTCTTAATCCCCTGCTCTGAAGTTCTTGAAGACCTTGTAGTAAGGTTTTATTTGCACCATTAATAAAATAACCGCTATAATCAAAAATAGGCGATACCATTGTTTTATAGATTTTAATACACGTCTCTTCTGATATATCCTTCCTTATTTTTTGTAATTGGAATAGTCTTTGGTTAACATTTTTGATAGTATTATGTATAGTGCTTTTCCAGGTAAGCAAATTGTCGAGGATAATGCCTAAATATTTGAATGAGGTACAGACGGGGATTTTACTATCGTTTATACTTATAGCTTCAGTATCAATTACTTCCTGGTTACTCCTTAGTTGGGATTCAGAACCAAACTCACATAGTCTCGTTTTCTTCTCGTTGATTACCATGTCATTGTCATTGCACCATTTTACCAATAGGTCGGTATCATGTTGCAGACGATGTATACTATTACTAAAATTGGAGTCACTAGTGTAAAGGGCTAAATCATCAGCATAAAAGATATGTGAACATTGAAGAGGTAAATCTTTGATGTCATTGATAAAACAATTAAAAAGTAAAGGGCCAAGGATACTTCCTTGGGGGACACCATAGAAGTTCTCGATACTAGAGGACAGAGAGCTGCCGACTCTAGTAGATTGTGTTCTATTCTTAAGATAGCTGGCTATGCATTCAGATACAAATTTTCCTATTGAAAATTTTTTAAACAATTTTTCTATGATTAGTTTCCTATTTACTCTATCAAAGGCTTTGCTAAAGTCTATAAAAAGGCAGGGAGTTAAACGTTTGTTGTCTCTTGATGAGTATAAGTCTTGTACTAAATACATAACCGCATCGGTTGTCCCTTTCTCTTGACGGAAACCAAATTGTTTACAATTAAAAAGACATTTTTTTTCAATGTAGTTAGAAATGTAGGTATGAAGTATTCGTTCAAATAACTTGCCGGGTAGGGGTAACAGAGAAATTGGATGCCAGTCCCCAACAGTTTCAGGGTTTGATGTTTTTGGTATAGGAACTATTGTGGCATGTGACCAATCACTAGGAAAAACCGAATAATCTAAGATATTTTGAAACAGTAAATGTAGATGGTCAATAAGGACAATAAAAGCATCCTTGATAACACAAGCATTAATGCCATGAAGTCCACTTGATTTACTTATGTCTACATCCGATATAACTTTATATATTTGGTCCAAAGTAAACGTGAGAGGGCCTAAAGATTCGTGGCTTTCCTCAGAATTATTGAAAAAATCATTGGTTATTATTGGTTTATCAGAACCGCCCATACTGGCATAAAATGAGTTTATGTAGTTTACCATTTCCATACCTTCTATGTAGTTGTTTTCTTCTTCAACAAACAATTTTGACAATAGTATATTTTCAGTCGCTTCATAGAGTTCCTTAGTATTTGCCCAAAATCTTTTCGGGTTTTTTGCTTCCGAGTCTATCTTATTTCTCCAATATTCACGTTTGGCTTTCTTAATTTGACTGTTTATAGTGTTTTTCAACCTCTTTAATCTTTTCACCAGGTAATTTGTTCGTTTAAGGTTGATATTACTGACAAGTTCTTCCAGTTCAATCATAAGGTTAATTATGTCTTCAGTTATCCAAGGGGCTTTTTGTTGTTTAAATTTAAAGAATTTCATTGGACAAAACTCATCCAAATAGTGTAAGATTGCATTTTTTAGCATACCCCATTGGGTATTCGCATCAGTGTTTTTATACAAATCTGTCCAGTCTAGTTGGAAAAGATAATTTTGAAAATCCATGGTGCTATAATTCCTATAACTCCTACCATAGAACTCACATGGCTGCAATTTAGGTGGAAGAAATTGCCTATGGACAATAATAGGTAGATGATCACTTATGAGGTGTTTATTTATTTCAACTTTATTTATAAATCTGCCATTACTAAGAACATGGTCAATGCAGCTTCCACTCTCCGGATGTGTTGTCTCAGTTACATAGTTTTTTAAACCGTTCTCCCGTAGAAAATTAAACAGTTTCTTCGTTTCTGCGTCATTTCGTAACTTAGTGTTAACATTATCATCTCCGAGAAAGATACATTCATGCGCAATAAACCTTTCATTGTTCTTGACATTCTCCAATAAATTTAAAAATAAACCCAGGTCACCACTAGGTGGTCTGTAGTAATAAACAATGAGAAGTTTTTTGTTATTTGGTTTTCTGACATTAAGGACCATCATTTCACTATTGGAATCAGACACAGCAAAGTTTTTTTCTAATGTACAGTAATTATAATGCTTGTCTTTAATATAACAAAGTAGTCCTCCTCCAATTTTACAGTCCCTATCTATCCTAAAAGTTTTAAAACCCTCTTGTGTAATCATGCCCATAGTATGTAAACTCGACAACCACGTTTCACTGTAACACATGTAATCAACGTCCTTAAACAAATAACTGGTTTCACAAATATGCTTATATAAGCTACGTACATTTAAGTATCCTATCTTTAGAGTAGGCCTAACCATTGTAGCTTGAAAGTGAAAGATGTAAACCCTGATGAGAATGTGTGAAATACAGATGAAGAAAGATGATGTGGGTCGCGCGGGCGTATCTTACCATTGTGCCCATCTTAGCCACTGCGAGAGGCATACAGCTGCAAAGCTTGGCTAGCGCAGTAGGGTGAGTTGTATCAGTACAGATGTTTGCTGCATCCCATTAATTTACTTATAATGTCAAAGTTACAACATTGTTACCAAGAATAGTTACAGGTGTAAAAAACTATGCGTATCAGTCTCATAACCGACTGAGCAAAGCCCAGATTAGAGAACTAATGATCAGGTACATAGGAATAAACACACAGCGAAGTTATCAAAGACATATATCACGAAAAGTGCATCAATAGTGTAGATACAGATAAATATGTATATGTATATAGAGTGATGACGAATCTGATAGTTGACTAAGAAAAGTCAGAACTAGATTGGCTACATCGTTAACCTCGCGTCATATTTGTAAAGTACAGATGCATGATATGGCTTAGTTAGGCCGGATATACCTCACAGTTACATAATATAGCAAGCGGTCTTACTGATGGATATTTGCCCTGGTATTATTTAGCATCGATCTAATGAGCATCTTTACTATTTTCCCAGCAACGACAGTAGTGTTTGGATAACATCCATCCTTCAAGGCTGCGAGATAGTGATATGTGCGTCTGGTGTTGATTCGATATCTATGTATCATGTGATGAATTCTAGGAGTGTGGTAGCCCTGTGACTCATTCAGTCTGGCGATCTCTGTGGATAGGTTGTTAATTTCATCCTGACCCTCATCATGCTTCGGGTTGCCCTTGTTCCAAGTGTGTAACGACATCGAGTAGACAGTGGTGAATATAATTTTTATATTGCTATTTATTTTACTAGCATCGCTGACCATTCCCTCACATTCATTCATAATTCTAACAATTTGTCCGTCTTGGCTTTCAGGTCGCATCATGACTAACTTCTCTTCATCTTTCGTAGTTAAGTCACAGATGCCCGCGGATACGTAGACAGCCTCAACTCCGTGTAGACGGTCCGGACTGTAGAGTTGTAGACGTATTCTTGCCATGGTCGCTCCACTAATACTCTCAGTAATGAAATTCTGTTTTATTCTCAGGTCCTGCTGTAGGTATCGGACCCGGGAGTCTCCTATTAGTGGTCTCGACATATTATAAGGATTACTGGTCACTGGTTTCAGCGGTGGTAGGTGGTATTGCTGTGTCAGTGTCAGTGGTAGCAGGTGGTATTGCTACTGGATCGGTCTCAGTGCCCCTATGCATTTCAACCTCAGGTGTGTTAGCAGCGCTGATCAGAGCGGCACTGACTCTCTCTAGTATCCTGCCTGTCTGATTCAAACCCAAATATGTTTCAGTGTCGTAGAAGTCGCTCTCGTAATTGGCCCCGCCTCCCACGTAGGGGTCGCACGTGCCTTCAATAATGCGCTTTGGATAAGTCTTTCTAAGTTTCTCCCCCAAGTCCGGGTTTTGCTCGAACTTCGCTTTCACGATTTTCTCCAAGATGACTGACTTTTTACCATCCCAGTCCGGAGCGGACATGGTTTTTCCCATAGTTTTTACCTCGTAGGGATTTTCTGTATAGAGAATTTTCGTTCCTAGAGAAATATCACCCACATGCCCTGCTTTCGCATATACGTAATCATGCTCAACTGATCTAAACTCATTCAGTTTCATCATCTCATACGTGACCGATCCGTCCTTATCTCTCGTAAACCAGGGGATTGAGATTTTTACTATGTTCGGATGCATATTACTTAGATAGGACTTGTGCCCAGCGAAGATAATTGATCCCGTCTTGGTCTCTCGTTCTCCGCCGCTAGGGGAACCGGGTGGGTCGCCCGCGTCTTGTTTTTCACGGATTGCTACGTGGTCGTCTATGTCCATTGCGTTTGGTCGCGGCACTTCTACTGCGGTTGGTTCATGAGTTGTTTTCGCCACCGGGGCCTGGGGTTTATGTGTGTCGACATTGGGATGTTGATTAGTTTGAGCATATAAGTGGGATGTTTGTCGCATGTCTCGTGGAGTCGGCCTCCAGTCTGGAGGGTATAGATTGGGCGGTAGGGTGTTCACATCACAGTAATTGTAAGTAACTCCATTGATTTTAATCCCTTCTGGCACAAAGTCGGAGTCGTTTCCGATTCGTTGATTGTAGCCTACAATCATTCTACCTATGCCTTTGTTCTTACGAATATGCCATGGTTCGTCGGGGCGTATAACAGCCTTACAATTAAGTGACTGGCCGGTCACCCTGTTCGCATTTCTTATGAACTTCTCGCACGCTGCTTGGTTTGTGAATGAGACTATTATGGGCTTAGGCCTATCATTCACACTTTGGTTACGGGGATTTCCTGCCATTCGACTGATGTTCAATACATCGTCTTGTGCCAGGGATATGTTCATTTCAACACAGATTTCATTTAATATAAAATGCATGTCTTCATCTGGTCGTGCAGGTACCCCAAGAATTATCGAGTTACGCTCCTTTTCAGTATAGAAGAATCTTGTGTAGGGATTCGTTGGTTTAGGTCCTTTCATATTTACGGTAGTAGCCTCAGCATAACTTATTTGTGTTTTTTCACCGTTCTTGGAATGGGCAGGCAGAGAGCTGCCAGTGACCGTCCTGGTGTTCAGTATTAGATCGATCGTTGATCTTGTTTCTTTTAACTGTTTTTCCATCTCTTGCATTTTACTTTGCAATTCCGCACGGATTTCTGCATGGACCTTGTCTTGCTTCCTTTCGTTTTCAGCGGCAATAGCTGCAGCGTCATCAATCTTTTTGACTAGGTCGTTTTTGGCCGAATATATTTGTAATACGCTCTGCATAATGCAACTCCTGTCATATACACAGACAAGCCACCTAGCTCTAAGCCTAGATTGTTAAGAACTCTTCTTCCATAGAGCGCAGTGAGAACTTTGTACAAATTACGACTTGAGAGTGTGAGATCTTACGAGAGGGGTCCTGCCTGCTTCTTCTCGATTACAGGAGAGCCGACATATCTTACTTCCCCCTCAAAGAATCAGAGACTTGTGCCTCAGCACTTCCATGGACAGACTTACCTTTTATGGTTATCTTATGCTCCTCATCTATTGATTCGATATGGTTTACATATGAATTATCATCTTTATCTTAATCAAGTTTCGTCAACCTAATCTCAACCTTGTATGACCTCATACTTGGTCTGTGCATGCCTTACTAGTTTAATAAGACTTTATCTAAAGGGGTAACATGCCTGTTTACAGTTGACTGTCTGAACCCTCTAAAAGAATTTGGTCACCATGGCAACCTGTTTCAAGAAAATGAATTTAAATGATTGGAATAGGGAACCTCCACCAAAACATCATATTATATGGCTATACATTTATTAATAATGAAATTGAATAAAGCCATAAATGTAATTTGGTAACTATGTCAAACTCTATGGGTTTATTCAGTCTATGGGTCATTTTCTACTAACTTGCACACAGTCAACTCGCTTCTACAATAGCCAGTCTAGGATCCCAATATATCATGCACCAGTAGGTCAATCAGGTATTCCTGTCTATAGTGATTGGTCATGGTCAGCTGGGTATACCTCGAAGACCCTCAGACACTGTCCCTCTATTCTTTTCAAAATATCACAGTGCATAGTACACAGATAGCGAAGGGATAGTGTTTTGCAGTATACTGAGATGCCTTACGGTCCGTAAGGGTCTAACAGAGCACAGCTCCCATTTGCCTGTTCTCTCTGCATGAAGGGTGAAGGGAATTTCGTGATTGGCTGTTCTAATTTTAGGGTGTACGTATGAAGAGTAATACACTGGATACTGGCAAATAACTCAGGCCAGCTTAGTACCAGCGGACATAGGAATTCCTGCCTCAAAATGGCAGCGCAAAACAGTCTTAGTTTGAGCCTATGTGCCCTCGCCCTGGCAACAACCGACTGTACTAGAGTAAAAGTACACTACCCTGCGTAAGTAGATGATGCTTGCACCATAGTATTTACTGACAGGGGGTGCTCCTTACACGTGGTTTTCAGGGCTTTAATGACGTTGTGCAGTGGGCTCTCCACTTTAAGGAATACTTACTTATTATCTCCCCTTCAGAAGTTTCAGCAACAAAGGATCCTTCTGGATAAAGGCTAAACTGGAAGAGCAGACGTTCCATGAAGTATTGCCAGCCTTCTTCTGTCACCAGCTTCAGCACCCCAGCCATATCTTCCCTCTTTGCTGGTCGCACTCTATACTCACAGGATTCAGACATCTTTAGTCCTCTCGCTACAGTCACATATGTTTTCCAGCAGCTGCTGCTTCTAGATGTTTATTTGATATCCACCAGAGTATGATCTCGACCCTCTGGCCTGGATATCCTGCTTTTAAACTGTAGGAGGTACATTAAAGCTTATATAAAGCAGTTAAGCTCTGTTAATCAATTCTAAAAATAAAACCACTCTGAGCACTGCATGCTTCACTGACTCTCTGACTCTCATTGTGAACACATGGACCCGGCTATATTTAGTAGGTAGAGACTGGGATACACAACTTCACAATATGACATATTATTAGAGTGAGAATAATAAGTTATAGTATATATAAGTAATACCTTATAGTTATAGATTTGGATTGGGCCATTATACTGTATAACTCTTTACTATATACCAATGCCGTAGATACTGTAAATACGCACCGTTTCGGCATATTACGTAAAAATATTGTACGGACTGCTGGTCTGTACACTAAAATACGGACCACCTTGCCATACACGTTTAAGAAATTGGTTGTTAAGCCAAATGAAATTGATTTTTTAATAATTTCGGGTATATAGTAAATATATAACGTCCAACCATGCTTGTACAAGTCACAGAACTCGATGATAATTTAACGTTTGTACAGAACTTGGCATAAATGCCTCGGTCCATACAAACCGTAAATTGACATCTCGTTCTATGAATTGTACAGCATGGTCAGGATGTTCTATACAATTACAGGAAAACATTGAAGTACAGTAATAAAAACGTGAATAAACATGGCAAGCACCTTAATAACAGGAATGCGATGAGAGAACAACTGCTATGTTTTCTTCCCGATAAGGTAAATATATTAATGTTTTTGTGGTATATAGTAAAGATGAAATGTTGTGCCTGTAAACGTACAAATCCAGATCCTCACAATGTGACATGGGACGTTTACAGCTCGGTGTAAACGTCCTGTGTCACATTGTAAAGTTCTGGTCTATACATCCCTATCGTGGCCATGTAATATTGGTTTCTATGAGAAGAAAGTAATCATCTAAATTGTGGACAATTGTAAATTGGCATTTAATTACTAGAGGGCGACACTGAAAATATTCACGAGGCAAATCATTGAATATTCATGAGGTAACGCGGCAAACACCGCGCATCTTTTTTCAGAGGCAATCAAAAGGCGCAGTATATAGGCCCCTGGATTTCGCCTTGACTCAGCACTTTTTCTCAAACCTACTCACACGCAACGATTCCCCACCCACCATCCCATAGCAACAACTTGATATGTAATAACATGTACATTTTATAAATCCGTGTAAGTGGTATGTGATAAGAGACATATAAAATATAATAAAAGTTTCTTTTACTGCAAACAATATTTGTGTCCACTCGTTAATTACCCCTAATTATTGAGGAACAAATTGACTGAATTGGAACAGTCACCATTTTGGTAAGTAACCTCCTCCCTGATGTTTACAGTATGGCTGCCATGCTTTGAATGGCATATAATACCCCTATTATCGCTCAGCTCTAGTTCCCAGTCTGCCCACATGAGGGCAGGTCGCTCTACCTATGATACTTGGTGTTGTTCAGTGTCATGAGCGGCCTCCTGACATGTGCGACAGACCGGAACGGGCGCTCAACCGGAATGGATTTGGTCTTCTCCTATTGGCTGTTGGTACAAAAGCCAATGAGACTGCAGAGCTCACAGATGCCAAGCCTGTCATGTCAACCCCCTGCTAAGGGTATAAAACAAGGATCCCTTCTTGTCAATAAACAGTTAGTTAAGTTCTTGACTCATAGTAGTACATAGTACCTCTGTGTTTGAGTTCTTCTCTCTCTTCTTAAGGTCTACTCCTTACGCAAGTAGGCTGTGAGACTTTACATTGGTGACCACGACGAGACTCTGCTGAACTTGTTTCACTGAGTCTAGACACGAGCCGCATCTTCTGGATGCTGCAGTGCCTGAGCCTGATGGTAGCCCTTGGCGGGTGACCGTGACGGTGCAACCTGCAGCACCCCGGTGGTGATGATTCGCACCGGCCTACGACACCATAGTGCCCGGGCCTGATGGTAACCTTTGGCGGGTAACCGTGACGGCACGGCCTATGGTCGGACACCGCACTCCCAGCGAGTGACGGGCGGCATGCGCGGAACCGCACATCGACGGGGGAGCTGCGCTTAGGTGCCCGGGTGAAACCGGCCCTGGCAAGGACACCGCATTCCGAGGAATGACGGGCGGCGCACGCTGGTCAGCATGAGGTTTGACGGTGGATCTTCTGAAGGACGCAGACCGAGTCCAGGATGGCGACCCAAGGGGAAGGTGGTGCGAACGGTAGTAAGGTTTATGACGACTGGTTCCAGGCTCAAATCAGTGCTGGAAGGTTTAAACCTGAGGAAATCGATTCGCACATGGCCCAGGGTACCTTCTGGTCGGAGACGGTGACGACCCAGCAGGGAGAGATGGAAGGCCGGCTAAAACAAACCGAAAGTCATCTCGCGGGGATGATGCAGCAGCTCCTGAACCGTATGGATGTGGAGACACGCCGGACCAATACCCCCGTGACTCAGGAACCCGCCCAAGAGCTAGTTCGTCGGCCTGAGGACCGGAGTGGTGACGCGGAGAAGGAGAAGCACCTGCGCCGGGTAGCAAGTACCCTCCCGATCGTAGACGGGACCGACAAGACGGCTCTCCGACTGTGGCTCCTCGACGTGGAGGACGCGGAAGACATAGCCGCCGCAGGAGAGGGGGCCCTTCTTCGACTGATGTTGGAGAAGTCAGCTCCACCCCTACGACGCACCATCACAAAGGAGTGGCGACGGCGAATTCCCATGGCCGTGTTGCTCAAGGTGGTTCGGCTCGAGTACTTGGGCAAGTCGGACCACATGGCCCAGCAGAGAGAGTGTGAGAACCTTCGCCAAGCTGAGGATGAATCGGTGACAGCGTTCACTGCCTGGTTCTGGGAGGCCCATCAGGCCTGTTTTCCTGATGGTGAACTCCAGATCAATGTGGTGCTTTCAGCTGCCTTGTACCGATTCCCCTTTGCCTTCAACCAGCGGGCCGTGATGCAGCATATCTCCCTTGCCCAATCCAAGCCGCCCGGATAGCGCCGGAGGAGGCAAACAACATGAGTCTGTACGACGCGGCAAACGGGGAGGAACCGATGGAGGTCGGAGCTGTGTGTGCCGGCCCTGCCCCCAAAAAGGGTAAGGGCAAGCAGAATGCCCCGTCTTCCCAGGCCACCTTACCGCCGCAAGACGTCCAGGAGCTGACAGCGGCCCTGCGATCAGTGCAAGGCGAGGTGGCTAAACTGAAGCGGCAAGAGGAACCGCGTGGTTTCACTCCCCTGCTGGTAGCGCCTGCCCCGGCTGCAAACACTTACGTGATCCAGCCATCCGCTCCGCCAGCGACGGTCTACACGTCCAACACCGGAGAAGTGGCTGCCGTGGCGCCGCCCCATCAGGGTCAACAGCATGGACGCCAGCGGCCGCCGCGCACTGGCCCACTCATCTGCTTCGCCTGCGACCAGGAGGGGCATGTCAAGGACCGATGCCCTTACAGGGATGCTATCGCCCGGGTTGTGTCCTCCAGCCGCAGCTACAAGCAGGCGGGAAACTGAGTGCCGCATCAGATCAGCGGCCCTGCATCGGATTACGAATCCGAGGTGTGATGTTGCGGGGTTTAGTTGATTCTGGTGCGTGCAGGAGTATGATCTCGGAAGCGAAGTTCGAGGTTCTCAAGGCGGTGGGTATCCGACATTACCAGGATAAGTCGGGCCTCCGTCTTCGTTCGCTCTCGGGACATATACTCCCTACCTTGGGACTGGTCAAGTTGGACATCCACGGCAACCGGTGCACCCTGTGCATTATGCCGGGGATGTCCCACGACCTTCTACTTGGCAGCGATTTTCTGCAAGAGAGCAGGGCAGCAGGGGGTGTTTATTGCCAAAAAGCTGCATCCATTCTCGTGGGCACCGCATGGGGAACTGTGTATTGCGGAAGCGCTTACTGAGCTGCAGTACTGGAAGAAGTGCTTCCCCGCAATCTTTCCTGAGAAAGGAACCCCACTGCCGTGCACGGGTGTGGTGAAAATGGTAATAGACACCGGGGACGCGCGGCCGATCAACCAGCGTCCCTATCGCATCCCCCTCACCAAGCGGATAATCGTGGACCTCCTTGGCTCAGCTAACTACTATCGCCAGCTAATCCATAATTATGCGGAGATAGTACGTCCTCTAACAGAGCTGACCAAGAAGTACGCAGTCTTCGAGTGGAACTCAGACTGCCAGGAGGCATGGGATAAGCTGAGAGAAGCACTGGTGAACACAGTCGCGCTTGCTTATCCGGATCCCTCGAAACCCTATAAGCTCTACACAGACGCCAATGACTACTCTATTGGCGCTATCCTGGTGCAGGAGGATGGCAACGGTCTGGAACGCCCGATCCATTTTCTATCCAGACAACTGACGGAGGTACAATGGAGGTACCCCGTCATCGAGAAAGAGGCGTACGCAATCATCTTCGCCTTGACTAAGCTGCGCCCGTACCTTTTTGGGGCAGACTTCCAGATCCTAACCGACCATATGCCACTCAAGTGCTTGTTCACTGGCGAAATTAATAACACACGGGTTCAGAGATGGTCCCTACTCATGGCGGAGTATGCGGCCCCCGTGGTGTATTTCGCTGGTGCAAGGAACGTGTGGGCGGATATGTTGTCTCGGTTAAAGGGTCAGGGTCTTGCTTCATTGCCCCAAGAGGTCGCGGCCGTAGTACCGGTCGAGGAGGAGATGAACGTGCCATGGGCCACCTACGAGCTGGATCCTAAGGAGATTCAGATGGAACAGCTCAAAATGGCCGAGTACAAACTGGGGCTTGAGGATCTCGACGACTACCTAGTGAGCGGAGGTCTGCTCTATACGTTGGAGGTGCCCTCAGGACAGGCGGAGTACCCCAGGATCGTACTCCCTGTGCCATTCAGAGCAGGCCTTATCAAGAAGGCTCATGAGGTAGTGTGCCATCAGGGCGTGAAGAAGAACTTGGGGAGGATCCAGGAACATTTTAAGTGGCCTGGTATGAGGAGACAAATTTTTGTGATTCTGGTGCACTGTGCCACCTGTGCGGCCAGCCGTGTTCACCGGGATCACGTACACCCAACTCCTATGCCAATCGCTGAATACCCTGGAGAAGTAGTGGCCATGGACCTGACTGGGCCCTTGCCACTAGGCCATAGCAGTGCCAGATACTTGCTATCTATAATTGACCACGCTACCGGCTATGTGGACTGCTTCCCCCTCCCTGACAAAACCTCCGCCTCAATCTTCAAGGCCCTACAAACAGACTATGTCCCGCGGTACGGACCACCTAGGATCATGTTGACGGACAACGGGCTAGAGTTCAAAAACGCTCTTGCGGAGGGTTACCTCAAAGAACTCGGGACCGAAGTCCATCACACGACACCCTACCACCCACAAGCAAACGGCAAGATCGAACGGTTCCACCGTTTGCTCAAGGACATGCTGAGGAGGCTTGTCAATGCACGTGCTTGCGAGTGGGAAAATCACCTGGGATCCGCTCTCCTGGCTCATCGCACTACCACCAGCGATGTTACCGGCTATTCGCCTTACTACTTGATGTTCGGTCGCCATCCAGCCCAGCCCCTGGCGGGTTTATTCAATCAGGTGAATGGCTATAGTAAAGGGTGTGTAGCTGAGGCGATTGACTCGCATTCTCGTGCGTTGAAGGATGCTGTTGCCAACGCTGAGATTGCGCGACAGTATAATGTCAATCATCTCCAAGAACAAGCAAATGCCAGAGAGGTGGAGCCCGGTGACCAGGTGTTCCTTCGCGTTATGGAACCCGGACTGCTGGACCCACAATGGAATGCAGGATACACGGTGACCCGTGTCAACGGCCCTGTGATCACGTGCTTCGGCCCTAACAATCGGCGCCGCGTGATCAATCGATGCAACGTCCGGCTCGCAGAGCCTGGCTTGGACTGGGAAGGACTGAGACCACGGCTGACATGGACTCAAAGGACCAAGACAGCCCCTGACCCTAAGCCTACCCAAGTGCCTATGTCTACACAGCAGAGGCCTGTTGTTTCAACAGATAGCCGTCCTGAAGACACAACCGGTAGGTCGGGACAGCGTGCTTGGATGCCCACACCAAACAATGCGGTGCCAATTACCGCTGCCCCATTCTACCCTCAGCCAGCTCCTGTGTTGCCTGCATTGATGCTGACGACACTTCAAACACCTGTACCTGTCGTCGCCCCATCCCCTAATCCCCCTAATCCCTCTGTGGTGATGCTACCCACACGACGGCTGCCAACAAAACGGCCTGCCGACACAGACATTAGAGGTCCAGATCCCCCTAATCCCTCTGTGGTGATGCTACCCACACGCCGGCCGCCAACAAAACGGCCTGCCGACACAGACATTAGAGGCCCAGAGCGACAACTGCCGCGATGGCTGAAAACCTGGCCAAGCGTAACGAGCTCCGTGTCTCTCTCCTGGAGAACAAACTCAACAAGCTTTGGCTGGCTTGGCAGGTCGAGGCCAGACTCCAAATCCTCGAAGACGTCGCGATGCAACACCAAGCTGCAGTAAATGCTTATGTGAAGCAGCGGGTCCAGTTGGAGCGTGGCTATCTCACTGAGGAGATACTTCCCCCACTACAGCTCGCAGAAGTGCTACACCATCTGCGAGAAGCTGGGCACCATTCGCTGTCCCCCATGTGGCACTACGGTCAGCTGGTAGTGGAGGCAGCCTGGAATGACGGCCGAGCACTAGTCTTCAGGGCCGTTTTCCCCGGCATCACGGCAGCCTCCTACCACGTCTTCAAGCTCGCCTACTTTCCCGTCCCCATCGGTCAAGACAACTTTCGAGTCGTCGCTGGACTACCCACGGTTGCCGTCCAGCAACTGTCACAAGACAACTTTATCCCCGAGAGATGTTTTGGGCGGAGACCTTGTGTGTGTCGCCCACTTATGGTGAGCACTGTGCCGACATGTGAGTCTGCCTTGGTCTCCGGCATACACCCAGAGACATGCCGTATCCATGTCATACCACGTCATGCCCGGAAGGCAGCCGTCAGCACACCAGAGGAAGGGTCCATCAAAGCCGTCATTGCGGCCTTCGTGCCTCTGGAGGTCGTTCGCCGGTGTCCAGACCAAGAGGTGGCGCGCATATCACTGATGGGCCCTACCCTCGTGGATCTTCCCCCGGCTTGCCGCATCACTGCTTCCATATGGCGCTTGGAAGGCATGTCCCAGGGTGAGCCGACCATCTCTGTCAAGTTCCGTCATCGACTTCAGTTACCAGCCATCAACTTCTCTTGGCCGACTTCTCTCCCAGTGAGAGTCCAGGAGAGCTTGACCCTACTACCCAAGATTACAGTACCCCTCGTCGATCTTGGTCGGCTGGACCAAGGTTTTGACTTCCAAGCCCTGGCGGGCCCGCCCTCGCCTTCCTACAGCATCGCCTTTTGACTCGGGCTCGCCAGCGGGGGTACTGTCCTGCAGCCTTGCCATCATATTCACCATATACATGTGTCGCATTTACCCCCAATTCAGGCCTTTATCCTACCCCTAATATAAAATCCCATAGGCTTAACATTGGGTTTTCGTATGCCATGCTGACTGGCATACGGAGTTTTATATGCCACTAGTGGAATACAGCATTATTATCACGTAATATTCCAAAATCGAGGAGATAGGGTAGGATAAAATCAAAACCTGATTCGTTTTAATCTTGGCCACCGCATTCCACTCCTGAAGTTTTGGCTCCGGACTTCACTCGGCTTCGCCTCATGAAGTCAATTTGCCAAACTCCAGTCATGGAATACGGTGGCCAAGATTGAAACTCATCCAGTTTTAAGATAGTACTCGCCTGTACTTGTATTTTTCAGATCTGCTACACTCAGTAGTGAGTCAATAGGCGTATATGGCACCTTGGGGAGCCTAAACCTCCCTTAAATAGTGTAAGGGAACAATTTATCTAGGCATCAATGTTATTTTACCAATCCTTAATCATTTATCTTACCTTTATCCTAGCGGACTCTGTCATCATGCATATAATTTTATCTTCTTCACTGAGTGGGGAAACCTATCAAAGAGTTCGCTAGACTACAATTACTAGTATATACCTATATGTCAATATGTTATTCACTGTTATACCTAAAAACCTTATTTTTCAGTACAATCTACCAAATATCCCGCTAAATTTGTGGTCAGTAGTAGATGGGTACGGATAGAGTTATTCAAAATGGTTTCAAAATCATTGTGGTACAGCTTTTCAGTCACCGCCTTCACAAATTCTTGGCCTAAAACCTGCTGGATTTAGAATTTCACCAAAATTTCTATTCAAAATTTACGATTAATATGCTGTATTTGAAGTTATTATCGTATAGAGTAGTCTCGAGGTGAGAACGTTTACACTACAAGAATCTTCCAAATTGCAACCAAAGTGTGGTCAATTCGATGCCTGTAAAAGCTGGTACACTGAGAGTGCAGATATTACGCACAAGAAACAGACCTTCTGGTCCACCATTGTGATCATGTCACGAGAGTTCCCCCGCAACTAGGATAGTCAACGTCGGTCGCGACTCCCTGAGATGCACGGAAGACGGCATTAGTACCTAACTACTACTGGGGGATAAGACTAGGGCGCATCGGCGACCGCTAGTAGGTGGTATGATTGTACATACAATCAATAATCCTCCATAGTTCAAATTTACTTCTTGGTGATGCCCCTTACACAGGTCCATATTATTCTTATTACCAATTTATCATGTGTATACCTTTACGGTTCCAATCTCTCACATATTGTGTACGTTCACCTTCATTTTTAGGAGTTACTCTCGCTACGCCAAGTAATATGGTAACTCCTCGTGGGTATGTGTTTGTGTATTGATGTCTGAAACATCACCTTTCCCTCTAAGGATTACACCCTTGTCATGTCGGGTTTTACGAGAGCACATGGATCGTGCAGATTTCTCTGGTGAGAGTATAAGGACTGTAAGCGATTCTGGTGGATGGTACCGGATCGGGTCCATGACCGTAAACGCATGGGTTGAGTCCGAAGATGTAGTATATTGAGGACATGGTGTAATCTGGGAAGGGACACATTTTACGGTATACGTTACCGTTATGAGGTATTCCCATTTCTAGATGGATGTGTTGTATTTTTTTACTCTTTTTACGTTGTCGCCACGAGGGTGCTGGCTCACGTGAAACTGGTGGGGCCTACGAGAGTCAGGCCTTTGCGAGACTTACTTGCCGTGACTAGCCCTACCAGGAGTAACAAGGACATTCCGAGCAAAACTCCACCTTACAGCACCTCGGCGGCCCCTGCCCAATTGAACATTACAGATGGACTTTTCTGTCAATTAGGCAGTGCAACGTGCCTGCTAGGGGGTCGCCCAAAAGACAGTTATATTTCCGTGGCTGGACATATTTTTATACTTTATATTATCATTCTTATATGCACTTGCAGTGGCAAGATGGCATCCTTATATTTTTGTTCGTTTTGTTGACATGTATTTTTCCAGGGTTAATTTTGGTTGGACATGTCAGGTTTGGACAGCTGGGTAAGGTGACTGCCACTTTTGCAGTACCTTACTCGGGGCAATAACTAGGCTGGCAAGATTGAGATCTTGCCCCGCTTTGCATAGGACACAAGGTTTCGTGCACGAAAAAACTAAGGCTTACCACTACGAAGTCAGATTAAGCGCGCGGTGTGTTTGGTAAAAAAGTGTGTGAAGTCTTAGTCTGGGATGCAAGACCGATACTTAATTTTACGTCTCCTAGTTGATTACACTGTGGTTATTAACTTCTAAGGGGAGGGCGTATGTAAAGTTCTGGTCTATACATCCCTATCGTGGCCATGTAATATTGGTTTATATGAGAAGAAAGTAATCATCTAAATTACCCCTAATTATTGAGGAACAAATTGACTGAATTGGAACAGTCACCATTTTGGTTAGTAACCTCCTCCCTGATGTTTACAGTATGGCTGCCATACTTTGAATGGCATATAATACCCCTATTATCGCTCAGCTCTAGTTCCCAGTCTGCCCACATGAGGGCAGGTCGCTCTACCTATGACACTTGGAGTTGTTCAGTGTCATGAGTGGCCTCCTGACATGTGCGACAGACCGGAACGGGCGCTCAACTGGAACGGATTTGGTCTTCTCCTATTGGCTGTTGGTACAACAGCCAATGAGACCGCAGAGCTCACAGATGCCAAGCCTGTCATGTCAACCCCCTGCTAAGGGTATAAAACAAGGATCCCTTCTTGTCAATAAACAGTTAGTTAAGTTCTTGACTCATAGTTGTACATAGTACCTCTGTGTTTGAGTTCTTCTCTCTTCTTAAGGTCTACTCCTTACGGAAGTAGGCTGTGAGACTTTACAACATGCTTGGTTCCGGATTTGTACGTTTACAGCAACATCGTTTTATTACTGTGTGTGTTTTATCAGTGCATGTAGAGCCATGCCTGCCTCTTACTGAGTGTGTGATTGGAGCTATTACACTGTGAGCACATGTGTGCCTGTCACACACAATGTCGACCTGTGTGATTCTATGTGTGCAAACTGAATCTGTATGTCTGTTTATCACTCTAATTATGTCCCAGACCATTGAGTGAAATAGCTGGACTTACAGGAATATCCATGGCCATGGCCCACCATGGCCGACCTTTGTCTTGTTGCGATCGCTGAATATTAATCTACATGAGGAATGGAGGATATATAGTAAATATTCATATATAAATGACACAAATACTTGAATGGGAGTTGAGTGACTATTTTTATTCACCCAAGACCCAATAATTTAGTAATTATATAGAACGTCCTGACCATGCTGTACAAGTCAAAGAACGAGATGTTTATTTACCGTTTGTACGGACTGAGGCGTTTACGCCGAGTTCCGTACAAATGGTAAATTATCATAGAGTTCTGTGACTTGTACAAGCATGGTTGGACGTTATATATTTACTACATACCCGAAATTTAAAAAAAAAAAAATTTCCTTTGGTATAACAACCAATTTCTTAATCAACGTGTATGGCAAGGTGGTCCGTATTTTAGTGTACGGACCAGCGGTCCGTACAGTATTTTTACGTCATATGCCGAAACGGTGCATATTTACAGTATATACAGCATGGGTATATAGTAAAGAAAAAAATATAACCTTTCCGAAATTAACAACTCTGTGCCAATTCTGACCGATATAGGTTTGGCTAGATATATCAGAGCTGCCATACTCTTCCAGTCCTCCATCAGTCCTTGACCCAGTAGCGGGACCAGTTTGTTTCTCTCCAACCAGATATTTTGTACTGCTTGGAGAGTGTGTTATGTCATAACCTCGAAGCCAATTTTCCGTTTTCTTATTTCTCTCGTGTGTATTTTTTCAAAATAGAATGAACACAAATCTTGGTGCCTTTATCAATTTGTTAACTATGAATATTTCATATTAAGTATGTCTGCTTTTAGAGTATACTTAGAACAAAAGTATTTGGTTTGAGGCGAACACTGAGGGATACCGTATATGATTTAACCCGACCAACCCCTATATCGTAGAAGGGGTTGGTTGCCAAACTAGGGGGATGCCACATCGGTGCATAAATGCCGCACCAGCTCTTCTCAGGGAATGAACCCCCAATCTTTCTTTACTTACCCCGATACAAGTCATCGAAAATTTCAAAAACGATAACAGTTTTCGATAATTCAAAGGGGTTTAAGAAGTGTCCTCCTTCCACAAAAAAAGGGGGAATCATTGGTACCGGTGGTTTCTTGAATGTGTTTTCTCAACCAGGCTGCTGCACATAATGGTTGATTCTTTGAATACGCTATAGGGATGTTATGTGTTCTATCCTGAAATTGGATAGTCTCCGAGCTCCGAAACATCAACCCCATGAGAAAAATCTAACATCTCTTCTCAAAACCACATGTGAAAGATCACCATCATTGTCTACCACTAAGTTGGGTTTTTGCAATAGGGTACCAAAGCTAAATATAATACATGCCCATCTACATCGATGGTTAGGATCATCAATATCCACAAATGAGAACATTTCCATAATCTCCGATACATCTAAAGTTGGTCTCAGGGGTGTCGGATCCCCTAGGAGTCTTTTTAGGCCCAACCACTGCACGAAAACCACCGTTTTATTCATATATACGCCATCACGGAAGTGCATGTATTGGCTGAATATTGACTTGTTTCCATTTATATACGCCCAGGCCTTATATACGACAGACGCGTCTTGGCTGTATTTCACACCCGGCGTATATGAGAGAAAATACCCTCAGCCCCCGCCCCCTCCTGCCCCTTGGTGTTGGTAGAAGTACAGGTGTCCTCAGTAGGATACCTTGAAAATATAAAACATATCTTGATTTGTGACTTGTTGGGGCCTGTTACCTATAGCTCCCAACATAGATAACTCAGGATTCTCCCTTACCTTATTCCAAACACAGCTACTTCACAGCTGCTTTCAATAAAAACCCACCCATAGGACCCCTATTATGCTTTATAACTATCGTTGGTGGCGCCTCTGCTTATCTGCTGTTACCTATAGTGGATAACCATAAGGATTCCCCCATCAACTTGAAACATACCCTTAATTAAAACTAGAAACTTTAAATTTGGATCAGAAAAATAATCCTACCAACGAGAGGATCTCGTCCCTTCATATCGCCCTGGTATGTTAAACTAGTTTACTAGTTTTACCTATTTACCTACTTATTTTGTCAATTTTGTTGTTATTAAGTATCATAAGGGATGGTGGCCGAGTTGGCCGTTGCCACCCCTCTTTATTTCACTCATAATAATAAGAAACCTATTGATACTATTCGAGAACTGAAAGAAAAATACTGGTGTTACTATAAAATCATTTATAGGGGTACCCATGTCACCCCAGATATTCAATCTTCTTTATACATGTTTACGCATCTGGGAAAACTATCTGTAAAATATAAATGTCGAATTTAGTTGACCAAACTGTCATACAAGACTTAAAAGGCTTGAAAATCACTCATGCAAGTATCAGAAGCTTAAGAGCCAAATATGAAATGCTTGCTTACGAAAATAGACACTGTTATTGGGATATTATAGCGCTTACTGAAATATTTACAGGCCAAATAAGGGTAATATTATTTTATTTGTTGATATGCTAACATCTATTGTAAACCAGTTAAAAGACTTATCAACGGCTGATTTGGTCCTACTGGGTGATTTTAATATAAATCTTGCTGACAAGGATAATTACCAGACTAATTATCTTACTGGGGAGTTAGAACTTATGGGACTAAAACAACTAATTAATGATTATACTAGATACTCTGAAAATTCCTCCATACTTGATCTAATTTTTACCTCTATAAATTGTATCAGCTCTGCAGGGGTATTAAGTCATGCCTATAGTGATCATCAAGCGATCTACATGATAAAAAAGCCAAATACCATTAAAAAAACAGATAAATATGTAACAGGTCGCTCGTACATCAACTACGAGAAAGAAGAAATGAAAGATTACTTACAAAATGTTAACTGGGACTATTATTTCAATATTTTGATTTCAACTACGGATAAATGGAATTTTATCCAAAACCATATAAACACTTTTCTAGACATAAGATGCAAAGAACGACGTTTCAAAGTAAAGGACCAATCCCAACCATGGTTGGATAGAGAAACACTAAAACTTATTAAGGATAAAAATAAGATACTAAAAAAGGCTAAGAAAACTGGAAGACCTGAAGATTGGCACTCAGCAAGAATTTTGAGAAATAGAGCAAATGCCGCAGTGAAAAACGCTAGACAAAATTATACAATTCAACAACGGGACCTTAACCATAAAGACCATAATAAATTTTGGCGAATAATTAATAAAATCTTACCGGGTACGGAAAAGAAAACGGAAGAAATTAGATTAAAAGATGAATCGCAGCAATTTATTCCCCCCAAAGATGTTTCTAACTATATAAATAATTATTTTAATAATATTGGGGATAAGCTATCATGCAATATGTACCTACCATGGAAACATTATGACAAAGAGGTATTAGCAAATTTTGATAGTATATTAGTTAGGGAGAATGATATAGTAGAGTTAGCCAAAGAGTTGAATACAAATAAACAGTCTATGTTGGAAGGTCTAAATAGTCGAATCTTCAGGGATGCATTGTTGTTAATCCCAAATGTTTTCGCTGATTTATTTAATAATGTTTTTGAGTTGGCGGACATACCCGACACTTGAAAGTTATCTATTATCCGCCCGATCCCGAAGGGAGGGGACCCATTTAACTGTAATAATCTAAGACCAATTTCCTTACTCCCAATAACAAGCAAGGTAATGGAAAAACTAATGCACAAAAATATTACAAATTTCCTAGATCATAATAATATCCTCTCTTCCAAACAACATGGCTTTAGATCGGGGCATTCGAGTATTGACGCAGTGGGTAAATTTTCAGACGATATATTAATTAATAGAAATATAGGGGAGGATACCTTAGCAGTATATATAGATTTTCGTAAAGCTTTCGATACAGTAAACCACAAAATTCTAATTGATAAATTACAAAATTATGGTATTAAGGGAAAAATCCTGGAATGGTTTCTTAATTATTTGACAAATAGAATGCAATTCGTTAAAACAAATAATATTATTTCTGAACTCAAAATCATAAAACATGGCGTGCCACAAGGTTCTATCATGGGTCCCCTCCTTTTCTTGTTATATGTCAATGATTTAACTTCTTTTGTTGTTAAATCTAAGGTTGTTTTTTTTTTGTTTTTGTTTTTAATTAACTACGGTTCTCACCGAGGTGAGATCTTCCACCGAGCATAAGTTGTACACGGAATCTCATAACAAATAGTGAACATGTTTAACCGACCCTTGAATACAAAAATGGGTAAGGTTATGATAGTGGTATGAAGGTAGAAAATACAGTTCCATAAGTGTAACATCCTATGAATACATTCAGTCTCCTTGACTATTCATTTCCAATCATATACTGAAAACATGGTTTTAATTTCCTTTTTAAACTCTTTAGTAGTTATTAACGTTTGTGTGGTACTCGGTAATTTATCCCATAATACATTTCCCCGATACATTGGTGTTCTATAATAGGTACTACTATTGATTCTTTCTTTGTTAAATCTTATATGATGTTTACTTCGGGTAATACGTTCTCGTATGTCTATATTATTCATGTTGATAGATTGTTTATACATTAAATTTAATACCTGCATATTTCTTCTCGCATCTAAAAAGTCGATATTATTTATTTTATGTAAATTTTCAATATTTTGTATCGTGGCCCAATTTGTTGAGATACACCTTAGTGCCCTGTTTTGGGTTGTTTGTAATGATTTAATTTCTTTTAAATTGGATCCATCAATTAAAAAAGAGCAGTATTCTAAGGTTGGCCTAATGACGATTATATAGATTCTCCGTGCTGTATCCTTGTTGATAAATTTCCTAATCTTATTTAATTTAAACAATCGGTAATTTGCATTTTTGTTTATATTTTTTAAATGATGTGTTAAGTTCATTACAGTGTCCAGGGTGACACCTAAATAATTATATTTATTTACCATACCTAATTCTTCCCCATTACAACTTAACTTAAGAGGATTCAATAATTTTAATCTACAGTTAGAGCAAAACCACATACTTTTTGTCTTTTTTGTATTGATCGTCATTCCATTAGTATTGCACCATGTTGTAACCTTATTTAGACTATCTTGCAAGTTAGATATTATTTCATTTTCATTCTTTCCTATACTGTAAATAACTAAATCATCCACATATTGCATATGACTGCTTAAAAAGACTTCATCACACATATTATTAATAAATAGATTAAATAAAATCGGCCCTAAAACGGAACCCTGGGGGACTCCATAATCATTTCTTTTTAACTTTGACTGTAGACCATTAATCTTAACTTTTTGAGTCCTATTTAACAAATAATTTTTTATCCAGTCAACTATATTTTTGGGGAAGAAAAATTTGTATCTAAGTTTCTTAATTAAAAGTTGGTGAGGCACTGAATCAAAGGCCTTTTTTAGGTCAATGTATACAACTGCCATAATATTACCACTATTTCTAGCCTCGTAGATATCTTTAGAAAATTGAAAAAGAGCATCACAGGTACCCAACCCCTTCCGGAAACCAAATTGCTTATTGTTCAAGGGATGATGGATTTCGGAATAAGTTTCAATATATTTAGCTATAAATTTTTCAATAATTTTTGCCGGTATAGGAGTCAGGGTTATTGGTCGCCAGTTTTCAATTCTAGACAAGTTGCCGCTTTTGGGAATAGGTACTACTGTTCCAATCTTCCATTTATTAGGTACCTTTCCCACCCTTATTGAACAATTAAACAAATGTGCAAATTCCTTTTTAAGAATAATGATTGAATCTTTAATCACCCTAGCTGAAACATTATCTATCCCCGAGCTTTTCGATATACATATACTTTTGGCTGAATCTTCAACATCCCTTTCAGTTATAATAACGTCTAAATTTTATGTGTTATCTCCTACCAATGAATCGACCAACTTATAATAATCTGAGGTATCCCTTTCATGAAACAGATCTTTCCCAATGTTGCAAAACTAATCATTGATGTAGTCCGGTATGTTTTCATTATCAATCCGATTATCACTTTCATCAATTAAAGAACAATCTGTTTCCTCATTGTTATTTCCTAACAGTCCCCGAATAAATCTCCAAAATTCTTGAGGTTGTTTTTTACTGTTTTCTATTTGCTCCTTACAGAAACTACTTTTAGCTTGTTTTATACCATATATAATTTGTTTACTAAGTATTTTTGCACTACTGGCTAATCCTGGTTCCCCCGTTTGCTTATACTTGGCCATAAGTAATCGTCGTTCGTTTATTAAATAGTAAATTTCATCTGAAACCCATTCGTCTTTTGCTATCCAATCTTTGTATTTCCGTATTGGACATTCTTTGTCTAAAAAATTAACAATTAGGTTTATTAGTGTTTCCCATAATATATCAGGATCCGATTCTGAGTAAAATTGACCGAAATTGTAATTAGACACAAAATCTTCAAGGTTGTTAAAACTATAGAATTTATAAGTCCTTCCCTGAAAAGTCTTTTTAATTTTAGTTTTTTTCAATTTCTTTCTTATGATAAAAATTGGTAGGTGATCACTGATAAGACTGGTTGTTACTCCACTTTGGTAAACATAATAACTATTAGTAAAGAATAGATCTATTGTGGTTCCACCATTACGATTAGGTCTTGTAATATCCATAATATATTGTTTAAGTTCATAACTTCTAGTTAAATCTAAAAACTTTCGTGTATTACAGTTGTTCCTTGTATTTATGTCTAGGTTAAAGTCTCCCATTAACCAAATCTCGCTATTCCTAACTGTCTCTGACATTATAATTCTCTCCAAAACATCAAACATAAATGTGGTGTAATCACCAGGGGGTCTATACATAACTATTATAGTCATAAATCTATTATTTGGTTTATTTATTTTTAACGTTATATACTCAAGTGAATCATTAATCCCTGAAAATTCATTTAATTTTACAGCAAAAGGTGAGAGATCTCTATCCACATAACAGCATATGCCTCCTCCGACTCTGTCCTGCCTATCCTCACGAAATATCTTTTTGTTTCTAATACTAACTAAATCATCGCTAAATCTATCATCAAGCCAAGTCTCTGTAACACCAATGATATCGTAATCACCATATAAAATTCGAAATTCATCAAAATTTGGGAATAGACTTCTAATGTTATAATGTAGTAATTTACAACCCTTGTTATTCATATATAATTTAAATACTATGAGTAATGAGATGAGGGAAATGAAGTACTAGATATGTATATGTATATAGAGTATTCAGGTGGGAATCTCCCAACCAAATACCAGTACTAACTGGGTCGTGTATGCCCAGGTAATACTATAATGTATAATATATGACAATTAATTTAGAATTTAGTATAATAATGATTTAGTAAGGCTATGGCTAGGTTATGTTGTATGCCGATGATACGGTGCTATATGTACATGGAAAAGACCAAAATCGAATGTTTTCTCAATTACAAAATGATCTTGATTTAATGTATACGTGGTGTACCCAAAATAAGCTGTCAATTAATATTAGTAAAACAAAATATATGTACATCAGTTCTGGCAGGAAAAGAATCACAGAAAACTTAACTTTAAATCTTAACGATGTAAATCTCCTACAGGTAGAATCATATAAATACCTTGGTGTACACCTGGATACGAGACTTGATTATCGTCATCATATTACCCACCTAAAGAGAACAATAGGTTATAGAATTTATCAATTAGTTAAAATGAGGCCCTATTTATCAAAATTAGCCTCAATACAACTTTACAAATCAGTAATACTACCGCATTTCGATTATGGGGATGTTTTGTTTATAAATAGCCCAAATAAATACTTGTCTCAACTGCAACTTCTTCAAAACAGATGTTTGAAAATTTGCCTCAGAGCACCGAGATACACTTCTATTAGAAATCTACATGTACTTTCAGGGATACCAATGTTATCATATAGACGCGAGGCACATATGTTGAACTACATGTTTAAGAGATCAAAAGACCCGAAGTATGTTGATAACAATATACAAATAACCCGTTTACACAATGCACCTGTATTATTCAATTATAAACCAAATTGTACTGCGTATATGTCCTCCTGTCATTATTATGGCAGCAAACTTTGGAATGATCAACCAGCAATTGTAAGAAACACGCAAGATTATGAATATTTTAAATCGTTAACTAAATTAAAACTCCAAAATAGCCTTCTAATGCTCTAAAGTTCATATGTTTTCTTTATTGCCTGTATTACCTAATTTCACATTATGTATGGTCTTACAAATCTTAACATTTAGCCCATATTCGATGTTTATCTGGAACTATATTGGGTCTTATTAAAAGTGATCATCTACATTACCAACATTGAAAATTGTACAACTATAGTATCAATAACCTGTTCCTTTTGTTGTTAGTAGATTAGTTAATATACTCAACCAAAATTGTGTAATCCAATAGTTTAGGGGTAGGGCAAAGCCATGAAAATCAACTTTTACAGTTGAGGCAATTGCCCCCTTTATTGTATCCACCATGTTTCAAGAGAACTGAACTGACTCAACGGAAAATTTCACTGTACAAAATGGATCCAATAAAGAAAGTTGAAAAAAAAAAGAAGGAAACCCTCCCCCCCCCGCCACCTCCCCCCCCCCCCCCCCGCCACCTCCCAGTGAAGCCCTGTTCACAGGACGCTTATATATATATATATATACGCCCACAGATGAGGTGTATACACATGGGGATTAAGACGACCTTGTAGACGCAAAATACCTACTCATATACGCCCGGCACATTCATATGTAAAATGATGGTTTCGTGCAGTGAACATCGTGGATTTAAACGTAAAATCCGACCTTAAGTAGGATACATCATGACCATAATCCTTGTTGAGAGCAATGACTATGCTCACATAATTCTCAATGGTTCTGTACAATACAGATGAAGACAAATATATATATATCACATATCTGGATAGAATCAAAACAGACGTGGGGATAGTTTAAACCATTATCTCTCTGCAAAAGGCTAAGAACCTCTTCCATTGCGAGGCTCGTACCTTCCACGTGTTTTTTGTCCAGATGTGTGCTCATACCTCTGTGGCCTTCCGATCTATTGCCTCCTGTAATTGCAATATTTCTGCACACACAAAAATGGATAGGGATTGGAAAATTACCCAAAATGCGAGAGAGGGCGTCAACAAATATATTACATACCCCAGGTAAATGAGAACATGATATTTCACAATTATACAGAACAGATAACCAAAAAATCACACGTAAGATGGCCATGGAGTTATCATTCTGACTCCTACATGTATTTAGAGTGCAGACTACTTGGGTATTATCAGAGACAAAAAGAACTTTTCGATTTCTCCAACTATCTCCCCAATGAAAGAAGGCCTCTACCATGGGGTAAAATTCCTGGACATTAATGTTGTCCGATACTTCTACCATAGTTTTTTCCACCCAATGGTTCTGGAAATCATTGTCTGCCCTGTGATTGCTGCAGGCACCAGCGAGCCAATCATTACCATAGTGACAACCATAACCATAACCTGATGTGTCTGTGTAGACCACATTTGATGAAGATATACACAATAATGACTGGTTTTGTATACGAGTGGTCGTAATCTCCGAGTAGTTGACGCGTAGTAATATCCGAGCGATTAGCGAGGATATTACGTCGTCAACTACGAGGAGATTACGGTCACCCGTATACAAAACCAGTCGTTATTGTATTTATTACCCACCTACAAGATTATAACAAATCTATTGCAATAAAAATGTTTCTGTAATAGATTTAGTTCCAGACACCACAGCACTGTTAAGCGTGGCAGTAATTCGGTGCATACTTACACCAGGAATATAGTTCACCATTAACCTGTACTTTTAGCATGCAAAGTGTATCATTACAATGATTTCTGATGATAAATGAGATTAATATGATTGCTTCTAAATAACTAACATTGAATAAACTTATTTTGAAGTACATGATGATTTGACCTCATTATGGACAGGACTATTGTTCCGGAATCTCCTGCAGGAGATTCTGACATGTTAGAATCTCCGGGTAGTTGTTTCCAGGTGCCCTATACATTTCCTATGGAGACTCCGTAATCGGTGGGTAATAAAAACCCTGAATGGTGCAGGCTTTACCGTTGAACAAATCCGCAAAACGGATCCACCACGAGAGATAGTCTCTGAAACCTTTTGACAATTTCACATAACGTTTGTTGATGGGAAAACCAGTGAGTAGGTTTATCACTCTTCGTGAAAAGGTTCTACCTCCCCTAATTATTGTTGCACAGTGCGATAAAATACCACATAATCGATGGAGCTGATGACATATCATGACCAGAAAAGAACGCAATTCCCTCTTCAGCTTATGAATTTTATTGTCTGGTAGTCTTAGGGTCATCTCCACTGAGTTAACCTCGATACCCAAGTATCGTTGAACCTGGGCGGGGGATTTCACCTTCTTGTATGCTAAGTAAAATCCCAGACTCCTTAGAGTCTTGTGAAGAAATAGTTGAGCCTTCTTACACATTTCAAAATGATCACCAAGAACTAGGGAATCTAACTAATATAAGTGTAGCGAAACCCTTGGTTGCTGAAAGTGTAGAAGCACTCTCCGCGTTCGGCAGTCTACCAAGGGCCCGAGACTATAGTCACTACCCCGTACTTACCGCACCAGTACGGGTGGGTTTGGATTGACCCACTGGAAAGGGCAGGAAGATGCGGGATCTACAACCTATCACTACCTGTGGACACAAAACCAGACTCCGGACTATTTCAATATACCAGCTTTTATTTGGTATATATATATAATACAGTAAGTTGGCACTGCGGGGCACCAACTAGCGCAGGAACAGATTCTGGTCTCTTTGTCGTTGAAAGGTTCCAAACCAACCTTACCAACTGGTGAGGCTCCAGGCGTTCACTCTACAGGGAGGCACCGTGAGGAGTCCTGTCAACCCGCTGCGGACTCAGTCTTTTATACTGACTGAGTTACGTAATGCGGGTGACCCCGTAGTATTTGCATACACAGGTCCGCCGGCCTTACCGCACAGCAGGGATCGGTACTCGCGCCATGTAGCGTAAAGTGAAACAAAGCTGCTCGACTACCCTGACCCCTACATAAATAACTGCAGGCCAATATCTTTAATAAAATTACCTAGTAAATTTCTAGATCGGATAATTTATAAAGTCATCTATGAACTCTTATTAACCCTTTTCTTACCGCACCTAGCGTAGCGTGTAGTGCTTTAACAACCGCAGCCCCTGCCGCGAATGTTCCCACAACTACCGCACGTCGCACGCTGAACAGACGTCAGAATACTGGCCTATTCTGCAGGCGTTAGAAAATGACTCACAGTGCAGAGGGGTGCACCACAAATCACCAAATTAAAATAATTTAGAGAAATAATTAGATAATTTGAATGCAACCGAAAGAAAGAAGAGACTCCAGGCTTTATTTCCATGCCATTGATTATGAATTAGATGGATATTTGATAATTATATTAATATTTCCAATTGTAGGAAGAATTTGATTACGTTAATAATAATAAAAAGACATGGAGAATACATTTCTGAAGTTGTTTTGTATTTAGAATTAATATATTATGGAGAAATCATGAAAATTTGATATGCCTGATAGGTGGCGCCAACGTCGGGTATCAACATCGCCATAGTAGCCCATTCATCTGAATTCTTTTCTAATCATAGATATAATATTGTTTTCTATATATATATATACTGAATTCGAAAAAAAAAAATTACTGAAATAATATGAAATATTTGATAATATAAATTAGCTGCCTCAAGGCAGCATCGGTATTCCCGTGGTGCTGCCTCAAGGCAGCATCGGTATTCCTGTGGTGCTGCTTTAAGGCAGCATTGGTATTCCCATGGTGCTGCCTTAAATATGCCCCAGTCACACTGGCGTTTTTCCGTGTACGCACGTCTACGTTCTTCTACGCATTTTGAAATCTACAAATGCGCGGCGATGCGCAGGAAAACGCGGAGATGCGTAAATGAAAGTCGGAATGCGCCGAAAAACGCCACAATACGTACAAAAGCGTAAAGAAGCGTTGATGAACGTTGAGAAGCGTACTAAAACGTAAAAGCAAACCAAACAGATACGTTCCAAATCCGTAACTTATGCCCCAGTCACACTGGCGTAAAAAACGCTGTTTTCCCGTGTACGCACCTCTACGTTCTTCTACGCATTTTGAAATTTACAAATGCGCGGCAATGCGCGGGAAAACGCGGCGATACGTAAATGAAAGTCGGAATGCGTACACAAACGTAGAAGATACGTACCAAATACGCGGTGTCAGAATAGCTTTTAAAAATTTTAAACTTTTCTCTAATTTTAAACTTTTCTCTATTTTTTTCCCGTAAAAGAACGTGCAAATAAGTCAAGATGCGTAGAGAAGCGTACAGCAGCGTACAAGAAACGTACTCGAATGTGAATCCGTTGGAAATACGTACTAAATACGCGGAACTTGCATCCTATAAACTAGTAGAAGAAACGCCGTTTTTTACGCCAGTGTGACTGGGGTATTAATAATACGTGCTCCCCACCAATTCAAATACGTAGAAGAAACGCCGAAATTTACGCCAGTGTGACTGGGGCATTAAGGCAGCATCGGTAAGGAAAGGATTAATACAAATATTCTGGATGCAAACCAATATGGTTTCCGTCCCAATAGGGGAACACCAGACACGCTGTTTAAACTTACTAAAGATCTCTATATGCACGGTAATAATGAAACCCCAACAATAGTATGTTTTGTAGACTTTAAAAAAGCATTTGACGGTATTCACCATAGATTATTAGTAACAAAATTAAAACATATCATTAAAATTCTAAATAATTTAGTAAATTGGATTGTAAGTTATCTGAGTAGTAGGTAACAGAAGGTACAGCTTTCTTCCTCGTTTGCAAGTGTAAAATTTGGGGTGCCCCAACGCTCAGTCCTGGGACTCCTCCTATTTATTTTGTTTATAATTGATTTGGTAAATTCTTACAGAATTGTAATTATATTCAATATGCGGATGATTTGGTAATTTATATTGCACACAAGAACCCGCTGATCGCATTTGATATTGTCCAACATGACCTAGACAGACTGGTGGATTGGTGCTCTAGAAACTGTCTGACTATAAATACCTCCAAGACAAAGGCTGTGTGGTTTGCGAGTGCAGCCAGGGCAAAATTATGCCCCGTTACCCCATTAAAAATGAATGAAAAAATAATACAAACATGTGAACTGGACTCGAAGCTAACATGGACACACCATGCACGGAAGGTGATAAAAAATGCAAGTTCTAAACTGTTCAAATTTGGGAAATTGAGGTGTCAACTAACCCGGGATGTTGCCAAACTAGTCTATATAACCAACATAATCCCGTTAATGGAATACTGTGGCTTCCTTTATGAAAGTTTTCTGAAGACAGAACTGGAATTCATTGAAAAATTGCATAATCGAGATATGCAGCTAGCCTTATCTGCCCCTATTCGGAAACACTAATAAAAGAGCTACATAAACTACTTGAGATTGAACCGCTTTGGAAAAGGAGGAGAAAACAGTTAATGGTTATAATGTTGAAAAATAAGCTGAACCCCTTGTGGACCGAAGTACTACGTAGAAATACGAGACTAGCTGATAAGGTTCTATTTGAAATTTACCATATGAAGAGTAATTATATATTACGAAATCCATATCTTAGAGGAGCCAGGGGGTCGTTGCATAAACCAGGAATGATAAACCATGTAAATATTGGTGAACAACGAAAGTTCAACGAAAATATAATATAACTTTTTCAATTGTTTTGCACAAAACACATCGCTGTGTTAGCGTTCCTCTATTGGCACACCGAACATAACAAGGAATGATAAAAATAAAAGTCGGCAGGGTACCCGGTTGACCCCAGGGAATCCCGGGAATTCCCGGGAAACCCCCCAAATGACGTCACATATCACGTGATCTTGTCAGTCTTGCCGCCAAGTGAACGCCGCTTTGGACATTACTTCGCTGCCGGTTCGCCAACTTGCTAATACCTTTCTACAAGGCCATTCTAGAAGAAATCATGGACAGGAGTCGGTCAAAGGTAAGTTCTGATACCGCTGAACATGATTGCCCTGTAATTGATTGTTAAAATTGGCCTGTTAATGTAATTATCATTGTCAAACTTCAGTGTTTGCAAATTTCTACATTATCGCTCACAAGATGTTACTATGGTCTCTTCGTACAGCATATAGTCGATCAATCGGTAACCCTTTTATAAGTTGATTCCTATCACGTTGTATTACGCTATTCGTTTGTTAGGCTCTCTTTCTCCAAATTCTAGTTCTTTGTTATGATTCCTATCCGGTATTTTTCGCACTGACAGCCCATTCGCACTCTATGTTTCACACTGTAAACAAGCCCATTCGCACTGTAAATCAGAACAATAACACACCACCGGTCTTCAGCACTTCGCATATTATCGTATCTTTCCCTTCGTGAATCACAATATAAACTGTCAGACTGTCATTATACATATTTATCAAGGGATGATAACACTTAGTTCAAATCGTACAGTGCGAATCATCCAGGTAACATGTGACATTGTTCGTTCAGTGAGAATCATCGTACATTCGATTGCACATACATATCATTTTCACCGCTTCCTTGTATTGCAAATTGGATGCAGCCTGTAATTAATCTTCACGTAAGACAGTTAAATAGTTTTGACAAACACAACATTATGTTGTGTTTGTTGGTTTACCTCAGACTATTTTCTATCTAAGGAAATTACTTAGGTACATTGTATACTTCGAACACTACGATCCGCATTACCACCGAAACAAAACACATCATACTGACTGTAAAATTTAGTTGTCAATTACATGGCAGCATAATTACAAATAATAATGTATACATAACTGTACATTTCCTTGCTTTATCATAAGAAATATAAGGTTTTAGTCTACTTGTCATGTCTAAAAAAAAGAATTAGCTGCACTAGATTTCTAGATGTCACTTATTGTACCTATCGTTCTCGGAAGCTGTAAGACAGTTAACTCATCTGTAAACTAGAATTGATATATCATGTGAATGGAAAAGCCTAGATTAATGAATAAATGGAGACACTATTTAAAAATGTTTGACAATTTGTATGCTTATTCTAAATGAAATGGGACATTTACAATTTCCTGAGACTTCCAATTTGGGTTTTTGTAGCTTTATCTGATGTTTTACTGTAACAATTTACGAGTAGAAGTATCTATTTTCATCTCTGAACATCTTTAATTTGAATGTAAGCGTGTATACGTTCATGTAAAAAATTTCATGGTCGCTATTTTTCTTTTCCCTTCAGAAAAGGAAAGAGGAACGATCTAAGAAAAGTCGTAGGCAAGAACGATCAATTTCTTCATCTATCAGTCCTCCACCCAGAAAGAAAGGAAAAAATCCCAGCGAACATGGTAAACCCGGGTGTAGTGCATGGTCAGAAGTCGACTCCTCGCCGTCTCCTACGCGAAAAAAACACCCCAGAGACAATGACAAGAAAAGGAAGGAAAAAGCTGGACACAAAACAAACAAAGAAAACGCGCACAAGTGCAGAAGTCCTTCATCTTCCAAATCCCCACCTCCGAGTGCAAAGAAGAAGAATACGCCCTCTGGACGACGCCCTTTCTGGCAGCCAGACGAGACATTGGCTCTACTACAGGCAATAAATCTTCACAAGGATGCCCTAAAGGGTAACTTCCGTGGAGCCTCGGGGGGAAAGGTCAAAAAAGACCGAGCATGGCAGCAAGTGGCTGGTAAGATATAATTTCAATAAAAAGTAAATAAGTATACTGAATGTGTTAAAAATACAATTAATAATGTTTATTAATATAGACTCTTAGGATGATCAGTGATTGCACACATGATATGAACAAAATAAATTAAATATCTAATTCAATTTCACATTTCAATGAAATTGTTAATTACTTAATTGTACATGTTAATTTTTTATAAATCTTCGAACCAAGTGAAATGAAAAGTAGAAATGATGTGGTATTGGTAGAAAAACCTACAAAGTATTCTAAAAGTTAAATATGAATATTATTCGAGTACAAAATGTATAAGTTCTGGTGCTAATATTGGATTTTATCTATATTAATAGATGAGGTAAACACGATTTCTCCGTTCGATCGTTCCCCCGATGAATGCAAAAGAAAATGCCAGCACTACGTATCAGAAGTGAAAACGAAGGTATTTATAATATTTATCACAAACTGAAATTGTAAAAAGTCTTCAGTTATCTTTCATTAACAACACTTTTTAAAATACGGTTCTTGATAATAAACTGTAGTGGTGCGGGAATCCATGATTGTTTCGTATATTCTATGGGAGTTGGCTCGTAGAGTCAATCCTTACTATGTATTGGTTCCTTACACTTCCATCCATAAAGTACGTACGCACTGAGGTTGGGTGGGGAGGGTTTAAAAATTTCCAGATTTCTGCTTATGCTCCTTCTTTGTTCTACTGCGTAAAAATGTGGAAATGGGGATTGTGGTGTCAAACAATTTGTAATGTCTGTGAACATATTAAATGGAAAACATCTTTTAAATTACACACCCGATTGAACATTGCCCTAAAATGACCGTGTATATTCACCAGATTCCAGTGTTACTTAATATCAATAACAAATGTCATTAATGTTTATTTAAAAAATGACATTTTAGCATGGGAAAATTGCAAAAAAGTACAATAAGACTGGTGCAGGGGCAGTGAAAGAAAAGGACCGGATGACCAACATGGAAATACTCGCATTAGACTACGCCGGCGAGGTCAACGTATTAGGTGAGAATTCTTGTCATCCTAAAACATCGTTGGACTATTTACCAAAAGATTTAATTATTTGAAGTTAATGAATAATATTGAAAAAAACATTTGGTATTCCAAATAGTCCATGCTAAAATGTCATGCAGTAAGTAATGTAGAGTAATTAGTAACAGAAATATCCACACAAAACATAGTCATTTAATTGGAAAATAGTCCTATTACATGATTTGAAAGGTAATACTTCAAGTTAATTATTTATTGGTGAGTAATTACAAATCTATTAAGGGACTTATGTATTTGCATTCCAAACAGTAAAATTATGCTCATTCATTGTTCAAACACAGATTAAATGAATTCTTCACCTTATATTCAGGAATACGAGGTCTAGAGGTTCCTCCAGCTCGGGGATGTACTGAGGAAGAATTCATGATGAAAACTTCTACGCCAAAGAAAGGAACGAAACTGTGGACACCAAAAAAGAAGGAGAAGGTGTCTAGTAGGCGAAAGAAAACACAAGACAGCGAAAGTTCCTCCTCAGATTCTGACAACACTTTGAAAGACATTTCAGATATAGAAAGTATAGATGACACGGACAGTAGTAGCACCAGCGACAGTGATACAAGTGACAGTAGGTCATCTTCTGAAGAATTGTCATCAAGTGAGAGATTTGAGCGTCATAGGAAAGGAAAAGGAAAGAAATGGAAAGGAAAACATCCAAAAAAATCTAAATATAGGCACGGACATGCAGAACGTAAACCAAAACGTCGACCAACCAAAAAAAAAAGGAAACGTGAGGGAGATGACCTCAAACTAAAAAAGGAAACTAGATCTGCATGGGAAGACTACCCATCTGACATTAGTTCAAATTTGGCGGAGGTAATCCACATCGAAGATGATGTTTTTCATCTGGGAAATGCCACGCCGGCAAAAGACAATGTTCTCCAGCTTGGAAAGACCACGCAGGCAAAGGATAATCTTCTCCAGCTGGGAAAGACCACGCAGGCGATAGAAAAAAGAAAAAAGCAGTTTCATTGTTTAGTGTTGTACCACCGCAAGAAAAGAATGTGGTGGCTGAGGAAAATTTGCCGGACATCGAACCAGAAATTCCAAATATGCAAGCATCTTGTCCAGATACTGGTGGTGAAGCTTCCAAGGATGTACATACCAAGAGAGTAGCAGTGCTTCCCTCACAGTCAGACATAAGCAAGATGGTTGAAAAACAGGTAAAAGAAATTCTTAGACCAGAATTTTTACGTGAAGTAAAGCGAGACTTTATTAAGGAGTTGTCCAACCTCACGGACGCCGTAAGGAACGATCTTGTATCAGAGATACGTGATTTGAAGACATCCTGTGATGACGTTGGTGGCAAGCTCGTAAAGCTACTGGAGAGAGGACTGAACAATGACGAAAATACGACTGTAGGTAAATAACCTTTATTTCAATCTCCAGATTGTCCGTATGAAAGTTCAACTTCGCTCTCATGTAAAAACACTTGTAGCTCTTACTTACATAAATTAAACAAGTTTGATCCAGTGTTTCCTCTAGCAAGTGCATTCCTTTAGAAGAACTATTTAACGTTAATCAATGAAGGAAATAGTGACAATATTTTCAAATATTAATGACAATATTAATCAATGTTACATTAATTATAAAGTATAATGACATCTATAAAGAGTTGATTGAACAGGTATAGTGTAAAATTACCTCACTTCAATTGAACTTTGAGAGAACCTTTCATCTATCTGTATTGAACTTTATATGTCATATTTTTCTTAACAGTGCTCTCAAACATGGTCGATCGTATTGGCGAAGAACGACGACACTCTTCCTCAAGTCAACTACCCACCAATGTCATCGCCAGTGCAAAAACTTCGAGGCGTAGCGTCCCAATTGTGTCAAATGGATCTCAGGTCGGCTCTGTGATCAGTGAGTTTTTTTAAACATTCACTATTAATCATGGTATTACATATGTTCTATTTTATCATTCTTTCCTCTGCCCATGCACTTAGTTGGCAATTCTGGATGGTAGAACACAATGTCATTAACACAAAATAAAGTTTTTTAGGTGATTGATTACAATCATTATTAAGTCCAATTAATAAAATAGCTATTTCTGATTCTCCGCATTGTTCATGAAAAAATAGTGGCACAATGTAATTTTATTTTATTTGACAAAGGAGTGAGTATTTGATTTGATACAAACTAATAGGAGTATTTTAAAGTAAAAGTATGAATATGAAAACTAAATATATTGGAGGTAATCTTCATATATTGTTCTCTTATATGTTCAATTTGTTTGAAAGTCCGGACACTATAGAAAATCTGACAGAGGACCAAGAAGTGGATCCGACTGTAAAGGCCCTGCAGAAGACTGTCATGGCGGCTGAACAAGCAGACACGGAAATGATGTCTCAAGAAAAGGAAGACAGTTCGCACAGTGACAGCAATGGTGAACAAGATGATGGTGATGCTGACTTCCAACTTCCGCCAAAGAAGCGAAAACAGAAACATGATACGACAGCTGACTCTGAATCTTTTACTCCTCGAAAATCCTCACGCAAAACAAAAATCAAAAAGTGTGCAAAGATGGGACTATAAGACTTTCAAGTCTTAAGAACGAACATTGTGCTATCACTGCAAATTCATTAGAGTTTACGATAATAATATGGATTCAGTGAAAAAAAATTACAGCTGAAATTGTTCTTGGATCTAAATGAGAGAAAAAAAAAATTGCAAGTAGTTTTTTAAAACCAATAACAAAGATGATAAAAATGGTTCAATTTTTCTCAATATCAATGCTCAGTTGAACAAGGGTGATTGTCAAACTGTACATTATGTTCAGTTTATTAACCACTGTAATCTATATTTATGTTAGTCAGGAATTTTGTTTGTTTGTTAATGTTATCATTTCTGTTTTAATATTTACCAGTAGCTAGAGCATTTTATTTTGATATTGTGTCCCTGTCGACTTTTCCTTTTCTTATTTGACATTCTTCCTTTTGGAGATGATTTGATTACAGAGAGAACGAAGCGTGACTTTGTTTTATTCTGTTCCATATACTGTATGGCTATCTGTATATTCGTTATTTGTTTTTACGTTATTATGAACGATTGCCGCAAGAGGGTGCTATGTGATTTTGCTGGCCTAGTTCAAGAAGGCTGATTGTCAAACTACATTATGTTAAGTTTATTGACAACTGTTATCTATATTTATGTTAGTCAGGAATTTCTTTTGTTTGATTACGATATCATTTCTGTCATAATATTTACCAGTAGCTAGACCCTTTTATTATGATATTGTGTCCCTGTTGACTTTTCGTGTTCTGAGTTGGAAATCTTCCTTTTGAAGATGAATTGATTACAGAGAGAACGAAGCGTAACTTTATGTTTTATTAGGCTCCATATACTATTTGAAGTATATTACTGTTTGTTTTGTATAGAATCACATTATATTCATTTTCATAAAAAGAAAAATATTTAAAAAGCCTATGAAAATTTTTCGAAGAGTATTATAAACTCTTCGTTCTTTAATTATTTTGTCTTTTCCTGTAGATATATATAATTCAACATAAACTAACCCATTATCTCCAAGTAAGATACACAGTTCCCGAGTCACCTTTTATTCCTATGTAGGATCAATCTTCCTGGCCCAAGATGAAAGGTGATTATGTGAAAGGAGGTAACAACGAAAACATTTATTAGTTTTACTCTTTTTTAATTTTAATATATGCTCTCATACAAAATAGTGTTATTTAGGAAGCTCTACTGTTCATACACAAATATCTTGATTACTTCAATAGTATGGAGGATACATTGTTTCCATCTGTACGAGTACATGTTATACAAAGATTAAAACTGCAAATCGATAAAATTCCTTCGCACGATGGCATGATGACGAGCATTCCTGGGGACAGGATCTGGTGGTGGTGGACCTCTGTGGCGGCAAACACGGGGGGCGTCACCGTCTGTTTCATCCATGGGTGGGATAGGAAGATTCTTATCCTTCGCCACATTGTGCAGAGCCATGCAGGCGACGATCACTTTTACGGCTCTCTTTGGGGGGTGGTAGAGATAACCTGCCGAAGCATCTAGGCACCTGCAGGAATTAAGATTTACATTTAAACTTGATATATATACATTTAGCTAATAAGAAGAGACATCATACCGCTTATTAGGATATAAGCCACGCACAGTAGAGGGAGGTGCAGACGCCGCTGGGAACTTGGGAGTGAAGACATTTCGTGGAGACGAAACTCAACATGTGGAGAGAGCGCTCCCCCCCCCCAAACGTCCTCACAACCACCCACCGCACCTGAGGACCAACTGCCTGAGAGATTAAGTAGCTGATTTATATCTATATATATATATATATATATATATATATATATATATATAAATATATATATATTTATATTTTAAGTGATACAGAGAGTAATGGCCTAATACCGATATGGGTTAGGATGTAAATAGATTAATAGAAATACAGACACATGTCAATACAGACACAAATGAAATTGAAAAACAGATTTTCATGTTCAGATAGGTATCAATTTGTGTAGCATGACATAGTTACATGTACTATCTTAATAAAATTTAAAGTGTGTCAGTTTCAGCCACAAGTTCATGGATATTATCTACCTGAAGCGTTGTTTCAGTTGACCTATCGTTTGTTCCACGATCGCTCATGAACTTCTGTCCCAGCAATTATAATTTTCCTCAGCTTCTGTTGATGGATTTGCGACCGGCGTCAGTAGGAACGACCTTAATGGGTAACTGTAATGATAAAATAATACAATATTTTTAATTATGATAAAATGTATTATTTTTAATAAGGTATTGTTATGAATACCATATTGATTAGGTTCTTATTTATGTTTGGATGAGATACTTTACTTAGATTTTATAGATCGTGACCCAACTTACCCGGAATCTCCTAACAGGAAACAGTCACCCATTTCGCCATCCTCTCCGATGTCAGAGATGTTATCCTGCCCAAATATGTATGCATCATTGCTCGAACCCGGCCAACAAGGATTCACTCCAATGACTTTGCAGTTAGCATCAACGATTAGCTGGAAGTAAAATGTAAAGGTGTTAAATATGTGTTTGTAAATTTATATATTTAATTCTCCAATGTGCAATAAATAACAAGCATGTGTTATAGTTTGAATTTCAATGAAAGATTATCAATTTATAGGTGAAGGTTGTATTTAATGCTAATCTTTAAGACATTATTAACGAGCAGTTTAAACAAGGAACTATAGTTCTCTTAATAACACGTACCATCACATTTATACTGGCGAACCCCTTACGGTTGATGTATCCCTCCTCATGAGGCGGTTGTCTTATCGCAATGTGCGTGCCATCGATGGCCCCAATAACCCCGGGCTTTCCGAATTTCTCGTTAAATTCGCGTGACCCTTGGAGTCTAGCTTCGGGCGTGAAGGGGAACATGATGTAGCGCTGCTGGCGTTGGTAAAAGAAGTTTGATACTTCTTTGATCGCTCGTGAAGCAGTACACTTATGCACCCCTTGAACATCCGATATCACCCGCATGTTGCAACCAGTGGCGTAGTAGCATAGGGCCAAACAGAACTGAAAAACAATTATATCCAGTTTAAGTTTTTTACAGTGGCACACTATTAGCCACAGAAAGGCATTTCATGATTGTGTGATAGCTTATATATAACCCTAACAAACCTCCACATGGACTTCAGGAATTACATGGTATTTCTTAATAATTATAATACAGGTCTAACATTAGATTGTGAATTTAGCAGCAACTGAGACTGCAGATTATTGAGTCACCCAAAGCCTGGTGTACTAACCGAGGTCAGAGGTGTTTATTTAGCAATATAGACTCTGTGTTGTGCTGACCTACTTAGATAGTGGAATACTCACGCGCTCCCTGATGCTTATTCCCCCACCACGCTCATCACCTTTTGTCAAACAAAAGCAGGATTCAGCAAATTCTCTGGCCAAATCCGTGACAGTTTCCTTATCCAGGCGATATCTCTCCAGGAACTTAGCATCACTGAACTGGTCAAACGGATTTACCTGGTTAAAGAACTGCTTAGGCTGTGGCGGACGACGCGGTAAACCTTGACCTGCCATGGCGGTTTAAGGACTGAATGGGAGTGCAGGAGGGGTTAGATTTGGGGGGGTTGGGGGCTGTGACTCACTAGGCATGTGATTGGATGAGTTTAGGGCGGTTCATTTGAAAATCTTTGAAACTACGACAACTCTGGACTTGTCCGGGGTTATTTTTTTTTTTTTTATAGAGACTTTATTCATTCTGCCTGGGGCAGGTCTTCCATGAAATAGTACAGTGGAACAACAAGGTAGTGCACTCGTATATATGAAGATTAAATATAGTGATTAATGGATGAAGATGATATTGGACACCGTATCCAGATAACGCATTATAAGACAATGGGCTGGAAATGCAGTTCGTAGGTTCATAATAGTATATGAATGGCAGTCATTAGCACTTTCCCTCCATACCATATAGTTCTGCATTATTGAGGGTTCGTCCAGTTCACATGTTCATGTTTATTAGCTCAGAGTCTGCCATCTTTTTGAAAGTTTCTTTAGTTGAGGCAAGTTGCGTGGCTGGGCATAACTTGTCCCACAATGTTTCTCCTCTGTAGCTGGGGCTTTTCTTAAATCCATTGTTCCTAAACCGGAATTGTTTAAACTTAACCTTTTCATCACTACGTGTTCTATGCACCGATGTGTCTAGGTTTCCTTCGTTTTTAGATCTTTTATAAAGCAGGCTTAGAAGTTGTAAATCGCGCCTGTGCTTGAGCATCTCCACTTTACTTACCTGATGTAGTTGTCTAACACTCATGTCAGTTATGTGCTTTCTTAATACAATTCGTAAACTCCGATTCTGCAAACGTTGGAGCTTGGTTACATCAATATCACTTGCTCCATCAAATAAAAAACAAGCATACTCCATAACTGGTCGTATGGTACCCAAGTAAACCATTCTGGCTGCATCATAAGTTAGCATATTTCTGATTTTGGCTAATTTAAAAATTCTAGCATTTGTGTTCTTTCTTACAAATTTCATGTGTTCCTGCAGGTTTAAGGCTGAGTCTAGTTGGACTCCTAAATATCTATATGTATTGCAATGGGGTAACACTATTCCATTGCTCTCCAGCGTAGGGTCTTGCAACCTCTTCAGTCTTGGTTTCGTGCCAAACCAACAAGTCATAGTCTTTTTGAGATTTAAAGTCATCCCATTCTCATTACACCACTTGGAAACATGTGTTATACCTATTTGTAACTGCATGGAAGCTTTGTTATCATTAAGTGCAGAGGAATACATGACAAGATCATCTGCATACTGAATACAAGTACAGGAATCAACTTCAATACACAAATCATTAATGTACAAAATAAAGAGAAGCGGGCCCAGCACCGACCCCTGTGGTACCCCATAAGTTACCGTGCTTAATTCAGAATGACTGCCGTTTATGCTAGTTATTTGTTTCCTGTCTAGTAGATAATCACTAATCCAGTTTAGATATGGCGTAGGGAGATTAAAGAAAAATTTTAGCTTGGCTAAGAGGAGGTGGTGAGGGACACAGTCAAAGGCCTTCCTAAGGTCGAAGAAACATGCAGCAGTCACCTGACCACGATCACGAGCTCGATACAGGTCACTAGTAACATTATATAAAGTGTCAGCCGTTCCCTTTCCTGGACGAAAGCCATATTGGTGATCATAAAATAAACCTCTTGTGTTTACAAAACTATATAAACGCTTATGAACTATTTTTTCCAGTACCTTGATTGGCATTGCAAGGATAGAAATTGGACGCCAATTATTAATGTCCGCTTTATCCCCTGTTTTTGGTATGGGGGTTACATACCCGATCTTCCAAGAGTTTGGCACTTTACCTTCTTGCATGGAGCAATTAAAAATAAATACAAATTCGTCCAAGAGGATCAACATAGCATCGCGAATTACCCTTGCAGACACATCCTTGATACCCGACGATTTATGTATACTAGTGTTTTTTAAGATTTCCTGAATTTCGTCTTTATTTGTAACTAATTCCTCGGTTACGCATTCATCTACTGGGTGTACTCGATTTTGGGTGATACGAGCCAAATTCTGCTCAATCAAATTTTGATTACATTTTTCATACAAGGTTTGTCCCACTCCAGCAAAAAAGTTATTTATATAATTAGCAGTGTTAGTATATGGCACCGGCTCGCCCGTGTTGGGATCAATCAAGTTACAAGCTACAGATTTTTTAGTACCATGGAGACGCTCATTGATGATTCGCCAGAATTCCGCAGGCTTTTCTCGTGACTGATCCAATAGGGTTATAAAGTATTGTGCTTTGCATTTTCGCAAGTCATCTCTTATACGTTTGCCTAGTTTCTTGATTGTTGATAATAAATCTTTGTTATCTGTTAATTTGTATCGCTTGACTATCTTGTTCTTTTCATTAATCAGTGACATCACCTCATCTGTCATCCAGGGGCTTTTTGCCTTCCCAAACTTCATACTCTTTACAGGGCATTGTTTGTCGAGAAATTGATTGAGTTATCGTTCGTTGTTGCCAGTTTTCATCACTTTGAGAAGGGTCAAATTGTTTAAATGCAACATGATTTGTCATACGAATTTCCTAATTAATGAACGATAAATCATTTGAGGGTCAATCTGTCTTTATGCAACGTGACATTACGAAACATGACGAACGAAACCTCAAAGTACGATAAATTAAGGAAGGTTTTTTATGCAACGTGATTTTTGGGGGTTTAAAAAATAATGTTCGTTGTTGGTACTTTGCATTCACGAATGTTCTTTATGCAACACTAACGTTCGTTGTACACTTTCGTTATGGTTTATTGTTCGTTCCTGGTTTATGCAGCACCCCCCAGATCATGGAACGCACTTCCAAACACAGTACAGCAAATCTCTGACGTTGATGAGATCAAAAAGAAAGTGGTAAACTTCCTGGAACCACAAAGTCTGTATAAAAAGTGTCTGTATACATCTCATCTCAGTACATAAAATGATCTTCTTACTTTTCATCTTTTGCTGTATCTGAATGTTGTATTCCCAAGTAGAGAATGTACGATGTTGTATCTGAAAAACTTGTACCCCAACGAAAGATACAATCAAGAAACTAAAAAAAACACCAAAAAAAACCCTAAAACCCTGCTGCCAACCTGACTTGTCGCGATCGCTGTCACACACACAGGCCCATTCTCTCATTGTGTGAGGGGTGGGTCTCTATTTTAATGAATCTATCATCAAAACTCATTTCTGTACTTCATCTTTAAGTGGAATTCACATGAAGAGGCTCATGTTCTTGAGATTGGTACACTTTAAATGGGATTCACATGGAGAGACTCATGTACTTGAGATTGGTGTACTTTAAGTGGGACTCACATGGAGAGACTCATGTACTTGAGATTGGTGTACATATTTTCCCCAGTCTCCGATAGTTTTCCCTCTGTCTAATAATCTCACAGCAGAATGTTGAAATTGAGCTTTGGGAAATTGTGTCTCTAGGGAAAATGGCGCATCTGATTCACATGAAAGGACACACATGGTACATAGTCTCAGGCAATCTTTACCACTGAGACTAGGAGACCATCAGTGGGAGGTACGACAGTCACACCAAAATGCCCGAAAAACGACTCCAAATTGATAGAGATTATTTTCCCTTCTCCCCCACAGTCTCAGGGAATTGAGACCTGGGGGTGTCACACGAGGAGACCATGTACCAGAAAATAATCTCAGGAAAATTGTCTCAGACAAACCCTGCTGAAGGTACATGAATCTCTCCGTGTGAATTCCACTTTAAGTCGGCCTCTTCATGGCAGATATTCTGGCCGGCTTCTCTCGTTACAAGCAAACCGTTCTGGTCATACACAAATAACCTAGCCCAACAAATATGTACAGAAAAGGGGGAAAAGAAGGATGAAAAATTATGAAGAATGGAATATTGGGAATGAGTTTAATGAATCCTTGCCCAAAAATCCTTATACTGTCCGACCCGATCATGGCAAACCGGGTTTTTATTTATTTTTTTTTTTTTTATATTATTTATTGCACAAAAATAAAGTACATAAATGGCCTCTGCCATGGCAGGTATTCTGGCCACTCTATTAACATTGACTGGTTTTGTCAGGAACATTCCTCCTTTAGATATATTTACATTATATTATATAGATGAGGTAATGATGATGGGCTGACCAGATGAAAACAATCTTACTGTTTATAACAAAGCTTCTCCCCTTGTTCCTCCCTAAACTTTAGTCTAATATGTTTTCTATAACTGTGTAATGAGCCAGTTTAAATTTCAGAAGGGAGAGTATTCCATGCTGCCATGCCTCGGTAGATGGGACTTTTCTTAAAGAAAGAAGTATGAGGTCTCCCCAGTTTAATGATCTTTTTACTTTGACTTCGAGTTATTGAATTTTTAATCTGGTTCAATGCCCTTGGCATATTTGCGCATATACAGCAAGTTCAAATATTGTTTCCGATTCCCCAACAATTGTACATCACAAGTTTCGTGCAACACTTTCGTGGATATATCTCTGGCGTTCGACCGAGTACACAGCCCGAGTCCCCTATTCTGAGTCCTTTGTAATTTAGCTAGTAGCATCTTATTCGCACCTGCATCAAAATAGCCCGGATAGTCAAAAATAGGGGCTATCATACACTTATAGATTTTGATACTGGTATCTTGACTAATGTACCTCCTTATTTTAGCAAGCTTAAAGATCTTATGGTTAACTTTCTTCAGCGTTTCGTTCACACATTTTTCCCATGATAATGTTTCGTCTAAGGTTATCCCTAGATAGTTATAGCTCATACAGAAAGGCAATTGGTCGCCATCCAGGATAGGTTCTCCAGGGTCTTATGATTAATTTTGTTTAGTTTTACTTTAGGTCCGAATACGCATAGCTTAGTCTTTTTTTATATTTATTTGCATTTCATTTGTCTTACACCATTCATTTAGGAGCTTTAAATCATTATTTAGCCTGTTTACAGAGGAAGTATGACTGACATCCGAAGTATAAAGTACCAGATCATCGGCATAGAAAATGTGAGAACTACTAAACCCTAAAGATTGTATGCAGTCTAAGTGAATGTGTCAAAGACCTTCAACCTCACATGCTTCTTGAAACTATAAAGACTACCATCCTGTATTTCCGTTGGGAGCACGACCCTCCTGAGATTTATCCTACCCCTAATATAAAATCCCATAGGCTTAACATTGAGTTTCCGTATGCCACGCTGCCTGGCATACGGAGTTTTATATGCCACTAGTGGCATACAGAATTTTTATAACATAATATTCCAAAATCGAGGAGACAGGGTAGGATAAAATCAAAACCTGATTCGTTTTAATCATGGCCACCGCATTCCAATCCTGGAGTTTTGGCTCCGGACTTAACTCGGCTTCACCTCGTGAACATCACTATGCCAAACTCCAGTCATGGCATACGGTGGCCAAGATTAAAACTCATCCAGTTTTACGATAGTATTGGGTTTGCTGAAACCTCCAACTGTTAATCCAGTAGTGCTCTCTCCACCCATTGGCCAAGCCTCCCTAAATTGTTGTATGGGAGCTTCTTATAGTCTACAAATGCCCTACCTTTGTGTAGCAGGAGGCGTTGTGTGTTAAATTACTGGTCAGAATGTTCAATGCGGTTCCTCAGCTATGACGCATAAAGAAATTGTTATTTTCAGAACCGAAACAAAAATCCCATTTAGGAAAAGTGGAAAAAAACTTTCCATCGGAACAAAATAAATTCAAATATACAGATTCTCTAGCTTTGCCTGCTTCAAACCACACTTTTTAATTTGCTACATATAGCAGCTACTAGGGTGCAAGCCATGTTAGTATTCTAATATGTTTCATATTACATGATTAAACACCCAAATTATGGGTTTTGATAAATATGTGCCCATCCCCTAGTGGTGAAAGATTGGCATCAGTACTCGCCCTAAAGAGGGTAGCTCTGCCAAAGGGTTAAGATGTACACACCATATGAGACCTCTGAGATATAGCAATATATAAGATATACTAGGAGCAAATGTTATTTCCATTTATAATGGAAGAGCGCGGTATACCTAAATCATTTCATCAAATAAAAGTAAGAATGTTTCAATAAACCCAGAGAATGGATTTAATAGTTTTTTTCCAAAGTATCACCATATATCACATGTGTCAACAGATGACAACTGACTACTGAATCAAAATAGAAGTATCCTAATACAGTGAAAATGTTTCATAATCAAGTCATAAATGCATTGGCATATTTCTTTTGAGGTGTTTGTCGTATGTTGGCTAACTTTTGATTTCAACTTGTGCCTGGTCTAGCATACCACACATCCCATTCAACTCGTCATGGTTGTGACTGAATTTTTTATTGAAGGTCTTGGTCAACTGCCCAATCACTCAGGACCAAAATACCTGATTGACCTACTGGTGCTTGATATATTTGAATCGTAGACACAGGCAGATGCTGAATGTAAACCTTTCAATTGTTATTCATTTCTAATTGCACACCCATTCATCAATGATGAACATACTATTTGCTCATAGTTTGTACACTTATCGCACTCAAAATACCATAATTGTCCTTTCTCTGTGATCTTGAACCATTTATAGAATCCTGGTTTTCATATTGAGTATTTCATACATTGAAAATATGTGATTCCTGTTGATTTCCTAGACTGCAGCGCACACACAATCACAAGGTCACTCAGCCACTTGAGAAAGTTCTATTAAAAGGAACCAAGTCAGTAGTGGGGTAGGGGGTATGGTAAGGCTTGATACTGGACCCCTGCTCTTCTGACCAGGTCTTTATAGTTGGGGCATGGATACTGAAGGGTTAGATTCTTTGCAGTAAGCTGAAAGCCTCTGTGAGCATTCTAACCTCTATCTAGATGACGTATATGAGCGCGATTTCCCGCGCTCAATAATACTTAGGATGTGGAACAAACAATATGCTTTTAGAGTATAATGTCTATACATGTCTATACAGTGTATCCATTGTTTGGTAGTAGTTGCAACCCTTCAGCTTTACTCTTATATAAGAACTTGTACATTATAGCATATACATAGAGCACACACATTTTTCACAGTATTATATTCCATGTGGTTAGTTAACCCTTTAATGATAGACGACTGCAGCAGAGCTGCCCTCATAAAGATGGGTTGTGTCAGTGTGTACTGAGGGAAAAGCACATTGTTGACAGAGCCTAGAATTTTAGGGTTTCATCATTTGATATATCTTATCCCTAGTATTTGTTTTATTTTGTCCAAAAATCTCAAATATTATCTTCATACCTACATTCAGCAGAAACTTATGTTTATTGATTGATTATTTCCTGGTTAAAAGTGATTTCATAAATATTTGGGAAATGATGCCTCACTGCAGTCATCTGTCCTTAGAGGGTTAAGTAAGCATTTCTGATTTCTGATGTTGTTTTTTTTGGGTTTTTTTTTTAGGTTTTTATTTATCCTGGAGTAGGGCTTAGGGCTAAGAAATAGCCCTATCTTCCAGCCGCTCCAGATGTTGTCAGGGCAATTAAAGCAACCATTGAATCACCCAGTAGATACATCTCTGCCAGCGAGTCTTCTAAACACCATGCTATCACTGCGCGAAACCCCCACTTTTCTCATATATACGCCATCGCATAAATGCATATATCAGATGTATATTGACATGTTTTCATAGGTATACGTCCATATTTCACGCTAGCGTATACGGTTTCCTCTTGTATAAGGTAGCGTAATGGCTATATTTGCCACCAAGCGTATATGAGCAGAAATATCGTCTTGGCTGCATTTCACACCCGGCGTATATGAGAGGAAATATCCTCTCCCCCCACCGCCTCCTGCCCCTTTGTGTTGGTAGAAGTCCAGGTGTCCTCAGTAGGAAGTCCTCCCCCCGCCCCCCTCCCCCACCTACCCCCGCCCACTCTCAGTGAAGCCCTCTTCACTGGATGCTTATATACGCCTACAGATGAGGTGTATATACACGGGGAATAGGACGACCTTGTATACGCAAAATACCTACTTATATACGCCGGGTGCATTCACATGTAAAATGGTGGTTTTCGTGCAGTGATACAAGCGAAGTTTTATATAGAGCTTACTGTTCATTCCATATCCAAGTATCATATATTCACTGTAGTGCAATATCTTGGAAAACTCTTACTGTTTGTAAATTTTAAATATCTTTGAGAGAAAATAGGTCAGTAAATTCTTTTTCTTACAAGGGCCCTTTACTATACCTTCAGAACTGGCCGTAGAAAAGGTCAAACAACAGTGGCAGCAGGAATAGCAAAATTGGCTATTTACATGGGTCCTGAAACTACAAAAAACTAAAAAAAGTACATGGCCACATAGCAGAAAGTTGCATATAAAATGTTTCTATAGTCTTTAGGTACTTTATCTTTAGAACTGACAGTCAAAAATGTCTAAAAAAACTGTGCCTGTGGTATCAAAATAAGTTGTATTTAGAACTGACAGTGTCTCACAAATGTCAGAGTTGCAGCAGGGGTAGTAGACTCAGTTATAGACCTGGATCAAGGGATCACAGAATCAATTCTAACCAATGCCTAAATATGGCCTAATTGCAAATAACTGCATATAAAAACATTAAATAGCTTTCAGGTACTATATCATCCGAACTGGCTGTTGAGAATATCAAATGATATTGCCAGTCATGATAACAAAATTGGTTATATACCTGGATCCTAGGATTACAGAACAATAAACAATAGTTCAAAATTTGTCTAAGGGATGCCAGAACATGGCAAGATAGCAAAAAACTGCATATTTTAAAAAGGTTCTGTAGTCTTTAGATGGATGCCAGAACATGGCAACATATCAAAAAAACTGCATATAAAAAGGTTCTGTAGACTTTAGATGCTATATGTCTTTAGCACTGGCTGTCAGATATGTCAAACAACATGAGTGGCAGGAGTAGCAAAATCGGTTATATTCCTGGAACCTGGAACTAGAAATAGCTCACAATATGGCTACATAGCAAAAAAATTATAGTCTATAGTTATTTGAGAAAGAAATATGTGGAAAATTGCAGATGTGTAGAGGGGATACATGTGAAAGGCTGCTGTAGTCCACTGAAAATGTATTTTGATTATGTGTGCTGATCTGAGTCTAGAACCGATCAGACATGAATGCAAGCTTGAGGTTTTGCTCATGGAAATAAAATGTTTTACTCAGTTTAAAAAACAACAACGGTGATATAAATAATGTATGGGTTTTATTTAAATCAGATGTACTTTCAACATTGCAGCCACTGTGTGCGTGAAAAAAGACAGGGTAGTTTCTGACAAGTTTTGACTATGAGGTTTGACAAGGTCCTCGTAATGCTTAGTTTATGACAAGGTAAAGCTGATACATTCTGTGACTAGATTTTGACGAGCCAAAATTAGTCTCTATAGACGGGTTTTTGACTAGCCGAGATTTTGAGTGTGTGAATTTCGGAATCTTTATATATCATATTTGACACTTACTTTCATACAGTAACGGGATCACTTTCGCACATGCATATACAATAATGTAAATTAAATCATAGGATATTCAATTATATGAAACAAGAATATATGTACATATATCTTCGGTTTACATATTTACAGTTGTAACACTACTTACAAATGGGTTTTTATTTTGCAGTTGATGTCCATTGAGTAACACATGGTAAGTCGAGTGTACTGCAGCAGTAGCATGTTAGAACTTTCAATCATCAATACAAAAACAAATATTGTGCCGAGAATTCATCAGTGGAACACAGTTTATCCATTTTTGCCCCATAGACCTAACATTGGTGAGTCGTTCTCCATACCCCAGTAGCTTGCATTCCATTCTACTTGGTCAATATCCTTTGTGCCCTCCATTCTTTTAGTATGTACAGGGGTGAGATAGATACAGAAAGCAACTCATTTTGGAGAAAAAAAAAATCACTATTCTCCAACTTGTTTGAATGCCACGCGATATTCATGCAACATTGCCTCATTCATATCAGTACGCATCAAACTCTTGGAGAACGACGACTTTGACCAAAACTTGCTGGTTTCTCCTTTTGTTCAGCAGGGGAACCTGTTTGGATTTTCCCAGAAGAGCGCGTCACAGTATGGCCTACCACAGTCACTGTATCGGCCTATTTCCATTTTTCTCCTAATAGCCTATTTACATTTTGCATCAGCAGTGCTGAAGGTCCGTCGGTGGTCCCTGACTGTATATCAGTGATGACCAATGGAAATAGGCTATAAGGAGAAGACCAAAAATCTACACCATTTTCGTCAGCCAATGGAAACGGGCCTTCTGCAAATTCTACACAATCCTTGATTAAGCAACATTTTCAGCTTGCATGTCCACAATCTGCTCTTGTTCTAGGTTGAGGAACGTCTCCTCGTGTTTATGAGTCCATGTGGGCCCAGGCTCTCCCCGCTCAGTGCATGGCGGGGGTGCGGGCAGTGTGGGCCCGGCCTCCCCCTCCCCCGCGGCCTGCAGTGTGGGCCTGGCTGCCTGCAGTGAGTCACTCTCCGAGCCAGCTCCTGTGCTCTCCGGCTTCTCCCTCTTCCTGTCCTCCTCGGCGAGCACGGCGAAGACCTGCTCCTCCGTCAGCTCCTCCGTCAGCTCCACCTGCAGGTCCTCCTCCGTCCACGCCGGCTTCCACGCCTGAGACATGATGTGAGCGTAAATACAGTATACAGGTGTATGGATAGAAACAATGCGTAAACTTCCACGCCTGAGACATGGTGGGAGCGTAAATACAGTATACAGGTGTATGGATAGAAACAATGTGTAAACTTCCACGCCTGAGACATGGTGTGAGCGTAAATACAGTATACAGGTGTATGGACAGAAACAATGCGTAAACTTCCACACCTGAGACACGGTGTGAGAGTAAATACAGTAGACAGGTGTATGGATAGAAACAATGCGTAAACTTCCACGCCTGAGACATGGTGTGAGGGTAAATACAGTATACAGGTGTATGGATAGAAACAATGTGTAAACTTTCACGCCTGAGACATGGTGTGGGCGTAAATACAGTATACAGGTGTATGGACAGAAACAATGTGTAAACTTCCACGCCTGAGACATGGTGTGAGCGTAAATACAGTATACAGGTATATGGACAGAAACAATGCGTAAACTTCCATGCCTGAGACATGGTGTGAGAGTAAATACTTAGGAGAAACCAAATGAGAGTTAGTCGTGTTGTTGTTTATTGCACGACGGCAATGTCGTGTAGTACTGCTCGAGGCGAAGCCGGAGTGCGATGAACAATAACATGACTAACTCGAGTTTGGTTTAGCATTTATCCTACCCAGTAACAATAAATAAGAAATAACATAAAACTCACCGATAATCAGTGATAATCATTGGTCGCTTTTCAAATGATGTCATTTGACAACTGTATCCCACTAGAGAGATAAATTTCATTTTCCTGCACCGTAGACCAAATACAGTCCGCTAATGTTAAGCATATGGAGTTTTTTATTAGGGGTAGGATAAAGTATACAGGTGTATGGATAGAAACAATGTGTAAACTTCCACGCCTGAGACATGGTGTGAGACAGTAAATACAGTATACAGGCACTGCACGAAAACCACCATTTTACATGTGAATGCGCCCGGCGTATATAAGTAGGTATTTTGCGTATACAAGGTTGTCCTATTCCCCGTGTATATAAACCTCATCTGTAGGCGTATATAAGCATCCAGTGAAGAGGGCTTCACTGAGAGTGGGCGGGGGGAGGCGGGGGAGGGGGGCGGGGGGAGGGCTTCCTACTGAGGACACCTGGGGGGGTTTTCAGTCGAGAGGATCTCAACTTGAGATCCGCTAAGATCAATCCAAATCCTGAGACCAACTTTGAGACCAATGGCGGAAAGTGTTTTTCAGACGTTGTCTCAAGTCTACAGAGCTGATCAAGTTGAGATCCCTAGCCCTCAGTGTAGAGCTATCTCAAGCTCTATAGTGATCTTCCTGTGGTTTAAGTAAACCGGAGCCTCTAAATTGCCTATTGTCACCCCAAACTGTTATGTCAAGTCCCTTGCTATACCTTTGGTGAACCAATGTCAAGTTGAGACCGAACTCAAGTTGAGACTGATCTCAAGTTGAGACCGATCTCAAGTTGAAACTGACTTTGAGCATTATGCGCAGTAGGTTCAGCACAAACTAGCTGAGTGGTGCAGTGCCTTGTTTTTATTTTGCTTATCAATTGTCTCTCATGGTCATAATAACCACAATAAAACTATGGAATTTGGAATATACGTTTGCCAGGTTATCTATACACTTTGCTCTAAATATCTTTTAATTTTGATAAGTTTTAGCACCGGATAAAAAAGTTGAGACAAGTATCAACTGGTCTCAAGTTGAGACCGAAGTTGAGATCCTTTCACTTGAGATCCCTGAAATCATCTCAACTGAAAAACACCCAAAGCACCCCAAACGGTCTTATCTTAGTCTTAACTTGAGATCACTGAAAAACACTATCGATCTCAGCGGATCTCAAGTGGACATGATCTCAACTGAAAAACAGGCCCCTGGACTTCTACCAACACAAAGGGGTGGGAGGCGGTGGGGGGGAGAGGATATTTCCTCTCATATACGCAGGGTGTGAAATACAGCCAAGACGTGTCCGTATATAAGGAAAATCGGATTGCAGGTCGGTGTCTAAATGTCAGTGAGGACACTGTGTATGCCTTGTTTGTGGCCCCATTGTATAATCTATGCACAATCACGAACACTACTCTACATGCCTGTTTCCATACACAGCTCTGGCGTCGGTATACCCTCAAAATCGATCGGTGGTTCCCGACAGCAGATCGGTAGTGAATAGTCGGCCAGTGGAAAATGGCTTTTACTCGGCTACCTAGACAAGTCTTTGATTATGAACACTCCCTGTAACCCTATACCTCCCTCTACCCCTCCCCCCTCCCCTCCTCCAGTTCCCTGGCTGCCTGTGTTGTCATAGCAATATATTTCGCCTACTCCTGACTATGTCTCGATTGAGATCAAAGTGAGAGGGTATCAATCTCCCAGCAGATATCCTGACCAGTAGCCAGACCTCTGCTTGGGGAGTGTGGTGCAAAATCGCGCCAGTCTACACGGCCGATTACGGATTTTTTTTTTTTTTTTATTCAATGAAAAAGATTAACGACATACAAAGTTCACCAACCAGGGGTGCTCTTCCACTTTGCGGTCACACTTAAGACCGTGGAACATGACATGGACAGAAACAGTTACAACATACAGGATGAGACCAGTCCCTGTGTCACTCAGAAGGGGTGGAGGGGTAGGATACAGGGACTGAGGCTAGTCTAGGATGAGACTAGTCCCTATGTCACTCAGAAGGGGTGGAGGGGTAGGATACAGGGACTGAGGCCAGTCTAGGATGAGACCAGTCCCTGTGTCACTCAGAAGGGGTGGAGGGGTAGGATACAGGGACTGAGGCAAGTCTAGGGTGAGACCAGTCCCTGTGTTGCTCAGAAGGGGTGGAGGGGTAGGATACAGGGACTGAGGCCAGTCTAGGATGAGACCAGTCCCTGTGTCACTCAGAAGGGGTGGAGGGGTAGGATACAGGGACTGAGGCCAGTCTAGGGTGAGACCAGTCCCTGTGTCACTCAGAAGGGGTGGAGGGGTAGGATACAGGGACTGAGGCCAGTCTAGGGTGAGACCAGTCCCTGTGTCACTCAGAAGGGGTGGAGGGGTAGGATACAGGGACTGAGGCCAGTCTAGGATGAGACCAGTCCCTGTGTCACTCAGAAGGGGTGGAGGGGTAGGATACAGGGACTGAGGCCAGTCTAGGGTGAGACCAGTCCCTGTGTCACTCAGAAGGGGTGGAGGGGTAGGATACAGGGACTGAGGCCAGTCTAGGATGAGACCAGTCCCTGTGTCACTCAGAAGGGGTGGAGGGGTAGGATACAGGGACTGAGGCCAGTCTAGGGTGAGACCAGTCCCTGTGTCACTCAGAAGGGGTGGAGGGGTAGGATACAGGGACTGAGGCCAGTCTAGGGTGAGACCAGTCCCTGTGTCACTCAGAAGGGGTGGAGGGGTAGGATACAGGGACTGAGGCCAGTCTATCGGCTACCATGTTTGTTGTGAAACATACGAGAACAATCGGCTCTCTGAGATTGGATCTGAGATTAGACATCTTACAATCTGCAGTGGCGCCACCTGGTGACTTCTAGATATTAACATCAAAATAATTTCAAATATTATTTAAATAACACAAAAACTATGGAAAACGAAATGGTCAGAGAATACCCGAAGACCACATCAGAAATGTGAAGTCATGTCCATGCTGTTAAAACAGTCACTGGAACACTAAGCGGCATTATGAAGAAAACGTTGAAAATAGAAATACGAAGATTCGAAAGAGTAAGAATCTATAGAAGAAGAATCAAGTCGCATATACTATATATTAAAAAAAAACTCCAAAGGGATGAAAAGTGACTAAAGGCTTACCCCACCAACGGCAAGAGTTTACTATAAACCTCCCGATAGGCTACAATTGGAAATGGCCAAATCGTAACCTATCGGGATGTCTTCGATAATTCAAATAGTGGACATGGGTATGAATCGTAGACCGTCAGTACGACTTTAGAGGACCAAAAACATAAACCATGGTGGTCACGATTGCCTCACGATTGCCTCACGATTCAATCGGTGTATCAATTTGGATCTCAGGCAGCGTTTTGATACTGAAATAAACTAAAAATTTGGATATACTAAATAAATCTGAATAATCTTATGGAGATATTTACAATATTTATTATATTATTTTTTTTCAGGTACTAACATAATCAAATTGAGAAGGAAAACCGGGGTAGAATAATAATGCCGTAATGAAACTAATAATTTGCAGAACCCTTAGACTCAATCAAAAAATGTTATATTTACAGCGATTGTATATATTCGCTCTACCTAATTCCAGAATTTCCTAGTGTTCTGCCAAGTATTTCACCCAGGAAAGATATTTTCTCGTTAAATCACCTACAAAAGGCTACGATGGGCTACAAAAATCTAACCTGTTGGGTTTTATCGGGAGCTCTACGATTTGCATTATCAATCACAACCTATCGGTATGCAATCGTGAGGTATCGTAGAGTCGTTCATAGAAGCCTGTTCCACTGCCATGATATGTTTCAGACTTCACCGGTTTAGTGGCGGGAAGTCGACCGTAATGCCTATCGTGACCAGAATCGGCGTTAGTGGGGGTAGGCCTTTACAAAGAAGGTGCAACCAAACCATGATTGGTGTATTGTCGCTTTAATTCAAACAGATTAAATGTAATTGTTACTTGATAGAACTTCGGCATCCACAGAAAGCTCTGAATATAAACTTGTATACGTTTCTGCAACCGCCATCATCAAAGCATCAGGGATTCATATTGGACTGCTGTATCAACCGTATACATTATATTCAACGTGTAGATATGAGCTAATTCCATACACAATAAACTCATTTCCCCATTATCATGAGCAGATGTAGCAGGGGCCTGTTGAATAATCTAGGCTCGTACATGAAAATCCTTTTCTGTATGTCAAGGAGACCCAGGGACGATGTTGGTCAACTTTATTCAAAACTTTTTTGTGTTTGAATTTTAGCATCCAATTTATATAAACATGTGGTCTTCCATTATGGCAAAGTAGAATACCACCTATCTTAAGGGGGTGTTCCACTGGCCCGACGGTAGCCGATTCTGTAGCCAGACAATCGCCGATCATTATCGGATGCCCTAGAATTTCTCAAATCTTTGAAAATGGTCAATTATTAATCTATTATTATCAGAATTAAATAAATTACAATACGTGAGCTTCCTCTACAGGGCCCAGGAACAATTGATCGGGTGAGAAATCGGCCTGGTGGAGCACGCCCTTTAAGGACGACCTTTGGTCGGGTGGGATAGTCTTAGCGAAGTATCTTGAATATTATCAAACGATAACCCTTGTACAAGGATCCCTTTTACCCTGTACTTTAGTCGGCTTCAGTTATTCAACAGACCCCAGGCTGGCTTTTAGTACTGCGAGAATTATCCTTAACCGACGATCGGGTCGTAATAGATACTCTGAGAGATGCGACGTATTGTACAACAATTATTGTTCAACAACTGAACGGAGCTGCAATCCTGTGCCTTATATGGCAATTACGTATATAATAACAACAACACCTTTTATGAGTTTAAATTCCAATATCGATTGCAGTTCCGAAAACGCTCGCTAGACAACGTTTTGTTACTGTAAGGGCCGATTCCACCAAACAACCGCTTTTTCTGAGCAAAAAGATGTTCCAGCTGATCTTTTGACAGACGTCGGCTGAAACGTCTGGCCAAATTGCTTCAAAATGCGTCGCTGCTCCACCGAAAGCCCCAGCAGATGCTCATGTGGTCGCCATACGAGTGTCTTATGGGTTCGAAGTTCCAGCAGATCCTAGCCGACGCCTCAGCCGAGGCGCCGACTGGTGGACGTTTGCCACATTTTACGTGGTAATCGAGTTCTCCAATAGGCAGCGCTGCGTGCGGTGATACACTATGACGCTCCGAACCCGCGAAAAGCCTCGTATCGAGCGGAGCAGTGTGCCGCTATGTTGGATTTTGTACGGGAATGCGATAGCTCGTCAAATAACTGCGAGATACTGCGGTAAACCGGACAATGAAGGTAAATAAAGATATGGATTGATATTATGAATGAGTATGGCACGCTCTGGTGCTAGAATTCTGCCGAAAATACCAAAAGTGTCGGAATTTGTGATGTCCGTTTGCGACTTCGGCTATCGCTGGTGTCGCCCGCACCATGTTGGCGGTGTTCCCTCGCTGCAACTCCTGGCAGAGCCCGCGGGCGGGTGTTGTATGTATCAAATGCATCGGCCAGATGCCCAATTCCAGCCAATGAAAACCTAATAAATCAGTTTTTCGCCAGATGGGCAAATTCCGTCTCTTGGAGGGTTGTTGGAGTATCGGCTGGGATATCGCCTGAAAAAATCTGGTTGGTGGAAGCGCATTTCAACTGGCTCTCCTGCCAGACGCTCAGCAACCGTGAAGCGACACTCCAACGACCCCCAATATCCTCCAACAGACGTCAGAACTTAGAGCAGACGTCTGCTGAAAGTCTGGCAGGAGAGCCGACGCCTGCTGAAACGTCTGGTGTGTGCTTCCACCAACCTGACAGATGATTCAAATAGAACAGATCTGCCAGCAACCGCCATACGGGTGCTGTACAACATTTTTGTCTTGTTGGTGGAATACTTATATAGAACTACATCGAGAATCGTATAAATACTCAATACTCCACAAGTTTGGATGTGCCACAATTGTCATCGAGGCGAAGCCGAGTGACGATTACGGTACATCCAAACGAGTGGAGTATTGTGTATTATACGATTCGAGTGTGGTTCTGGATTTATCTCACCCCTTTCTCTGCCATTAAATAGCATCACAACATCAAAATAATTAAAATATACCTAGCAAATCCATATGACGTCATCTCACATTCTCTACGCCACGGCCGTGGCGTAGTATTGTTACTTTACTGGGGTGATCATTGAGTATTTTTTTCTAATGGTATTTCAATGGCTAAGCTTGTACCAGGGGTGAGATAAAGGCTTTATCCTACTGAGTGGACACAGCTTAGATATTTCGTATTATGTGGGTAATGAATGCTCAATATTGACTGGTTTCAGATACAAGTGGCCTTATGCGCCAAGGAGTTGAAGCGCAGTAGTTTCGGAACCTATGCGAGGATATTACTTGCTCAGTTAGAATTATAATACTGTTTATGTTTATGTGTGAGTGAATTGTTGTGTCTGCTTGAAATTTACCGGATGTCCAGTGCTATTCCTGTAAAGAGGAACACCAACAGGCGATGCTAGAATTATAATACTGTTTATGTTTATGTGTGTGAGTGAATTGTTGTGTCTGCTTGAAATTTACCAGATGTCCAGTGCTATTCCTGTAAAGAGGAACACCAACAGGCGATATCTTTAAGTTTACTTCAAAGTTACAAGGTGAGGACCGGAAAAATTACTGCCCAAGGCGTCAGGGTACCTGATACTTGCCCTTACTGCTTATTTAATTGCTACAATTGTTACATGTAAAGTGTAGGGAGCTGATTGAAACCATTGCAATATGGTACTGACAGCCATCCCTCTTTGATAACAAGAAATATGTATATGTACATACAAAGAAACACACTAATGCAAACTTATGAACATCAATAAAGAAATTTGTTTTAAAAAAACCAAAAAAACTCAATAAAACCTAGTGTGAAGACTGACCTCGTTCTCGCCCATCAGGACCGAGCCATCACTTGGCGGTTCTGCACCAGGTGGCGCCAGTGTCGGACTGGTGAACTTTGACCTCAGACGATTCCGGGACTGCGTCGGGCTCCTCTGTGGTGAGACGTCCGTGTCGGAGTGGTCCTAAATGAGAAGAGAAATGTGTCGGAGTGATTCAAAATAAGAAAAGAAAACATGTCAGAGAGAGTGATCCTAAATAAGAAAAGAAACGTGTCGGAATGATCCTAAATGAGAAGAGAAATGTGTCAGAGTAATCCTAAATGAGAAATGAAATGTGTCAGAGTGATTCTAATCAAGAAAAGAAAACGTGTTGGAGTGATTCTAAATGAGAAAAGAAATTGTGTCGGAGTGAATCTATTCAAGAAAAGAAAACGTTTCGGAGTGATCCTAAATAAGAAAAGAAATGCTGGAATGATCCTGAATAAGAAAAGAAGCGTGCCGGAGTGATCCTAAATAAGAAAAGAAACGTGTCGGAACAATCCTAAATAAGAAAAGAAATGTGTCGGAGTGATTCTAATCAGGAAGAGAAGCATGTTGGAATGATCCTAAATAAGAAGAGAAATGTGTCAGAGTGATCCTAAATAAGAAGAGAAACGTGTTGGAGTGATCGTAATCAAGAAGTGTTTTTAATCGTTCATTAACTTCATGCAAAGAATATGCATTCTTCATTAACCAGGCAATTTTCATATTGGTAACGTCGGAGTAGAAAGAAGAAGAAGAAGAAGAAGAAGAAGAAGAAGAAGAAGAAGAAGAAGAAGAAGAAGAAGAAGAAGAAGAAGAAGAAGAAGAAGAAGAAGAAGAAGAAGAAGGAGAAGGAGAAGGAGAAGGAGAAGGAGAAGGAGAAGGAGAAGGAGAAGGAGAAGGAGAAGGAGAAGGAGAAGGAGAAGGAGAAGGAGAAGGAGAAGGAGAAGGAGAAGGAGAAGGAGAAGGAGAAGGAGAAGGAGAAGGAGAAGGAGAAGGAGAAGGAGAAGGAGAAGGAGAAGGAGAAGGAGAAGGAGAAGGAGAAGGAGAAGGAGAAGGAGAAGGAGAAGGAGAAGGAGAAGGAGAAGGAGAAGGAGAAGGAGAAGGAGAAGGAGAAGGAGAAGGAGAAGGAGAAGGAGAAGGAGAAGGAGAAGGAGAAGGAGAAGGAGAAGGAGAAGGAGAAGGAGAAGGAGAAGGAGAAGGAGAAGGAGAAGGAGAAGGAGAAGGAGAAGGAGAAGGAGAAGGAGAAGGAGAAGGAGAAGGAGAAGGAGAAGGAGAAGGAGAAGGAGAAGGAGAAGGAGAAGGAGAAGGAGAAGGAGAAGGAGAAGGAGAAGGAGAAGGAGAAGGAGAAGGAGAAGGAGAAGGAGAAGGAGAAGGAGAAGGAGAAGGAGAAGGAGAAGGAGAAGGAGAAGGAGAAGGAGAAGGAGAAGGAGAAGGAGAAGGAGAAGGAGAAGGAGAAGGAGAAGGAGAAGGAGAAGGAGAAGGAGAAGGAGAAGGAGAAGGAGAAGGAGAAGGAGAAGGAGAAGGAGAAGGAGAAGGAGCAGGAGGAGGAGGAGCAGGAGAAGGAGCAGGAGAAGGAGAAGGAGAAGGAGAAGGAGATACAGTATACAGAAAATTGAAGCCTTTGCGACGTATCTATGTACTGTGCATATTGTAAGAATGTCTAGCCTACCTGTTGTAATAAGAAAAGGCTGTATAACTTCAGCAATTAAAAAAAGAAGATGAACAAGCAGGCAGGAACCATCATTTATGTACCAATACACTGTTTCTACAGATGTAACACCACTATCTGAGTTATGTCATTCCACTCTTACCTTACTGGGCGCGGCAAGCCGGCTGCTTGCCTTCAGTTTTAACAGTTTCCGGTTCCGTTCGAGGTCTTTTATTTCCTCCCAGTCACTCACACTGGAGAGCGACTCGTCCTCGCTGCCGTCTCTGCGTGAGTGCAGAAAGGTCATGTGTTAGGTGTAAGCAATGAGACAGATCTAACTCATTAGACTTTGGACAATTTTATGACACACTAATAAGGATATCTCCTCTTCAAATTAGTACTCTTTGTGTTTTGTAAACATTTCTCTCACTTTCCATTTTAAAATTCCTCAAAGTATACCCTTTCCAATTTGAGGACCTTTCTCAAAACACACAATTGGTTGCTATGATAACGCAAATCTTCCGTTTTTTTTGGAATGTTGTAGTTCGAACCCCCATAGCTTAGACACTAAGCCTCGTTCTTACTGGCCCCCGGAAAGGATGTTTTGAGCATCCGCGTTTCAGTTCACTTTGGCTCCCTTTGTACGTTCCGTACGTTCCGTATTTAGTTGATGTATGATATATGGAAATAGTTCCGGCCTGTGTTCAGACGTGCAGCCAGTAGGGCTGATAAGAGTAACATCCCCAAGACATTGTAGGCCAATAACTATGTCGTGAGAATATTTCCATATTACCGTCTCACCTAGCTAGAGATTACCTACTATATCTCAAAAAAACTACGATTCTGGTAGTATCTGCTTGGACTTCTGCCCGCACATAAGAACAGAGTGAACCAGACTTAGGCCTGGAGAGTGAGGGACCACGAGAGTGAGAATCTCGTGGAGGAAAATATTAGAATCTGTTCTTCTTTTTTGTAGATCTATTGGCAGAAATATCTTTTCTCTTATGATTTATTTTGAGCCATGCCGAAATCGATGTTTAGTAGTGTAGTTTTAATTTCTACTTTTCTCGTGAGAAACCAATGAGATCTCAACTTTCGCTGGTAGCCCCACTTTCAAAACTCCGCTGATTCCCCCCACCCACCAACAGCCTAAGTATTTGACCGTATTAGAGCATTTGACTATGTGGAGTAGTCGTCAGGGTGTTTCCCTGGGAATGCTAGTGTCGGGAGTTCGAACCCAGCTATAGGCAGCCCGTGATTTCATTTTTCAATATTTTCCCCTTAACTCGGACTGACAAAGTCGCTAGTATACATCAAAGAACCAGAATCCCTGGAAGGCCCACTCACGGCCGTTCAGCGTTGCGCCTATGAGACAAACTTGTTTTCAAGATAAAGGGGAGGTGGACATCCGGTTAACCATTCGAGACGTAAAATTTGGCGGTCAGGACAACTAACGGATACCCAAGGAACCAGGGTACATTATCAGCAGCACTAGTCGGCCATGCTAGAAGCGTGAACCGGATGTTTTGCTCCCCTGTAGGAACCGGTGCATGCACGCCACAAGTTAACAGCGCTGCACGGCAAGTGGGCCTTCCAGGGGTTCTAGTTCTCTGTATACATGAAGGAGATGGTGGCTGGGTGAATAGAATATTCATCAATAACACACATCTATCTTGGGAATAATAGTATTGAACATTAAACACAAAATGTAAATATTAAAAAATCAATACACATTGAATAAGAGGTAAATATTCCATAAGACTAGATTTTATTAGAGGGTGGACGTGTGTGTGAGTGAGAATGTATGGTGAGCCAGCCTAGGACCACAAGAGTCCGATGCTAGACCTTAACCCTCTAAGGACTGGTGCCGGTGGCCGTACTGCTCCCGTTAGGACGGGTGCTGGTGGCAGTTTGTCCTGCTAGAGGACGGGCACATGATGGTTAAAACTAATATTTCCAGTTTGTAATCACGTAATATGTTACATGATCATAAATATTTTGTTTCTTTTGAATAGAAATACTAAATATAATGTCATATCTACATTTTGTGAAGATTTCATGACTATTACTTTGTTAAAACATTTTCAGAAGTATTGGAATAATGATGCCTCCAGGCATCATGCATCTTTAGTATGGTGATGCCTCCAAGCATCATGCGTCTTTAGTGCGGTGATGCCTCCAGGCATCATGCGTCTTTAGTGCGGTGATGCCTCCAGGCATCATGCGTCTTTAGTGTGGTGATGCCTCCAGGCATCATGCGTCTTTAGTGAAGTGATGCCTCCAGGCATCATGCGTCTTTAGTGTGGTGATGCCTCCAGGCATCATGCGTCTTTAGTGAAGTGATGCCTCCAGGCATCATGCGTCTTTAGTGAAGTGATGCCTCCAGGCATCATGCGTCTTTAGTGTGGTGATGCCTCCAGGTATCATGTGTCCTTAACCCTTTCCCTGCAGCACCCAATTCCTCTGATCACCATTGTACAGCAGGCATTGCCTGCATAAACGACCCTGCTACAGCAGGCACCTTTTTTGGAAAATATCAATGTCACATGATGTGTCATGTGATTTGAGTAATTTACCTTGGTAGCTGATGATATTTTGTAATACCAAATTAAAGGTCAATATGCCGTTTTTACTATGCCAAAATCTCTATCAATTCAAACAATTATTTTTTTCATTTATTGAATTTTATATACAGGTATACATGCTGCGGTAGCCAGGGGAATGCCTGGAGGCATCATGCTGCGGTAGCCAGGGGAATGCCTGGAGGCATCATGCTGCTGTAGCCAGGGGAATGCCTGGAGGCATCATGCTGCTGTAGCCAGGGGAATGCCTGGAGGCATCATGCTGCTGTAGCCAGGGGAATGCCTGGAGGCATCATGCTGCTGTAGCCAGGGGAATGCCTGGAGGCATCATGCTGCGGTAGCCAGGGGAATGACTGGCGGCATCATGCTGCTGTGAAAGGGCTAAAGGGTTAAAAAAAGACATCAAGTGACGTACCCGAGTAGGCGCTCGTTCTCCGACTGGCCGGGCCTGACTGACAGTCCTCTACAGTAGTGGATTAAGCTGAGCATGACAAGCTGGATATATGTTAAGGAGGTATATGTCACCGAACATCGATACTCTATACGATCTCGTACTTACAATCCCCGTTCCACAGCGGGACACAGGACTCAGCGGTCACATTGCGTACACCCTATTATTATATACCTATGTCCGAATGTCTATTAAATACTGCCCGCTGCTAGGGGTGCAGTAATAATAATGTTCGTGCCCGCTGCGACTGCGACTTTGTATGTCATTAAAATGGCGTTTTTCCATCAATTTAAGGTATATAATAATAAGTAAACATCCTTACTGTAGACGAAATGGTTCTCGTTCTCGGTCAGTCGTTGATTTCATACTGCCTGACGCCTCAGGCGTCAGGCAGTATGAAATCGACGACTGACCTCGAACAGGAACCGTTTCGTCCACAGTATGGACGTTTCCTAATATTTCAGCTCCGCAGAAAATGACAATAGATTCATAGTGAAGATATGGATAAGTTACCTGTAAGGTTTACCCTGCCCTGTACTTATTTCAGAACCCTGGATTTCAGAAGCCTGGATCATATCACTGTCTCATTTAACATGATACGGTATTTTAATTTGTATGTAGGGTTCTCTTTCCACTAATATTACATATAACTAGAAATGTTGATGTTTGCGACCTGCAAGTAGAATGGTCCAAGTTAAGGAGACTGTGGCCATATGAAATAAGCTTATCGTGTTTCGTGCGTGATAGTTGTCAGACAAACCACAGCTCAGTGCAGTGTAGATTGAAATGTGACTAGAAATACCTGCTGTTTTCTTCACCATATTACTCTCATGAAAAAGGATACCCCTGAGTCAATTCCAATCATCCCCAACCTGAAAAGGGAAACATCAAGTAACATTAGACCACGGCGCCATATATATATATATATAAACATGAATATACTTTTTTCTATTAGTATTGGTAATTCATGTTATGTAGATTACATGCAAAATTATAGCACAAAAGTGGTTGCAACAATTATATTCCTGATATGAAAATTTACATGAAGTGATGTCAATATATAGGAGGATTTACTATATACCCATGCCGTATATATACTGTAAATACGCACCGTTTCGCCATATAACGTAAAAATACTGTACTGACCTACCTTCCCATACACGTTTATCAAAATATTGGTTGATATTAATGATTTTTTTTAATTTCGGGTAAATATTAAATATAGAACGACCTATGATGCTTGTACAAGCCACAAAACTCGATAATAATTCATGGTACGGAACTCAGCGTAAACGCCTCGTTCCGTACGAACCGTGAATTATCTCGTTTTGTAACTTGTACAGCATGGTCAGGACGTTCTATATAAGTAATTATCTTATTAAATCACAGTGGTGTCATTTTTATCATCAGGTACATGTGAAAGATATCAACCTGTGTTACTCTACAAAGTGTGAATATCTCCAGTGCCATATACGAAATACACGGATTCTATTATCCATCGTATACTAAATAGACAATAATCGATGGTTTTGTGGACAGGCGGCCGTAAACCACGAGAGGTTGACGCGTAGTAATACACAAGCGCTAGCGAGTGTATTACGAGGTCAACCGCGTGTGGTTTACAGAGCTGCCTGTCCACAAAATCATCGTTTGTTGCATTTATTATCCATCTTTTCGAATAAATCAAACCCAGTAATAGCCATATTAACGGGTATAACATTAAGAACTATTTCTTTGCTCTATAGCAAAAGGGACTATTTTTCCCGCATACCATGGTTTTGAGGCCGTATACCACAGGTTTAAATCTGTATACCACAGTTATGGTATCTGACAGGTTTTATACAATGGGTCGTGGTTTACTGAGTCCCCATGCATTTTCAATGGGGACTTTGTATACAATGGATAATAAAAAGACCCCTTTGACAATGTATGGAGACTCAGAAAACCACGACCTATTTTATGAAACCTGTCAGAATCCATAACTGTGGTATACAGATTCAAATCTGTGTTATACGGCATCAAAGCCATGGTATACGAGAGAAGGTCACTTTGTGCTATAGAACAGAGAAATAGTCCCTATTGTTAATCCCATTAATATGGCAAATACTGGGTTCAATTCGTTTGAAAAGATGGACAATAAATGCAATAAACGATGTTATTTGAACAGGCGGCTATTTACACCACACGCGTTTGACGATTGCGCTGTGTATTACTACGCGTCAACCTCTCGTTGTTTACTGCCGCCTGTCCACAATTTATTTTCTATATATTCCTTATTTCGATATATCATATAATGTATCTTTAATGAATCTGCTGCATACTAATGTGGCTTATGGATGTAAAAATCATCTTCTATTAAGATCTACTTGTATGCCTCTGGGACCTGTTTCACTAGTTTCGTGACATGTCTAGATGGCGTCTAGATGGTGTGTCCGGTTTCATAAGAACTAGACATTAGACTTCGTTTTGTTCGCTCTTACTTGCACTGTTGGTACCGCTTTTCATGTCTGTCTTACATTTTTGTCACGAAACTAGTGAAACAGGTCCATGATGTGTAGATTTGTCTAATTCTTATGTTTGGGGTCTGTCTTTTCCTACGGGCAGCTACTTGTGTTGTCACGAAACTAGACAACCCCAATGTCTGTATGGTGTCACAGACATGTCACAAGGCTAGTGAAACAGGGACCTGTTTCAGTAGGCTCGTGACATTAGGCCTAGACAGACATCAACAGCGGCACCAACATTGAAGCAACAGCGGAAAAAGACTAGCAAATATCAGAAAATCGGAGAGACCAATCTTCTTCATATTTGGAACGATTATAGGTTATATGTATCTTCTACTCATGTTAAAGTTTCATTGCTTAATTCCTACGAGAAGTGAGTGAAACTCCGAGTGTCATCGATTGCAATCTTGTGATCTGTCCGTATGGTGTCACAGACGGCATCTAGACATGTCACGAAACTATTAAACAGGTCCCTGGCAGGTCCCTGTTCTGTATGAGGATAATCAGATGTAAAGTCTCACCGTCCCAGCGTCCAGGGTAGAGAATGGACGAGGAATCCGACGTTAGTGTAGTGACAAAATACAGACGTGACGTAGCAGAGATTCCCCACGATGCCCAGCAGTGTGCAGAATAAAGTAGACCACGGCATCTGCCGCTCCTGAAACTGTCACCAGGAAAGAGAATTTATCAAAAAGATAGAAACATCTTTCAGTGCAAGTGGAGAACCCTGTGGGCTCGATACTATACACATACGATACAACAAGGTACTATACACATCATAGAAAGGAATTCTTGAATATATGAAATACAACAAGATACTATACACATCATAGAAAGGAATTCTTGAATATATGAAATACTATCAAGAAACGTCACGAAATTTCATACAATTGTTTATATGGCATGAGTTGTTTTCGCGGAATGATATCACGAAGCGGAGCTGAGTGATATCTGTAGCAGGATACAACGAATGCCATGTAAACAATTATATGAAATTGAGTGATGTTTAGATTTTATCCTACCCTGTCACATGTTTTTAACTTCATATGTCACCTGTGGCATATAGATACTATATGGCATAACCGTGGCATACAGTCACTCCATGTTAAGTCTATGGAGATTTATATGAGGGGTAGGATAAAACAAGATACTATACACATCATAGAAAGGAATTCTTGAATATATATGAAATACAACAAGATACTATACACATCACAGAAAGGAATTCTTGAATATATCATAGACATACAACTCTAGAGATACACTGTCCATGAATATATATATATGAAATACAACAAGATACTATACACATAATAGAAAGGAATTCTTGAATATATAAAATACAACAAGAGTTGGTCATTCCTGATCTTCCACATGCATCAGGCATGCAGTGATTAGGCAGAAACTGATTATTATAGGTAGCGTACAAAATAGGTGTAGTTAGTGCTGCTGGTGAACGAGGTGTGTGTATACAGGTGTTGCCGTTCAACGCCGCCTAACGGCCCACTGTCTCATTACGCGGCCATTCGGACAAACACAGCGAGTCCAGCGGTATTCATATAGAAATACACAGCAAACACACCTAAAGTGTGAACGGTCGGTGTGATTGCAGGAGTGTTGTTTTTTGACAGATTACATTGCTGAAACAAACTAGAGTATTGTATTAACGAGTCATAGTTGTCTAAACTATTTAGTTGATAATTATCTTGGTTTTAGATAGGAAAAAGATAAGCATATAACTGCTGGGTCTGCCAATGTATTAATGTGTATGCAGTTTTGGTATCCCTGTGTTATCTAAGGTATATCTAAAGTATCATTGAGATGATATGCATGTGTGATACACCATATCGGAGCTGGAATACCATAGAATATGATGCAATCACTGTTATTTCTCTGGAAATAATGTGCACGGGTATAATGAATGTATTACGCTCATACACTGTGTTTATCAATACTAAAGTATACGTTGCCAGGTGAATGTTTGGCTTTAGTCGTTGCGTAACTAAGCAGATCAGGTGTGACACCGGCGTGTTGAATTAGGCCTATTGATAGCGCTCACTACCGCAAGTGACTGGGGAAACCACTGGCGGGTCCGATCTCGGGTTTTCCCGCCTATATCTCTACTTTCTATTGGGTTCGACAGAGCATGCGATGCATCATTTACATGTTTTTTTCCAACCTGGAATCTTGAGTCTCCCGGAACGAAATAATAATTTTTTACCACAGTAGTTAGTGGTACTGGTCTATTTCTGGCAGTCTAGATACAGGTATCTGATTGTAAGTATTGTAATGCTTTTTTCATTTTTCAAGTTAGCATCGGCTTGTGTTAGAAGTGTCATAGCCTCTAAATCAAGTATTGTAATGCTGTTTGGTGATTTACTGTCTTGATGGCGGTGGGTAAGGAGTACGTCCAGTGCTACTCATTTATTTGTGACAGTTTAGATACAGGTTTCTGATTGTAAGTATTTTATTATTGTTTGGTGACTTACTGTCTTGATGGCGGTGGGTAATGCGGACGTTGTCTATTTGTGACAGTTTAGAGACAGGTTTCTGATGTAAGTATTTTAATACTGTTTGGTGACTTACTGTCTTGATGGCGGTGGGTAAGGCGGACGTCATCTATTTGTGACAGTTTAGATACAGGTTTTTGATGTAAGTATTTGTGTTATTATTACTATTTCGTCACTTACTGTCTTGATGGCGGTGGGTAAGGTGGACGTCATCTATTTGTGACAGTTTAGATACAGGTTTCTGATTGTAAGTATTCTGTGTTATTATTATTGTTTGGTGACTTACTGTCTTGATGGCAGTGGGTAAGGCGGACGTCGTCTATTTGTGACAGTTTAGATACAGGTCTCTGATTGTAAGTATTCTGTGTTATTATTATTGTTTGGTGACTTACTGTCTTGATGGCGGTGGGTAAGGCGGACGTCGTCTATTTGTGACAGTTTAGATACAGGTCTCTGATTGTAAGTATTCTGTGTTATTATTATTGTTTGGTGACTTACTGTCTTGATGGCGGTGGGTAAGGCGGACGTCATCTATTTCTGACAGTTTAGATACAGGTTTCTGATTGTAAGTATTCTGTGTTATTATTATTGTTTCATCACTTACTGTCTTGATGGCGGTGGGTAAGGCGGACGTCGTCTATTTGTGAAAGGTTAGATACAGGTTACTGATTGTAAGTATTCTGTGTTATTATTATTGTTTGGTGACTTACTGTCTTGATGGCGGTGGGTAAGGCGGACGTCATCTATTTCTGACAGTTTAGATACAGGTTACTGATTGTAAGTATTCTGTGTTATTATCATTGTTTAGTGACTTACTGTCTTGATGGCGGTGGGTAAGGCGACATTGTCTATTTCTGACAGTTTAGATACAGGTTACTGATTGTAAGTATTCTGTGTTATTATTATTGTTTGGTGACTTACTGTCTTGATGGCGGTGGGTAAGGCGACATTGTCTATTTCTGACAGTTTAGATACAGGTTTCTGATTGTAAGTATTTTATTACTGTTTGGTGACTTACTGTCTTGATGGCGGTGGGTAAGGCGGACGTCGTCTATTTGTGACAGTTTAGATACAGGTTTCTGATTGTAAGTATTTCATTACTGTTTGGTGACTTACTGTCTTGATGGCGGTGGGTAAGGCGGACGTCCAGTGGAAGAGAATCGACAAGTAACCGATGACGTAACCTAAACGGATCGTTCCCGTAATCTGCAGTCAACCAGAGACACACTTTAGTCACACTTGGCAGATGAAGAGTCTGTACACCGGGCCTGTGGCATGCAGGTGAATGGTATGGTTTGAAGTTATGACGTGTTGACGACTTTAAATCAAAAGTAATGCTGTAACCTAAATTTGTGCTAAATTCCGTCGGAAAGTGGAAAATGGCATTAATACGAACATGTGAAGTCTAATGGCTTGAGGCAGCTATCGTATTAAGCGCGGCAACGCAGCGAGAGACATCTAACGGACGTTTTAAGAACTCATACTGTCGTGACGTGTCACATCAGGTGTCAGTCTCTTCAAATTCGTTCAAAGACTCAAAACGTTTCTTTACCTCCCACCCACCCCACATGTTTTGGATGTTTTTCCATTTATGAAAATTTACTGTTGACAAATATCGTATACCTTTGTGTACTGTATACCTTGTGTGATACTACCTACTTGTCTTTTTCACGTGAGAAATTAAACATTTTTCGTCCACAGCTTGGCCTCGTATTAGTCGTTAACAGATATAAAAGCTGTTTTACATTTCCTTTTTTAAAGGCGATTTATACGTGGTCCATTCCTCATTTGAGAATCATAGACTCTCCCCCCATTTCACTGACCCTGTTCTGCTGATTGGTGCTGAGGAGGACCCTCCCGGTGAAGTGCTGGTGCTCGGCCTCTGATTGGTCAGTCAGGTGCCACGTGACGAGGGGCAGGCCGGCGGCGGAGGTGGTGAGGAGGAGAAGTAAGGGCCACGTGTGCAGCTTCACCGCCATCCTCTGGTGTCTCTGCTTTACATCTGAAAACAATATCATGTCTTTTCAGTTTTGTCTTATTGAGTAAATTTTACGACATACTTCAATTACTATAATGATTAACCCTTTAAGAACGCATGATGCCTGGATGTATCACCGCACTAAAGACGCAAGATGCCTTGAGGCATCATTGTTCCAATATTAACAAAGAAATTTTAACAAAGAAATAAAAAAACAATATCCATGAAATCTTCAGGAAATGTAGATATAACATCATATATAATATTTCTATCAAAAAGAAATAAAATATTTATGATTATGTATCATATTGCATGATTACAAACTTGAATATCAATTTTAACCATTATGTGCCCGTCCTCTAGCCAGACAAACTGCCACCAGCATCCATCCTTAAAGGAGTAGCTGGGCCCCAGGCAGCCGTCCTTAAAGGGTTAAGAGACATTTAAGGCATATCTTTGGAGCATAAAATCTCGTTCGTCAAAATGATTCAATGAAACCCTGGATCATTCCTCTCACTCTTATACCTATGGGCGAACACTCGATAAGATTAGCTATGGTTTCTTTGACTATGACAGGTAAAGAAATCTTATTTTCCTTATTGATATTTGAAGGTACAGTAAAACCCCTCTTCCGGGACACCCCGCTTAAGGGGACACCCCGCTTAAGGGGACAATTTGCTCGGAACGGAAATTTTTCCCACTATTAAGAGTTTATTTTAACCCCGCTTAAAGGGAAACCCCGCTTAAGGGGACACCCCGCTTTAGGGGACAGTTTTTCGGTACAGAAATACTTAAAAACCCCGCTTAAGGGGACAGTTTGGAAGGAAATCATATAAAAAAACACTGAAAATCCAAGTCTATGGAGCCCGTTTGTACTGGACAGATAGTTGTCGCAACCAGAACAATAGACTTAGCATTCCCGTGAGGGCCCGGGCGGCTGGAGTGTATTTTTTTAAGGTAATAACCACATCTCTAGCGGGTCTGGGCGGGCCACAGTGAGTGGATATTAGTATGAGCGACTTTCTCACCATTTGAAGGTAGGAGGTTAGAGGTCCGCTTACAGGTAAGCTGTGGGCGACACAGGGAGGGCTGGGGGCTTTGAAGGTGCGGTATTCAGTGAGCCGTCGCGGCTCTGGGCGGCTCACGGTGAGTCCCTTATAGGGCTGCTGATTTCTCTCAGAAGTTACGGGGGGAGGGGGGGGGGGGCATTGACCGGGGGTATAAAAAGGACCGAATTTCACAAGGAAGGTATATCCAACTTCAATCTCTATTATCTTTTTTTTTTGTTGTAAATTTATATTAATTTATATTATATAATTTATATTTATTTGCTTATTTATGTGTTATTGATAAACCTTTTAACCTAATAACCATCGTTTCCTTCATTTATGTAAGTATTCTCTATTGTATAACCAGTGACAGACTGAAAACCCCGCTTAAGGGGACACCCCGCTTAAGGGGACACTTTGCCCGGAACGGAAGGTGTCCCCTCAAGAGGGGTTTTACTGTATATATATATAGGAATAGGGAAATCAAATACCGGGGAAAAAAGTCAAAGTTACCTGGTAAGGCCAAGGCCCTGGGCGGTGATTTTCTAGGGCCTTACCTCGTAACTTTGGATATCTTTCACCAAAAACAAAGTTTCCCTATATTCCTTGTCAATGTGACTATTGCGAGTATCGGGGACTTATATCGAACTGCATCGAGAATCGTATAAATAGACAATACTCCACGAGTTTGGCTGGGCCGCAATCATCATCGAGGCGAAGCCGAGTGATGATCATGGCACAGCCAAACGAGTGGAGTATTGTCTATTTTACGATTTGAGTGCGGTTCTGGATTTATCTTACCCCTTTCTGTGACATTAGATATCATCACAACTTCAGAATAATCAGGATATACTTAGCAAATTCACTACGCCACAGCCGTGGAGTAGTATTGTCACTTTACCAGGGTGATCATTGAGTATATTTTTCCAATGTTATTCCTATGGCTAAACTTGTACCAGGGGTGAGATAAAACCCTCCGGTGCATGGTGATGTACTGAATTGATTCATCAATACATCTGACGTCTGAAGGCAGCGGAGATATTATCATGAAACATCACAAAATTTCATATGATTGTTTATATGGCATGAGTTGTCTTTGCGGAATGATATCACGAAGCGGAGCTGAGTGATATCTGTAGCGGAAGACACCGAATGGCGTGTAAACAATTATATGAAATTGACTGATGTTAAGATTTTATCCTATCCTGTCACATGTTTTTAACTTCATATGTCACCAGTGGCATATAAATATTGTATGGCATAACCGTGGCATACAGGGCCACCATGTTAAGTCTATGGAGATTTATATGAGGGGTAGGCTAAACATCAGGTATTCCAGTTAGCGGGGATACATTCTGAACTCACTGTCTTTCACGGGCATAAATTAAATTACTTGGTGATAAAAATCGGAACTCTTTTTGTGCAAAATTCATTACATAACTCCTGCCATACAAAAAGGTACAGGAGAACAGATGTTTCTCTTTGATATGGTTTTTGATTGGTCTGGTCGCACATGTGCAGTACTCTGAATTGGGGTTGAAGAGGTTGGTGACCCACTACGCAGAGAGAACGATAGAATATTGGTCTGTCCATCTGTCACATTGTCCTGCAACCATCTATTCATTTATCAATCTTTCACAATATATGCATCGGCCCACTGCTAAATAGAGAAAACATGTCACTGATAAAAGAGCTGTTAGATCTTTGTATTCTATATGGCCAATAACAGAATATTAAACTATATATTTATCCCACGCCTAATATAAATACGGAGTTTTATATGCCACTAGTGGCATACAGAATTATTATCACGTAATATTCCAAAATTGAGGAGACAGGGTAGGATAAAATCAAAACCTGATTCGTTTTAATCTTGGCCACCACATGCCACGACTGGAGTATGGCTCCGGACTTCACTCGGCTTCGCCTCATGAAGTCACTTTGCCAAACTCCAGTCGTGGCATACGGTGGCTAAGATTAAAACTCATCCAGTTTTACGATAGTATCCATGGTATGGTTTTGATATTTGACAGCTATCTGAACCGTTTCCTCCTAGTTCTTCTAACTGCCAATCCTTGTCGTTTTTCTGTATTGTCTTTCTTTCATATCCGTGAAGCACCCAACATTAACAGAATGATCACCGTTTCAATAAGATCGCGATACAGTCCATACAAAATATAATCAATTTGAACCGACTTCGATGGACTGAAGGCTATCATACATCCAATACAAGCTTTGTATATGTAAACACATGTGGTGATTTCACCTATTAACCCTTTAAGGACGGCTGTCAGGGCTCCAGCTACTCCCATAAGGACGGATACTGGTGGCAGTCTGTCTGGCTACAGGACGGCCACATAATAGTTAAAACTGATATCCAAGTTTGTAATCATGCAATATGATACATAATCATAAATATTTTATTTCTTTTTATTAGAAATACTAAATATGATATTATATCTACATTTTCTGAAGATTTCATGAATATTGCTCTATTATTTCTTTGTTAAAAGATTTTTCTTAATATTGCGACAATGATGCCTCAAGGCAACATGCGGCTTTAGTGCGGTGATGCCTCCAGGCATCATGCGTCTTTCGCGCGGTGATGGCTCCAGGCATCATGCGTCCTTAAAGGGTTAATAAGAACGTGTATGCCCCATAGTTGTAGAGTAAGACAGTCGTTATATCATCTTTCAATAGGTACAAGGTGAACTGGCAGTAGGCAAAGGAAACTATATCGAGGCTGTGTGGTTAACAAACCTAAGCTAACATCGGTTGCACATTGGTTTGGACATCGGGCGAAATTGCTAAATCAAGCAACATTATTTGTTTGTTTGTTTTGGTAATTTAACGTCCAATTTGTTCAATCAGACTTACTTTGAATTTGACCGAATCTATGAGATGAATGTAGGTAGAAATCCCACCCCTTACACATTTACCGAGGTGAGAGTTCTTTTACTTCCCACACCACATAGACATGGTATGAGAAGGATTGGCCTTTGATATAGCATTAAATCTACCACTGCTGGTCAAGCGACATAGTCATTGTCCCTACGAGTGACTTATAGACCCTATTGAGGTATCCCATAATTCAGTCTGTTTACAAGTTCCGGCGTTCGCTGGTTGCCAACGTTGTATGGTGATAGACCCTTGAACCATAACCCACAATTATTGCAGTTTAACGGTTTTTATAAACATTCAAATTGGAAATCCGAAGTCAGACATGGAAATTTCAGCTTTTTCTACATATAAATCCGAAATTATAATCAGGTTCTCCAAATATAAATGGGAAAACTATGATTCATGTGATCGTGGTGTGCCCATCCAGTCGCGAGCGGAACTTGTATTTACCCTGGGCGATAATAGGGAGTTTAGTAACCTCTGGAGGGCGTATAGGCTATTCGTTTAACCGCTGTCACTTTTTTCGTTTTTTCCGTGAATGATGTTGGTGCTGGAAGAATCCAAACTGATTACCTTTCTCGTGTCTGTGATCCTTGGATATGGATCCGCGGCTTGTGCACTCAGTGATGGTCTTAATCACCAGGTACTGCACCATGAAGAGGGCATCCATACACAGCAGGTACACTCCGAACAGAATCTGAAAGATAGAAACATGTTCATATTATCGTAAAACTGGATGAGGTTTAATCTTGGCCACGGTATTCCACAACTGGAGTCTGGCAAAGTGACTTCATGAGGCGAAGCCGAGTGAAGTCCGGAGCCAAAACTTCAGGAGTGGAATGCGGTGGCCAAGATTAAAACGAATCAGGTTTTGATTTTATCCTACCCTGTCTCCTCGATTTTGGAATATTACGTGATAATAATGCTGTATGCCACTAGTGGCATATAAAACTCAGTATGCCAGTCAGCGTGGCATACGGAAACCCAATGTTAAGTCTATGGGATTTTATATTAGGGGTAGGATAATATTATATACCTGTGTCCGAATGTCTATGAAATACTGCCCGATGCTAGGGGTGTAGTAATAACAATGTTCGTGCCCGCTATGAGAGTGACTTAATAAGTCATTAAAATGTCGTTTTTCACCGATTTAAGGTATATGATAATAAGCAAACGTCCTGACTGTAGACGAAACGATTCTAGTTCGAGGTCAATCGTCGATATCATACTGCCTGACGCCATAGGCGGAAGGCAGTATGAAATCGACGACTGACCGAGGAACCGTTTCGTCCACAGTAAGGACGTTTCCTAATATCAATATACCTGTATTCATGGTGGGTTATAACTGGCATTATCGCCTACATTGTTTGATTTCCCCATGGGCATATACGTATGCATATAGCTGTGGACTTACAAAAGAACAAACTAGGTGTAACGTTATTCATTATTCATTTATTACCCACCGATTACGGAGCCTCCATAGGAAATGTAATTTTTTGTAATTGTGTTTATTGACTCAGACTGTGTTACAAACAGCTTGGAGCATAGTAATGACAGTAGAAGAAGAGTTCAATATAAAGCTATAGCTGTCCTTGTCAACTACAATGCAATACGTAAATAGGCCTACATGAAAATACAATATATAACTACAATGCATTACATATGTATAGAGCACCTGGAAACAGCTACCTGGAGATTCTGGCATGTCAGAATCTCCTGCAGGAGATTCCGGAAAAATAGTCCTGTCCATAATGAGGTTAAATCATCATGTACTTCGAAATAAGGTTTTTGAATGTTCATTCAATACTAATTATTTATAATTAATCATGATAATCTCATTTATCATCAGAAATCATTGTAATAACACATTTTGCATGCTAAAAGTACAGATTAATGTCGAACTATACTATTGGTGTAAGTTTACAACGAATTACTGCCATGCTTAACAGTGCTGTGGTCTCTGGTACTAAATGTCTTGCAGAAACTTTCTAATTGCACTAGACTTGTTATTAATCTTGTAGGTGGGTAATAAATACAATAACGTCTGGTTCTGTATACGAGTGACCGTACTCATCTCGTAGTTGACGACGTAATATCCTCGCTAATCGCTCGGATATTACTACGCGTCAACTACTCGGAGATTACGGCCACTTGTACACAAAACCAGTCATTATTGTATATTTAATACAGAGTCTCCATACTAAAGGCTGTGCTCCATGGCACGGATCCACTGGAGATAAAATTGGTCACCAACTGATCGGCTCCCAGTCGCCGATAGTGGAGCTGTAGTGGAGCTAGAGTCGCGATCCCCCTGACGGTCGGTGCTTAAACTCCTAGCGGTGCTCCGGAGATTGGGAGCCGATCCACTGAGGACTGGCACTGGGGACTGGGAAAAACCCAGTCTCTAGCCGATCGCCGAAGTGGAGCAGCAGCGCCGACCGAGGTAAGATCAAGAGAAGAACCAAGGGCAAGAACTATCAGAGAACGGGAGGAGATAGGGTTAAGATTGCTTGGCGACCATCAATCTCCAGTGGATCGGTGCAAAGGAGCACGGCCTTATACCTATGGAGCATCCGTTACTGAGTAGAACACGGAAAGTCGTATTTTACTCAGTAGTATACAAAAAAAAGTCCCCTTCGTGCAAAGTAGTGGGTGAAAAAATCAGCGGCTATTTTTGTTCTCGGACTCCTCCATCTACCTGTGTACCCGGCTGTTAGTACTGTGAGACGGCTGTGTGTATGTGGGGACACCTCCTACCTACCTGCGTGCCCGGCTGTTCATACCATGAGATGGCTGTGTGTATGTGGGGACACCTCCTACATACCTGCGTGCCCGGCTGTTTGTACTGTGAGATGGCTGTGTGCATGTGGGGACACCTCCTACGTACCTGCGTGCCCGGCTGTTCGTACCATCAGACGGCTGTGTGTATGTGGAGACACCTCCTACGTACCTGTGTGCTTGGCTGTTAGTACCGTGAGATGGCTGTGTGTATGTGGGGACACCTCCTACGTACCTGCGTGCCCGGCTGTTCGTACCATGAGATGGCTGTGTGCATGTGGGGACACCTCCTACCTACCTGCGTGCCCGGCTGTTCGTACCATCAGATGGCTGTGTGCATGTGGGGACACCTCCTACATACCTGTGTGCCCGGCTGTTCGTATCGTGAGATGGCTGTGTGCATGTGGGGACACCTCCTACGTACCTGTGTGCCCGGCTGTTCGTACTGTGAGATGGCTGTGTGCATGTGGGGACACCTCCTACGTACCTGTGTGCCCGGCTGTTCGTACCATGAGATGGCTATGTGCATGTGGGGACACCTCCTACCTACCTGCGTGCCCGGCTGTTCGTACTGTGAGATGGCTATGTGCATGTGGGGACACCTCCTACGTACCTGCGTGCCCAGCTGGTGGGAGAGAACCGCCCCGAGACAGTTGAGGACGTCTGCGCATGCCTCGTGGAGCAGGTGGTGCGCAGGCGCGAGTCGGCCGTCAGTGGCGCCCTCTGTGTGCCGCCTCTTTAACAACCTGCAGTGGTCAGACGTTAAGTCATTCCTGAATGCAGGCAACTGTTTTTCTCTATAGAGCTAATCTATGAAAGGGTCAGTGTTTAAATCGCGTAGTAACTCACAAGGCAAAGCTGCGTGAATTACATAGCGATTCAAACTTGATAGGATCGAGTTCTGACTGTAAACTTGAATAGGTTTCTGAATTTATCTCACCCTTAACATTGACTAATGGGCTAATCTTTGTGACAAAATCCCCCATTGAGTATTTTTTTCTAAATACTCAATGGGCGTTGAATACGACTTTGTAATGTTATGTCCATAGGGTAACATATCGGGGGTGACATAACAACTAATTTCTGATTGCAAGCAATTGTTTTTTCAAGGTCATAAACTGTTATCAGAGGTTTATTGCATGTGCTGCAAGAAAATTAAATTAGAAGCGCACTCATTATGTTAACTATCAGCACTACACTAATAATTAGAATGATATTCTGATACAGCACATTCAGCATCATTGTAAAAGTACAACTTTTGTTTGTCTCTATGATTTTTCTATTTTTTTGGCCTATTCTAAAGGATAGGTTAGGCAGCAGTTACTATCTCCCCCCTCTCCAGCTGGGGTACAATTCCATTGTGTCAATACCCAGATCTGGAGTTCTTGGAATGAGAAGTAAAAGGATCTTTATCAAACAATCAATCAATCCTCTTAGTTCTGTATGGATTTCTTTTGATAAGGCTACTTCTGCTTAGGTATATTTCAGAATTAGTTATAATTTAGAATGAATATGTATTCATTAGAATGGTTTAAAGGCCTTATTGCGACCTATACACATTGCTGCTGTTTGTTCATAGATATTACTTACCCTTTTTTGACAATAATCATTATAATGAATTGATATGTATTAATTGTAGGCGTTTAAATGCCTACTGTGACCTATACACATTGTGGTTTACCATGCCTACTGTGACCTATACACATTGTGGTTTACCAGGCCTACTGTGACCTATACACATTGTGGTTTACCAGGCCTACTGTGACCTATACACATTGTGGTTTACCAGGCCTACTGTGACCTATATACATTGTGGTTTACCAGGCCTACTGTGACCTATACACATTGTGGTTTACCAGGCCTACTGTGACCTATACATATTGTAGTTTAAAGGCCTACTGTGACCTATACACATTGTGGTTTACCAGGCCTACTGTGACCTATACATATTGTAGTTTTAAGGCCTACTGTGACCTATACACATTGCTGCTGTATGCTGATAGACGTAACTTACCCTAAATGACTCCCGAACCAGAAGACGAGGGCGAGGCAGCCGAAGACGAAGCCGACGAGTTGTTGCGGGGTGCGGACACACTGTGAGAAGTGGCGCCAGATGCGGGGGTTGCCGTCCAGACAGGGGTCACTCAAGTCACCCTCCAGCGCTGTCAGAGAGAGGTGAGACCACTTAATACAGGACACATACCCCCACTTTACACTAAACACATATCACCAGGCATGGCTCACTCAAATCATCCTCACGTAGAGAGGTGAGAACACTTAATACAGAACACATACCCCCACTTTACACTAAACACATATCACCAGGCATGGGTCACTCAGATCACGCTCACATAGAGAGGTGAGAACACTTAATACAGAACACATACCCCCACTTTACACTAAACACATATCACCAGGCACGGGTCACTCAGATCATCCTCACTTAGAGAGGTGGGAACACTTAATATAGGACACATACCCCCACTTTACACTAAACACATATCACCAGGCATGGGTCACTCAGATCATCCTCACGTAGAGAGGTGAGACCACTTTATACAGGACACATACCCCCACTTTACACTAAACACATATCACCAGGCACGGGTCACTCAGATCATCCTCACGTAGAGAGGTGAGAACACTTAATACAGGACACATCCCCCCACTTTACACTAAACACATATCACCAGGCACGGGTCACTCAGATCATCCTCACTTAGAGAGGTGGGAACACTTAATATAGGACACATACCCCCACTTTACACTAAACACATATCACCAGGCATGGGTCACTCAGATCATCCTCACGTAGAGAGGTGAGAACACTTAATACAGGACACATCCCCCCACTTCACACTAAACACATATCACCAGGCATGGGTTACTCAGATCATCCTCACGTAGAGAGGTGAGAACACTTAATACGAGGTGGCACCAAGAGTGAGGGTCATTATTTCTCAGAGGGTAGCATGAGAATATGTCTGAAGGTCTGACAGTGGGTGAAGATCTGTCTGAAAATACAAGTGAGTATAACTTCTACAGTAGACTAGCTTTGCTATAATGTATAACTTGGAAAGCCATATAATTATAGGTATATGATTGTATGATTATGGAAATTTTTGGCTGTATTTACCCAGACCGTATCAGGTGGGTAATAAAGGACGCATACCCCCACTCTACACTATTAAAACACATATCACCAGGCACGGGTCACTCAGATCGTCCTCAGCGCTGTCATACAGAGAGAGGTGAGACCACTTTACAGAGGTATACGTACCCCCACTCTACACTAAACACATATCACCAGGCACGGGTCACTCAGATCGTCCTCCAGCGCTGTCAGGTAGGGAGGTGAGGATGGGTCGTTAAAGTCTACACAACATAAGCTCCCCACACAACACAGACAACAGATCAACACTGTATTAAGTGAATATCCCCACTTTAAACTAAACACATATTATTATACACCTGTGGACGATTGTCTATCAAAGTCTCAGGAGCGGCGGCGACGTCATGCAATGTAGTAATGGGTATATCCGGCTCCACGAAAGTACACTGCGCTGCTCGGGTTCTTCTCTTTGCAGATTGTTTTTCCAAAAGTTGCTTCAGCGGTGCAGTACGCCACAAAGGGTTTAGCGACTTTTCACCCCATTCAAACCAACGTTAAACCTACTGTACATCTCTGGTAATTTCTCAGTAAATATCCAACATAGAGAATTCAAACAAAGAATGGCATGTAGCTGAGGGGCAGGGGAAGAGGGTAGGTGGGTTCCTTTTCATCAATTTGTTATGTAAAGATCGTTCTATATGGTGTTTTCTCCAGCAAACTGGCACAAATGTCAAAATAAAAACTTGCTCAAAAGCACATAAATTTGCAGATTCAAACATTTATGCATGTATCCCACAAAGTTTATTGATATATCTTGTTAGAAACACATCAAACTACCTTTAATTACACATATTAATCATGTAAAGTGAGTTCAAACATCGATCGAATTGATTTATGTTACTCCGATTGAGCGATTATACCAGAAAGCTAGGGTGCCCAAAAATGACAAAACCCTTTGCCAGCTGCAGCCTCGTTTTGGTTTGAACGTTCCGCTCCTGAGAATACTGCCTGCTGCTAGGGGTGTAGTACTAATAATGTTTGTGCCTGCTGTGACTGTGACTTGATAAGTCCCCTACACATGCATCCTTACTGTAGATGAAACGGTTCTCGTTCTCAGTCAGTCGTTGATTTGATACTGCCTTCCGCCTATGGCATCAGGCAGTATGAAATCAATGACTGACCTCGAACAGGAACCGTTTCGTCCATAGTAAGGATGTTTCCTAATATTACCATGTCACAGATCACCCCCGTCGTATAGAACACACCTCACCACTTCACACACCACATTTACCACCACAGGAGCCATTCTCCGATCCGGCCTGGAAGTAGGTGACGCTACGGACCGCCTTGGCGGCCATTTTGGAGACACACCTCCGCAGTGCTAAGCCTATGAGCCGTTTGGCCATCCATTTATGATACTTTTTAAAGTGTGAGGATGTTTGAAGTATTTCTGAAGCATTTCTCCTGACAAAATGAAACTTCTCTGGCAGTTTTAGATCAAATGATTATGTGGTAGCCCCAGTTTAGACTGAAAATGCGATGTCAACAAATCATCGAAACAACCAATTTTCTTTGAGTTGGCACATTTAAATTATGTCTGAATAATGTAGATGATCCTATTTCAACTATTACATGCATATTATATGCACAGGAGAAGGTCGATTAATATAGTTTTTCGCCATTTTAGACTCTGACAGCACTTTGTATTCACCAGGCAAGATGGCGGATCGATCCGTTGTCAGGTAAATTTGCATATTTTGGAGGGTATTTTCAACCGGAAGTGTCCAGCCGGATCGGAGAATATCAGCACATGACACATATCACCTCGGAACACAAATACATTCAAGACATAAAACATTTCACAACAGCACACAGCATACATGAGAAGATGAGACAGGTTTCACCGCCATATATATACACAATGGACTTCGATGTACGAAATCAACCGAACTGACTGATTAGGCATGTGATATCTTGTGAGAGTGTAAAACGTAAGGTGTGAGCATATCATTGTCCACACTGCGCCGCTCCGGTTTATTGTGCCGCAAAACCTGTTTCCGAAGGTTGCTCTAGCAGTGCAGTGTGATCATTGTCTACACTGACAACCAGAGCATATCACATTTATATATTGCTTCGTTTTCTTTAATTTTCATCCCACTTTGTGTTAATTGTTTATAACCTTTATGTAACCGAAATGTCAACCAGTTTTTAAACTCATATTCCCTACATTATTGGATACGAGGGAAAACACCATCTTTCAAAATGCTGCTGAGCTCAGATATTCTGAAGCAGAGCGTGGTTGTGTCCTGCTGCATTCACTCACACTAAACATGATCTGTGAGTTGATCCAGATCTACCGAGCTAATAACCACCTACACTGGCAACCAGAGCTACACAAAATTAGCTCTGGTCGGGTCAGATATGCGGCCACCTTGACCCAGTAGCGGGACAGGTTTGTTACTCTCCAACCAGATCTTTTGTACTGCTTGGAGAGTGGGTTATGTCATAACCTCGAAGCCAATTTTCCGTTTTGTCATTACTTTCCTGTGTATTTTTTCAAAATATAATGAACACAAATCTTGGTGCCTTTATCAATTTGTAAGCTGTGAATATTCCATATCAAGTATGTCTGCTTTTAGAGTCTACATAGAACAAAGGTATTTGGTTTGAGGCGCACACAAAGGGATACTGTATGTGATTTAACCCGACAAACCCCTATATCATAGAAGGGGTTGGTTGCCAAACTAATCGTTGTCGTGAATGTTATTGACATAAATGGCGGTAGGAGTCGCCACAAGCGCGGGACACGACAGCAGCGCACCCTGACGGCTTAGGTCATGTGACCCGGTCAGGACACGTGACCGTACTGCCTCCCGTGATTGGACGAAAAAAATATTTCCTCGCACCCAACTTACATCAAAAGAGGAGGATGGGTTATTTGTATTATCTTAAATGTATAATCAATGTAACATTTTATAATCCATATTTCATAAATCCTTGAATCGTATGTATCTCCATGTAATACATTCAATACTTCATTGTATCAAAACTGTGTCAAATATGTTTTTTAATGCTTGCAACGTTTATTTCCAAAAAACATTCGGCAGTGGGAACTTGGGGTACAAGCTCGATGTACAAATTCAATTAACAGTATCTCATGAACTCCAAAGTCTCCTATGTAACCTACTGTGAGATTGTCCATATATTTCTGTCAGTATATTTGAATGTCAACTGTGAACAATGTTTATTTTTTAAACTAATACTAAACATTAGAAGTTATCGGCAATCTGAGGATAGAGGACATCCCTCCATAATATACTAAAGTCTAGGGGTGTTGTAATATCTATTAGAACAATGACAGACGAGACTGGACATACATTGTAAAAGGAAAGGATGATATTCAACTGTCCGATTTAAATGTTATTCTGTCCTTATCGTCATTGCTTTCAGCCTCGCATATTTTCAGTCTTTGCTTCATAGATGATTCTACCAATGATAATAATAGCATGTAATTGTCGATTTAAGCAACGACCAATTTATATTGTTCACATTCAAGTCTAAAAAAATAGGAATCGTGTTAGGTACGAACTTCAATATGTATTATAATGGCCTGGGTATTTCAAGGGTTTTCAAGCATCCCTTGGTTGAAGTGCAGGCCCTATGATATGTGAGAGTGAGTATCATTAAGTGCATAAGGATGTAGTATTGACCGTTCTAGTCAGCTGTACACGTTCTAGACGGCATGAGCTATGCATGCTGCAGGGTATATATGATCCATGTTATACAAAAGACCTATTGAGAATGCACCGGACTCAGTATACCACTACTCAGATACTATATGTCGGATACCATAACCGTTGTATACGGATTCAAAACTGTGCAGGCATACGGCCTAAAAGCCTTGGTATAGGGGACAATAGTCCCTTTGTGTGATAGAGCAAAAAAGATAGCCCCTAGTGAAATACGTTTTAATAAGGCAATTCCTGGGTTTAGTTAACAATAAACGATGGTTTTATGACAGGCGGCTCTGTAAATCAGCCGAGGCCACGCTCGTGTATTATTACATACCTATGGCCGAACGTCTATGAAATACTACCCGCTACTAGGGATACAGTATAAATAATGTTCGGGCGCACTGCGCCCGTAGTGAATATTCGGGCGCACTGTACCAATAGTGAATGCATGTACATATAATAATTATATAAAATGCCGTTTTTCTTGAAATTTAGACATGTAATAATAAGAAAACGTAGTGACTGAGCCCGTAGGGATGCCATTCGCGGCCTTTTGATGCCATAAATACGCCCCTCCGCCTGCGGCGTCGGGACGTATTTATGGCATCAAAAGACCTCGAACGACCATCCCTTCGGGCTCAGTAACCACGTTTTCTCTTATTACGACACGTCACAATACAAGTCTGAGATTCCTGCCCCTGATAGGAGTGTGTTTGTAGGTGAATCGTTGTAATCATACATCCGTACTGCAAGCATCCTTAAACACTTAAACCAAGGCGTCATCTCAGGGACAATTATAACTATGGTTTCTCATTTTATCATTTACGCCCTCCGGAGGTTACTAATCTCCTCTATTATCGCCCAGTGTAAATACAAGTTCCGCTCGCGACTGGGTGGGCACACCACGACCACATGAACCACAGTTCTCCTATTAATATTTGAATAACCTGAATATAATTTCGGATTTGATGTATAAATATCTGAAATTTCCATTTCTGACATCGGATTTCCCATTTGAAGATTTATAAAAACCGATAAACTGCATTAAATTCGGGTTACGGTTCAAAGTCTATCACTATACAACGTCGGTAACAAGCGCACACCGGGACCTGTAAACAGACTGAATTCTGGGATACCTCAATAGGGTCTATACCCATGCAGGTTATTTGATAATTACGTATTGCTGCTCCCCATGCAGTATAAATTGTATACTGAACCCTGTGCTTTACACTGTTATAATGAACACTTTGAAACACCAGCAGTGTGTGGGCTTTCACGCCGACATGTCTTCTTTGCCAATATATGGGAAGATTTGATTAATTTTGGGTATTTGATAAATAAAGAACGACCAGCCATGCTTGTACATGCTACAAAACTCGATGGGAATTGATGTTATTTACGGAACTCAGCTTATGGCCTCGTTCCTTAAAAACAATAATTCCCTATCTCGTTTTGTAGCATGTACAGCATGGTCAGGTCGTTCTATATAAATCTTTGTCATATCAGAAGCTATTGCACTACTCATGATTGAATATGGCGACTGTCCGAGGGTGGGGTGAAATGTGCACTGATCAATATATACCCCTGTTGGCCATTGTTCAGACCATTTGCCAGGACCAATGTAGTATCTTCACAACGTGCACATCATGGTCAAAAAACCCTCAATCAGAGCATGGAGATCCTAGTGAAAGGGTTTCCATATCGGACAGATACCATACCAGATCGCCTGTACACATTATTAGATTATAAGAATAATGGAATGATCATCAGATCTACATAATCAGATGAATGTTAAGCGGAATTCACACGGTGCGATTAGTGTGCCTCACAGGGTTCAAAATCTTATGAGATTCTGTTCCGTTTTAGGTAAATGTTGCCAACAAATGTAGGAGAAAAATGCATATCTCAGGGAAATTGAACCCTACAATTTTGTCCCAGAAGAACCGCCTGTGAGGTATGTGAATCACACCGTGTGAATAGCACTTTACTGTATTTGTCCATGTGAGTCCTGGACTTGTTTCTGTCGTCCTTGTATTTTGCGTGCAATTATACATGAATAACAATTAAAGGTTTGGGTTACATTCAGTATATGGATAGCTTTCTGTAACATAATGAAACCCAATCAACCTGCTATTTCTGCAACCACCTGAGTATAGGATCCAAAATATCAAGGTCAAGCACTAATGGGTCAATGAGGTATTTCGGTCTCTAGTGATTGGTCATGGTCAGCTGAGCATGCTTCTAAGACACTGAGACACTGGCCCCCTGCTCCTTTCACATTATCACAGTGGATAGCACACAGATAGTGAAGGGATAGTTATCTGGCAGCACGCTGAAAGTGTATATGTGTGACCACTCTAACCTTTAGGTATCTAGATGATGTATTTAGCCCGTGAAAGCACGCTCTAAACTAGGAGCTAATGGTATGTTCATCATAGATGAATGAGTGTGCAGTCAAAATGAATAACGATTAAAAGGTTTTAGTTAGATTTAGCCTATGGATAGTTTTCTGTTACCCACTTGCACCCAGCCAATTCTGCAACTGCCTATCTAGGATCCAAATACATCAAGCACCAATGGGTCTTAAGGTATTTTGGTCTTGAGTGATTGGTCATGGTCAGCTGGGCATGCCTCTCAGACCCTGATACACTGGCTCCCTGCTCTGTTCTCAATATCACAGTGTATATCACACAGATAGTGAAGGGATAGTTTGTATTCAGTACCCTGAAAGTCTATATGGACCCCTATAACATCTAGATGATGTATTTAAAAAAAACATATATAAATATATATACGTGTCCCAGGTAAAGGTTACTAAAGGAGGAGACTTACACCATTCCTGCAGACCGTCCATGTCGCGTGTCGCCGAGCGCGGGGCACCTCGCAGGTCAGTCACCACACTGCACCGCTACAGCTACCTACAGAAACTCCTTTTGCGGTACAATAAACTGGAGCGGCGCAGTGTGGTTGTTCACAACGGTGTGCCGCACGCCCGTCACGCTCGGCTGACTCACCGAGTCCTCCCTCTCTCATTGATTAACAACACATGGCGACACCGACATATGGCTCGCCAGCCAACGCCAACTGATTGTCTCTCAACGCGGTCCACCGACAAATCCTCTCAAAGGAGGGGGCATTTCAAAGTCGATACTTGGGTAGGTTTGCTTTGTGCACCTATTATCTGTATCATATGGGGCGTTGTCTGCCTACACGAAATTCGGGGTATGGTCAGATATATTGTCATATATACTATAGAAACAGCATTCCTGTGTTGTAATTTTCCGGTTTACGAACTTGTTTCGCCGGAGGTTTAAACCGAGATCTTTAGACGGAGGTTTAAACCTCCGGAGAAACGAGTGAGTTATACAAAGCAAATACAATCAACTAGATTTACACCTTTTGACAATACACAGAGAACTTAATTATATATCAAAGTATGTGAGGGGTGGCTACTATTCATTTTTGCTTCGGATATCTGTAGTCCTGGGGCCCGTTTCATAATCCAGGATCGTACATGTAGACCCTTTTCTGTATGCCATTGAGACCCAGGGACAATGCGGGTCAATTTCATTCAACACTTATCATAGATGACCTTATGGATGGCCAATACTGTCTTAGCCAACAGACTTAAATATTGTTAGACGATAACCCTTGTACGAGGTACAGAAAAGGTTCTTTATGTACGATTTTGGATTATAAAACTTCCCCTTGATGTTGTGGCATTTTGAATATATTTATCTGGGCAGATAGTACAACCAGAAAGTAAGGTTCTCTTAACGGAGGCATTTCTTGGGCAACATGCAGCTTCAACGATTAACACATTTGTCAAACAGATTAATCCACTTGTACATATGACTTCTTTCATTAACAACATCACGCACTACCTTTAAAGTTTCATCCGTCGTACTTAACACGGACGATGTTGAACATTCAGTCGGACCGAACGTTTCAGCAAACAATTCTGTTTAAACAATACTTGTGATACCGAATATCAGCTGATTGTATATAAAAACTAGGAGCAAAAAGTAAGTACATCATAGATGAATGAGCGTGCAATTATAAACGTATAACAAATAAAAGGTCTGAGTTCGATTAATCCTATGCTATGGATAGTTTTCTACAACCCACTTGCACCCAGTCAACTTGCCATTTCTCTAACTGCCTGAGTCTAGGATCAAAACATATCAAAAACAGTGGGTCAATGAGGTATTTCGGTCTTGAGTGATTGGTCATGGTCAGCTGGGCACACTTCTAAGACCCTGAGACACTGGCTCCCTGCTGTGTTCTCACTATCACAGGGAACAGCATGCAGATAGTAAAGGGATACTTTTCTGGAAGCACACTGAAAGTTCAATGTGACCACTCTAACCCTGACTCTAAGCTCTAGATGATGTATATAGGGGTGCAAGCACGCTCTAAAAACACGTCTATTTGAGCTGAAATCGGATTTACCCATTCACTATTACAGTTACTGCACTTTTTCTGTGAGAATTCCATGTAAGGGTTTGCACTATATGCAGGCACTGTAAAGTGACAATCATAAGCTGCTACCTCCTTCCTGGAATGAATATGTAATGTTTTTGTCTCAGAGAGCATGAGGAAACACGAAAAATCTATTTATGTAAATGAGGCTCAATTTGTACTACCTTAGTTTTACAGGGAAAGAATTGAGGGCCCAGTGAAGCATTATCTTGAGGCCATGCTTCAAATCATACTCAATAGACTTCCTGTATCACACAGGAAACTGTCAACAGGTGGCAGGATTAAAGCTAGAAATGTAGTTTAAGTAAGACCCACCAGGTGCGGTGTAAGCACGGTCTGCGCTGCGCCCTCTGCTGGCGTTCTCACAGGAACAGTAGTCGCCCGGAAGCCTGGCCTCTGTGCCCACTCACATGATAGGCCAGGAAACGCCCGCCATTTTCTGGTGGATTATGGGTAACACCCGGGATTTCTTTTGATGGATTATGGGTAACGCCCACCATTTTTCTCACTCACATAATAGCCCAGGGGCCTGTTTTTTTAGTCATGACATCCTATATGTATGACATCTTACAGCTGTCAGTGTACTATAGGGAAGACATCTTAGGGGATCGGGCAACGATTGTCTCTCAAAGACACTTAGGCTGCAGCCAGGTGTGAAGAGGGTCTTACAGCACTTTTAGGGTCACGTGGTTCAAAATGTCTTACAAACTGTCGTACCAAATTCAGAAATCCACTTCCCGTTGGTGTTAAGCCATGAAACTTTAACACGAGTAAGAGATACATATAAGCTTTAATCGTACCAAATATGAAGAAGACCGGCCGCACCGTTCCGCAGTTATCTGCTCACATAATAGGCCAGGAAACGCCTGCCATTTTCTGGTGGATTATGGGTAACGCCCGCCATTTCTTTTGGTGGATTATGGGTAACACCCACCATTTTTTGTGGATCATGGGTAGCGTCCGCCATTTCTTTTGGTGAATTATGGGTAGTGGCCACCATTTTTCTGGTGCATCATGGGTAACAGTACTACGCTGGTGTTTAGAGAAACATTCTAATAAATTATCTCTCATCTTTAAAAAGGTTGCAATTACTTATCTTTTTTATCCTTTATCATAAACAAATAGAAATGAGGTATTTGGGGAATTTTGTGAGGGAGAGAGGTTGCGCTGGTTCTCACTGCCTCTTCAAATCAGCAGAGGACCAGCTAAAGTTCAAGATGGATCACACGTTGGTCTCGCTGGGCGTTACCTGTCCCATATTTCATTGAGGAAGGGGACCAGTCTAAAGGCCCGGCCCCACTGGTGCGATGCGATCGTCGCATATCTTTTATGGTCCCATAAACGCCCCCTCGACGGGTTTTATAACCCCTATTGCGATGGAATCATCGCATTCAATCGCAAAGAAAATCCAGGGTATGCCCCACTGATGCGATAGAATCGTTGCATCACTTCTGACACCACCTATGTATAATATGCCTAGGTGTAGAACTTAAGTTCTAATATCTATTATGATTATAATCACAATTGTATATCACTTATCAACCTCACACTTTAAAATGTAACAGAATAACAGGCTACAGCCACAGTCTGCTGTTTTCACAGCTTTCACACCTTCTGAGACTTAGCACCCAAATGAATGCTGTCAGGTGTGGCAGTAATTGACTGTAGTAGCCCCCAGGTACCACTGGTCAGGGTAGCCTGAGTAACTACATGGATCAATGCAGTATACAGTTTCTATAGAAATATAAAGGACATACTCTGTACCTGTGCGACGAATCCATCGCAAATCATGAACATTTCAAGATGTGCGATGCGACGGATTCGTCGCATCGCACACGATCGCACACGATCGCACATGCGCGCACCCCCGGCCCCACAGGAGCGATTGTGTGCGATGCGACGGGCGGCGCCGTTTTTATGACTTTTTATGGACTTGCGATGACTTCGTCGCACCAGTGGGACCGGGCCTTAAGACTGTTGTAGCACAATGACCAAGAGCTGGTAGCTAAATAAGACATGAATTGCACGTGAAGAAAACCAGCAGAGGGACACACCGTTGCTGATAGGTTGCCATCTTTTATTCATACTGTTATACTCCTGAACAGAAATGTTTATACTTAATTCATGTACTATACTTTACTTACTGATTACTCAAATCTGAACTCTCCTGTGATTTTTTCTCTTTTTTTGGTAATTCTTTCTGTGGATGTAAATGATCCCTTAGAGTCTCATGGAGGTTTTTGGGGTAAGATTTCATTCTTCAGAGAAAAACTTATCTCTTTTGTCTATCCCAACAGCCAATGAAAAGGCGGGAAATGGTCACATGACCAGCAGAGCTAATTACAGTATAGTTTTGAAAGGATCTATTGAATATCTAAGCTCAGAAGTTGTTGACTGTTGAATAATCTAGGCTCATATATGAAGACCCTTTTCTGTATGCTAAGGAGACCCAGGGATGATGTGGGTAAACTTTACTCAACACATACGGACGACCTTATGGACAGCTAAGACTGTCTTAAGTGGAATTCACACGTGTGACACCTCCAGGTCTCAATGCCCTGAGACTGAGGTGGAGAAGGGGAAGTCTCCCCATCAATACCCCCTGCCAAGGTATTTATATAGAACGTCCTGACCATGCTGTACAAGTCACAGAACGACATGGTAATTTACGGTTTGTACGGAACGAGGCATTTGTGCCAAGTTCCGTACAAACCGTAAATTATCATCGAGTTCTGTGACTTGTACAGCCATGGTTGGACGTTATATATTTACTATATACCCACAATTTAAAAAAAAATCATTAATTTAATTTTTAACAACCGATATGTTAATAAACATGTTTGGCAAGGTGGTCCGTATTTTAGTGTACGGACCAGTGGTCCGTACAGTATATTTACGTTATATGGCGAAACGGTGCATATTTAGAGTATATATACAGCATGGGTATATAGTAAATAATTTTAAGCAAATTGGATTTTAAATGTGTTTAAAACATGTGAAGGCATTATGGTGAGACTTGTGTACCTCTTGCTGATGATGAGGGTCCCCTAGTCTCAGTGGTGTGCTTTGTCACAAGTTCACACAGGAGACTGCACCAGAGACTTTGTACCCTGGAAATGGGTACTTGAGTCTCAAAGAAGGCCTTCACTGCAGATCCGTATTCGACTGACCTCGGATTGTACGGCCCTGAACCACTCGCATTCCCCGACTGTGTAGCTTCAAAAGGGAAAAAGCTGCAAGCCACAGATTATGTACGTTTTGAAAGGGAGCTTGTCTGAGACTTTGTACAGGTTTGTCCTTCCATGTGAATCAGATCTGCCATTTTCCCTAGAGATTGGGAAAGCTCAATTTCAGCATTGTGGTCTCAGATTAATTGGATAGAGGAAAAATTATTGGCGACTGGGGAAAAGATATAAAGTACACCAGCTTCAAGGACACGAGTCTCTCCGTGTGAATCCCACTTAGTGAACAAACTTAGATGATATTAAACGATAGCCCTTGTATGAGGTACAGAAAAGGGTCATTATGTACGAGCCTAGATTATTCATTGGGCCCCTGGATAGACATCCAGTTGCTCATTAGTCGGAAGCCGCCTTGTTATACAACTAGTCTCAGTGAATTCCAGGCTTCAGCCGACAGCTTAACTGGCCCTGCACAAATATTGCTCACAATCTTCCAGGTTTTCATTTTGAATGAAAATCCCAACCCTTAAATAGGTTTCCTTGGATTTACATTGATCTCAACATGGGCAGAGTAATGTACTGTCCATGATCTCAACAATGCTGCTTGAGATATTAACAATCCAGGAAAATCCCATATTTGCTTATAGTTAGGAATTGGACCAATGGGTGTTGATTTCTCTAGGGAGCCAAAGTGAACCCATTGAAACTGCAGATACCTGTGCTCAAAACAGTATTCCCGGATATAGACACTCAGTGCTTTTTGCTATATATAGGTTCAAGAATGAATGTCTCATTCGCTAATTTTTTTTAATCCATATTTTTAGTACGCGTAACAACTGATATTTTAGCTTTAAATCATTGTTGCGATGCCTATGTAAGTTACAAAAGAAAAAACACACCAAATTCTATATGTTCTCTTTATTCATGTCAGTCACAGTAGCTCCTTTGTATGTCCACTATTAGTTGTTATATTTCAATCAATTATACTTCTTGTCCTTGGCAATACTACAGATTTTCAGAATTAGATGTAACACTAGCATCAATTAATAGTTTCAGTATTTGTTATCAGTGTTACATAAAATTATATTGTATAAGGTTAATAAACCCCTGTGTTTACATACATATATATACATGTATATATACCAAAAGGGCCTCAATTGTTTCATTCAACGAATTTTGGTTTGATGTGATGGATCTGTAATGACAACCCCCGCTTACATCATATGTTTCCAGTTTTTATCAATGCATCATCTCTGCGTCAATGTCCTGCAGAACCACAATATAAATATGCATTTCCATAGCCTTTTATATATGTCCCATATGCAAAATGAGGTATTTTTAGAATTAACTTCATATATGGAAAGTGATCAGTAGGGCTTGTATCTTTTTTTGTAATTATTACATTCTGCATCAAGTTCCTGTTCATAAAATGATTTAGCGCATTAGCTGGAATAACTACAGTTTTGCACTGAATTCTTGACTATGAAAAGAAATAGTACATGCTACAGTCTGATTATCATCCTTGTGCACCTGAAAGTGTAGTTTATCTGCCTCCTCCGGATCCTGCCACATGGCTATGTGTAACAAATCATCCATGAAGCTCTCTGCCTTGTAGAATATTGCCACAGAGCTCACAGGAATGCCCAGTAAATCCTCATTGAAATGCTGCAGGAATCCACTGCGCTGGCCAGACGTGGCACAGTCCATGCAGTACTTGATGTAGACAGATTGGTTGGTATGATAAAGCATGTCTGTATCAGAGTGTGGCACTTTACATGAGTACTCATACACCGTCTGGGGTCTCACTGGAACCGGGATATGAAAAGGTGGAAGGCCTTTCACTTCACATTCGCTATAATTCTGACAAACACCCTCAGGCAGGCTGGCTACCTGTTTCGTCTCTGGGTCGATATAGGCAAACTGTCGCTCACAAACCATAAAGAGTTCCCCACTGCTTTTCTCAGAGACTTTTGATATTGTGGTGAGTGTCCTTTTACCAAGTCGCCCTGGGGTTATCGACATTGTCATCGGGAGGTCGGATGAAGCTTTTTTGTAAAAGGCAGGTGTGATGTGTAGAGTTTGGGCACTCATCATTCCCACAAGGCTACCGACCATCGGTAATAATTCATATTCCGGATGATGATATAGGAGTATCCTGTCAGATTCTATGAGTCGTAGGATGTCCCAAACGGCGGGGATACCTGTAGAGAGTAATAACATCACATGATCTACCTACGAAAGTATGATCCCAAGAATCTAGATCTACATCATCAACCCTGTCTCATATACTATCCTATTTTAGCAATGTAATCAACCTTGAAGGTCCGACTTTATACTATAAGGGAAACGAAGTTGCTTTCAAATTCATTTTTTTCTTAATATGTATCTTAATCTACTCACACGCAGTAACAGACACCACTAATTATGATAAACAACTATGTTTATTCACTACTTGACATCGAGTTACACAGATCAACCGGAGAACCGAAGCTCGATCCCAGACAACAACATAACCTAGCTGGAGGCAAGGTAGAAGCAACAAACAACCAAAGTTGAGTAGCCCAGGCTTAACCACAAGGAGTATGGAAAACTCCACTTTAGTGAGATTCCAAGCAGTTACTTCCTCACAGAAGGAATGTGACCAGAGACTTGTCAACCTACTGCGACCCAGCCTTTATATATATACTAGGAGCAAATAGAATGTTCATCGTTGATGAATGAGCATGCAACTTTAAATGAATATTGATTAAAATGTTTGGGTTACATTCAGTCTATGGATCAGTAAACTTGCCATTTCTGAAACTGCCTGATTCTACCTATAGCATCCAAACGTATTAACACCAGTAGGTCAATGAGGTATTTCGGTCTTGAGTGATTGGTCATGGTTAGTTGGGCATGCCTCGAAGACCCTCAGACACTGGCACCCTGCTCCTTATCCAATAGCAAAGCTAATAGCACGCAGATAGTGAAGGGATAGATTTTTCACAGCACGCTGAAAGTGTATCTGATCACCGCTAACCTTTTATAGGCAAAGTATATAGGGCGTGCGAGCACACTCTAATAAGGCAGGTTACGTAACAAAGGGTAAACCGTGCATGGGTTCAGCAATTACGACACAGCAGGGACTGGTTAGTTACATCCTCTGGAAAAGAAGACACAAACCACCACTTGACACCTGTGTCCTTTATAAATATATAAAATAGTATGGTCCTTCATGGTCTATAAGTAGACCTATCTTAAGGGGGTGTTCCATTGGACCGATGGTAGCCGATTCCGTAGCCAGACAATCGCCGATTATTATCGGATGCCCTAGAATTTCTCAAATCTTTGAAAATTGTCATTTATTAAACTATTATTATCAGAATTAAATAAATTACAATACGTGAGCTTCCTCTTAAGGGCCCAGGAACAATTGATCGGGTGAGAAATCGGCTTGGTGGATTTTGCCCTTTAGAAATTAACTTCTGGTAAGTGCATGCTATCAAACTATACTGGGTCAGAATTACAAAGAAACGTAGACTCTGTTAATGAAGGCAATATGGCAAACAAATGGCGTTGTCGACACATGCATCTACTGCATTATTTTGATTTTGTATGGATTAGTGGTGAATTCATAATATACCTGCTCTAGTGAAGTCTTTGTAAGGAAGTCCTGGTAGGGAAAGATCAGCAAATCTGTTTTTATTCGTGAAGCTTACCGGTCCATTTAGCGCCCTGAAGAATTCAAAGAAGTATCCAAGTAAAAATTTGACAACCATTCAGACATCTCTAAGTGGACAGGTAAAGGCGAGAGTACATTTACCATGTCTATCATTAATAGGCTTCTTTTACTATATACCCATGCTGTATATATACTGTAAATACGCACCGTTTTGGCATATGACGTAAAAATACTGTACGGACAGCTGGTCCGTACACTAAAATACGGACCACCTTGCCATACACGTTTATTAACATATCGGTTGTTAAAAATTAAATTAATGATTTTTTTATTTATTTTGGGTATATAGTAAATATATAACGGCCAACCATGCTTGTACAAGTCACAGAACTCGAAGATAATTTACGGTTTGTACGGAACTCGGCATAAATGCCTCGGTCCGTACAAACCGTAAATTACCATCTCGTTCTGTGAATTGTACAGCATGGTCAAGACGTTCTATACAAGTACCGTATATCATTTGCACGAGCAGAAAGGTGATACAGAACCGTCATAGGTGGATGAATGCGGGCCAATCATATTTTTATTATCCAACAAATATTAAGTGTCCTGGGTGTCCATAGAACACTCATGGGCATCGTGTATCTACATACCCGGAGCTTACAGAAATGTTGTTTGCTCTGGGCTGCAAAACCTGGCGCATACAGAAAGATAGTGCGTATGAAAAAGATAGCGCATAAGTAAAATGAACTAATATGGGTACCACACATGTCAGGAAAAGGTGGACAATTAATACAATATAGACTGGTTTGAGATACAAGCAGTTATCTCACCCCTGGAATAAATGTCCATAGGCTTAACATTGGGAATTCGTTCTCCATGTCCCTACGAGTATTGCAGTTCGTTCTCCATGGTCTATATCCTATGTGTTGTCAATTCTTTTAGTGGGTACAGGGGTGAGATAAATACAGAAAGCAACTTGTTTTGGTCAAAGAAGTCATTCTGCAACTCGTTTGAATTCTACGTGATATTCACTCGGCTGTCACCTCGTTCATATCACTCCGCATCAAACTCGTGGAGAACGACGACTTTGACCAAAACTTGTTGGTTTCTTCTTTAATACACCTCGGAGTTGATTTTGCGCGATATCCTGGCATCGCTCGGATGTTCCTACGCGTCAATTCCTCGGAGTATACGACCGTTTGTATCTGAAACCAGTCAGTATTGTGTACTTAGTATCCCTACGAACCAACGATTGACAATAGACACTCGAGCTAGGTCAACTTTGATACGTGTCTTCGGTTGGCCAGTCACGGGGCAGCAGTGTTTGTATCATTTCTTTTTAACTGCCAGTGACACATATTGGGAAGAAGGAAGAACTTAAGCTTCTTTCACCAAGTGTGTATTCTTCAGAATATTATACCGTCCATGTTATCACACAATGTCGCCGTGTACTTGGAAAGTCTGAATAAGTCGTATATTAAACTCTTGTAGCAGCAAACGTGCATTTGATATTCTTAAGCCTATAAGACACCCAAATTTGTTTCCGATTCATCCTGACCATCGGCTTGATGAGAGTCGGGAATAAAATTTCGGTGTCTTACACCTATAAGACACCGAAATGTAGACTCTTCCCGACGACACCTCCTCCTTTTATAACCTCGTAAATTACCCGGGTTAACATCAAAGAGAGCCGCCGGGAGCCGAGCCGGGGTGAGCCACGGGCTGCTGGTGTGGAATCATAGTAATTAATTCAAAGTTTAATAACTTCGGATCCAATTAAGATATCGGGAAACGGTTTTCAGGTATATAATCGCCTTTGTCTCCCCTACAAATCGTTATAAGGAACTTCTAAATCAGACTAGGGGATAGGTAGCATCTCTATTCAAACGGCCAACTCAGAATCGGTAACAATCGGTGCAAGTGCGTACATCGAAATCTTAAGGTCAGTGAGAGTCGGTCATATCTGACATGGGAGTAACGCCCGACCCGTCGGGAAAAGCAATAAAATCGGGTCGGTGATCCGATTGATGCAGATTGTCACAGACCCGACGGATCTGTTGGGCAAAGGTAGAATCGACCACAGAAGTCGGGTCGGTGTCTTATAGGCTTTAGTTGTTCAGTTGTACAACTTCTCCCTTCCCCAGTCATAACACATTGACGTGGGCGATGGCAGACGACACACACCACGACCTTGTGGGAGGCGAGGCACACCATACAGGGTTCGTACATAGACAGCCCAATAGAATTCCAGGCTTTTTCCAGGCTTTTCCAGGCTCTAATATATTTTTTCCAGGCACACTGGTCACCAAAGTTAATCAAAATTTCCTTTATCTTTCTCACTACCTGTGGAATTTCAGTGGTTTGGGATAGATATTTTCAATCTATTTTTTTGTTTGCCACTTTTAGATATCAAACCCATGCTAAATTATTAGCAATTTGTTATACATGGACAAATAAAGGATTTTTGGAACTATTTAATCCAAGTCACTGAAATTTCATAGGCAGTCAGATACCGTAGTTAAGGAAAGCTAATAATGACCAGAATTTCATAGACTAGACAATTCTTTTTATACAAAACTAAATTTTCCAGGCTCTTCCAGGTTTTCCCAGGCTCTCTGTGAGAATTCCAGGCTTTTCCAGGCCTGGAAAACACAAAAGCATAATTCCAGGCTTTTCGAGGTTTTCCAGGGTCTGTACGAACCCCGACCATATTCTCCTCCTCTCTCCAACACTCGGCCGAGATTATGTGAGACTGTAGGTCTATGTGTGCCCTCTTCACTTTACATACTATTTTGTGTTGCTGTGGTTTGTGGGGTTCCTGGTGTGTAAGTTTGCTTGTACGTGTTGTTGTTTATTTAATTGTTTTTTGTTTTGTTTTCTATTGCTGTTTTAATTTTTATTTTATTCATCTACCTTTCTTTTTTTTTTGGGGGGGGGGGGGTTCTTCTTCCTTTTTTGTGTTGTCGAATATTTCTTGGGGGAAGGGCGCTAAACTATGGTCTCCCCTCTACTTCCCTTTATAAAATATAAGCTGACAAAATTGATAATAAAGTCTAGCTTTATGGTTATTTGATTAAAAATACACACAAAAGGAAATATAAACATGGAAAAATGGTTTAAAGAGTGAGAATTGAATACATTCTCCAACCATAGGTCCAGGTCACATAAAGGATCAGCTGGTAGAGTAAGAGACACGTACAGGAAGTGGGTCAAGGCGGCCACAGATTTATACACAATATTACCATGATTTCGATCTGAGTGGCCGTATTCTCCGCGTAGTTGACGAGTATTGCGTAGCGTCAACTACAAGGAGAATACGGCCACACAGATCGAAATTATGGTAATGTTGTATTTATTACTCACTTATTTTTAGATTTAAGCAATAAATATGATCGTTAGAAAACTTTTCAACGTAATTAATAATTTATGTTTGGGGACTACTTTGATCTAAAAAAATCCGTATCCTCCTAGGAGGGTACGGAGCTCCGTATCCTCTTCAGTAGCGATCTGTAATCTCCATAGGCTTAGTATGGAGACTCCGTATCAGGTGGGTAATAAAACGTTAGCTCTGGCGGCCAGTGTAACAGGAATGTACCTTTGATAACAGTAATTCCCATATGATACTACAGATGGCGCCACATTCAGATCACGCCTCAGTGACACGGGTCAGAAACCTGGTAAACACGATGGGTTTCATCGCTACATCTCCACCAGACCCTTTACTTACTTTGAAAACCTGGTGAGGATCTTCTGCAGTGGTGTCCGGAACTTGTGTGCACTACCTGCCATCTTGGTAAAGACAACTGACGAGTATTTTCATAGAAATAGAGAAGTCTTCGGAGCGCCCAGCTCTGCTTTCCGGCTGACTCTGTGACGTCACGCACTGTAACTGGTACGCGCTGTGATTCCCTCTTTGTGGTTTGACTGGTTCCTCTATCCTCGGACTTAAATGACCTGGATTGGCAACAACCTGGCCCTGGCGTATCGATGAATGCCTCGGCATTGTTAGGGTTCCGATAACGGCCGCTAGGCGGCGCTACCGTCAATTGGCGTTAGTTCAATATTTTGCCACCAGGATCGCCACCATCGCGGGTGGTAACATCAGCATAATCATACAATTAAGAAAACTGTTTACATTTGCCTACAAATTAGAACCCTAATTCCAACTGTCCCATATAGGTGTATACCTGGAATCGACTGACAAATACTTTATTAAGGCCTAGGGCCATGGGAATGAATTGAAAATAATTTTTTCCCAAGACTGACTGCCTGGAAATCAGGGAAATTTGCCCGCCGACCCCAACTACTCTGAGACAAAATGTGCTGTAACTTTTTAAAAATCTAATGCACTTAGGACCCTAATTTCAACTGTCCCATGTAGGTATATATATATGGAATCGACTGACAAATACTTGATTAAGGCCTAGGGGCATGGGAACAATTTGAGAATCTGGATTTTCTGAATTTTTCCCTGGAAAATCAAGGAATTTTGACTGCCGACCCGACCCAAACTGACACAAAATGTGCCGTAACTTTTAAAAAATCTAGTGCACTTAGAACCCTAATTCCAACTGTCCCATATAGGTATATATCTGGAATCGACTGACAAATACTTCATTGAGGTCTAGGGACATGTGAATGAATTGAAAATAATTTTTTCCCAAGACTGACTGCCTGGAAATCAGGGAAATTTGCCCGCTGACACCAACTATTCTAAGACGAAATGTGTCGTAACTTTAAAAAAAATCTATTGCACTTGGGACCCTTATTCTAACTCTCCCATGTAGGTATATATCTGGAATCGACTGACAAATACTTCATTTAGGCCTAGGGGCATGGTAATGAATTGAAATTTTTTTTTCCCAAGAATGACTGCCTGAAAATCAGAGAAATTTGTCTGCCGTCCCCAACTATAGAAAAAAGGATTGCAAATTAACACCATAGGAAAGTAAGTCATGATTATTCACTCAGGAAAGAATGAATGTATGTATTACAAGTGAAATAAAGAAAGAGCTTGCTCAATTTATAAAAGAAAAGAAAAAAAAACAAAAAAACATCAGCCATAATTTTCAATCTTCACAAACACATTAAATCACATGGAGTATAGAGTTCAGTACCCACCATAAATTGTCATCATAGCATCATCCTTAATCTATGGGTATAGAAATAAATATCGCTAGGTAATACCCTTATATTTCAAACACAATTTGACTCTAATAAAGAAGCATGCAACAGCACTTACAAAACAGGACTATCACAATTTGGTATGAGCAATCCAAAAAAAAACAACATCAGCAGCGCCACTTTAACCCCTGGTGGCTTAAAATGGAACTATCGAAAAAAGCTTTCCTAGCGGATCATATAGAAATTAGCGCTCTACCCGCGAAACGCACTCAAGCATAGCCGAGGCGAAGAGATCGTTGAACAAACACGGGAATGGCCCGTGATACAAGTCCGTGCTCTATCGATAATTAAAAGTGGTTCAGAGGTCATCAGAGCGCCTTGACTGGTGATGGGTGGGTGAGTGGACTAGAGGAATTCGACCCACTCCCTGTTCCATCCTGTCTAGGCCACTAAAAAAAAAAAACTTGTTTCTCATCACCGCGCGCATCAGAAAAAACGATTTTAGAAGATTTTTTTTTTTCTTTTTTATTTTTTTAAATAGATGAATCTTGATATAAATTATGAAAGGTATGTGTATTTAGTATCAAATTAAAGCTCCTGATGTCAGGGATGCATTAAATGTATAGCCAGTAAAAATCTGGGAACCCCGCGTAAGCAGACACCCCGCGTAAGCAGCCACTTTGGCCCGAATCGGAGGGTGTCCGCTTATGTGGGGTTTTACTGTGTAGTGGGACGGGAATCCAACAGTGTTCGTTTGTTTCACGGATGGTGGCTGTGTAGTGATTCCGGGCAACGGCACACACGAGAGTGGCGCGGCGGAGACCGGGATTACATAACGCTTAGTATATATACTCAGCGTTCACAGTAGGTCGACAGGCTGTCCTCGCGCATCCCTTCTACGGAACGGATCCTTTGGCCCTCACTTTGCAGGTGGGTTCTTGTAACCTTCCTGGTGGTTAGGCGAATCCTCCGGATTAGCCTATCCAGCGTTACCTAGCACTCATGTGTTAGGGTACTGTACTTGTGAGGAAAATCTTCCAGATCTTTCCAGGAAGTAAGTGATTAATAAACATCCCTGTTTATTAAATGACGTTGTTGTGTTGTGTGTGATTAGGTCTGTGCAAACTAACCGAAAACCGAACCAACCTAGGTAATTGCGTAGGGTGGGATCCTGCCTGGAACTAGCGTTCCGGATTGGGGTCATCCAACCTGCTAGACAGGCGGCGACCACCACACTGGTGCCGTGACCAGGATCCCAGGTTGCTTGCACAACCCGGGATTCTCGGTAAATGCACGGATCTGGAATAAAAACCAGATCTCAGGCTGAACAGGAGAGTGAAGATGGGGAGGTAACTTCTCAACAAACTCTTCCGGCCCGGAATGACGACAAGTCTCCAAAACCAGAGGGAGGGGGTGAAACCCAGAAGTCTGGCAAGGAGAAATCTCGGAAGAGAACCGCCGCTCAGAATCTGAGTTCAATGGTCCTGAAGAGTTTCAGTCCGGCGGCCGACAGCCGACATGGCCCCGCAAGGGTCTCAGACAGATAGTCCCGGAGAGTCTAGTACTCCCCGGAATAGGTCGGAAAATACTTTAAGGGTACCTTCCGATGAAGTTCCTGTAGGTTTCCTTGGACCCGAACTCTTAGCCGAGTTTGATAGGGAAAGGGAAGCCAGAGACATGTGTCGGGAACTAGAAGCTCGAAACCGTGAGATCGCCGAGAAGGTAGCCCAAAGGCACCATAACTTGGAAGAACTTTAGGTTCGCGAGATTGAGACTCTAGAGAAAATTGAGCGATTGGACCAACATGTACAATACATGAAGGACCAAGTTCGACTAGCGGAGACAGAATCATCCCAACGGTTGCCTATGTCCCAAGCTGGCTGGAGTAATGTGAGAGATCATCTATATTCCCCACCAGGGAGAGTAGAAGATCCAGAGAAGACCCCTAACAGATTCATATCTGGAACAAAGGGTGTGAAGACTCCTTTGGTTAGCTTCCGGCTACCCTCAGAGTCAAGAATGGGTTCTCCGAGTTCCGAACGTACTAGTAAAGCTATAGCTGAACTAGGGTTCAACTCGTTCAACCAAGTCCGGGAACAAGATCGGATCTTTAACTTGTCAATGGCGAGAGCTGACAAGGTTCCGATGATGCGCCCAGAGAACGCAGCCAGAAAAAACGCTGTCATTCCAAAACCTTACGGGAAAGGAATGGAGTGGGAACACTGGTTCGCGGGATTTTGTGAGGATATACAATGTAATGGCTGGAATAAAGTCGATGCATTGCCATACCTCAAAAGAGCGTTGCGAGATGGACCCGGAGAAGCTGCACTTCGCGCTTTTCGCCGTTCCGGTGGTACGGAATGGGATGAGCTAGTGGAGGTAGCCTCATATTACTGTGGTCAGTTGGTAACGCTGAACCCCCGATCCACTTTTCTAAAGAGGATCCAGGGTAAGAGGAGACAACTCGCGCCTATGGGCTAGCTTTGCAACAAATGTTGTTAGAGGTTTACCCAGGGACGGGATTAGATTCTCCTGCGCTGCATGAAGATCTACAAACTCAGTTTGTAAAAGGACTTCGAGATGATGACGTGAGAGCGGAAGTCATCTCTAAATGGGAGCCCGGTATGAACTTCATGCAGGTGTTGCGAATAGTAGATGCCTATGAACAACGGTGTATACTATTCGGGAAATATGCTAATCCAGGGAAAACTTCTCGGGTTAACATAGTGGGTTCTACTTGGTCACAAGTAGAGGAAGATACCTACGAGTGTCAGGAAGCAGAAATAGAGGATATACTCTCTAATGTCCGCTCGATGGTACTCGGAAGAGGAGGTTTCAATAGACGGGGACGTGGAAGAGGTCGAACCCCTAGCTTTGGAAGGAACAGCGATGTACCTTCTGTGGCAGAGGCAAAACCAATAACCACTGATCCTGAAGGAAATTCCTCAGAGGTTATGAAGTTGTTGACCAAAATCAACAAAAGACTGAATCAGGTGGAGAAAAACCAGCTGGATGTCCGACGTTGTTGGCGGTGCAACAAAATGGGACATATCTCTCCAGATTGTCCAGAAGCCCGGAACGTTACTACGGTGGAAACATCTCGTAGTCTGCCTGCGTTGATGGTTGCCTCTCAGAGTGAACCGGAAAACAAAGGAGGACTGTAGCGAGTGGCAACACTGCGGTCCGGGAAGGAAAGTGCCAGGAGACTCAAACCTGTGAGATGTATAAGGAGGAAAATATTTCCAACTTACCAGAAAAGGGGAAGATACAAAATACGGTCGCAACGATCTGTAGTAAGTATCTTTCACCCGGGCATCCTTGTCTGCAATGGCTTTGTCAACGCGGATGGGATCTTGGAACCTTGGATGGAATCTCACGGTTTATAAGACAACCGTCCCCCTTAGGAGGACGACGTTGGTATGTGCCGGCTAGAATTCAAGGAAGAAAGGTGGATCTATTGTTGGATACTGGTGCTAGTCGCTCTGTGTTAAACAATGGACTCTATCAGTCTCTTGGATTTGCGCAGGAATGTCATGTTCCTGGAGCCTCGGCAAAAGCTGCTAATGGTACTCATATGAGGTGCTATGGTAGTGTGATTATTCCAGTCTCAATAGGTAACACTGAATTCGTATGGGGTCCCATACTCAGTGATATCGAAGAAAGTGGAATATTAGGCGTAGATTTTCTCACCCTCTATGGAGGCTCTGTAGATCTACCCGATGACACTCTCCGACTCAAATTTCCTGAGTTAATGGAAGTGGAATGTAGTTGTCGACGGATTTCTTCTTTGATTTCTGTTCGACAAGATGTGGGCATCCCCCCCCAGCAAATGGTTAATGTCCTGATAGCTGGGGAAGGCGACTTACCACGTGGAGATGCACTTTTCGAGCCAGACCCAGAACTGTTTTCTAAAAAAGGAATACAGGCCTGGGATACCCTGATCGGAAGTGCCAGAGAAGGATCAATTCCTATAAGTAATCATACCTCCGGGTTGATTAAATTAAGGAAGGGTGATACATTGGGCTGGGTAACTCTAGCTCATGTGGATGGCCTAGTGGACTCCAGTCCACAGGGAATCACACCTATTCCCGTTTCCGAAATAACCGGGGAAGATGAACAATCTGAACTGGAAAGGTCGGACTTAATAGGAAATGATTATGAAGAAGTGCGGGTTAGTGCTATCGATATAGGAACGGGATCCCTTCCAGTTCCGAGTCCATTGCACGAAACTCTGGAAACTTTAGTTCAGACGACAGACACACTAAACAGTGGGGAACGACATGAACTAAGGATTCTTTTGAAGAAGATGGAGTCAATCTTTACTCGACCTGGAGATCCCTTGGGGAGAACGGATCGAGTAGAACACACAATTGACACTGAAGGTCATCAACCTTTCCGCCTTCCTTATCGACGGCTACCTCCGGTAAAACGGGAAGCTTTAGAAGAGGAAGTAGGGAAAATGATGGACCAGAAAGTAATCATCCCCAGTGCAAGTCCTTGGGCTAGCCCGGTGGTAATGGTTACTAAAAAGGATGGTACTTGTCGATTCTGTATTGATTACAGAAAATTGAATGGTATCACCTGGAAGAATGCTTACCCAATACCCCGGATCGATGAGAGTCTCGACTCTCTGGGAGGGAACCAGTGGTTTTGTACTCTGGATCTCCAGTCTGGATATTGGCAGGTAAAGATGAACAGTGGCGATCAGTCTAAAACGGCGTTCACCACTCATCAAGGGCTTTACGAGTTCACAGTAATGCCATTTGGCCTCTGTAACGCTCCCACGACTTTCGAATCCATGATGGATCAGATGTTGCGGGGTCTACAGTGGAAAAAGTGTTTGGTTTATCTAGACGACATAGTCATCTTCGGAAAGAATTATGTTGAATGTTTAGAAAACCTGAGAGAGGTATTTGAGCGTATTCAATCTTATGGGTTGAGACTCAAACCTCAAAAATGCAAACTGTTTCGCAAATCTGTGGAATACTTGGGACGGATAGTTTCCGGAAATGGAATCCGGGCAGATCTTTCCAAGTTGGAGGTAGTGGCTAATTGGCCACACCCCCAGAATATAAAAGACATAAGGTCTTTCCTAGGATTTTGTTCGTATTACCGCGACTTTATCCCGGGTTTTTCTGAAATTGCACACCCTATGCAACAGTATGTAGTACTAGATAAGCCAGGGAAGCAAAAAGAGATCCAATGGACTCCGGAAGCTGAACACGCTTTTCTGGGACTAAAAAGAAAGTTAACGGAGACCCCCGTGTTGAAATACCCTCTAGCCCAGGGTCGGTTCATTCTCGACACTGACGCTAGTAATGAGAGTATTGGAGCGGCTTTGTCTCAGATACAAGATGGTGTGGAAGTTCCAATAGCTTTTGCCAGCAACAGCTTAAGTAAAAGCCAGCGGAACTACTGTACTACTAAGAGGGAACTCTTAGCGGTTGTGGTGTATGTAAGAAAATATCGACACTTCTTAGCAGGTGGAGATTTCATCTTACGTACTGACCATTCTTCTCTCAAATGGCTCTTTAACTTTAAAGACGCCGAGGGAATGATTGGAAGGTGGCTGGCAGCTCTCTCCGAATTCGGGTTGACTAACTGCCAGATTGAGCACCGGGCTGGAAAGTCACACATTAATGCGGATTGTCCCTCAAGGAGACCAGTGCGGAAATGTGGACGACCAGATTGCCGGGATTGTGGCGAGCATAGAGCAGTAATAGCTACTCTACGTTCCCAGAAAGTGAAGCCGCCACTAAACTATCAGTGGACACTAGAACAAATTAAGGAAAGTCAACAGGCTGACCCAGATTTGTTCCGGTTAACTAAACTGATAGCTAATGGACTCCATAGACCTACAGGACCCGAGATCTCGGCTGAAAACCGAGAATTTAGGAATCTATGTGGTCAATGGAAAGAGCTAGAAGTCCGAGATGGGGTATTATATCGATGGAGAACCACATTGCAACCACTTAAACGTGCTCTACAACTAGTGGTCCCTCGAGAATTACGATCCGGACTAATGACTCTATGTCATGAACATAGGAGTGCAGCTCATCTAGGACGGAAAAGAACGGTAGCCAGAATAAGGTGCGTTACTACTGGCCTGGAATGGGTGCAGATATTCGAAGATGGATATCTGGATGTTCCATATGTAGCAAAGTCAAACCCGGGGTAGGACTCGGAAAGATGCCGTTACAACAGGAACTGTTTGGTGTCAGGTTTGCCAGAATCGCTCTAGATATCATATCTGGTATTGACGAGTCAGAGGAAGGAAATACCTGTATGATGGTGGTGATGGATTATTACACAAAATATGTACAGATCTATCCCATGAAAAATCACAAAGCTGCCACGTGTGTGGAAGCTTTAGTGAAAAACTGGATGTTGCCTTTTGGAACTCCGAGCGTACTACAATCCGACCAAGGAAGGGAATTTGAATCCCAGATCTGGAAAGAAATGTGTAGGATACTCGAGATTAAAAAGACACATACGAATCCATGTCGTCCCCAATCAGATGGTATGGTAGAGAGATTCAACTGGACATTGATCCAGTGTCTTTGGACCCTGGTAGATGAAAATCGGAAGAATTGGGATGAATTAGCACCATTTATAGCTCACGCATACAATGGGACCATTCATTCAAGCACGGGATGTTCACCTAATTTACTCGTCTTTGGCGAGGAAATAGTAATGCCCGCTGACATAGTCTATGGGGTTCCTGGAATGTCTACGGATGATCCTTGTCCCATAGGATTTGTCGAAAAACTCAGAGAACGTTTTATAGAGGGATATTACCTCGCGAGACGGAATCTGACGAAAGCAGCAGAGTGGCAATAGACTGGACATGACGTCAATCTTAAACCACGTAAGTTCCGAGTAGGAGACCGGGTTGTACGATACCACACTCCGTTGGTAAATGTAAACCTCGCTCCTAACTGGGACAGACCATTCAGAATTGTTCAATTATTGTCAGAAATGACAGTAGTGATAGAAGACGAATGGTCAAGAAGGCGTTATAAATCCCATGTAGCTCGTTTACGACTATGGGAAGGAAAGCGCGAATGTTCCGACTTCGAAGTTTCACACCCTGCTACAAAGCGGGATGTGTCACTGAACACGGGTCCTACTGGGAAACCAGAGAGGTCCCGGGTTCAAAGAGCCGGGAAGCCGGGTGTCAAACCCCCGTCAACACGGCGGAGGCAGGCCCCGATAGGGAAGTCCCGGTCAAAGGTTACCGGGGTTCTGAGTGGGTGCTTGCCTACACGGCGAAAACCGGGACGTCCGCGGAAGGTGATTCCTACTTACGCCAACCTAAAAAGGGAAGTATGGGTAGAAGAAAAACCTGACATGGAAAAGTCTAAATTTGCTACAAATCGAGCTGTGTATAATAAACATGGTTCGAGATGTAGAATGGAGTCTAAAATAGACTCAAAACCCCGCCGCAGCTCTCGACTAAAATCGAAGGCTGTGGTTAGCTACAAAGAGTAGTGGTGCTGGGGTTGTCGAAAACACAACGAGAAGCAATGGTACGAAATGTAGATCGTTGGTAGTCAGTGGCGTGTCAATTATACATGAATGTTGATCAAACAGTTACCTTAAAATCAGTCGTTATGTGCCGCAGCCCAGACGTTGCTCTAAGGGACCCCGTCGAGGACCCTCTAGAGGCTGCAGAATTGCCGAACGCTCTGAAAGGTCTGATCCATTTACATGGAAATTGGACAAGTCTCCCATACTATCAGCGAGATACACGACGGCGATAAGAAAATCCACACGGTAGAGAACTCGGGGTGGAGCTCAAAAAGGGGTTTCCCCGGGTTCCGGAACCTGTGCTGGGTGATTGAAGGCGTGAACGAATCAAGTCGAGCGTAACGCTGACCTTTGGTTTCTTCACGCATGCGGTGTTGAGACGCTCAAGATGAGCCAGTCTCGACACGGTTGATTGGTTCGTGACTGCGAATCTAGGTCACTTAGGAGTATATAAGACCCTGTTTTTTCAGTAGTCTTCACTCTGTGATCAGAGTGGTGCCTAGCACCACAGGAGTCGGGCGGTAACAGCATGGCTGACCGTGCCCCATCTACGGAGGGTGAGCGCGAGTTCCACTCACCCCTGCCCGGATCCTCAGCTTCGGATGAGCGGGGGGCAGATCTGGACGATGATGCTTTGCTCATCGGGTCAGATGATGGTGATTTTGACCTGGAAGGGGACGAGTCTGAGGACTCTGTTCTTCTTGGGGAAACCCGAGATGAACGACCTGGAAATGGAAAAAGTCACACCGGGAAGAAGTCCGAGGCGGCCCCGGCCGCTAAGGGTTCTTCTGGTGCCCGTCCGAAGACGAGCCCAGTGAAAACTGAGGCCTCTGACTCGGATGTGGTTATGGCCGAAGGTTCCGAATCGGAGCGCGATACGCCAAGGCGAGGCCGAGCCCGCCCGCGTCGTCGCTCTCCGAGGAAGTCCTGCGAAGAGATGGATTCCAGGCATGAGGTTTCAACCCAGATCCTGGAACAAATGTTGGCTGGGATCCCAGATCCCAAAATGCGTACCATAGTACAGTCAATGTACCAAAATTGGACTCCACCCGGAGTGGAGCTGGCGGAAGCCGGGACCTTTTTGGCCCCGGGTCCGGTAGCAAAACCCGGACGGTCTGAGGCTGGGACAGAGACGGCTATGGAGACTGATTCATCAGTTGGGGACGACTCTGTAAAAGGGTCGTCCAGCAAAGGTGAGAAACCGGTGTCACAACCGGCTAAACCCGCGCCGGGGAAGTCTGTCAGCAAGACTGAGGTGTCAAAACCTCGGGAAGCTGATAAGACTGAGTCGCAGCTTTGGAAACAGAACCGGAAGCGACTCCGTCGTGCAGCCCGAAAACGGGCTGAAGCGGAGTTAGAAAAGACAGGAGGTCAGCCGGAATCGCGTGACTCGGAGAAAGGGAAACCTCAAACCGGGAAGCGTGAGGAGTCGAAGGGGGCTGAGTCGAAAGGCTCGGACAAACCCACGGCGCAGGCTGGGCCTAGTGCGGCTGACGCTACACCGAGTACCTCAACAGGTGCCACGGGTGGCGGAGATGTCAAGTGTTGGGGAACGGAGATGGACAAGGCTAAACCCCTGGTCCAATCCAACCCCGACAATGATGACGGTGATTTCCAACCTGGCGTAAAGCGGGCTGGGAAGAGAACGGTAGCTAGACAGATACCCGCCTCTTTGCTGGGCAAGACTTACACTTGCCTGGAAGATCTCCGTCATGGGAACCGACATTACATCCCTGATGGTGTCGGTTTAGATGGAACCTCTGACGACGAGGAATGGCTAGTTGACGAGGGTTCTCCCAACGCCTGGTACATCGACCGGGTGAAAGGAGTGTCCCGAGTTAGCCGGCTGAAGTACGATGATCTGGTCAAAGACCGGATCGCGTACGCATGGCACAAGTTTGGAAACGGCAATCATTGTGTCTTTTTGAGTTGCCATGGGAGGGACAAGAAATTGTCACTGACCTACGCGACTGAAGGTCGTTACGCTAGGCACCTCATAGAGGTACACTTAGCTGAGCGACCGTGGCTACAGTGCCTTGGCAAGAAGGGTGGTTCTTGTCAGGCCGGGTGTGCCAGTTCAAGGCGATCGTGTCTAGTCCGACACATTGCCCGGGAACACCGGACTGCTGGTGCTGCTGCTCGGGAACGGGTCATGAATCTGTGGCAGAGATTCGTTGACTTAGGTTCCGATGCTCAGAAAGGCAAACCGGAACCCGAGACTTGTGTGACAGACGGTTGATTGTTTAAGATCGGATGGAAGAAGAATCCTGGCTGGTTCGGGAGTCTGATGCTATCCGCTTCAAAACATCGACAGATGTCAAAGGAGTCAAGGAAGAAACGGTCCCTTAGCCAGGAACCGTCTCAAAGGTCCTCGAAGGCTAAACGACAGGTCAAGAAGTTGTCATCGTCCTCGTCCAGCGAGACTGACACTTCTGAGCGATCCAGTCGGAAGCCCAAGAAGAAATTGGCTCTGGGTAAGCACACCATCGCTGACTTGGTGGAAGCTGCTTACCAGGTAGGGCCAAGGTTGTCTGGGGGATTGAAACTCCTCTCAGATCCGAGCAAAGGGAACGTTCCAACGGCTTCAAAAGCCCGCGGACCCATGGAAAAACCAGCTGGGACTCGTCCTAGCTCAAGTCTCCCGGGAGTTTCCCCGCTTAACAGAGGTGCTACCCAAGCACCCGGGAAAGTTGAGGATGAAGAGGCCTTTCCGGCACTCCCTCCACCAGCCAACCCGGTTGTTGAGGTAAAGAAGAAACCAACGACACAACCACCTGTTGCGTCGAAGGTGACTTCTTCTCTCTGTGCGATGTCGGTTGAATATGTCCAACGGGCGGATCAGCTAGAGTCGCATATAGGTGGCACCTTGGAGGGCCGTGTCCGAACGGGCGCGCAGTCTCTCCATGAAGGCCTCGTTAAGGAGCTAGTGAACCTAGCCCGATTCGAGGTAAGAGAAGCCACGAAAGGCCTGGCTAAACAGTACGCGTTGGACTTAGAGGACGCGCGTATTGCGAAAACCACGGCCCAGTCGAGGTTTGCCCGGGCGGAAGCCCAGACCCATCGCCAAGATGAACGTTGTCTTCGGCACTTGGGTATGTCGCTCTATGACATCGGTGACGACCCGCAAGCCCTTGAGGAAGCGTGGTTGGCCCGACAAAGGAGCCGGGGAAGATTTTTTCAGTTCACCACGGAAGAATCAAACCCGACACGTCAGCAACTCGCTGGCATGTTGGGATGGTCATCCGTGGAAGAAACTTCCCACCAGGACACTACATCCATAGCGGCTCAGCCCATGGATGTCAGTGTAGACACTCTACTGTCAGGACCCGGTCAGACCCAACAGGATCAGACTGAAGTCCTACAGTCGAGGAGGCCTCCCGCCGTGACACGGGCTGAGAAATCAGCAAAGCCTTCCAAGGCTAAGCCGATAGACCAGCCCGAGGAACCAAGTGGGGCACTGGGGATGAATGCCAACATCATCCCGTTGGAGTCTGGAATCTTTTTAGATACCGGACCAACCTCTGTACAGCAGTTGATGTCTCAGTTGCAGCCTACGTCTGCGCTGAGTCCACTGCGACCAGAGAGGACCGCCCTGGCAACGTCGGTTCCACCGACGGCTAGTGCACCAAGCCAGTCGGAACTTCTCGACCTCAGGATATCCTCTGACGAGGATATTTAGGGGTTGACAATGACCGATTCGGCTGGTGCCTAACAAGCCGGGAAGACGCCGTCTAAACTCGGAACCGGCAGAGCCAACAACTCTCCTGGATCCGAAGTCAGACGGGTATGGGAAGTCCCGGGGAGGAAAATTTTTTTTCCGACCTAGCTACTTCCAGAATGTGGCCTCCTAGCCAGAATTCTGCACTTTCTCAGCGTTCCGCAAGGATCGCTGGGAGGGGTGGAGGGAAAGTTAGGAGTAACCAATGATAAGCGATCCTGGGTTGGGGCTGGGGAAAGTCAGTAAAATGACTTCTCTAAGGCACAACCCTGGTTACAGACGGCTGAAGGTTCTCTCGATGGTCAGGCCCGTGATAGGCCCCCATCACAAAAACCTCCGGCCTGTGGTGTGGATATTGTCCACACTAGTACTTGGTACCAGGTGAGGAAGATTATGCCTTTCGGGTATAGATCTGACTTACCAGGTCTGTGTCGGAACTGAGTTCATTGACTCGATAGTGAGATAGTAGGCGTAACCCCTGGTCTGTTGGATTACGCTGGCTATTTCTACCTTGGGTCGGTGACCGTAAGTTCTGAATCCGGCTTAGAATTGGGGCCTTAATTGGTACTCGATTCGAGCCGAGAAAAAGATATGCCAGTATAGCTGGAGTCAAAATGAAAGAGCACTGATACCACACACTCTTACCAGGTGGATGGAGAATTGTTTTGCCTTTTTGGCCGTTATTTCCGTATTCGGAAACTTTCAACACGGAAGGTGTTTAGCGAGGCTAACCCTTCTCTACATATGGATGTCTTCCAACTTGAAGAACAGTGGGAAGCCCAGCACCCGTCGGCATCGGGCTGAATGTAGTAGGTCTGCTACGCCGATGGGCCAGCTGGGCTCGATACTCTAAGATGAGAAAGAGAACGACACTTCACTCGCCGGGAGCCAACAGAGGACTTCAACAAGATCCGGAACAGCTGGAGGCAGAGTGCTCGACAGGCCGGGCTGACCACCTGTAGGTCCGCAACTGTCGAGTCTTCCCTGCCCAATGCTCAAGAATCCGCACCCCGGCTCAAGATGGGTGAATATCACATTTATTCAAGGTGCTAGCGAGGCTAGTCCTTCATTCTTCAAATGTCGTTTCCTCTTTCCTAAATGTCATATCTTCCATATTTTTAATAATTTCTCCATCTTACAATTCCACCTTTTTCACTTATACGTTGGTATCAGTGAATTCTTGTGAACACCAGGAAGCTAGAGAGTAGACCAAGAACTGCTGGATATATGTTGTAATTTTTAATTGGGTAGTCCCTTAGCAGCAAAATGGCTGCCTTGGTTCCCCCCTTAGTAAAAACTGGGAGGGGTAATGTAGTGGGACGGGAATCCAACAGTGTTCGTTTGTTTCACGGAAGGTGGCGCGATATGCCGATCCTTACTGTGTAGTGATTCCGGGCAACGCCGCACACGAGAGTGGCGCGGCGGAGACTGGGATTACGTAACGCTTAGTATATATACTCAGCGTTCACAGTAGGTCGACAGGCTGTCCTCGCACGTCCCTTCTACGGAACGGATCCTTGGGCCCTCACTTTGCAGGCGGGTTCTTGTAACCTTCCTGGTGGTTAGGCGAATCCTCCGGATTAGCCTATCCAGCGTTACCTAGCACTCATGTGTTAGGGTACTGTACTTGTGAGGAAGATCTTCCAGATCTTTCCAGGAAGTAAGTGATTAATAAACATCCCTGTTTATTAAATGACGTTGTTGTGTTGTGTGTGATTAGGTCTGTGCAAACTAACCGAAAACCGAACCAACCTACGTAATTGCGTAGGGTGGGATCCTGCCTGGAACTAGCGTTCCGGATTGGGGTCATCCAACCTGCTAGACAGGCGGCGACCACCACAACTGTATGTCTGCCATCTTTGATATGGCACAAAAAAAAAAAAAAAAAAAGCGCCCTCGTCATATTTTTCATGGCTTGGTGATGAGAAACAATTTTATTTTTTTTAGTGGCCTTAGCGGATTTCGAGTCTACTGCAAGTATAGGTCTACTAGGATGACAAGATATTATCCTACCCCTAATAAAAACGGTCCATAGGTAAAACATAGGCAAATTTTATGCGGCATGCCATGACATAAAGTGCGATTTATGCCTCTAGGGGCATAAAAAATCAACCAATCAGTGCCCAGATTGTGACCTGCTCTGAAAAAAGTGCCAGTTTGGACACAAAAGTTCTGGTTGGACTTCAGTTGGTCATTCAATCGATATTAATATTTTAGTAATCCAAAATGGTAGAGACAGGGTAGGATAAATGCAAAACCGAACTCGAGTTGGACTTGTCAGTGTTTATGCCACTCTGGTCAGATCTGTTCCTCACTACGCTCAGCTAACGCTTCGCGTAGTAATACACGACCTTCCAGTCGTGGCATAAACACTGACAAGTCTAACTCTTGTTCAGTTTCTACTAATTACGGTCCTCTCAGTGCAACCTGTAAAGTAATAAAACGAAGTTCCTGTAAACGATCCGAACTCAGGCCCTAGCACATTTGCAACGAGGTATTTACACCGAGTTGTAAACGTGCTAGGGACCCGAGTGAGGACCTATGAGACTCATAAATCCGCAATCGTCGCAGAGGGCATCTATCTGGATTTATCTTGTTTTCCCACATCTTTGGAACGAACGCTCGCATACTCGTTCTGGGCCTTGTTTCATAAGCAGCGGAAGGTCCGTTAATAGCGGTTCGTTCGTTGATAGCGTGAGCTCCTGTTGCCTCGTTCGTTTCCCGGACGAGAGGGAGAAAATGGCGTAATGTCCGTTGCAATAGGTTCTGCCGCTCGGCTATACATCCACTATTTTGGCGGAAAAACTCCCGATATTTACGAGAGGGTCGACCCTCTCGTACAGCCTCAAATAGCAGTATAAATATATACACATACATGTATAACATATGTATATACATGTAAATATATTATAATGTATGTCTATATATATGTATATACATGGTCGATATTCAGAATTTGAAAACAATTTAATAAAGATTTCCGTTTTTATTATATGATTGTCTACAATTTACAATATGGAATTAATTGATATGGCTAAAATGTGTTTCTGCCTCCGTGTACACACATAATTATTAATATTTCTGTGGTGGTCGCCGCCTGTCTAGCAACCATTCCTCTTCATCTAGCGTTCACATTGACGACTCTCAGAACAATGCCCTCAGAGAGATGCCCTCAGAGCGATGCCCTCAGAGCGATGCTCTCAGAACAATGCCCTCAGAGTGATGCCCTCAGAGTGAATCCCTCAAAGTGATGCCCTCAGAACGATGCCCTCAGAACAACACCCTCAGAACAACACCCTGAGAGTGATGCCCTGAGAGTGATGCCCTGAGAGTGATGCCCTGAGAGTGATGCCCTGAGAGTGATGCCCTGAGAGTGATGCCCTCAGAGTCATGCCCTCAGAGTGATGCCCTCAGAGTGATGCCCTCAGAGTCATGCCCTCAGAGTGATGCCCTCAGAGTGATGCCCTCAGAGTGATGCCCTCAGAGTGATGCCCTCAGAGTGATGCCCTCAGAACGATGCCCTCAGAACGATGCCCTCAGAACAACACCCTCAGAACAACACCCTGAGAGTGATGCCCTGAGAGTGATGCCCTGAGAGTGATGCCCTGAGAGTAATGCCATCAGAGTGATGCCCTCAGAGTGATGCCATCGGAGTGATGCCCTCAGAACGATGCCCTCAGAACGATGCCCTCATGACGATGCCCTCAGAACGATGCCCTCAGAACGACACCCTCAGAGTGATGCCCTCAGAGTGATGCCCTCAAAGTGATGCCCTCAAAGTGATGCCCTCAAAGCGATGCTCTCAGAGCGATGCCCTCTGAGCGATTCCCTCAGAGAGATGCCCTCAGAGAGATGCCCTCAGAACAATGCCCTCAGAACAACACCCTCAGAGCGATAGCCTCAGAGTGATGCCCTCAGAGTGATGCCCTTAAAGTGATGCCCTCAGAGTGAATCCCTCAGAGTGATGCCCTCAGAACGATGCCCTCAGAACAACACCCTCAGAACAACAGCCTCAGAGTGATGCCCTGAGAGTGATGCCCTGAGAGTGATGTCCTGAGAGTGATGCCCTTAGAGCGATGCTCTCAGAGCGATGCCCTCAGAGTGATGCCCTCAGAGTGATGCCCTCAGAGTGATGTTCATTCATCAACTTGTAGCAGCATTTCCCATATTGGTCTGTTTCATCTTTATTTTTATACCTGTGATCTTTGTTATTGTTCTATATAGTGATTTCTAAAAGAAGACACTGATGTAACACTTGGGACCTGTTTCAGTAGTTTCGTGACATGTCTAGATGGCGTCTGTAACACCATACGGACAGATCACAAGATTGCAGTCGATGATATACGGAGTTTCACTCACTTCTCGTAGGAATTAGGCAATGACACTTTAACATGAGTAGGGGATACATATAATCTATAATCGTTCCAGATATGAAGAAGATTAGCCACTTCGATCTTCTGAAATTGGCTAGTCTTTTTATGCTGTTGCTTGCACTGTTGGTGCCGCTGTTGATGTCTGTCCAGGCCTCGAGACTACTGAAACAGGTCCCTGGTGTTACAATTTATATTGTGACTTCTATACAACGATGATGATTAGTGACCAGAATGTGTATCTGGCAATTTTATCCAAATAAAAAGCCCAATATAATCTACCGTAGTTGTAGGACCTCCAAACAAGAGCAGATTTCCATATAAGGAGGCACTCAGTGGGTCAGCGGCTGTCAGTCATTCCGAGGGGGCGGGGCTTAGTCCTCAAACGAACAGCTCATCTGGGAAGGGTAATGCCCTTTATATCTCTAGTGTGAGACGAAAACCTGTCACAGATGACGCGTTACTCTTTGCTTTTGAAACAATAATTGGTGCAATGTGCATTGATTTCGCTGCCTTAGTCAGTAGTAAATCTTTGCACTATGGGTTTCTAAAGAGGGTAATTAAACGTTTCTCTGAGCCTGAAATATGTCTGTGGTCCCACTGGTGATCCACTCAGGATAATGTAATGAATAGATGTAGTCATCACAATTAACCTTTATAATGATGTCATTTGCACACAGTAACTCATGTTTGTTTTTTGTCTTTTCAGGTAAGTGGCTCGTCTTCTTTTGTACAAACTTTATGTAGACTACATCGAGGTGAGTGGTTTAATTAATGAATAGTCTTCATGTGGTGTCTCCAGTTTACACAAGTATAAAAATAAATACTGGTCAAACACTGGGGGTTTAGAAATATGGAAAGTAGAGTCCCCTTTTATTACAGTGTATTGCTTTTTTCCGAGGCTTAAATTCGAGAGATCGTGTGTTATTTTAGATACAGAGTTTGCAGCTTGCGCAAGTAACTATGGGGACACTGGACTTTAATATTTAGTTCAAACATTCATATCCGAAGCATATTCAAAGGGACGCTAGGGTTTGTCATTTGAGCACCCGTACTCGTATATCGTTATTGAGCGAAAAGCAGACAGGTAAAGCTTTCGTTTCGGATTACAACGACAGTTTTAAAATGGATTGGTCGGGAATCATTTTAAAAAACTAGACTTGTCTCACTTTCCTTCAGAAGGTTCAAGTCGCCATATTGGTGTTATTCTAATTATATGAGGTCCTCGACTGATTTTGTCTTTTTTCTATTAGCTTGGCTCCATTTATTGACCAAATAAGTCCAATTTGTTTATGCTCAGAAACCCTTTAACATGTATCCTATCCATCATTGAACAAAAGTGTGATCCACTATGCAACTTTTTTGCAATCCATCGCTGAACACTCACTGAAATAAGAAATATGTTATGACACCTCACTCATAGAAAAATGTTGAATCTTAATTTACCTTAGGCATGCATATGGATATACCTTTCAGAAAGTAGGATGAGGGCTGCACTAGAATTATTTTCCTTCTTTTCTTTCAAAACCAGTTTACACAAAATGACGTTAACACTGAGTTTTAACACAGCTAATATTGGATTCATAGATAGGTGTATCAATATCTCGAGTTTGCTCCCTTTTTAATATTGTATCCTTTCCTCCCTTTTTTCTCCCCCGAGCCTTTCTTGTCTGTTTAGTCTCCCGTTCGTAACTTAACTCTGTTTGGTAACGTTCTCCAAATAAATCCATCCCATGTACAGTATGCTGCTCTTTGCTCTGAGGTGTTGAGATTTTTTCACCCTCGAATGATGTTATTGTCGTAATAAGAGGCCATTGATTGGAGTTGTTGCCACAGTATAGGGCCATAGCCTTGTGTTTTTGTCATAATATGATACAATCGCTGAGAGTAAATCTGAGAGTATGAGTCTATGGAGTGTTATCATCAGCAGAATACAAGGCCCTTGCTTGGCAATGAAGTATTGCTATTGGCGGAATGCAAGGCTGTAGCTTGGTCATATTACCAATTTCCTATATACCCATTTCCGAACACTCTATAATTTCATACCACTGCTGGGGTTGCAGTAATTATCAGTTATGTATTGAGGGTGATGTTTTTGTCCCGGGCTGATGTTTTCGTACCGCGCTGACCACGTGATACAAAGAGCGCCGGGACGAAAACATAGCTGTTACAGTTACTCGATTAGGGTTGCCATTTTCTTGGGGCTATCAGAGGTAAAGAAATAACAGTTTTTATTGATATTTGAAGGTATATAGGAATATGGAAACCAAGTATCGGTAAGCAAAAGTCAAAGTTACTCAGTGAGGACCGGAAAAATTTGTCTGGTCCTAACATCGTAACTTTTAATTTTTGCTCACCAGAACAAAGTTGACCTCTATTCATAGTCTAAATATGATCAATAGTGCTATGGTCAGAATACAATATCGTGTTTGGTGTTGTAGTCACATCAAATTCTATGGATCTGGTGTCAGCGTACAAAACCATGGCTTGATGTTATTCATGAAAAGACAAGACCATGGCATGGTGTTATTGTCACACTGCAAGGCCATGGCTTGGAGTTGATGTCAGAATATTAAGTTATGGATTAATGGTTTTATTCGAATATGTGGCAGTCACTTATTGTTTCTCCCAGAATATAGGGTCGTGGTTAGTGTTATGGGCAAACTATGAAGCCAGCGCTTGTTCTTATCATCATAATACAGGGCCATTGCCTGGTATTATTGGCATATTATGAGGCTATGGGGTGGTATTATTGTCAAAGAACGAAGCCATGGAGTGGTGTTATCCTTCACCCTGTTCCATGCCCTCCTGCTTGATGAGGGCTCGGCGGAAATGACATATATTGACCTGGCCTGCACCCTAAGCGGATACATAAGACTGATGAGCCAGGATGTAATACGCAGGCGCAGCCATTCTCTGCAGCTCAGCGCCAATGGCGTCCTCAGATCTAGAATCTGTCTGAGTGATAAAAGAAGTCCCAGCGCTGATATCGGAAGTTACGCAGAAGCCTGTGCGTGACCCAACCCGCCGACTGAGGCACGTGGCATTAAGGGAATTCGCGAAGGTTTGCTGGCATTTCAATATATCTGTACAGTTTCATTGGGTGAATTGTTTATACTTTTACATAGAACTAGCGACTTCGTCGATTCTCCCTGGCCCTGGCGCCAGCGGGATGTACCACAATCTCACTAAAATGCTGTCGCGGCCATTAGCGGATGAACGGGAAACCTTTTGAACGCTGGTTTTGGAGTGAACCACAGAGTAAAGAGATATCTCTTTACTCTGTGAGTGAACCAGCGGAAGTTGGGATCTGATTGGTTTCTCACGAGAAAAGTAGATCAGAAAACTACAATAGTAAACTTTGATTTGGGCATGTCTCGAAATGAGTCTTAAGAGAAAAAGCATGTCTGTCTATCGATCTAGAAAAAGAAGAGCAGGTTCGAATTCAACCCTCCACGAGATTTCTGCTCTCAAGGGTCTTCAGTCTCCAAGCCTAAGTTTGGTTCACTCTGTCACTATGTGCGGGAACAACTCCAAGCAGATCCGACCAAAATCATAGTTTTTTAGATATGGTAGGTAATAAAAGAGAAGTTCGCATTGGTGGATTAGAGATGAGAGACTTTCGAAGGTCGGTACAATCGTAATCCCGAGAAGAGGATTCTCACATATCACGTCCGCAGGTGAAATCTCCACCAACAAATCCTCAACGCAGACAAAGGCACGTTGAGAGACGGTTCTAGGCATCCTAGAAAATTAATCACTGTAATTCTATACATCATGTTATATGGATATCTGAAACAGGAACACCTTAACAAAGACTTAGCTCTCGTCATTAAATATTGATAGGGGATAACAATGATCATACCCTGTGACTGACGTGCCCATTGTAAGTTTATGTTGTAAACCCTTATAGTGCCACGGCGATGCATGCAATGTTACAAAGAATTTGGCTTGCAAAGGTACTCTGGGGTAGCGCGATATTGGTCATATATAACGACTTGGACAATTGAGTCATTGAACTGCTATTGATATTGCAGGGTCGACACTATTCAGCTTTCAGATTTGTAGCCTATTTTTCTACCACCTCCATCCCTCCCCCTCGTCCCTGCACATCCATTGCCCTCTCTATCCCTCTCCTACACCCCACCGCCATAAGGCCCTCCTCTTACCCGTCTCTTTACCAGCCCATCCTCCTTGAGATCTCTCATTGACCCTCTCAACTATATCCCACCCTCCTACGATCCTTTCCTTTACCCTCTTCCCTTTATCCAACCCCTTTAAGGCCCTCCCCTTGCCTCACTCCTCTACACCCCACTCTCCCAGAGCCTACTCCTCCACCCCTTTTCCTGCAGCCCATCCTCCCAAAACCCGATCCCCCACCCCGTTCCTCTATACAACATACTTCCAGGGCCTACTACTCTACCCTTCTCTATTACACCCGCAATTTTAGGGCCCTCTCCTTGCCCTTTTCCCTTAGACCCCACCCTTATAGGCCCCTGCCCTTCACCCCTCCCCTTTTGTTCTCAGCACCTCGTCTTTACACACCCCCTACCTGCCCATGGCCCTTCCTCCCACCCCCTTCCCCCACACACCCCACCTCCAAGGGCTTGGTTCTCAACCCCTCCCGCTCCTCGCTGCCCCCGGCCCGGCCTTGATTGCTTCCCTCCATCCCATCAGTCCAACTTCAGGCGCCGGAAAATGAGGCGCGGCCACAGTTTGGGCGACGGCGGGTGAGAGCAGGCCTTTCAATATTCTTTCTCTGGCACCAAGACTCCCAAACCCCGCTCTCCCCCCACCACCCCGCACCTCTCCCCAGGCCTGCTCGCCGCCCGGTGTCGCTGCTCTGTTCCATCATAAGACCTAAGCTGATAACACCCCTCCCGCCAAGCTCCAAGCACAGTACATCCAATTTTCTGTCGCAATCAGGCATTGAGCATTGGTGAGCAGGTGGGTGGCGCGGTGCTTGGAGTGTGAGATGCTCGCCTTGGGGCCCTGCTCTGAGCAGATGGGTGGTTTTATGCTTGGCCAGTGAGTTGTTTACCCTGGGGACCCCATATATGAGCAGGTAGGGATCATCGGCTTGGAGAGTGAGCTGCTCTTGTCGGACCGAACCACCATGGGTAGGTTGGGTTCTGTAACTAATAGAGTGAATGTATGCGGAAATATATAGAACATGAGCAGGGGACTGACTACCCGCTTGGAGAGTTACATTAAAACCTGCCCTTGGGACTCCACCTTGAGCAGGTATATGAGCATCGAGAATGGCTTATTTCCCGAGGGACCTGCTGTATAGGACACGACAGCGCTTATATGCTGGGCGTGTGAGCTGCTGTCTATAGGCCTGGTACGAGTAGACGAGTAACATTTTTCTTTAGATAGTAAGCAGCTTTTTCAGCTGACCTCGTTTGTGGGATTCAAGTGACACTGACCAGATGTTTGTTCCATTGGCCATGCACCCACCCAAACCTCTGACCCGTCATTGGTCCGCAAGCAAAGGGATCCTATCATAATGTGTCTATCTGTTTGTGATAAGACAGAATTATACATGTAATGTTCATGTGAAATGGATGTGACCTGTGATCTATGTGTGATATGCCAGAATTATATACATGATGTCCATCTGAGGTAGGCTACTGAAGGGTAGAAGTATGACAAATGAACGATAATTTTTTTTTACATTCAATGTAAAGTTAATTTGTGTAGGATATAAGACAATAAATGTTGCGGTGAGCTTTAATATAAGAGAGGAGACAGGATGCTATCCCTCCTCATCTCTGGGCCAGGGAACCATAACCACCTCCATTTTGAGAATACTAAAGTTGTCGTTCTCCACTAGTGTGATGCAGAGCAATATGAACCAAGCGAAGCCGAGTCAATATCGCATAGAGCTCAATCGAGTTAGAGAATAATGACTGACCAAAATGAGTCGCTTTCTGTATCTAACTCACCCCTGTACATACTAAAGAAACAGACGACAAACTTAATATATGGGGACCATAGAGAATTCACTTTGATACTCGTAGGAGCATGGAGAATGAGTTACCAATGTTAGGCCTTTGGGACAAAGATACTAGGGTTGAGATAGAACTACAGTTAAGATAGATAGAGAGGAAATTGGATTAATCCTACATATATATTACGTTCCACTTTAAGTATGAACGTTATTAATATTGTCTCAGCTGCGATTGCTCTCGCTGACAACGTATTAATTCTCCGTAATGCCCTTATCCTCAACGAGTGTGTCCGTAAACAACACACATAGTGTGTGGGTGTGAAAACATGCAGGCACAGGCGTGATGATTCATAATCGTAACCAGGACGTGAGCGCCATGTTGTATTACTACGCCGGGTGTAGTCACACTGTGAGAAGGGAGGGTGTAAGATGAGAGAAACCAGTCACCCTGCTGTGACATGTCATGCACCTTATAAACACCCCGTGACAACATGGGGAGACGCCTTCGTGCTGACATGACTGACGGGTATATGTTAACCCTTTAAGGATGGCTGACAATGGCAGAACTACACACTTGGGGACGGCTACTAGTGACTGTATAGTTCTAGGGGACGTGGGTACTGTCCTCTGAACTCTAAAGTCGAAGGTTTATCATGTGATATAATATGCTATTATTAATACTTTTATTTCTATTATTTAGAATTCAAAACTACTATGTTACACCTACATTCTGTGAACATTTCAAGTTAATTGTTAAAATATTTCCTTTTGAAAAACAATTATATGAATATCCAGCAAATGATGCCTTAAGGTATCATCCGCCCCTGGCCGGTTGATGACTTAAGGTATCATCCGCCCTTAAAGGGTTAAACTGATGCATCTGATATCACATCTTATATGGCCAGATGTCATGGATCGTCGTCAAATAACCATTATTGCTTCTCCATTCAATAATAGGCTAAATTTAATAGATATTTATTATTTTATTGTGTTTTCTGGTCAGACTCAATCGGATCTTCCAGGGGAACCATGGTTTTGCCTATGTGGGATCATAAATAACGGAGATAGTAGGTCCAAACTACCTGAAACAGGGTGTTTTTTCATGATAAAATGACTAAACCATAATTGCAATAGTCAGCATTAGTAGAAAGAGTATAAAATGTTGACAATAACTGTTCTTAACTGGGTCCCCATAGGTTAAGGATTTTTTCAGACCATTTACACATTTTTGGGCAGGATAGTATACTCTCTCCATGGCAAAATGTACATGTGTAGTTTTAGTGTGGAAATGATTGACTCCCTAAAGAAGTAACCCTCCCAATATCTACATATAGCACAGACAGGAATAAAATACATCCTGGTAAGCCTTAACCTGTACCTATGTATATATGAAAAAAAATTATATCTAAATATACTATGATAGCACTGGGAGCCTATTCCCTTGGTTTGTGTAGTTTTTGTGTGGAAACGATTGACTCCCACCCTACAGTGATAGCTAACAAGTATATTATATTTGACTACTGTCCATTTCAAATAAATACCCCCTTATATCAAGGTAACTTCACATGGTACAAGCTTTCTTGTACTCCTTCCCTGTACATAGTTATGAACTCATATCTGGGAATGTGGAAACGATTGACTCCCTGTGGAAAGGATTGACCCCCTAGCTGATATTCATCTTAGTAAGGTTCAAAACAAAAAGAAAGAATACCTACTCAAACCAGTCATGGAGCTTATAAAAATATTGGATAATTAGCCTTAAAAATTAAATTTATCAGTATAATCTCTGCAGTGTTTAGAAAGAGGGAGTCAATCGTTTCCACATAGCATATATGTACTACTAAATTTTGGCTCTGTGGTGCATGTTTATTATAGGTATTTAACCTACCCTCATACATCCAACATATTCCCCACCCACTGTACTATTCTCATACAAAAGGTTTTAACCATACTCCTAACTTTATTTTTGACCCCTGTCACTGCCCATTTGACGACGATCCGTGACATCCGGCCATATGTGGTACACTCAGTCGCAGGGAAGCCAGTACCTCCACTCTGAGACTGGAGGTACCGGCTCGCAAGCCCATAAAGTCACACAGTATGAACTGGCCTTTATCTGGCAGTAATCAACTAGAAGAGATAACAGCTGACCACCCGACTGGGGCGGCGATGGGCAGCGGCAATCAATATCGTCCAACTCATCGCTGCTCTACATGGTAAGAAGTATCACGTTCCACTGGGAAGGTTATCCATGCTGGTCTAGTCTGATATGCATGGTAGACGTCACATAAAATAAGTCACTATACCCTGCCATGACATGGTCCAATATCCGTGACAACTATGAAATAAGATAAGTCACCATACCCTGATATGGCATTGTCCAACTATGAGAAACAAAAGGTCACTATACCCTGCCATGACATGGTCCAATATTCATGGCAACTATGAGATAAAATAAGTGGCTATACCTTGCCATGGCATTCTCCAGTATCTATGACAACTATGAGATAAGATAAGTTACTATACTCTGCAATGACATGGTCCAATATCCATGACAACTATGAGATAAGATAAGTTACTATACCCTGCCATGGCATTGCCCAGTATCTATGACAACTATGAGATAAGATAAGTTACTATACCCTGCAATGACATGGTCCAATATCCATGACAACTATGAGATTAAATAAGTCACTATCACTGCCATGGCATGGTTAAATATCTATGACCACTATGAGAAACAATAAGCCGCTACGCTAAGTCACTATACCTTACAGGTATTTTTAAAGTCATTGTAGAAAGAGGATGTCAGGATAGACAATTGACAGTCATTGGGTAGATTCAGTCGATTTCCAGACTAACAGCAGAAAATAAGACCGAAGATAGACATGAAAGAAACCGAGTGGAATAGGAGTAATCAAGAAGCCTGCTGTACATGTTATCATGTAATCAATTCATACATTGTACAATGCAAGTTGGTGTGTGACACTGATACATGCCATACCCTTGTTCAGGATGGTGAAAACAGATGGGTTTTTTTCTTCAGTTCGTGTGGGACACACTTAGATAAGGTGCGTCGTTTAGTATCTCAGGTGTTAAGTTTACTACCTCAGTAGCATATTTGGACCTCCCCGCAGAACTGATTGGTTCGCTGGGCACCAAGTTATGTCCAGCTTCATATAAGTACGACTCAAAGTTTCGAGAAAGATGTAGTCAGTTCTTTATCTAATGAAAGGTGATTTCTGTGAGACGTCATTGCACATTGTGGTAATTACTTCATCTCCTCCTCATTATCATGAACATCCTATATATACATATGTCTATTGTATATCTGGATGGTAGTCTTACAGTCATGTGTATGTACAAGGTATCAGAATGTCAGGACTTCCTACTGGTTCAGCAAATGGTATTTTATACCCTCTGAAGCTTAAATAAACAGTTGAAGTAGTGAAAACACAAAAAACCAGACACAGTTGATTTCTTTTAAATACAGTTGTATTACAACCAAGATGACAATGTTGTTGGTGATGAGGGGTATGAAAATTGGACACGACGTTTCGTGCTAGTTCATAGCACTTCTTCAGGTGATCTTAAATAAACAACAACAACAACAAACACACGTAAAACTCAGTCATTTTAAACTACCCATAATATGATATTTGTGACTGTTTAGAGTTGTTATGAAATGCTCTGATGACTGTCAGTGAATTAATGCATCAACTTCTGGAAAAAGAAGACAAGCTGCATCCCAATGAATAGCTTATAGAAATGAACAAGAAATGGGTTTCTGGTTAAATTAGCTTTTGATCACGAAATGCTGTATTCTTGTTATTTAGAATGTCCACAACAAAAGTCGTCAATCCCAGAATGTACCCAAGTGTTTACACTGAGGACTAACTTTACACAGAATCGCTGCCCATGTAGACGACTAATTCAAACCGGCTTGAAATAGTCGCGGGCATCAGAGCTTGTACAACAGTCTTCAGGTGGTGCTGAATTGTGGAATCTGATATAACCAGACGATATGCAGTCGGCACAAGCTTAGCGTTCACATTAGACGATTTTTATCAATTTACTACTGAAAGTCGTCAGGAGGTGCAAAACACCAGAATCGCTGGCCAGAATCTAGTGTAGTGCCCAGTCACACTGGCGCAAAAACGGCGTTTTTCCATGTACGCATGTCTATGTTCCTCAAAATATGTTGCAAAACGCAGAGATACGTAAAGGAATGTTGGAATGCGCCGAAAAACGCCACAATACGTACAGAAGCGTAAATAAGCATTGATGAACGTTGAGAAGCATACCAAAACGTTAAAGCAAAGCAAACAAATGCGTTCCAAATCTGTAGCCACAAATTCAAATATGTAGAAGAAATGCCAAATTTTACGCCAGTGTGACTGGGACATAATGGCAAGGTAAACAACAAATGCCAGCAGACGACACTAGGCGTGTCTAGTCACACTGTCTTGGCGTTGTTTCGCGAGACCCGCCCACGCCCACGCATTGCCCAGCTCTACCTTTGACCAGACGAGAGCAGGGTCTGAGCTTGGGGTCCCCTCCCCCGCCATCACCCATCCACCCGCACGCCCGCCTCCCTCTTCACACACTCCAGCATCAGCTCCCGCCTCCCGCACCCCACATCCCAACCGTGTGATGCCCTCAGAGTGATGCCCTCAGAGTGATGCCCTCGAATGATGCCCTCAGAGCGATGCCCTTAGAACAATGCCCTCAGAACAACACCCTCAGAGCGATGCCCTCAGAGTGATGCCCTCAGAGTGATGCTCTCAAAGTGATGCCCTCAGAGTAAAGCCCTCAGAGCGATGCCCTCTGAGCGATTGCCCTTTGAGCGATTCCCTCAGAGAGATGCCCTCAGAGCGATGCCCTAAGAGCGATGCTCTCAGAGCGATGCCCTCAGAGCGATGCCCTCAGAGTGAATCCCTCAGAACGATGCCCTCAGAGCGATGCTCTCAGAGCGATGCCCTCAGAACAATGCCCTCAGAGAGATGCCCTCACAGCGATGCCCTCAGAGCGATGCTCTCAGAGCGATGCCCTCAGAGCGATGCCCTCAGAGTGAATCCCTCAAAGTGATGCCCTCAGAACGATGCCCTCAGAACGATGCCCTCAGAACAACAGAGTGATGCCCTGAGAGTGATGCCCTGAGAGTGATGCCCTGAGAGTGATGCCCTGAGAGTGATGCCCTGAGAGTGATGCCCTGAGAGTGATGCCCTGAGAGTGATGCCCTCAGAACGATGCCCTCAGAACGATGCCCTCAGAACGATGCCCTCAGAACGATGCCCTGAGAGTGATGTTCTCAGTGATGCCCTGAGAGTGATGCCCTGAGAGTGATGCCCTGAGAGTGATGCCCTGAGAGTGATGCCCTGAGAGTGATGCCCTGAGAGTGATGCCTTCAGAGTGATGTTCTCAGAGTGATGCCCTCAGAGTGATGCCCTCAGAGTGATGCCTTCAGAGTGATGCCCTCAGAGTGATGCCCTCAGAGTGATGCCCTTAGAACAACACCCTGAGAGTGATGCCCTAAGAGTGATGCCCTAAGAGTGATGCCCTAAGAGTGATGCCCTGAGAGTGATGCCCTGAGAGTGATGCCCTGATAGTGATGCCCTCAGAACGATGCCCTCAGAATGATGCCCTTATACTGATGCCCTTATACTGATGCCCTTATACTGATGCCCTGAGAGTGATGCTCGAGAGTGATGCCCTGAGAGTGATGCCCTGAGAGTGATGCCCTGAGAGTGATGCCCTGAGAGTGATGCCTTCAGAATTATGCCCTGAGAGTGATGCCCTGAGAGTGATGCCCTGAGTGATGCCCTCCGAGTGATGCCCTCTGAGTGATGCCCTCTGAGTGATGCCCTCAGAGTGATGCCCTCAGAGTGATGTTCTCAGAGTGATGCCCTCATAGTGATGCCCTCAGAGTGATGCCCTCAGAACAACACCCTCAGAGCGATGTTCTCAGAGTGATGCCCTCAGTGATGCCCTCAGAGTGATGCCCTCAGAGTGATGTCCTGAGAGTAATGCCCTCAGAGTGATGTCCTCAGAGTGATGCCCTCAGAGTGATGCCCTCAGAACGATGCCCTCAGAGTGATGCCCTCAGAACGATGCCCTCAGAACAACACCCTGAGAGTGATGCCCTGAGAGTGATGCCCTGAGAGTGATGCCCTGAGAGTGATGCCCTCAGAGTGATGCCCTCAGAGTGATGCCCTCAGAGTGATGCCCTTAGAGTGATGCCCTCAGAGTGATGCCCTCAGAGTGATGCCCTCAGAGTGATGTTCTCAGAGTGATGTTCTCAGAGTGATGCCCTCAGAGTGATGCCCTCAGAACAACACCCTCAGAGTGATGTTCTCAGAGTGATGTTCTCAGAGTGATGCCCTCCGAGTGATGCCCTCTGAGTGATGCCCTCAGAGCGATGCCCTCAGAGTGATGTTCTCAGAGTGATGCCCTCAGAGTGATGCCCTCAGAGTGATGCCCTCAGAACAACACCCTCAGAGTGATGTTCTCAGAGTGATGCCCTCAGTGATGCCCTCAGAGTGATGCCCTCAGAGTGATGTCCTGAGAGTGATGCCCTCAGAGTGATGTCCTCAGAGTGATGCCCTCAGAGTGATGCCCTCAGAACGATGCCCTCAGAACGATGCCCTCAGAACGATGCCCTCAGAACGATGCCCTCAGAACAACACCCTCAGAACAACACCCTCAGTGATGCCCTGAGTGATGCCCTCAGAGTGATGCCCTCAGAGCGATGCCCTCAGAGTGATGCCCTAAGAACGATGCCCTAAGAACAACACCCTGAGAGTGATGCCCTGAGAGTGATGCCCTGAGAGTGATGCCCTGAGAGTGATGCCCTGAGAGTGATGCCCTGAGAGTGATGCCCTGAGAGTGATGCCCTCAGAGTGATGCCCTCAGAGTGATGCCCTCAGAGTGATGTTCTCAGAGTGATGTTCTCAGAGTGATGCCCTCAGAGTGATGCCCTCAGAACAACACCCTCAGAGTGATGTTCTCAGAGTGATGTTCTCAGAGTGATGCCCTCCGAGTGATGCCCTCCGAGTGATGCCCTCCGAGTGATGCCTTCAGAGTGATGCCCTCAGAGTGATGCCCTCAGAGTGATGCCCTCAGAACGATGCCCTCAGAACGATGCCCTCAGAACGATGCCCTCAGAAAGATGCCCTCAGAACAACACCCTCAGAGCGATAGCCTCAGTGATGCCCTCATTGATGCCCTTAAAGTAATGCCCTCAGAGTGAATCCCTCAGAGTGATGCCCTCAGAACGATCCCCTCAGAACAACACCCTCAGAACAACAACCACAGAGTGATGCCCTGAGAGTGATGCCCTGAGAGTGATGCCCTTAGAGCGATGCTCTCAGAGCGATGCCCTCAGAGTGATGCCTCAGAGTGATGCCCTCAGAGTGATGTTCATTCATCAACTTGTAGCAGCATTTCCCATATTGGTCTGTTTCATCTTTATTTTTATACCTGTGATCTTTGTTATTGTTCTATATAGTGATTTCTAAAAGAAGACACTGATGTAACACTTGGGACCTGTTTCAGTAGTTTCGTGACATGTCTAGATGGCGTCTGTAACACCATACGGACAGATCACAAGATTGCAGTCGATGACATACGGAGTTTCACTCACTTCTCGTAGGAATTAGGCAATGACACTTTAACATGAGTAGGGGATACATATAATCTATAATCGTTCCAGATATGAAGAAGATTAGCCACTTCGATCTTCTGAAATTTGCTAGTCTTTTTATGCTGTTGCTTGCACTGTTGGTGCCGCTGTTGATGTCTGTCCAGGCCTCGAGACTACTGAAACAGGTCCCTGGTGTTACAATTTATATTGTGACTTCTATACAACGATGATGATTAGTGACCAGAATATGTATCTGGCAATTTTATCCAAATAAAAAGCCCAATATAATCTACCGTAGTTGTAGGACCTCCAAACAAGAGCAGATTTCCATATAAGGAGGCACTCAGTGGGTCAGCGGCTGTCAGTCATTCCGAGGGGGCGGGGCTTAGTCCTCAAACGAACAGCTCATCTGGGAAGGGTAATGCCCTTTATATCTCTAGTGTGAGACGAAAACCTGTCACAGATGACGCGTTACTCTTTACTTTTGAAACAATAATTGGTGCAATGTGCATTGATTTCGCTGCCTTAGTCAGTAGTAAATCATTGCACTATGGGTTTCTAAAGAGGGTAATTAAACGTTTCTCTGAGCCTGAAATATGTCTGTGGTCCCACTGGTGATCCACTCAGGATAATGTAATGAATAGATGTAGTCATCACAATTAACCTTTATAATGATGTCATTTGCACACAGTAACTCATGTTTGTTTTTTGTCTTTTCAGGTAAGTGGCTCGTCTTCTTTTGTACAAACTTTATGTAGACTACATCGAGGTGAGTGGTTTAATTAATGAATAGTCTTCATGTGGTGTCTCCAGTTTACACAAGTATAAAAATAAATACTGGTCAAACACTGGGGGTTTAGAAATATGGAAAGTAGAGTCCCCTTTTATTATAGTGTATTGCTTTTTTCCGAGGCTTAAATTCGAGAGATCGTGTGTTATTTTAGATACGGAGTTTGCAGCTTGCGCAAGTAACTATGGGGACACTGGACTTTAATATTTAGTTCAAACATTCATATCCGAAGCATATTCAAAGGGACGCTAGGGTTTGTCATTTGAGCACCCGTACTCGTATATCGTTATTGAGCGAAAAGCAGACAGGTAAAGCTTTCGTTTCGGATTACAACGACAGTTTTAAAATGGATTGGTCGGGAATCATTTTAAAAATCTAGACTTGTCTCACTTTCCTTCAGAAGGTTCAAGTCGCCATATTGGTGTTATTCTAATTATATGAGGTCCTCGACTGATTTTGTCTTTTTTCTATTAGCTTGGCTCCATTTATTGACCAAATAAGTCCAATTTGTTTATGCTCAGAAACCCTTTAACATGTATCTATCCATCATTGAACAAAAGTGTGATCCACTATGCAACTTTTTTGCAATCCATCGCTGAACACTCACTGAAATAAGAAATATGTTATGACACCTCACTCATAGAAAAATGTTGAATCTTAATTTACCTTAGGCATGCATATGGATATACCTTTCAGAAAGTAGGATGAGGGCTGCACTAGAATTATTCTCCTTCTTTTCTTTCAAAACCAGTTTACACAAAATGACGTTAACACTGAGTTTTAACACAGCTAATATTGGATTCATAGATAGGTGTATCAATATCTCGAGTTTGCTCCCTTTTTAATATTGTATCCTTTCCTCCCTTTTTTCTCCCCCGAGCCTTTCTTGTCTGTTTAGTCTCCCGTTCGTAACTTAACTCTGTTTGGTAACGTTCTCCAAATAAATCCATCCCATGTACAGTATGCTGCTCTTTGCTCTGAGGTGTTGAGATTTTTTCACCCTCGAATGATGTTATTGTCGTAATAAGAGGCCATTGATTGGAGTTGTTGCCACAGTATAGGGCCATAGCCTTGTGTTTTTGTCATAATATGATACAATCGCTGAGAGTAAATCTGAGAGTATGAGTCTATGGAGTGTTATCATCAGCAGAATACAAGGCCCTTGCTTGGCAATGAAGTATTGCTATTGGCGGAATGCAAGGCTGTAGCTTGGTCATATTACCAATTTCCTATATACCCATTTCCGAACACTCTATAATTTCATACCACTGCTGGGGGTGCAGTAATTATCAGTTATGTATTGAGGGTGATGTTTTTGTCCCGGGCTGATGTTTTCGTACCGCGCTGACCACGTGATACAAAGAGCGCCGGGACGAAAACATAGCTGTTACAGTTACTCGATTAGGGTTGCCATTTTCTTGGGGCTATCAGAGGTAAAGAAATAACAGTTTTTATTGATATTTGAAGGTATATAGGAATATGGAAACCAAGTATCGGTAAGCAAAAGTCAAAGTTACTCAGTGAGGACCGGAAAAATTTGTCTGGTCCTAACATCGTAACTTTTAATTTTTGCTCACCAGAACAAAGTTGACCTCTATTCATAGTCTAAATATGATCAATAGTGCTATGGTCAGAATACAATATCGTGTTTGGTGTTGTAGTCACATCAAATTCTATGGATCTGGTGTCAGCGTACAAAACCATGGCTTGATGTTATTCATGAAAAGACAAGACCATGGCATGGTGTTATTGTCACACTGCAAGGCCATGGCTTGGAGTTGATGTCAGAATATTAAGTTATGGATTAATGGTTTTATTCGAATATGTGGCAGTCACTTATTGTTTCTCCCAGAATATAGGGTCGTGGTTAGTGTTATGGGCAAACTATGAAGCCAGCGCTTGTTCTTATCATCATAATACAGGGCCATTGCCTGGTATTATTGGCATATTATGAGGCTATGGGGTGGTATTATTGTCAAAGAACGAAGCCATGGAGTGGTGTTATCCTTCACCCTGTTCCATGCCCTCCTGCTTGATGAGGGCTCGGCGGAAATGACATATATTGACCTGGCCTGCACCCTAAGCGGATACATAAGACTGATGAGCCAGGATGTAATACGCAGGCGCAGCCATTCTCTGCAGCTCAGCGCCAATGGCGTCCTCAGATCTAGAATCTGTCTGAGTGATAAAAGAAGTCCCAGCGCTGATATCGGAAGTTACGCAGAAGCCTGTGCGTGACCCAACCTGCCGACTGAGGCACGTGGCATTAAGGGAATTCGCGAAGGTTTGCTGGCATTTCAATATATCTGTACAGTTTCATTGGGTGAATTGTTTATACTTTTACATAGAACTAGCGACTTCGTCGATTCTCCCTGGCCCTGGCGCCAGCGGGATGTACCACAATCTCACTAAAATGCTGTCGCGGCCATTAGCGGATGAACGGGAAACCTTTTGAACGCTGGTTTTGGAGTGAACCACAGAGTAAAGAGATATCTCTTTACTCTGTGAGTGAACCAGCGGAAGTTGGGATCTGATTGGTTTCTCACGAGAAAAGTAGATCAGAAAACTACAATAGTAAACTTTGATTTGGGCATGTCTCGAAATGAGTCTTAAGAGAAAAAGCATGTCTGTCTATCGATCTAGAAAAAGAAGAGCAGGTTCGAATTCAACCCTCCACGAGATTTCTGCTCTCAAGGGTCTTCAGTCTCCAAGCCTAAGTTTGGTTCACTCTGTCACTATGTGCGGGAACAACTCCAAGCAGATCCGACCAAAATCATAGTTTTTTAGATATGGTAGGTAATAAAAGAGAAGTTCGCATTGGTGGATTAGAGATGAGAGACTTTCGAAGGTCGGTACAATCGTAATCCCGAGAAGAGGATTCTCACATATCACGTCCGCAGGTGAAATCTCCACCAACAAATCCTCAACGCAGACAAAGGCACGTTGAGAGACGGTTCTAGGCATCCTAGAAAATTAATCACTGTAATTCTATACATCATGTTATATGGATATCTGAAACAGGAACACCTTAACAAAGACTTAGCTCTCGTCATTAAATATTGATAGGGGATAACAATGATCATACCCTGTGACTGACGTGCCCATTGTAAGTTTATGTTGTAAACCCTTATAGTGCCACGGCGATGCATGCAATGTTACAAAGAATTTGGCTTGCAAAGGTACTCTGGGGTAGCGCGATATTGGTCATATATAACGACTTGGACAATTGAGTCATTGAACTGCTATTGATATTGCAGGGTCGACACTATTCAGCTTTCAGATTTGTAGCCTATTTTTCTACCACCTCCATCCCTCCCCCTCGTCCCTGCACATCCATTGCCCTCTCTATCCCTCTCCTACACCCCACCGCCATAAGGCCCTCCTCTTACCCGTCTCTTTACCAGCCCATCCTCCTTGAGATCTCTCATTGACCCTCTCAACTATATCCCACCCTCCTACGATCCTTTCCTTTACCCTCTTCCCTTTATCCAACCCCTTTAAGGCCCTCCCCTTGCCTCACTCCTCTACACCCCACTCTCCCAGAGCCTACTCCTCCACCCCTTTTCCTGCAGCCCATCCTCCCAAAACCCGATCCCCCACCCCGTTCCTCTATACAACATACTTCCAGGGCCTACTACTCTACCCTTCTCTATTACACCCGCAATTTTAGGGCCCTCTCCTTGCCCTTTTCCCTTAGACCCCACCCTTATAGGCCCCTGCCCTTCACCCCTCCCCTTTTGTTCTCAGCACCTCGTCTTTACACACCCCCTACCTGCCCATGGCCCTTCCTCCCACCCCCTTCCCCCACACACCCCACCTCCAAGGGCTTGGTTCTCAACCCCTCCCGCTCCTCGCTGCCCCCGGCCCGGCCTTGATTGCTTCCCTCCATCCCATCAGTCCAACTTCAGGCGCCGGAAAATGAGGCGCGGCCACAGTTTGGGCGATGGCGGGTGAGAGCAGGCCTTTCAATATTCTTTCTCTGGCACCAAGACTCCCAAACCCCGCTCTCCCCCCACCACCCCGCACCTCTCCCCAGGCCTGCTCGCCGCCCGGTGTCGCTGCTCTGTTCCATCATAAGACCTAAGCTGATAACACCCCTCCCGCCAAGCTCCAAGCACAGTACATCCAATTTTCTGTCGCAATCAGGCGTTGAGCGTTGGTGAGCAGGTGGGTGGCGCGGTGCTTGGAGTGTGAGATGCTCGCCTTGGGGCCCTGCTCTGAGCAGATGGGTGGTTTTATGCTTGGCCAGTGAGTTGTTTACCCTGGGGACCCCATATATGAGCAGGTAGGGATCATCGGCTTGGAGAGTGAGCTGCTCTTGTCGGACCGAACCACCATGGGTAGGTTGGGTTCTGTAACTAATAGAGTGAATGTATGCGGAAATATATAGAACATGAGCAGGGGACTGACTACCCGCTTGGAGAGTTACATTAAAACCTGCCCTTGGGACTCCACCTTGAGCAGGTATATGAGCATCGAGAATGGCTTATTTCCCGAGGGACCTGCTGTATAGGACACGACAGCGCTTATATGCTGGGCGTGTGAGCTGCTGTCTATAGGCCTGGTACGAGTAGACGAGTAACATTTTTCTTTAGATAGTAAGCAGCTTTTTCAGCTGACCTCGTTTGTGGGATTCAAGTGACACTGACCAGATGTTTGTTCCATTGGCCATGCACCCACCCAAACCTCTGACCCGTCATTGGTCCGCAAGCAAAGGGATCCTATCATAATGTGTCTATCTGTTTGTGATAAGACAGAATTATACATGTAATGTTCATGTGAAATGGATGTGACCTGTGATCTATGTGTGATATGCCAGAATTATATACATGATGTCCATCTGAGGTAGGCTACTGAAGGGTAGAAGTATGACAAATGAACGATAATTTTTTTTTACATTCAATGTAAAGTTAATTTGTGTAGGATATAAGACAATAAATGTTGCGGTGAGCTTTAATATAAGAGAGGAGACAGGATGCTATCCCTCCTCATCTCTGGGCCAGGGAACCATAACCACCTCCATTTTGAGAATACTAAAGTTGTCGTTCTCCACTAGTGTGATGCAGAGCAATATGAACCAAGCGAAGCCGAGTCAATATCGCATAGAGCTCAATCGAGTTAGAGAATAATGACTGACCAAAATGAGTCGCTTTCTGTATCTAACTCACCCCTGTACATACTAAAGAAACAGACGACAAACTTAATATATGGGGACCATAGAGAATTCACTTTGATACTCGTAGGAGCATGGAGAATGAGTTACCAATGTTAGGCCTTTGGGACAAAGATACTAGGGTTGAGATAGAACTACAGTTAAGATAGATAGAGAGGAAATTGGATTAATCCTACATATATATTACGTTCCACTTTAAGTATGAACGTTATTAATATTGTCTCAGCTGCGATTGCTCTCGCTGACAACGTATTAATTCTCCGTAATGCCCTTATCCTCAACGAGTGTGTCCGTAAACAACACACATAGTGTGTGGGTGTGAAAACATGCAGGCACAGGCGTGATGATTCATAATCGTAACCAGGACGTGAGCGCCATGTTGTATTACTACGCCGGGTGTAGTCACACTGTGAGAAGGGAGGGTGTAAGATGAGAGAAACCAGTCACCCTGCTGTGACATGTCATGCACCTTATAAACACCCCGTGACAACATGGGGAGACGCCTTCGTGCTGACATGACTGACGGGTATATGTTAACCCTTTAAGGATGGCTGACAATGGCAGAACTACACACTTGGGGACGGCTACTAGTGACTGTATAGTTCTAGGGGACGTGGGTACTGTCCTCTGAACTCTAAAGTCGAAGGTTTATCATGTGATATAATATGCTATTATTAATACTTTTATTTCTATTATTTAGAATTCAAAACTACTATGTTACACCTACATTCTGTGAACATTTCAAGTTAATTGTTAAAATATTTCCTTTTGAAAAACAATTATATGAATATCCAGCAAATGATGCCTTAAGGTATCATCCGCCCCTGGCCGGTTGATGACTTAAGGTATCATCCGCCCTTAAAGGGTTAAACTGATGCATCTGATATCACATCTTATATGGCCAGATGTCATGGATCGTCGTCAAATAACCATTATTGCTTCTCCATTCAATAATAGGCTAAATTTAATAGATATTTATTATTTTATTGTGTTTTCTGGTCAGACTCAATCGGATCTTCCAGGGGAACCATGGTTTTGCCTATGTGGGATCATAAATAACGGAGATAGTAGGTCCAAACTACCTGAAACAGGGTGTTTTTTCATGATAAAATGACTAAACCATAATTGCAATAGTCAGCATTAGTAGAAAGAGTATAAAATGTTGACAATAACTGTTCTTAACTGGGTCCCCATAGGTTAAGGATTTTTTCAGACCATTTACACATTTTTGGGCAGGATAGTATACTCTCTCCATGGCAAAATGTACATGTGTAGTTTTAGTGTGGAAATGATTGACTCCCTAAAGAAGTAACCCTCCCAATATCTACATATAGCACAGACAGGAATAAAATACATCCTGGTAAGCCTTAACCTGTACCTATGTATATATGAAAAAAAATTATATCTAAATATACTATGATAGCACTGGGAGCCTATTCCCTTGGTTTGTGTAGTTTTTGTGTGGAAACGATTGACTCCCACCCTACAGTGATAGCTAACAAGTATATTATATTTGACTACTGTCCATTTCAAATAAATACCCCCTTATATCAAGGTAACTTCACATGGTACAAGCTTTCTTGTACTCCTTCCCTGTACATAGTTATGAACTCATATCTGGGAATGTGGAAACGATTGACTCCCTGTGGAAAGGATTGACCCCCTAGCTGATATTCATCTTAGTAAGGTTCAAAACAAAAAGAAAGAATACCTACTCAAACCAGTCATGGAGCTTATAAAAATATTGGATAATTAGCCTTAAAAATTAAATTTATCAGTATAATCTCTGCAGTGTTTAGAAAGAGGGAGTCAATCGTTTCCACATAGCATATATGGTCAATTCTCCCAGATCGTGATCGATGCCCACGTACGGTGACCAAAAATTCAAACTAGTTAGATCTTTATACAAATGTGGAAATATACAGTAGAAGACAATATTAGGCATGTGTAAAAGTTGGGAACACTAATCTTTATTGGAAATTATTTTTTAGCTGAATGAATTTAACCTTATAAGTCCTATGTCACCGTACGTGGGCAAGTGGGTTTCACAAGGCCTTAGGGGAAATATTGATTGTTATTTATAACCAGAATCAGATTTTCATTTTCAGAAAATGAAACTCTAATTATATTGAATAAATCAGAGTTGATTATTACTATTCAGAATATAATGCCCACGTACGGTGACGGGCCCATGTACGGTGACACACCTAAAAATACATGTATATTTCTTGGCATTAACATGCCTTAAGTATTTGTAAATTGCAGGTGTTAATGGTTCCATAATACTCTATTTTTGTATAAAATATTATTCAATAATATTGTAAATCTTCTTCCTTACATAAGCAAAACCTAATAATTTCTGCCCATGTACGGTGACCAAATAAAGTTCACCACCCATGTTCATTTAGCTGTGATATATTTGATGGAAGGATTACTTTATACACTCCAGATCTTATGAAACCTGTACACATACCTCCTTTATTTGGAGGATGAAAAAGTACCCCAAAAAGTAGTTTTCTATAAATTGTGTACCTTTTAATGTGGCTTGCCCATGTACGGTGACATACCCTTCACCACTGATTTTTTACACCTAGATTACATATAAATTTCCCCATTTAAACATTTATTAGGTTTTATAAGTTCTACAACACATTTGTGGGTATGAAACATTCAGAACTGATAAATATCTATAGTCACAAATTTATAAGAGGTCTTCAAAATCTGGTCATTGAGGTTTTGTCTATGAATTTTGAGCTAAAAATACCTATTTTAGGGATTTATCAATTTTCTTTCACGATAGAGGTACATGAAAGTGGGGTTCCCCTGACAGATCTTTCATTTCGCCATACTCTTATATTGTTTCTGATACTATAAAACAATGTTTAGATAAGAAAACGACCCTTTGAATTATTGGTCACCGTACGTGGGCCATCGATCACGATCTGGGAGAATTGACCATATGTACTACTAAATTTTGGCTCTGTGGTGCATGTTTATTATAGGTATTTAACCTACCCTCATACATCCAACATATTCCCCACCCACTGTACTATTCTCATACAAAAGGTTTTAACCATACTCCTAACTTTATTTTTGACCCCTGTCACTGCCCATTTGACGACGATCCGTGACATCCGGCCATATGTGGTACACTCAGTCGCAGGGAAGCCAGTACCTCCACTCTGAGACTGGAGGTACCGGCTCGCAAGCCCATAAAGTCACACAGTATGAACTGGCCTTTATCTGGCAGTAATCAACTAGAAGAGATAACAGCTGACCACCCGACTGGGGCGGCGATGGGCAGCGGCAATCAATATCGTCCAACTCATCGCTGCTCTACATGGTAAGAAGTATCACGTTCCACTGGGAAGGTTATCCATGCTGGTCTAGTCTGATATGCATGGTAGACGTCACATAAAATAAGTCACTATACCCTGCCATGACATGGTCCAATATCCGTGACAACTATGAAATAAGATAAGTCACCATACCCTGATATGGCATTGTCCAACTATGAGAAACAAAAGGTCACTATACCCTGCCATGACATGGTCCAATATTCATGGCAACTATGAGATAAAATAAGTGGCTATACCTTGCCATGGCATTCTCCAGTATCTATGACAACTATGAGATAAGATAAGTTACTATACTCTGCAATGACATGGTCCAATATCCATGACAACTATGAGATAAGATAAGTTACTATACCCTGCCATGGCATTGCCCAGTATCTATGACAACTATGAGATAAGATAAGTTACTATACCCTGCAATGACATGGTCCAATATCCATGACAACTATGAGATTAAATAAGTCACTATCACTGCCATGGCATGGTTAAATATCTATGACCACTATGAGAAACAATAAGCCGCTACGCTAAGTCACTATACCTTACAGGTATTTTTAAAGTCATTGTAGAAAGAGGATGTCAGGATAGACAATTGACAGTCATTGGGTAGATTCAGTCGATTTCCAGACTAACAGCAGAAAATAAGACCGAAGATAGACATGAAAGAAACCGAGTGGAATAGGAGTAATCAAGAAGCCTGCTGTACATGTTATCATGTAATCAATTCATACATTGTACAATGCAAGTTGGTGTGTGACACTGATACATGCCATACCCTTGTTCAGGATGGTGAAAACAGATGGGTTTTTTTCTTCAGTTCGTGTGGGACACACTTAGATAAGGTGCGTCGTTTAGTATCTCAGGTGTTAAGTTTACTACCTCAGTAGCATATTTGGACCTCCCCGCAGAACTGATTGGTTCGCTGGGCACCAAGTTATGTCCAGCTTCATATAAGTACGACTCAAAGTTTCGAGAAAGATGTAGTCAGTTCTTTATCTAATGAAAGGTGATTTCTGTGAGACGTCATTGCACATTGTGGTAATTACTTCATCTCCTCCTCATTATCATGAACATCCTATATATACATATGTCTATTGTATATCTGGATGGTAGTCTTACAGTCATGTGTATGTACAAGGTATCAGAATGTCAGGACTTCCTACTGGTTCAGCAAATGGTATTTTATACCCTCTGAAGCTTAAATAAACAGTTGAAGTAGTGAAAACACAAAAAACCAGACACAGTTGATTTCTTTTAAATACAGTTGTATTACAACCAAGATGACAATGTTGTTGGTGATGAGGGGTATGAAAATTGGACACGACGTTTCGTGCTAGTTCATAGCACTTCTTCAGGTGATCTTAAATAAACAACAACAACAACAAACACACGTAAAACTCAGTCATTTTAAACTACCCATAATATGATATTTGTGACTGTTTAGAGTTGTTATGAAATGCTCTGATGACTGTCAGTGAATTAATGCATCAACTTCTGGAAAAAGAAGACAAGCTGCATCCCAATGAATAGCTTATAGAAATGAACAAGAAATGGGTTTCTGGTTAAATTAGCTTTTGATCACGAAATGCTGTATTCTTGTTATTTAGAATGTCCACAACAAAAGTCGTCAATCCCAGAATGTACCCAAGTGTTTACACTGAGGACTAACTTTACACAGAATCGCTGCCCATGTAGACGACTAATTCAAACCGGCTTGAAATAGTCGCGGGCATCAGAGCTTGTACAACAGTCTTCAGGTGGTGCTGAATTGTGGAATCTGATATAACCAGACGATATGCAGTCGGCACAAGCTTAGCGTTCACATTAGACGATTTTTATCAATTTACTACTGAAAGTCGTCAGGAGGTGCAAAACACCAGAATCGCTGGCCAGAATCTAGTGTAGTGCCCAGTCACACTGGCGCAAAAACGGCGTTTTTCCATGTACGCATGTCTATGTTCCTCAAAATATGTTGCAAAACGCAGAGATACGTAAAGGAATGTTGGAATGCGCCGAAAAACGCCACAATACGTACAGAAGCGTAAATAAGCATTGATGAACGTTGAGAAGCGTACCAAAACGTTAAAGCAAAGCAAACAAATGCGTTCCAAATCTGTAGCCACAAATTCAAATATGTAGAAGAAATGCCAAATTTTACGCCAGTGTGACTGGGACATAATGGCAAGGTAAACAACAAATGCCAGCAGACGACACTAGGCGTGTCTAGTCACACTGTCTTGGCGTTGTTTCGCGAGACCCGCCCACGCCCACGCATTGCCCAGCTCTACCTTTGACCAGACGAGAGCAGGGTCTGAGCTTGGGGTCCCCTCCCCCGCCATCACCCATCCACCCGCACGCCCGCCTCCCTCTTCACACACTCCAGCATCAGCTCCCGCCTCCCGCACCCCACATCCCAACCGTGTGATGCCCTCAGAGTGATGCCCTCAGAGTGATGCCCTCGAATGATGCCCTCAGAGCGATGCCCTTAGAACAATGCCCTCAGAACAACACCCTCAGAGCGATGCCCTCAGAGTGATGCCCTCAGAGTGATGCTCTCAAAGTGATGCCCTCAGAGTAAAGCCCTCAGAGCGATGCCCTCTGAGCGATTGCCCTTTGAGCGATTCCCTCAGAGAGATGCCCTCAGAGCGATGCCCTAAGAGCGATGCTCTCAGAGCGATGCCCTCAGAGCGATGCCCTCAGAGTGAATCCCTCAGAACGATGCCCTCAGAGCGATGCTCTCAGAGCGATGCCCTCAGAACAATGCCCTCAGAGAGATGCCCTCACAGCGATGCCCTCAGAGCGATGCTCTCAGAGCGATGCCCTCAGAGCGATGCCCTCAGAGTGAATCCCTCAAAGTGATGCCCTCAGAACGATGCCCTCAGAACGATGCCCTCAGAACAACAGAGTGATGCCCTGAGAGTGATGCCCTGAGAGTGATGCCCTGAGAGTGATGCCCTGAGTGATGCCCTGAGAGTGATGCCCTGAGAGTGATGCCCTGAGAGTGATGCCCTCAGAACGATGCCCTCAGAACGATGCCCTCAGAACGATGCCCTCAGAACGATGCCCTGAGAGTGATGTTCTCAGTGATGCCCCGAGAGTGATGCCCTGAGAGTGATGCCCTGAGAGTGATGCCCTGCGAGTGATGCCCTGAGAGTGATGCCCTGAGAGTGATGCCTTCAGAGTGATGTTCTCAGAGTGATGCCCTCAGAGTGATGCCCTCAGAGTGATGCCTTCAGAGTGATGCCCTCAGAGTGATGCCCTCAGAGTGATGCCCTTAGAACAACACCCTGAGAGTGATGCCCTAAGAGTGATGCCCTAAGAGTGATGCCCTAAGAGTGATGCCCTGAGAGTGATGCCCTGAGAGTGATGCCCTGATAGTGATGCCCTCAGAACGATGCCCTCAGAATGATGCCCTTATACTGATGCCCTTATACTGATGCCCTGAGAGTGATGCCCTGAGAGTGATGCCCTGAGAGTGATGCCCTGAGAGTGATGCCCTGAGAGTGATGCCCTGAGAGTGATGCCCTGAGAGTGATGCCTTCTGAATTATGCCCTGAGAGTGATGCCCTGAGAGTGATGCCCTGAGTGATGTCCTCAGAGTGATGCCCTCTGAGTGATGCCCTCTGAGTGATGCCCTCAGAGTGATGCCCTCAGAACGATGCCCTCAGAGTGATGCCCTCAGAACGATGCCCTCAGAACAACACCCTGAGAGTGATGCCCTGAGAGTGATGCCCTGAGAGTGATGCCCTCAGAGTGATGCCCTCAGAGTGATGCCCTCAGAGTGATGCCCTCAGAGTGATGCCCTTAGAGTGATGCCCTCAGAGTGATGCCCTCAGAGTGATGCCCTCAGAGTGATGTTCTCAGAGTGATGTTCTCAGAGTGATGCCCTCAGAGTGATGCCCTCAGAACAACACCCTCAGAGTGATGTTCTCAGAGTGATGTTCTCAGAGTGATGCCCTCCGAGTGATGCCCTCTGAGTGATGCCCTCAGAGTGATGCCCTCAGAGTGATGTTCTCAGAGTGATGCCCTCAGAGTGATGCCCTCAGAGTGATGCCCTCAGAACAACACCCTCAGAGTGATGTTCTCAGAGTGATGCCCTCAGTGATGCCCTCAGAGTGATGCCCTCAGAGTGATGTCCTGAGAGTGATGCCCTCAGAGTGATGTCCTCAGAGTGATGCCCTCAGAGTGATGCCCTCAGAACGATGCCCTCAGAACGATGCCCTCAGAACGATGCCCTCAGAACGATGCCCTCAGAACAACACCCTCAGAACAACACCCTCAGTGATGCCCTGAGTGATGCCCTCAGAGTGATGCCCTCAGAGCGATGCCCTCAGAGTGATGCCCTCAGAACGATGCCCTCAGAACAACACCCTGAGAGTGATGCCCTGAGAGTGATGCCCTGAGAGTGATGCCCTCAGAGTGATGCCCTCAGAGTGATGCCCTCAGAGTGATGCCCTCAGAGTGATGCCCTCAGAGTGATGTTCTCAGAGTGATGTTCTCAGAGTGATGCCCTCAGAGTGATGCCCTCAGAACAACACCCTCAGAGTGATGTTCTCAGAGTGATGTTCTCAGAGTGATGCCCTCCGAGTGATGCCCTCCGAGTGATGCCCTCCGAGTGATGCCTTCAGAGTGATGCCCTCAGAGTGATGCCCTCAGAGTGATGCCCTCAGAACGATGCCCTCAGAACGATGCCCTCAGAACGATGCCCTCAGAAAGATGCCCTCAGAACAACACCCTCAGAGCGATAGCCTGTGATGCCCTCATTGATGCCCTTAAAGTAATGCCCTCAGAGTGAATCCCTCAGAGTGATGCCCTCAGAACGATCCCCTCAGAACAACACCCTCAGAACAACAACCTCAGAGTGATGCCCTGAGAGTGATGCCCTGAGAGTGATGCCCTTAGAGCGATGCTCTCAGAGCGATGCCCTCAGAGTGATGCCTCAGAGTGATGCCCTCAGAGTGATGTTCATTCATCAACTTGTAGCAGCATTTCCCATATTGGTCTGTTTCATCTTTATTTTTATACCTGTGATCTTTGTTATTGTTCTATATAGTGATTTCTAAAAGAAGACACTGATGTAACACTTGGGACCTGTTTCAGTAGTTTCGTGACATGTCTAGATGGCGTCTGTAACACCATACGGACAGATCACAAGATTGCAGTCGATGACATACGGAGTTTCACTCACTTCTCGTAGGAATTAGGCAATGACACTTTAACATGAGTAGGGGATACATATAATCTATAATCGTTCCAGATATGAAGAAGATTAGCCACTTCGATCTTCTGAAATTTGCTAGTCTTTTTATGCTGTTGCTTGCACTGTTGGTGCCGCTGTTGATGTCTGTCCAGGCCTCGAGACTACTGAAACAGGTCCCTGGTGTTACAATTTATATTGTGACTTCTATACAACGATGATGATTAGTGACCAGAATATGTATCTGGCAATTTTATCCAAATAAAAAGCCCAATATAATCTACCGTAGTTGTAGGACCTCCAAACAAGAGCAGATTTCCATATAAGGAGGCACTCAGTGGGTCAGCGGCTGTCAGTCATTCCGAGGGGGCGGGGCTTAGTCCTCAAACGAACAGCTCATCTGGGAAGGGTAATGCCCTTTATATCTCTAGTGTGAGACGAAAACCTGTCACAGATGACGCGTTACTCTTTACTTTTGAAACAATAATTGGTGCAATGTGCATTGATTTCGCTGCCTTAGTCAGTAGTAAATCTTTGCACTATGGGTTTCTAAAGAGGGTAATTAAACGTTTCTCTGAGCCTGAAATATGTCTGTGGTCCCACTGGTGATCCACTCAGGATAATGTAATGAATAGATGTAGTCATCACAATTAACCTTTATAATGATGTCATTTGCACACAGTAACTCATGTTTGTTTTTTGTCTTTTCAGGTAAGTGGCTCGTCTTCTTTTGTACAAACTTTATGTAGACTACATCGAGGTGAGTGGTTTAATTAATGAATAGTCTTCATGTGGTGTCTCCAGTTTACACAAGTATAAAAATAAATACTGGTCAAACACTGGGGGTTTAGAAATATGGAAAGTAGAGTCCCCTTTTATTATAGTGTATTGCTTTTTTCCGAGGCTTAAATTCGAGAGATCGTGTGTTATTTTAGATACGGAGTTTGCAGCTTGCGCAAGTAACTATGGGGACACTGGACTTTAATATTTAGTTCAAACATTCATATCCGAAGCATATTCAAAGGGACGCTAGGGTTTGTCATTTGAGCACCCGTACTCGTATATCGTTATTGAGCGAAAAGCAGACAGGTAAAGCTTTCGTTTCGGATTACAACGACAGTTTTAAAATGGATTGGTCGGGAATCATTTTAAAAATCTAGACTTGTCTCACTTTCCTTCAGAAGGTTCAAGTCGCCATATTGGTGTTATTCTAATTATATGAGGTCCTCGACTGATTTTGTCTTTTTTCTATTAGCTTGGCTCCATTTATTGACCAAATAAGTCCAATTTGTTTATGCTCAGAAACCCTTTAACATGTATCTATCCATCATTGAACAAAAGTGTGATCCACTATGCAACTTTTTTGCAATCCATCGCTGAACACTCACTGAAATAAGAAATATGTTATGACACCTCACTCATAGAAAAATGTTGAATCTTAATTTACCTTAGGCATGCATATGGATATACCTTTCAGAAAGTAGGATGAGGGCTGCACTAGAATTATTCTCCTTCTTTTCTTTCAAAACCAGTTTACACAAAATGACGTTAACACTGAGTTTTAACACAGCTAATATTGGATTCATAGATAGGTGTATCAATATCTCGAGTTTGCTCCCTTTTTAATATTGTATCCTTTCCTCCCTTTTTTCTCCCCCGAGCCTTTCTTGTCTGTTTAGTCTCCCGTTCGTAACTTAACTCTGTTTGGTAACGTTCTCCAAATAAATCCATCCCATGTACAGTATGCTGCTCTTTGCTCTGAGGTGTTGAGATTTTTTCACCCTCGAATGATGTTATTGTCGTAATAAGAGGCCATTGATTGGAGTTGTTGCCACAGTATAGGGCCATAGCCTTGTGTTTTTGTCATAATATGATACAATCGCTGAGAGTAAATCTGAGAGTATGAGTCTATGGAGTGTTATCATCAGCAGAATACAAGGCCCTTGCTTGGCAATGAAGTATTGCTATTGGCGGAATGCAAGGCTGTAGCTTGGTCATATTACCAATTTCCTATATACCCATTTCCGAACACTCTATAATTTCATACCACTGCTGGGGGTGCAGTAATTATCAGTTATGTATTGAGGGTGATGTTTTTGTCCCGGGCTGATGTTTTCGTACCGCGCTGACCACGTGATACAAAGAGCGCCGGGACGAAAACATAGCTGTTACAGTTACTCGATTAGGGTTGCCATTTTCTTGGGGCTATCAGAGGTAAAGAAATAACAGTTTTTATTGATATTTGAAGGTATATAGGAATATGGAAACCAAGTATCGGTAAGCAAAAGTCAAAGTTACTCAGTGAGGACCGGAAAAATTTGTCTGGTCCTAACATCGTAACTTTTAATTTTTGCTCACCAGAACAAAGTTGACCTCTATTCATAGTCTAAATATGATCAATAGTGCTATGGTCAGAATACAATATCGTGTTTGGTGTTGTAGTCACATCAAATTCTATGGATCTGGTGTCAGCGTACAAAACCATGGCTTGATGTTATTCATGAAAAGACAAGACCATGGCATGGTGTTATTGTCACACTGCAAGGCCATGGCTTGGAGTTGATGTCAGAATATTAAGTTATGGATTAATGGTTTTATTCGAATATGTGGCAGTCACTTATTGTTTCTCCCAGAATATAGGGTCGTGGTTAGTGTTATGGGCAAACTATGAAGCCAGCGCTTGTTCTTATCATCATAATACAGGGCCATTGCCTGGTATTATTGGCATATTATGAGGCTATGGGGTGGTATTATTGTCAAAGAACGAAGCCATGGAGTGGTGTTATCCTTCACCCTGTTCCATGCCCTCCTGCTTGATGAGGGCTCGGCGGAAATGACATATATTGACCTGGCCTGCACCCTAAGCGGATACATAAGACTGATGAGCCAGGATGTAATACGCAGGCGCAGCCATTCTCTGCAGCTCAGCGCCAATGGCGTCCTCAGATCTAGAATCTGTCTGAGTGATAAAAGAAGTCCCAGCGCTGATATCGGAAGTTACGCAGAAGCCTGTGCGTGACCCAACCCGCCGACTGAGGCACGTGGCATTAAGGGAATTCGCGAAGGTTTGCTGGCATTTCAATATATCTGTACAGTTTCATTGGGTGAATTGTTTATACTTTTACATAGAACTAGCGACTTCGTCGATTCTCCCTGGCCCTGGCGCCAGCGGGATGTACCACAATCTCACTAAAATGCTGTCGCGGCCATTAGCGGATGAACGGGAAACCTTTTGAACGCTGGTTTTGGAGTGAACCACAGAGTAAAGAGATATCTCTTTACTCTGTGAGTGAACCAGCGGAAGTTGGGATCTGATTGGTTTCTCACGAGAAAAGTAGATCAGAAAACTACAATAGTAAACTTTGATTTGGGCATGTCTCGAAATGAGTCTTAAGAGAAAAAGCATGTCTGTCTATCGATCTAGAAAAAGAAGAGCAGGTTCGAATTCAACCCTCCACGAGATTTCTGCTCTCAAGGGTCTTCAGTCTCCAAGCCTAAGTTTGGTTCACTCTGTCACTATGTGCGGGAACAACTCCAAGCAGATCCGACCAAAATCATAGTTTTTTAGATATGGTAGGTAATAAAAGAGAAGTTCGCATTGGTGGATTAGAGATGAGAGACTTTCGAAGGTCGGTACAATCGTAATCCCGAGAAGAGGATTCTCACATATCACGTCCGCAGGTGAAATCTCCACCAACAAATCCTCAACGCAGACAAAGGCACGTTGAGAGACGGTTCTAGGCATCCTAGAAAATTAATCACTGTAATTCTATACATCATGTTATATGGATATCTGAAACAGGAACACCTTAACAAAGACTTAGCTCTCGTCATTAAATATTGATAGGGGATAACAATGATCATACCCTGTGACTGACGTGCCCATTGTAAGTTTATGTTGTAAACCCTTATAGTGCCACGGCAATGCATGCAATGTTACAAAGAATTTGGCTTGCAAAGGTACTCTGGGGTAGCGCGATATTGGTCATATATAACGACTTGGACAATTGAGTCATTGAACTGCTATTGATATTGCAGGGTCGACACTATTCAGCTTTCAGATTTGTAGCCTATTTTTCTACCACCTCCATCCCTCCCCCTCGTCCCTGCACATCCATTGCCCTCTCTATCCCTCTCCTACACCCCACCGCCATAAGGCCCTCCTCTTACCCGTCTCTTTACCAGCCCATCCTCCTTGAGATCTCTCATTGACCCTCTCAACTATATCCCACCCTCCTACGATCCTTTCCTTTACCCTCTTCCCTTTATCCAACCCCTTTAAGGCCCTCCCCTTGCCTCACTCCTCTACACCCCACTCTCCCAGAGCCTACTCCTCCACCCCTTTTCCTGCAGCCCATCCTCCCAAAACCCGATCCCCCACCCCGTTCCTCTATACAACATACTTCCAGGGCCTACTACTCTACCCTTCTCTATTACACCCGCAATTTTAGGGCCCTCTCCTTGCCCTTTTCCCTTAGACCCCACCCTTATAGGCCCCTGCCCTTCACCCCTCCCCTTTTGTTCTCAGCACCTCGTCTTTACACACCCCCTACCTGCCCATGGCCCTTCCTCCCACCCCCTTCCCCCACACACCCCACCTCCAAGGGCTTGGTTCTCAACCCCTCCCGCTCCTCGCTGCCCCCGGCCCGGCCTTGATTGCTTCCCTCCATCCCATCAGTCCAACTTCAGGCGCCGGAAAATGAGGCGCGGCCACAGTTTGGGCGATGGCGGGTGAGAGCAGGCCTTTCAATATTCTTTCTCTGGCACCAAGACTCCCAAACCCCGCTCTCCCCCCACCACCCCGCACCTCTCCCCAGGCCTGCTCGCCGCCCGGTGTCGCTGCTCTGTTCCATCATAAGACCTAAGCTGATAACACCCCTCCCGCCAAGCTCCAAGCACAGTACATCCAATTTTCTGTCGCAATCAGGCGTTGAGCGTTGGTGAGCAGGTGGGTGGCGCGGTGCTTGGAGTGTGAGATGCTCGCCTTGGGGCCCTGCTCTGAGCAGATGGGTGGTTTTATGCTTGGCCAGTGAGTTGTTTACCCTGGGGACCCCATATATGAGCAGGTAGGGATCATCGGCTTGGAGAGTGAGCTGCTCTTGTCGGACCGAACCACCATGGGTAGGTTGGGTTCTGTAACTAATAGAGTGAATGTATGCGGAAATATATAGAACATGAGCAGGGGACTGACTACCCGCTTGGAGAGTTACATTAAAACCTGCCCTTGGGACTCCACCTTGAGCAGGTATATGAGCATCGAGAATGGCTTATTTCCCGAGGGACCTGCTGTATAGGACACGACAGCGCTTATATGCTGGGCGTGTGAGCTGCTGTCTATAGGCCTGGTACGAGTAGACGAGTAACATTTTTCTTTAGATAGTAAGCAGCTTTTTCAGCTGACCTCGTTTGTGGGATTCAAGTGACACTGACCAGATGTTTGTTCCATTGGCCATGCACCCACCCAAACCTCTGACCCGTCATTGGTCCGCAAGCAAAGGGATCCTATCATAATGTGTCTATCTGTTTGTGATAAGACAGAATTATACATGTAATGTTCATGTGAAATGGATGTGACCTGTGATCTATGTGTGATATGCCAGAATTATATACATGATGTCCATCTGAGGTAGGCTACTGAAGGGTAGAAGTATGACAAATGAACGATAATTTTTTTTTACATTCAATGTAAAGTTAATTTGTGTAGGATATAAGACAATAAATGTTGCGGTGAGCTTTAATATAAGAGAGGAGACAGGATGCTATCCCTCCTCATCTCTGGGCCAGGGAACCATAACCACCTCCATTTTGAGAATACTAAAGTTGTCGTTCTCCACTAGTGTGATGCAGAGCAATATGAACCAAGCGAAGCCGAGTCAATATCGCATAGAGCTCAATCGAGTTAGAGAATAATGACTGACCAAAATGAGTCGCTTTCTGTATCTAACTCACCCCTGTACATACTAAAGAAACAGACGACAAACTTAATATATGGGGACCATAGAGAATTCACTTTGATACTCGTAGGAGCATGGAGAATGAGTTACCAATGTTAGGCCTTTGGGACAAAGATACTAGGGTTGAGATAGAACTACAGTTAAGATAGATAGAGAGGAAATTGGATTAATCCTACATATATATTACGTTCCACTTTAAGTATGAACGTTATTAATATTGTCTCAGCTGCGATTGCTCTCGCTGACAACGTATTAATTCTCCGTAATGCCCTTATCCTCAACGAGTGTGTCCGTAAACAACACACATAGTGTGTGGGTGTGAAAACATGCAGGCACAGGCGTGATGATTCATAATCGTAACCAGGACGTGAGCGCCATGTTGTATTACTACGCCGGGTGTAGTCACACTGTGAGAAGGGAGGGTGTAAGATGAGAGAAACCAGTCACCCTGCTGTGACATGTCATGCACCTTATAAACACCCCGTGACAACATGGGGAGACGCCTTCGTGCTGACATGACTGACGGGTATATGTTAACCCTTTAAGGATGGCTGACAATGGCAGAACTACACACTTGGGGACGGCTACTAGTGACTGTATAGTTCTAGGGGACGTGGGTACTGTCCTCTGAACTCTAAAGTCGAAGGTTTATCATGTGATATAATATGCTATTATTAATACTTTTATTTCTATTATTTAGAATTCAAAACTACTATGTTACACCTACATTCTGTGAACATTTCAAGTTAATTGTTAAAATATTTCCTTTTGAAAAACAATTATATGAATATCCAGCAAATGATGCCTTAAGGTATCATCCGCCCCTGGCCGGTTGATGACTTAAGGTATCATCCGCCCTTAAAGGGTTAAACTGATGCATCTGATATCACATCTTATATGGCCAGATGTCATGGATCGTCGTCAAATAACCATTATTGCTTCTCCATTCAATAATAGGCTAAATTTAATAGATATTTATTATTTTATTGTGTTTTCTGGTCAGACTCAATCGGATCTTCCAGGGGAACCATGGTTTTGCCTATGTGGGATCATAAATAACGGAGATAGTAGGTCCAAACTACCTGAAACAGGGTGTTTTTTCATGATAAAATGACTAAACCATAATTGCAATAGTCAGCATTAGTAGAAAGAGTATAAAATGTTGACAATAACTGTTCTTAACTGGGTCCCCATAGGTTAAGGATTTTTTCAGACCATTTACACATTTTTGGGCAGGATAGTATACTCTCTCCATGGCAAAATGTACATGTGTAGTTTTAGTGTGGAAATGATTGACTCCCTAAAGAAGTAACCCTCCCAATATCTACATATAGCACAGACAGGAATAAAATACATCCTGGTAAGCCTTAACCTGTACCTATGTATATATGAAAAAAAATTATATCTAAATATACTATGATAGCACTGGGAGCCTATTCCCTTGGTTTGTGTAGTTTTTGTGTGGAAACGATTGACTCCCACCCTACAGTGATAGCTAACAAGTATATTATATTTGACTACTGTCCATTTCAAATAAATACCCCCTTATATCAAGGTAACTTCACATGGTACAAGCTTTCTTGTACTCCTTCCCTGTACATAGTTATGAACTCATATCTGGGAATGTGGAAACGATTGACTCCCTGTGGAAAGGATTGACCCCCTAGCTGATATTCATCTTAGTAAGGTTCAAAACAAAAAGAAAGAATACCTACTCAAACCAGTCATGGAGCTTATAAAAATATTGGATAATTAGCCTTAAAAATTAAATTTATCAGTATAATCTCTGCAGTGTTTAGAAAGAGGGAGTCAATCGTTTCCACATAGCATATATGTACTACTAAATTTTGGCTCTGTGGTGCATGTTTATTATAGGTATTTAACCTACCCTCATACATCCAACATATTCCCCACCCACTGTACTATTCTCATACAAAAGGTTTTAACCATACTCCTAACTTTATTTTTGACCCCTGTCACTGCCCATTTGACGACGATCCGTGACATCCGGCCATATGTGGTACACTCAGTCGCAGGGAAGCCAGTACCTCCACTCTGAGACTGGAGGTACCGGCTCGCAAGCCCATAAAGTCACACAGTATGAACTGGCCTTTATCTGGCAGTAATCAACTAGAAGAGATAACAGCTGACCACCCGACTGGGGCGGCGATGGGCAGCGGCAATCAATATCGTCCAACTCATCGCTGCTCTACATGGTAAGAAGTATCACGTTCCACTGGGAAGGTTATCCATGCTGGTCTAGTCTGATATGCATGGTAGACGTCACATAAAATAAGTCACTATACCCTGCCATGACATGGTCCAATATCCGTGACAACTATGAAATAAGATAAGTCACCATACCCTGATATGGCATTGTCCAACTATGAGAAACAAAAGGTCACTATACCCTGCCATGACATGGTCCAATATTCATGGCAACTATGAGATAAAATAAGTGGCTATACCTTGCCATGGCATTCTCCAGTATCTATGACAACTATGAGATAAGATAAGTTACTATACTCTGCAATGACATGGTCCAATATCCATGACAACTATGAGATAAGATAAGTTACTATACCCTGCCATGGCATTGCCCAGTATCTATGACAACTATGAGATAAGATAAGTTACTATACCCTGCAATGACATGGTCCAATATCCATGACAACTATGAGATTAAATAAGTCACTATCACTGCCATGGCATGGTTAAATATCTATGACCACTATGAGAAACAATAAGCCGCTACGCTAAGTCACTATACCTTACAGGTATTTTTAAAGTCATTGTAGAAAGAGGATGTCAGGATAGACAATTGACAGTCATTGGGTAGATTCAGTCGATTTCCAGACTAACAGCAGAAAATAAGACCGAAGATAGACATGAAAGAAACCGAGTGGAATAGGAGTAATCAAGAAGCCTGCTGTACATGTTATCATGTAATCAATTCATACATTGTACAATGCAAGTTGGTGTGTGACACTGATACATGCCATACCCTTGTTCAGGATGGTGAAAACAGATGGGTTTTTTTCTTCAGTTCGTGTGGGACACACTTAGATAAGGTGCGTCGTTTAGTATCTCAGGTGTTAAGTTTACTACCTCAGTAGCATATTTGGACCTCCCCGCAGAACTGATTGGTTCGCTGGGCACCAAGTTATGTCCAGCTTCATATAAGTACGACTCAAAGTTTCGAGAAAGATGTAGTCAGTTCTTTATCTAATGAAAGGTGATTTCTGTGAGACGTCATTGCACATTGTGGTAATTACTTCATCTCCTCCTCATTATCATGAACATCCTATATATACATATGTCTATTGTATATCTGGATGGTAGTCTTACAGTCATGTGTATGTACAAGGTATCAGAATGTCAGGACTTCCTACTGGTTCAGCAAATGGTATTTTATACCCTCTGAAGCTTAAATAAACAGTTGAAGTAGTGAAAACACAAAAAAACAGACACAGTTGATTTCTTTTAAATACAGTTGTATTACAACCAAGATGACAATGTTGTTGGTGATGAGGGGTATGAAAATTGGACACGACGTTTCGTGCTAGTTCATAGCACTTCTTCAGGTGATCTTAAATAAACAACAACAACAACAAACACACGTAAAACTCAGTCATTTTAAACTACCCATAATATGATATTTGTGACTGTTTAGAGTTGTTATGAAATGCTCTGATGACTGTCAGTGAATTAATGCATCAACTTCTGGAAAAAGAAGACAAGCTGCATCCCAATGAATAGCTTATAGAAATGAACAAGAAATGGGTTTCTGGTTAAATTAGCTTTTGATCACGAAATGCTGTATTCTTGTTATTTAGAATGTCCACAACAAAAGTCGTCAATCCCAGAATGTACCCAAGTGTTTACACTGAGGACTAACTTTACACAGAATCGCTGCCCATGTAGACGACTAATTCAAACCGGCTTGAAATAGTCGCGGGCATCAGAGCTTGTACAACAGTCTTCAGGTGGTGCTGAATTGTGGAATCTGATATAACCAGACGATATGCAGTCGGCACAAGCTTAGCGTTCACATTAGACGATTTTTATCAATTTACTACTGAAAGTCGTCAGGAGGTGCAAAACACCAGAATCGCTGGCCAGAATCTAGTGTAGTGCCCAGTCACACTGGCGCAAAAACGGCGTTTTTCCATGTACGCATGTCTATGTTCCTCAAAATATGTTGCAAAACGCAGAGATACGTAAAGGAATGTTGGAATGCGCCGAAAAACGCCACAATACGTACAGAAGCGTAAATAAGCATTGATGAACGTTGAGAAGCGTACCAAAACGTTAAAGCAAAGCAAACAAATGCGTTCCAAATCTGTAGCCACAAATTCAAATATGTAGAAGAAATGCCAAATTTTACGCCAGTGTGACTGGGACATAATGGCAAGGTAAACAACAAATGCCAGCAGACGACACTAGGCGTGTCTAGTCACACTGTCTTGGCGTTGTTTCGCGAGACCCGCCCACGCCCACGCATTGCCCAGCTCTACCTTTGACCAGACGAGAGCAGGGTCTGAGCTTGGGGTCCCCTCCCCCGCCATCACCCATCCACCCGCACGCCCGCCTCCCTCTTCACACACTCCAGCATCAGCTCCCGCCTCCCACACCCCACATCCCAACCGTGTGATGCCCTCAGAGTGATGCCCTCAGAGTGATGCCCTCGAATGATGCCCTCAGAGCGATGCCCTTAGAACAATGCCCTCAGAACAACACCCTCAGAGCGATGCCCTCAGAGTGATGCCCTCAGAGTGATGCTCTCAAAGTGATGCCCTCAGAGTAAAGCCCTCAGAGCGATGCCCTCTGAGCGATTGCCCTTTGAGCGATTCCCTCAGAGAGATGCCCTCAGAGCGATGCCCTAAGAGCGATGCTCTCAGAGCGAGGCCCTCAGAGCGATGCCCTCAGAGTGAATCCCTCAGAACGATGCCCTCAGAGCGATGCTCTCAGAGCGATGCCCTCAGAACAATGCCCTCAGAGAGATGCCCTCACAGCGATGCCCTCACAGCGATGCTCTCAGAGCGATGCCCTCAGAGCGATGCCCTCAGAGTGAATCCCTCAAAGTGATGCCCTCAGAACGATGCCCTCAGAACGATGCCCTCAGAACAACAGAGTGATGCCCTGAGAGTGATGCCCTGAGAGTGATGCCCTGAGAGTGATGCCCTGAGTGATGCCCTGAGAGTGATGCCCTGAGAGTGATGCCCTGAGAGTGATGCCCTCAGAACGATGCCCTCAGAACGATGCCCTCAGAACGATGCCCTCAGAACGATGCCCTGAGAGTGATGTTCTCAGTGATGCCCTGAGAGTGATGCCCTGAGAGTGATGCCCTGAGAGTGATGCCCTGAGAGTGATGCCCTGAGAGTGATGCCCTGAGAGTGATGCCTTCAGAGTGATGTTCTCAGAGTGATGCCCTCAGAGTGATGCCCTCAGAGTGATGCCCTCAGAGTGATGCCCTCAGAGTGATGCCCTCAGAGTGATGCCCTTAGAACAACACCCTGAGAGTGATGCCCTAAGAGTGATGCCCTAAGAGTGATGCCCTAAGAGTGATGCCCTGAGAGTGATGCCCTGAGAGTGATGCCCTGAGAGTGATGCCCTCAGAACGATGCCCTCAGAATGATGCCCTTATACTGATGCCCTTATACTGATGCCCTTATACTGATGCCCTGAGAGTGATGCCCTGAGAGTGATGCCATGAGAGTGATGCCCTAAGAGTGATGCCCTGAGAGTGATGCCCTCAGAGTGATGCCTTCAGAATTATGCCCTAAGAGTGATGCCCTGAGAGTGATGCCCTGAGTGATGCCCTCAGAGTGATGCCCTCTGAGTGATGCCCTCTGAGTGATGCCCTCAGAGTGATGCCCTCAGAGTGATGTTCTCAGAGTGATGCCCTCAGAGTGATGCCCTCAGAGTGATGCCCTCAGAACAACACCCTCAGAGCGATGTTCTCAGAGTGATGCCCTCAGTGATGCCCTTAGAGTGATGCCCTCAGAGTGATGTCCTGAGAGTGATGCCCTCAGAGTGATGTTCTCAGAGTGATGCCCTCAGAGTGATGCCCTCAGAACGATGCCCTCAGAGTGATGCCCTCAGAACGATGCCCTCAGAACAACACCCTGAGAGTGATGCCCTGAGAGTGATGCCCTGAGAGTGATGCCCTGAGAATGATGCCCTCAGAGTGATGCCCTCAGAGTGATGCCCTCAGAGTGATGCCCTCAGAGTGATGCCCTCAGAGTGATGCCCTCAGAGTGATGCCCTCAGAGTGATGTTCTCAGAGTGATGTTCTCAGAGTGATGCCCTCAGAGTGATGCCCTCAGAACAACACCCTCAGAGTGATGTTCTCAGTGATGTTCTCAGAGTGATGCCCTCCGAGTGATGCCCTCTGAGTGATGCCCTCAGAGTGATGCCCTCAGAGTGATGTTCTCAGAGTGATGCCCTCAGAGTGATGCCCTCAGAGTGATGCCCTCAGAACAACACCCTCAGTGATGTTCTCAGAGTGATGCCCTCAGTGATGCCCTCAGAGTGATGCCCTCAGAGTGATGTCCTGAGAGTGATGCCCTCAGAGTGATGTCCTCAGAGTGATGCCCTCAGAGTGATGCCCTCAGAACGATGCCCTCAGAACGATGCCCTCAGAACGATGCCCTCAGAACGATGCCCTCAGAACAACACCCTCAGAACAACACCCTCAGTGATGCCCTCAGAGTGATGCCCTCAGAGTGATGCCCTCAGAGCGATGCCCTCAGAGTGATGCCCTCAGAACGATGCCCTCAGAACAACACCCTGAGAGTGATGCCCTGAGAGTGATGCCCTGAGAGTGATGCCCTGAGAGTGATGCCTTCAGAGTGATGCCTTCAGAGTGATGTTCTCAGAGTGATGCCCTCAGAGTGATGCCCTCAGAGTGATGCCCTCAGAGTGATGCCCTTAGAACAACACCCTGAGAGTGATGCCCTAAGAGTGATGCCCTAAGAGTGATGCCCTAAGAGTGATGCCCTGAGAGTGATGCCCTGAGAGTGATGCCCTGAGAGTGATGCCCTCAGAACGATGCCCTCAGAATGATGCCCTTATACTGATGCCCTTATACTGATGCCCTTATACTGATGCCCTTATACTGATGCCCTTATACTGATGCCCTCAGAGTGATGCCCTGAGAGTGATGCCCTGAGAGTGATGCCTTCAGAGTGATGCCTTCAGAGTGATGCCCTCAGAGTGATGTCCTGAGAGTGATGCCCTCAGAGTGATGTCCTCCGAGTGATGCCCTCAGAGTGATGCCCTCAGAACGATGCCCTCAGAACGATGCCCTCAGAACGATGCCCTCAGAACGATGCCCTCAGAACAACACCCTCAGAACACCCTCAGTGATGCCCTGAGTGATGCCCTCAGAGTGATGCCCTCAGAGCGATGCCCTCAGAGTGATGCCCTCAGAACGATGCCCTCAGAACAACACCCTGAGAGTGATGCCCTGAGAGTGATGCCCTGAGAGTGATGCCCTGAGAGTGATGCCCTGAGAGTGATGCCCTGAGAGTGATGCCCTCAGAGTGATACCCTCAGAGTGATGCCCTCAGAGTGATGCCCTCAGAGTGATGCCCTCAGAGTGATGTTCTCAGAGTGATGTTCTCAGAGTGATGCCCTCAGAGTGATGCCCTCAGAACAACACCCTCAGAGTGATGTTCTCAGAGTGATGTTCTCAGAGTGATGCCCTCCGAGTGATGCCCTCCGAGTGATGCCCTCCGAGTGATGCCTTCAGAGTGATGCCCTCAGAGTGATGCCCTCAGAGTGATGCCCTCAGAACGATGCCCTCAGAACGATGCCCTCAGAACGATGCCCTCAGAACGATGCCCTCAGAAAGATGCCCTCAGAACAACACCCTCAGAGCGATAGCCTCAGTGATGCCCTCATTGATGCCCTTAAAGTAATGCCCTCAGAGTGAATCCCTCAGAGTGATGCCCTCAGAACGATCCCCTCAGAACAACACCCTCAGAACAACAACCTCAGAGTGATGCCCTGAGAGTGATGCCCTGAGAGTGATGCCCTTAGAGCGATGCTCTCAGAGCGATGCCCTCAGAGTGATGCCTCAGAGTGATGCCCTCAGAGTGATGTTCATTCATCAACTTGTAGCAGCATTTCCCATATTGGTCTGTTTCATCTTTATTTTTATACCTGTGATCTTTGTTATTGTTCTATATAGTGATTTCTAAAAGAAGACACTGATGTAACACTTGGGACCTGTTTCAGTAGTTTCGTGACATGTCTAGATGGCGTCTGTAACACCATACGGACAGATCACAAGATTGCAGTCGATGACATACGGAGTTTCACTCACTTCTCGTAGGAATTAGGCAATGACACTTTAACATGAGTAGGGGATACATATAATCTATAATCGTTCCAGATATGAAGAAGATTAGCCACTTCGATCTTCTGAAATTTGCTAGTCTTTTTATGCTGTTGCTTGCACTGTTGGTGCCGCTGTTGATGTCTGTCCAGGCCTCGAGACTACTGAAACAGGTCCCTGGTGTTACAATTTATATTGTGACTTCTATACAACGATGATGATTAGTGACCAGAATATGTATCTGGCAATTTTATCCAAATAAAAAGCCCAATATAATCTACCGTAGTTGTAGGACCTCCAAACAAGAGCAGATTTCCATATAAGGAGGCACTCAGTGGGTCAGTGGCTGTCAGTCATTCCGAGGGGGCGGGGCTTAGTCCTCAAACGAACAGCTCATCTGGGAAGGGTAATGCCCTTTATATCTCTAGTGTGAGACGAAAACCTGTCACAGATGACGCGTTACTCTTTACTTTTGAAACAATAATTGGTGCAATGTGCATTGATTTCGCTGCCTTAGTCAGTAGTAAATCTTTGCACTATGGGTTTCTAAAGAGGGTAATTAAACGTTTCTCTGAGCCTGAAATATGTCTGTGGTCCCACTGGTGATCCACTCAGGATAATGTAATGAATAGATGTAGTCATCACAATTAACCTTTATAATGATGTCATTTGCACACAGTAACTCATGTTTGTTTTTTGTCTTTTCAGGTAAGTGGCTCGTCTTCTTTTGTACAAACTTTATGTAGACTACATCGAGGTGAGTGGTTTAATTAATGAATAGTCTTCATGTGGTGTCTCCAGTTTACACAAGTATAAAAATAAATACTGGTCAAACACTGGGGGTTTAGAAATATGGAAAGTAGAGTCCCCTTTTATTATAGTGTATTGCTTTTTTCCGAGGCTTAAATTCGAGAGATCGTGTGTTATTTTAGATACGGAGTTTGCAGCTTGCGCAAGTAACTATGGGGACACTGGACTTTAATATTTAGTTCAAACATTCATATCCGAAGCATATTCAAAGGGACGCTAGGGTTTGTCATTTGAGCACCCGTACTCGTATATCGTTATTGAGCGAAAAGCAGACAGGTAAAGCTTTCGTTTCGGATTACAACGACAGTTTTAAAATGGATTGGTCGGGAATCATTTTAAAAATATAGACTTGTCTCACTTTCCTTCAGAAGGTTCAAGTCGCCATATTGGTGTTATTCTAATTATATGAGGTCCTCGACTGATTTTGTCTTTTTTCTATTAGCTTGGCTCCATTTATTGACCAAATAAGTCCAATTTGTTTATGCTCAGAAACCCTTTAACATGTATCTATCCATCATTGAACAAAAGTGTGATCCACTATGCAACTTTTTTGCAATCCATCGCTGAACACTCACTGAAATAAGAAATATGTTATGACACCTCACTCATAGAAAAATGTTGAATCTTAATTTACCTTAGGCATGCATATGGATATACCTTTCAGAAAGTAGGATGAGGGCTGCACTAGAATTATTCTCCTTCTTTTCTTTCAAAACCAGTTTACACAAAATGACGTTAACACTGAGTTTTAACACAGCTAATATTGGATTCATAGATAGGTGTATCAATATCTCGAGTTTGCTCCCTTTTTAATATTGTATCCTTTCCTCCCTTTTTTCTCCCCCGAGCCTTTCTTGTCTGTTTAGTCTCCCGTTCGTAACTTAACTCTGTTTGGTAACGTTCTCCAAATAAATCCATCCCATGTACAGTATGCTGCTCTTTGCTCTGAGGTGTTGAGATTTTTTCACCCTCGAATGATGTTATTGTCGTAATAAGAGGCCATTGATTGGAGTTGTTGCCACAGTATAGGGCCATAGCCTTGTGTTTTTGTCATAATATGATACAATCGCTGAGAGTAAATCTGAGAGTATGAGTCTATGGAGTGTTATCATCAGCAGAATACAAGGCCCTTGCTTGGCAATGAAGTATTGCTATTGGCGGAATGCAAGGCTGTAGCTTGGTCATATTACCAATTTCCTATATACCCATTTCCGAACACTCTATAATTTCATACCACTGCTGGGGGTGCAGTAATTATCAGTTATGTATTGAGGGTGATGTTTTTGTCCCGGGCTGATGTTTTCGTACCGCGCTGACCACGTGATACAAAGAGCGCCGGGACGAAAACATAGCTGTTACAGTTACTCGATTAGGGTTGCCATTTTCTTGGGGCTATCAGAGGTAAAGAAATAACAGTTTTTATTGATATTTGAAGGTATATAGGAATATGGAAACCAAGTATCGGTAAGCAAAAGTCAAAGTTACTCAGTGAGGACCGGAAAAATTTGTCTGGTCCTAACATCGTAACTTTTAATTTTTGCTCACCAGAACAAAGTTGACCTCTATTCATAGTCTAAATATGATCAATAGTGCTATGGTCAGAATACAATATCGTGTTTGGTGTTGTAGTCACATCAAATTCTATGGATCTGGTGTCAGCGTACAAAACCATGGCTTGATGTTATTCATGAAAAGACAAGACCATGGCATGGTGTTATTGTCACACTGCAAGGCCATGGCTTGGAGTTGATGTCAGAATATTAAGTTATGGATTAATGGTTTTATTCGAATATGTGGCAGTCACTTATTGTTTCTCCCAGAATATAGGGTCGTGGTTAGTGTTATGGGCAAACTATGAAGCCAGCGCTTGTTCTTATCATCATAATACAGGGCCATTGCCTGGTATTATTGGCATATTATGAGGCTATGGGGTGGTATTATTGTCAAAGAACGAAGCCATGGAGTGGTGTTATCCTTCACCCTGTTCCATGCCCTCCTGCTTGATGAGGGCTCGGCGGAAATGACATATATTGACCTGGCCTGCACCCTAAGCGGATACATAAGACTGATGAGCCAGGATGTAATACGCAGGCGCAGCCATTCTCTGCAGCTCAGCGCCAATGGCGTCCTCAGATCTAGAATCTGTCTGAGTGATAAAAGAAGTCCCAGCGCTGATATCGGAAGTTACGCAGAAGCCTGTGCGTGACCCAACCTGCCGACTGAGGCACGTGGCATTAAGGGAATTCGCGAAGGTTTGCTGGCATTTCAATATATCTGTACAGTTTCATTGGGTGAATTGTTTATACTTTTACATAGAACTAGCGACTTCGTCGATTCTCCCTGGCCCTGGCGCCAGCGGGATGTACCACAATCTCACTAAAATGCTGTCGCGGCCATTAGCGGATGAACGGGAAACCTTTTGAACGCTGGTTTTGGAGTGAACCACAGAGTAAAGAGATATCTCTTTACTCTGTGAGTGAACCAGCGGAAGTTGGGATCTGATTGGTTTCTCACGAGAAAAGTAGATCAGAAAACTACAATAGTAAACTTTGATTTGGGCATGTCTCGAAATGAGTCTTAAGAGAAAAAGCATGTCTGTCTATCGATCTAGAAAAAGAAGAGCAGGTTCGAATTCAACCCTCCACGAGATTTCTGCTCTCAAGGGTCTTCAGTCTCCAAGCCTAAGTTTGGTTCACTCTGTCACTATGTGCGGGAACAACTCCAAGCAGATCCGACCAAAATCATAGTTTTTTAGATATGGTAGGTAATAAAAGAGAAGTTCGCATTGGTGGATTAGAGATGAGAGACTTTCGAAGGTCGGTACAATCGTAATCCCGAGAAGAGGATTCTCACATATCACGTCCGCAGGTGAAATCTCCACCAACAAATCCTCAACGCAGACAAAGGCACGTTGAGAGACGGTTCTAGGCATCCTAGAAAATTAATCACTGTAATTCTATACATCATGTTATATGGATATCTGAAACAGGAACACCTTAACAAAGACTTAGCTCTCGTCATTAAATATTGATAGGGGATAACAATGATCATACCCTGTGACTGACGTGCCCATTGTAAGTTTATGTTGTAAACCCTTATAGTGCCACGGCGATGCATGCAATGTTACAAAGAATTTGGCTTGCAAAGGTACTCTGGGGTAGCGCGATATTGGTCATATATAACGACTTGGACAATTGAGTCATTGAACTGCTATTGATATTGCAGGGTCGACACTATTCAGCTTTCAGATTTGTAGCCTATTTTTCTACCACCTCCATCCCTCCCCCTCGTCCCTGCACATCCATTGCCCTCTCTATCCCTCTCCTACACCCCACCGCCATAAGGCCCTCCTCTTACCCGTCTCTTTACCAGCCCATCCTCCTTGAGATCTCTCATTGACCCTCTCAACTATATCCCACCCTCCTACGATCCTTTCCTTTACCCTCTTCCCTTTATCCAACCCCTTTAAGGCCCTCCCCTTGCCTCACTCCTCTACACCCCACTCTCCCAGAGCCTACTCCTCCACCCCTTTTCCTGCAGCCCATCCTCCCAAAACCCGATCCCCCACCCCGTTCCTCTATACAACATACTTCCAGGGCCTACTACTCTACCCTTCTCTATTACACCCGCAATTTTAGGGCCCTCTCCTTGCCCTTTTCCCTTAGACCCCACCCTTATAGGCCCCTGCCCTTCACCCCTCCCCTTTTGTTCTCAGCACCTCGTCTTTACACACCCCCTACCTGCCCATGGCCCTTCCTCCCACCCCCTTCCCCCACACACCCCACCTCCAAGGGCTTGGTTCTCAACCCCTCCCGCTCCTCGCTGCCCCCGGCCCGGCCTTGATTGCTTCCCTCCATCCCATCAGTCCAACTTCAGGCGCCGGAAAATGAGGCGCGGCCACAGTTTGGGCGATGGCGGGTGAGAGCAGGCCTTTCAATATTCTTTCTCTGGCACCAAGACTCCCAAACCCCGCTCTCCCCCCACCACCCCGCACCTCTCCCCAGGCCTGCTCGCCGCCCGGTGTCGCTGCTCTGTTCCATCATAAGACCTAAGCTGATAACACCCCTCCCGCCAAGCTCCAAGCACAGTACATCCAATTTTCTGTCGCAATCAGGCGTTGAGCGTTGGTGAGCAGGTGGGTGGCGCGGTGCTTGGAGTGTGAGATGCTCGCCTTGGGGCCCTGCTCTGAGCAGATGGGTGGTTTTATGCTTGGCCAGTGAGTTGTTTACCCTGGGGACCCCATATATGAGCAGGTAGGGATCATCGGCTTGGAGAGTGAGCTGCTCTTGTCGGACCGAACCACCATGGGTAGGTTGGGTTCTGTAACTAATAGAGTGAATGTATGCGGAAATATATAGAACATGAGCAGGGGACTGACTACCCGCTTGGAGAGTTACATTAAAACCTGCCCTTGGGACTCCACCTTGAGCAGGTATATGAGCATCGAGAATGGCTTATTTCCCGAGGGACCTGCTGTATAGGACACGACAGCGCTTATATGCTGGGCGTGTGAGCTGCTGTCTATAGGCCTGGTACGAGTAGACGAGTAACATTTTTCTTTAGATAGTAAGCAGCTTTTTCAGCTGACCTCGTTTGTGGGATTCAAGTGACACTGACCAGATGTTTGTTCCATTGGCCATGCACCCACCCAAACCTCTGACCCGTCATTGGTCCGCAAGCAAAGGGATCCTATCATAATGTGTCTATCTGTTTGTGATAAGACAGAATTATACATGTAATGTTCATGTGAAATGGATGTGACCTGTGATCTATGTGTGATATGCCAGAATTATATACATGATGTCCATCTGAGGTAGGCTACTGAAGGGTAGAAGTATGACAAATGAACGATAATTTTTTTTTACATTCAATGTAAAGTTAATTTGTGTAGGATATAAGACAATAAATGTTGCGGTGAGCTTTAATATAAGAGAGGAGACAGGATGCTATCCCTCCTCATCTCTGGGCCAGGGAACCATAACCACCTCCATTTTGAGAATACTAAAGTTGTCGTTCTCCACTAGTGTGATGCAGAGCAATATGAACCAAGCGAAGCCGAGTCAATATCGCATAGAGCTCAATCGAGTTAGAGAATAATGACTGACCAAAATGAGTCGCTTTCTGTATCTAACTCACCCCTGTACATACTAAAGAAACAGACGACAAACTTAATATATGGGGACCATAGAGAATTCACTTTGATACTCGTAGGAGCATGGAGAATGAGTTACCAATGTTAGGCCTTTGGGACAAAGATACTAGGGTTGAGATAGAACTACAGTTAAGATAGATAGAGAGGAAATTGGATTAATCCTACATATATATTACGTTCCACTTTAAGTATGAACGTTATTAATATTGTCTCAGCTGCGATTGCTCTCGCTGACAACGTATTAATTCTCCGTAATGCCCTTATCCTCAACGAGTGTGTCCGTAAACAACACACATAGTGTGTGGGTGTGAAAACATGCAGGCACAGGCGTGATGATTCATAATCGTAACCAGGACGTGAGCGCCATGTTGTATTACTACGCCGGGTGTAGTCACACTGTGAGAAGGGAGGGTGTAAGATGAGAGAAACCAGTCACCCTGCTGTGACATGTCATGCACCTTATAAACACCCCGTGACAACATGGGGAGACGCCTTCGTGCTGACATGACTGACGGGTATATGTTAACCCTTTAAGGATGGCTGACAATGGCAGAACTACACACTTGGGGACGGCTACTAGTGACTGTATAGTTCTAGGGGACGTGGGTACTGTCCTCTGAACTCTAAAGTCGAAGGTTTATCATGTGATATAATATGCTATTATTAATACTTTTATTTCTATTATTTAGAATTCAAAACTACTATGTTACACCTACATTCTGTGAACATTTCAAGTTAATTGTTAAAATATTTCCTTTTGAAAAACAATTATATGAATATCCAGCAAATGATGCCTTAAGGTATCATCCGCCCCTGGCCGGTTGATGACTTAAGGTATCATCCGCCCTTAAAGGGTTAAACTGATGCATCTGATATCACATCTTATATGGCCAGATGTCATGGATCGTCGTCAAATAACCATTATTGCTTCTCCATTCAATAATAGGCTAAATTTAATAGATATTTATTATTTTATTGTGTTTTCTGGTCAGACTCAATCGGATCTTCCAGGGGAACCATGGTTTTGCCTATGTGGGATCATAAATAACGGAGATAGTAGGTCCAAACTACCTGAAACAGGGTGTTTTTTCATGATAAAATGACTAAACCATAATTGCAATAGTCAGCATTAGTAGAAAGAGTATAAAATGTTGACAATAACTGTTCTTAACTGGGTCCCCATAGGTTAAGGATTTTTTCAGACCATTTACACATTTTTGGGCAGGATAGTATACTCTCTCCATGGCAAAATGTACATGTGTAGTTTTAGTGTGGAAATGATTGACTCCCTAAAGAAGTAACCCTCCCAATATCTACATATAGCACAGACAGGAATAAAATACATCCTGGTAAGCCTTAACCTGTACCTATGTATATATGAAAAAAAATTATATCTAAATATACTATGATAGCACTGGGAGCCTATTCCCTTGGTTTGTGTAGTTTTTGTGTGGAAACGATTGACTCCCACCCTACAGTGATAGCTAACAAGTATATTATATTTGACTACTGTCCATTTCAAATAAATACCCCCTTATATCAAGGTAACTTCACATGGTACAAGCTTTCTTGTACTCCTTCCCTGTACATAGTTATGAACTCATATCTGGGAATGTGGAAACGATTGACTCCCTGTGGAAAGGATTGACCCCCTAGCTGATATTCATCTTAGTAAGGTTCAAAACAAAAAGAAAGAATACCTACTCAAACCAGTCATGGAGCTTATAAAAATATTGGATAATTAGCCTTAAAAATTAAATTTATCAGTATAATCTCTGCAGTGTTTAGAAAGAGGGAGTCAATCGTTTCCACATAGCATATATGTACTACTAAATTTTGGCTCTGTGGTGCATGTTTATTATAGGTATTTAACCTACCCTCATACATCCAACATATTCCCCACCCACTGTACTATTCTCATACAAAAGGTTTTAACCATACTCCTAACTTTATTTTTGACCCCTGTCACTGCCCATTTGACGACGATCCGTGACATCCGGCCATATGTGGTACACTCAGTCGCAGGGAAGCCAGTACCTCCACTCTGAGACTGGAGGTACCGGCTCGCAAGCCCATAAAGTCACACAGTATGAACTGGCCTTTATCTGGCAGTAATCAACTAGAAGAGATAACAGCTGACCACCCGACTGGGGCGGCGATGGGCAGCGGCAATCAATATCGTCCAACTCATCGCTGCTCTACATGGTAAGAAGTATCACGTTCCACTGGGAAGGTTATCCATGCTGGTCTAGTCTGATATGCATGGTAGACGTCACATAAAATAAGTCACTATACCCTGCCATGACATGGTCCAATATCCGTGACAACTATGAAATAAGATAAGTCACCATACCCTGATATGGCATTGTCCAACTATGAGAAACAAAAGGTCACTATACCCTGCCATGACATGGTCCAATATTCATGGCAACTATGAGATAAAATAAGTGGCTATACCTTGCCATGGCATTCTCCAGTATCTATGACAACTATGAGATAAGATAAGTTACTATACTCTGCAATGACATGGTCCAATATCCATGACAACTATGAGATAAGATAAGTTACTATACCCTGCCATGGCATTGCCCAGTATCTATGACAACTATGAGATAAGATAAGTTACTATACCCTGCAATGACATGGTCCAATATCCATGACAACTATGAGATTAAATAAGTCACTATCACTGCCATGGCATGGTTAAATATCTATGACCACTATGAGAAACAATAAGCCGCTACGCTAAGTCACTATACCTTACAGGTATTTTTAAAGTCATTGTAGAAAGAGGATGTCAGGATAGACAATTGACAGTCATTGGGTAGATTCAGTCGATTTCCAGACTAACAGCAGAAAATAAGACCGAAGATAGACATGAAAGAAACCGAGTGGAATAGGAGTAATCAAGAAGCCTGCTGTACATGTTATCATGTAATCAATTCATACATTGTACAATGCAAGTTGGTGTGTGACACTGATACATGCCATACCCTTGTTCAGGATGGTGAAAACAGATGGGTTTTTTTCTTCAGTTCGTGTGGGACACACTTAGATAAGGTGCGTCGTTTAGTATCTCAGGTGTTAAGTTTACTACCTCAGTAGCATATTTGGACCTCCCCGCAGAACTGATTGGTTCGCTGGGCACCAAGTTATGTCCAGCTTCATATAAGTACGACTCAAAGTTTCGAGAAAGATGTAGTCAGTTCTTTATCTAATGAAAGGTGATTTCTGTGAGACGTCATTGCACATTGTGGTAATTACTTCATCTCCTCCTCATTATCATGAACATCCTATATATACATATGTCTATTGTATATCTGGATGGTAGTCTTACAGTCATGTGTATGTACAAGGTATCAGAATGTCAGGACTTCCTACTGGTTCAGCAAATGGTATTTTATACCCTCTGAAGCTTAAATAAACAGTTGAAGTAGTGAAAACACAAAAAAACAGACACAGTTGATTTCTTTTAAATACAGTTGTATTACAACCAAGATGACAATGTTGTTGGTGATGAGGGGTATGAAAATTGGACACGACGTTTCGTGCTAGTTCATAGCACTTCTTCAGGTGATCTTAAATAAACAACAACAACAACAAACACACGTAAAACTCAGTCATTTTAAACTACCCATAATATGATATTTGTGACTGTTTAGAGTTGTTATGAAATGCTCTGATGACTGTCAGTGAATTAATGCATCAACTTCTGGAAAAAGAAGACAAGCTGCATCCCAATGAATAGCTTATAGAAATGAACAAGAAATGGGTTTCTGGTTAAATTAGCTTTTGATCACGAAATGCTGTATTCTTGTTATTTAGAATGTCCACAACAAAAGTCGTCAATCCCAGAATGTACCCAAGTGTTTACACTGAGGACTAACTTTACACAGAATCGCTGCCCATGTAGACGACTAATTCAAACCGGCTTGAAATAGTCGCGGGCATCAGAGCTTGTACAACAGTCTTCAGGTGGTGCTGAATTGTGGAATCTGATATAACCAGACGATATGCAGTCGGCACAAGCTTAGCGTTCACATTAGACGATTTTTATCAATTTACTACTGAAAGTCGTCAGGAGGTGCAAAACACCAGAATCGCTGGCCAGAATCTAGTGTAGTGCCCAGTCACACTGGCGCAAAAACGGCGTTTTTCCATGTACGCATGTCTATGTTCCTCAAAATATGTTGCAAAACGCAGAGATACGTAAAGGAATGTTGGAATGCGCCGAAAAACGCCACAATACGTACAGAAGCGTAAATAAGCATTGATGAACGTTGAGAAGCGTACCAAAACGTTAAAGCAAAGCAAACAAATGCGTTCCAAATCTGTAGCCACAAATTCAAATATGTAGAAGAAATGCCAAATTTTACGCCAGTGTGACTGGGACATAATGGCAAGGTAAACAACAAATGCCAGCAGACGACACTAGGCGTGTCTAGTCACACTGTCTTGGCGTTGTTTCGCGAGACCCGCCCACGCCCACGCATTGCCCAGCTCTACCTTTGACCAGACGAGAGCAGGGTCTGAGCTTGGGGTCCCCTCCCCCACCATCACCCATCCACCCGCACGCCCGCCTCCCTCTTCACACACTCCAGCATCAGCTCCCGCCTCCCGCACCCCACATCCCAACCGTGTGATGCCCTCAGAGTGATGCCCTCAGAGTGATGCCCTCGAATGATGCCCTCAGAGCGATGCCCTTAGAACAATGCCCTCAGAACAACACCCTCAGAGCGATGCCCTCAGAGTGATGCCCTCAGAGTGATGCTCTCAAAGTGATGCCCTCAGAGTAAAGCCCTCAGAGCGATGCCCTCTGAGCGATTGCCCTTTGAGCGATTCCCTCAGAGAGATGCCCTCAGAGCGATGCCCTAAGAGCGATGCTCTCAGAGCGATGCCCTCAGAGCGATGCCCTCAGAGTGAATCCCTCAGAACGATGCCCTCAGAGCGATGCTCTCAGAGCGATGCCCTCAGAACAATGCCCTCAGAGAGATGCCCTCACAGCGATGCCCTCAGAGCGATGCTCTCAGAGCGATGCCCTCAGAGCGATGCCCTCAGAGTGAATCCCTCAAAGTGATGCCCTCAGAACGATGCCCTCAGAACGATGCCCTCAGAACAACAGAGTGATGCCCTGAGAGTGATGCCCTGAGAGTGATGCCCTGAGAGTGATGCCCTGAGTGATGCCCTGAGAGTGATGCCCTGAGAGTGATGCCCTGAGAGTGATGCCCTCAGAACGATGCCCTCAGAACGATGCCCTCAGAACGATGCCCTCAGAACGATGCCCTGAGAGTGATGTTCTCAGTGATGCCCTGAGAGTGATGCCCTGAGAGTGATGCCCTGAGAGTGATGCCCTGAGAGTGATGCCCTGAGAGTGATGCCCTGAGAGTGATGCCTTCAGAGTGATGTTCTCAGAGTGATGCCCTCAGAGTGATGCCCTCAGAGTGATGCCTTCAGAGTGATGCCCTCAGAGTGATGCCCTTAGAACAACACCCTGAGAGTGATGCCCTAAGAGTGATGCCCTAAGAGTGATGCCCTAAGAGTGATGCCCTGAGAGTGATGCCCTGAGAGTGATGCCCTGATAGTGATGCCCTCAGAACGATGCCCTCAGAATGATGCCCTTATACTGATGCCCTTATACTGATGCCCTTATACTGATGCCCTTATACTGATGCCCTCAGAGTGATGCCCAGAGAGTGATGCCCTGAGAGTGATGCCCTGAGAGTGATGCCTTCAGAGTGATGCCTTCAGAGTGATGCCCTCAGAGTGATGTCCTGAGAGTGATGCCCTCAGAGTGATGTCCTCAGAGTGATGCCCTCAGAGTGATGCCCTCAGAACGATGCCCTCAGAACGATGCCCTCAGAACGATGCCCTCAGAACGATGCCCTCAGAACGATGCCCTCAGAACAACACCCTCAGAACAACACCCTCAGTGATGCCCTGAGTGATGCCCTCAGAGTGATGCCCTCAGAGCGATGCCCTCAGAGTGATGCCCTCAGAACGATGCCCTCAGAACAACACCCTGAGAGTGATGCCCTGAGAGTGATGCCCTGAGAGTGATGCCCTGAGAGTGATGCCCTCAGAGTGATGCCCTCAGAGTGATGCCCTCAGAGTGATGCCCTCAGAGTGATGCCCTCAGAGTGATGCCCTCAGAGTGATGCCCTCAGAGTGATGTTTTCAGAGTGATGTTCTCAGAGTGATGCCCTCAGAGTGATGCCCTCAGAACAACACCCTCAGAGTGATGTTCTCAGAGTGATGTTCTCAGAGTGATGCCCTCCGATTGATGCCCTCCGAGTGATGCCCTCCGAGTGATGCCTTCAGAGTGATGCCCTCAGAGTGATGCCCTCAGAGTGATGCCCTCAGAACGATGCCCTCAGAACGATGCCCTCAGAACGATGCCCTCAGAAAGATGCCCTCAGAACAACACCCTCAGAGCGATAGCCTCAGTGATGCCCTCATTGATGCCCTTAAAGTAATGCCCTCAGAGTGAATCCCTCAGAGTGATGCCCTCAGAACGATCCCCTCAGAACAACACCCTCAGAACAACAACCTCAGAGTGATGCCCTGAGAGTGATGCCCTGAGAGTGATGCCCTGAGAGTGATGCCCTTAGAGCGATGCTCTCAGAGCGATGCCCTCAGAGTGATGCCTCAGAGTGATGCCCTCAGAGTGATGTTCATTCATCAACTTGTAGCAGCATTTCCCATATTGGTCTGTTTCATCTTTATTTTTATACCTGTGATCTTTGTTATTGTTCTATATAGTGATTTCTAAAAGAAGACACTGATGTAACACTTGGGACCTGTTTCAGTAGTTTCGTGACATGTCTAGATGGCGTCTGTAACACCATACGGACAGATCACAAGATTGCAGTCGATGACATACGGAGTTTCACTCACTTCTCGTAGGAATTAGGCAATGACACTTTAACATGAGTAGGGGATACATATAATCTATAATCGTTCCAGATATGAAGAAGATTAGCCACTTCGATCTTCTGAAATTTGCTAGTCTTTTTATGCTGTTGCTTGCACTGTTGGTGCCGCTGTTGATGTCTGTCCAGGCCTCGAGACTACTGAAACAGGTCCCTGGTGTTACAATTTATATTGTGACTTCTATACAACGATGATGATTAGTGACCAGAATATGTATCTGGCAATTTTATCCAAATAAAAAGCCCAATATAATCTACCGTAGTTGTAGGACCTCCAAACAAGAGCAGATTTCCATATAAGGAGGCACTCAGTGGGTCAGCGGCTGTCAGTCATTCCGAGGGGGCGGGGCTTAGTCCTCAAACGAACAGCTCATCTGGGAAGGGTAATGCCCTTTATATCTCTAGTGTGAGACGAAAACCTGTCACAGATGACGCGTTACTCTTTACTTTTGAAACAATAATTGGTGCAATGTGCATTGATTTCGCTGCCTTAGTCAGTAGTAAATCTTTGCACTATGGGTTTCTAAAGAGGGTAATTAAACGTTTCTCTGAGCCTGAAATATGTCTGTGGTCCCACTGGTGATCCACTCAGGATAATGTAATGAATAGATGTAGTCATCACAATTAACCTTTATAATGATGTCATTTGCACACAGTAACTCATGTTTGTTTTTTGTCTTTTCAGGTAAGTGGCTCGTCTTCTTTTGTACAAACTTTATGTAGACTACATCGAGGTGAGTGGTTTAATTAATGAATAGTCTTCATGTGGTGTCTCCAGTTTACACAAGTATAAAAATAAATACTGGTCAAACACTGGGGGTTTAGAAATATGGAAAGTAGAGTCCCCTTTTATTATAGTGTATTGCTTTTTTCCGAGGCTTAAATTCGAGAGATCGTGTGTTATTTTAGATACGGAGTTTGCAGCTTGCGCAAGTAACTATGGGGACACTGGACTTTAATATTTAGTTCAAACATTCATATCCGAAGCATATTCAAAGGGACGCTAGGGTTTGTCATTTGAGCACCCGTACTCGTATATCGTTATTGAGCGAAAAGCAGACAGGTAAAGCTTTCGTTTCGGATTACAACGACAGTTTTAAAATGGATTGGTCGGGAATCATTTTAAAAATCTAGACTTGTCTCACTTTCCTTCAGAAGGTTCAAGTCGCCATATTGGTGTTATTCTAATTATATGAGGTCCTCGACTGATTTTGTCTTTTTTCTATTAGCTTGGCTCCATTTATTGACCAAATAAGTCCAATTTGTTTATGCTCAGAAACCCTTTAACATGTATCTATCCATCATTGAACAAAAGTGTGATCCACTATGCAACTTTTTTGCAATCCATCGCTGAACACTCACTGAAATAAGAAATATGTTATGACACCTCACTCATAGAAAAATGTTGAATCTTAATTTACCTTAGGCATGCATATGGATATACCTTTCAGAAAGTAGGATGAGGGCTGCACTAGAATTATTCTCCTTCTTTTCTTTCAAAACCAGTTTACACAAAATGACGTTAACACTGAGTTTTAACACAGCTAATATTGGATTCATAGATAGGTGTATCAATATCTCGAGTTTGCTCCCTTTTTAATATTGTATCCTTTCCTCCCTTTTTTCTCCCCCGAGCCTTTCTTGTCTGTTTAGTCTCCCGTTCGTAACTTAACTCTGTTTGGTAACGTTCTCCAAATAAATCCATCCCATGTACAGTATGCTGCTCTTTGCTCTGAGGTGTTGAGATTTTTTCACCCTCGAATGATGTTATTGTCGTAATAAGAGGCCATTGATTGGAGTTGTTGCCACAGTATAGGGCCATAGCCTTGTGTTTTTGTCATAATATGATACAATCGCTGAGAGTAAATCTGAGAGTATGAGTCTATGGAGTGTTATCATCAGCAGAATACAAGGCCCTTGCTTGGCAATGAAGTATTGCTATTGGCGGAATGCAAGGCTGTAGCTTGGTCATATTACCAATTTCCTATATACCCATTTCCGAACACTCTATAATTTCATACCACTGCTGGGGGTGCAGTAATTATCAGTTATGTATTGAGGGTGATGTTTTTGTCCCGGGCTGATGTTTTCGTACCGCGCTGACCACGTGATACAAAGAGCGCCGGGACGAAAACATAGCTGTTACAGTTACTCGATTAGGGTTGCCATTTTCTTGGGGCTATCAGAGGTAAAGAAATAACAGTTTTTATTGATATTTGAAGGTATATAGGAATATGGAAACCAAGTATCGGTAAGCAAAAGTCAAAGTTACTCAGTGAGGACCGGAAAAATTTGTCTGGTCCTAACATCGTAACTTTTAATTTTTGCTCACCAGAACAAAGTTGACCTCTATTCATAGTCTAAATATGATCAATAGTGCTATGGTCAGAATACAATATCGTGTTTGGTGTTGTAGTCACATCAAATTCTATGGATCTGGTGTCAGCGTACAAAACCATGGCTTGATGTTATTCATGAAAAGACAAGACCATGGCATGGTGTTATTGTCACACTGCAAGGCCATGGCTTGGAGTTGATGTCAGAATATTAAGTTATGGATTAATGGTTTTATTCGAATATGTGGCAGTCACTTATTGTTTCTCCCAGAATATAGGGTCGTGGTTAGTGTTATGGGCAAACTATGAAGCCAGCGCTTGTTCTTATCATCATAATACAGGGCCATTGCCTGGTATTATTGGCATATTATGAGGCTATGGGGTGGTATTATTGTCAAAGAACGAAGCCATGGAGTGGTGTTATCCTTCACCCTGTTCCATGCCCTCCTGCTTGATGAGGGCTCGGCGGAAATGACATATATTGACCTGGCCTGCACCCTAAGCGGATACATAAGACTGATGAGCCAGGATGTAATACGCAGGCGCAGCCATTCTCTGCAGCTCAGCGCCAATGGCGTCCTCAGATCTAGAATCTGTCTGAGTGATAAAAGAAGTCCCAGCGCTGATATCGGAAGTTACGCAGAAGCCTGTGCGTGACCCAACCTGCCGACTGAGGCACGTGGCATTAAGGGAATTCGCGAAGGTTTGCTGGCATTTCAATATATCTGTACAGTTTCATTGGGTGAATTGTTTATACTTTTACATAGAACTAGCGACTTCGTCGATTCTCCCTGGCCCTGGCGCCAGCGGGATGTACCACAATCTCACTAAAATGCTGTCGCGGCCATTAGCGGATGAACGGGAAACCTTTTGAACGCTGGTTTTGGAGTGAACCACAGAGTAAAGAGATATCTCTTTACTCTGTGAGTGAACCAGCGGAAGTTGGGATCTGATTGGTTTCTCACGAGAAAAGTAGATCAGAAAACTACAATAGTAAACTTTGATTTGGGCATGTCTCGAAATGAGTCTTAAGAGAAAAAGCATGTCTGTCTATCGATCTAGAAAAAGAAGAGCAGGTTCGAATTCAACCCTCCACGAGATTTCTGCTCTCAAGGGTCTTCAGTCTCCAAGCCTAAGTTTGGTTCACTCTGTCACTATGTGCGGGAACAACTCCAAGCAGATCCGACCAAAATCATAGTTTTTTAGATATGGTAGGTAATAAAAGAGAAGTTCGCATTGGTGGATTAGAGATGAGAGACTTTCGAAGGTCGGTACAATCGTAATCCCGAGAAGAGGATTCTCACATATCACGTCCGCAGGTGAAATCTCCACCAACAAATCCTCAACGCAGACAAAGGCACGTTGAGAGACGGTTCTAGGCATCCTAGAAAATTAATCACTGTAATTCTATACATCATGTTATATGGATATCTGAAACAGGAACACCTTAACAAAGACTTAGCTCTCGTCATTAAATATTGATAGGGGATAACAATGATCATACCCTGTGACTGACGTGCCCATTGTAAGTTTATGTTGTAAACCCTTATAGTGCCACGGCGATGCATGCAATGTTACAAAGAATTTGGCTTGCAAAGGTACTCTGGGGTAGCGCGATATTGGTCATATATAACGACTTGGACAATTGAGTCATTGAACTGCTATTGATATTGCAGGGTCGACACTATTCAGCTTTCAGATTTGTAGCCTATTTTTCTACCACCTCCATCCCTCCCCCTCGTCCCTGCACATCCATTGCCCTCTCTATCCCTCTCCTACACCCCACCGCCATAAGGCCCTCCTCTTACCCGTCTCTTTACCAGCCCATCCTCCTTGAGATCTCTCATTGACCCTCTCAACTATATCCCACCCTCCTACGATCCTTTCCTTTACCCTCTTCCCTTTATCCAACCCCTTTAAGGCCCTCCCCTTGCCTCACTCCTCTACACCCCACTCTCCCAGAGCCTACTCCTCCACCCCTTTTCCTGCAGCCCATCCTCCCAAAACCCGATCCCCCACCCCGTTCCTCTATACAACATACTTCCAGGGCCTACTACTCTACCCTTCTCTATTACACCCGCAATTTTAGGGCCCTCTCCTTGCCCTTTTCCCTTAGACCCCACCCTTATAGGCCCCTGCCCTTCACCCCTCCCCTTTTGTTCTCAGCACCTCGTCTTTACACACCCCCTACCTGCCCATGGCCCTTCCTCCCACCCCCTTCCCCCACACACCCCACCTCCAAGGGCTTGGTTCTCAACCCCTCCCGCTCCTCGCTGCCCCCGGCCCGGCCTTGATTGCTTCCCTCCATCCCATCAGTCCAACTTCAGGCGCCGGAAAATGAGGCGCGGCCACAGTTTGGGCGATGGCGGGTGAGAGCAGGCCTTTCAATATTCTTTCTCTGGCACCAAGACTCCCAAACCCCGCTCTCCCCCCACCACCCCGCACCTCTCCCCAGGCCTGCTCGCCGCCCGGTGTCGCTGCTCTGTTCCATCATAAGACCTAAGCTGATAACACCCCTCCCGCCAAGCTCCAAGCACAGTACATCCAATTTTCTGTCGCAATCAGGCGTTGAGCGTTGGTGAGCAGGTGGGTGGCGCGGTGCTTGGAGTGTGAGATGCTCGCCTTGGGGCCCTGCTCTGAGCAGATGGGTGGTTTTATGCTTGGCCAGTGAGTTGTTTACCCTGGGGACCCCATATATGAGCAGGTAGGGATCATCGGCTTGGAGAGTGAGCTGCTCTTGTCGGACCGAACCACCATGGGTAGGTTGGGTTCTGTAACTAATAGAGTGAATGTATGCGGAAATATATAGAACATGAGCAGGGGACTGACTACCCGCTTGGAGAGTTACATTAAAACCTGCCCTTGGGACTCCACCTTGAGCAGGTATATGAGCATCGAGAATGGCTTATTTCCCGAGGGACCTGCTGTATAGGACACGACAGCGCTTATATGCTGGGCGTGTGAGCTGCTGTCTATAGGCCTGGTACGAGTAGACGAGTAACATTTTTCTTTAGATAGTAAGCAGCTTTTTCAGCTGACCTCGTTTGTGGGATTCAAGTGACACTGACCAGATGTTTGTTCCATTGGCCATGCACCCACCCAAACCTCTGACCCGTCATTGGTCCGCAAGCAAAGGGATCCTATCATAATGTGTCTATCTGTTTGTGATAAGACAGAATTATACATGTAATGTTCATGTGAAATGGATGTGACCTGTGATCTATGTGTGATATGCCAGAATTATATACATGATGTCCATCTGAGGTAGGCTACTGAAGGGTAGAAGTATGACAAATGAACGATAATTTTTTTTTACATTCAATGTAAAGTTAATTTGTGTAGGATATAAGACAATAAATGTTGCGGTGAGCTTTAATATAAGAGAGGAGACAGGATGCTATCCCTCCTCATCTCTGGGCCAGGGAACCATAACCACCTCCATTTTGAGAATACTAAAGTTGTCGTTCTCCACTAGTGTGATGCAGAGCAATATGAACCAAGCGAAGCCGAGTCAATATCGCATAGAGCTCAATCGAGTTAGAGAATAATGACTGACCAAAATGAGTCGCTTTCTGTATCTAACTCACCCCTGTACATACTAAAGAAACAGACGACAAACTTAATATATGGGGACCATAGAGAATTCACTTTGATACTCGTAGGAGCATGGAGAATGAGTTACCAATGTTAGGCCTTTGGGACAAAGATACTAGGGTTGAGATAGAACTACAGTTAAGATAGATAGAGAGGAAATTGGATTAATCCTACATATATATTACGTTCCACTTTAAGTATGAACGTTATTAATATTGTCTCAGCTGCGATTGCTCTCGCTGACAACGTATTAATTCTCCGTAATGCCCTTATCCTCAACGAGTGTGTCCGTAAACAACACACATAGTGTGTGGGTGTGAAAACATGCAGGCACAGGCGTGATGATTCATAATCGTAACCAGGACGTGAGCGCCATGTTGTATTACTACGCCGGGTGTAGTCACACTGTGAGAAGGGAGGGTGTAAGATGAGAGAAACCAGTCACCCTGCTGTGACATGTCATGCACCTTATAAACACCCCGTGACAACATGGGGAGACGCCTTCGTGCTGACATGACTGACGGGTATATGTTAACCCTTTAAGGATGGCTGACAATGGCAGAACTACACACTTGGGGACGGCTACTAGTGACTGTATAGTTCTAGGGGACGTGGGTACTGTCCTCTGAACTCTAAAGTCGAAGGTTTATCATGTGATATAATATGCTATTATTAATACTTTTATTTCTATTATTTAGAATTCAAAACTACTATGTTACACCTACATTCTGTGAACATTTCAAGTTAATTGTTAAAATATTTCCTTTTGAAAAACAATTATATGAATATCCAGCAAATGATGCCTTAAGGTATCATCCGCCCCTGGCCGGTTGATGACTTAAGGTATCATCCGCCCTTAAAGGGTTAAACTGATGCATCTGATATCACATCTTATATGGCCAGATGTCATGGATCGTCGTCAAATAACCATTATTGCTTCTCCATTCAATAATAGGCTAAATTTAATAGATATTTATTATTTTATTGTGTTTTCTGGTCAGACTCAATCGGATCTTCCAGGGGAACCATGGTTTTGCCTATGTGGGATCATAAATAACGGAGATAGTAGGTCCAAACTACCTGAAACAGGGTGTTTTTTCATGATAAAATGACTAAACCATAATTGCAATAGTCAGCATTAGTAGAAAGAGTATAAAATGTTGACAATAACTGTTCTTAACTGGGTCCCCATAGGTTAAGGATTTTTTCAGACCATTTACACATTTTTGGGCAGGATAGTATACTCTCTCCATGGCAAAATGTACATGTGTAGTTTTAGTGTGGAAATGATTGACTCCCTAAAGAAGTAACCCTCCCAATATCTACATATAGCACAGACAGGAATAAAATACATCCTGGTAAGCCTTAACCTGTACCTATGTATATATGAAAAAAAATTATATCTAAATATACTATGATAGCACTGGGAGCCTATTCCCTTGGTTTGTGTAGTTTTTGTGTGGAAACGATTGACTCCCACCCTACAGTGATAGCTAACAAGTATATTATATTTGACTACTGTCCATTTCAAATAAATACCCCCTTATATCAAGGTAACTTCACATGGTACAAGCTTTCTTGTACTCCTTCCCTGTACATAGTTATGAACTCATATCTGGGAATGTGGAAACGATTGACTCCCTGTGGAAAGGATTGACCCCCTAGCTGATATTCATCTTAGTAAGGTTCAAAACAAAAAGAAAGAATACCTACTCAAACCAGTCATGGAGCTTATAAAAATATTGGATAATTAGCCTTAAAAATTAAATTTATCAGTATAATCTCTGCAGTGTTTAGAAAGAGGGAGTCAATCGTTTCCACATAGCATATATGTACTACTAAATTTTGGCTCTGTGGTGCATGTTTATTATAGGTATTTAACCTACCCTCATACATCCAACATATTCCCCACCCACTGTACTATTCTCATACAAAAGGTTTTAACCATACTCCTAACTTTATTTTTGACCCCTGTCACTGCCCATTTGACGACGATCCGTGACATCCGGCCATATGTGGTACACTCAGTCGCAGGGAAGCCAGTACCTCCACTCTGAGACTGGAGGTACCGGCTCGCAAGCCCATAAAGTCACACAGTATGAACTGGCCTTTATCTGGCAGTAATCAACTAGAAGAGATAACAGCTGACCACCCGACTGGGGCGGCGATGGGCAGCGGCAATCAATATCGTCCAACTCATCGCTGCTCTACATGGTAAGAAGTATCACGTTCCACTGGGAAGGTTATCCATGCTGGTCTAGTCTGATATGCATGGTAGACGTCACATAAAATAAGTCACTATACCCTGCCATGACATGGTCCAATATCCGTGACAACTATGAAATAAGATAAGTCACCATACCCTGATATGGCATTGTCCAACTATGAGAAACAAAAGGTCACTATACCCTGCCATGACATGGTCCAATATTCATGGCAACTATGAGATAAAATAAGTGGCTATACCTTGCCATGGCATTCTCCAGTATCTATGACAACTATGAGATAAGATAAGTTACTATACTCTGCAATGACATGGTCCAATATCCATGACAACTATGAGATAAGATAAGTTACTATACCCTGCCATGGCATTGCCCAGTATCTATGACAACTATGAGATAAGATAAGTTACTATACCCTGCAATGACATGGTCCAATATCCATGACAACTATGAGATTAAATAAGTCACTATCACTGCCATGGCATGGTTAAATATCTATGACCACTATGAGAAACAATAAGCCGCTACGCTAAGTCACTATACCTTACAGGTATTTTTAAAGTCATTGTAGAAAGAGGATGTCAGGATAGACAATTGACAGTCATTGGGTAGATTCAGTCGATTTCCAGACTAACAGCAGAAAATAAGACCGAAGATAGACATGAAAGAAACCGAGTGGAATAGGAGTAATCAAGAAGCCTGCTGTACATGTTATCATGTAATCAATTCATACATTGTACAATGCAAGTTGGTGTGTGACACTGATACATGCCATACCCTTGTTCAGGATGGTGAAAACAGATGGGTTTTTTTCTTCAGTTCGTGTGGGACACACTTAGATAAGGTGCGTCGTTTAGTATCTCAGGTGTTAAGTTTACTACCTCAGTAGCATATTTGGACCTCCCCGCAGAACTGATTGGTTCGCTGGGCACCAAGTTATGTCCAGCTTCATATAAGTACGACTCAAAGTTTCGAGAAAGATGTAGTCAGTTCTTTATCTAATGAAAGGTGATTTCTGTGAGACGTCATTGCACATTGTGGTAATTACTTCATCTCCTCCTCATTATCATGAACATCCTATATATACATATGTCTATTGTATATCTGGATGGTAGTCTTACAGTCATGTGTATGTACAAGGTATCAGAATGTCAGGACTTCCTACTGGTTCAGCAAATGGTATTTTATACCCTCTGAAGCTTAAATAAACAGTTGAAGTAGTGAAAACACAAAAAACCAGACACAGTTGATTTCTTTTAAATACAGTTGTATTACAACCAAGATGACAATGTTGTTGGTGATGAGGGGTATGAAAATTGGACACGACGTTTCGTGCTAGTTCATAGCACTTCTTCAGGTGATCTTAAATAAACAACAACAACAACAAACACACGTAAAACTCAGTCATTTTAAACTACCCATAATATGATATTTGTGACTGTTTAGAGTTGTTATGAAATGCTCTGATGACTGTCAGTGAATTAATGCATCAACTTCTGGAAAAAGAAGACAAGCTGCATCCCAATGAATAGCTTATAGAAATGAACAAGAAATGGGTTTCTGGTTAAATTAGCTTTTGATCACGAAATGCTGTATTCTTGTTATTTAGAATGTCCACAACAAAAGTCGTCAATCCCAGAATGTACCCAAGTGTTTACACTGAGGACTAACTTTACACAGAATCGCTGCCCATGTAGACGACTAATTCAAACCGGCTTGAAATAGTCGCGGGCATCAGAGCTTGTACAACAGTCTTCAGGTGGTGCTGAATTGTGGAATCTGATATAACCAGACGATATGCAGTCGGCACAAGCTTAGCGTTCACATTAGACGATTTTTATCAATTTACTACTGAAAGTCGTCAGGAGGTGCAAAACACCAGAATCGCTGGCCAGAATCTAGTGTAGTGCCCAGTCACACTGGCGCAAAAACGGCGTTTTTCCATGTACGCATGTCTATGTTCCTCAAAATATGTTGCAAAACGCAGAGATACGTAAAGGAATGTTGGAATGCGCCGAAAAACGCCACAATACGTACAGAAGCGTAAATAAGCATTGATGAACGTTGAGAAGCGTACCAAAACGTTAAAGCAAAGCAAACAAATGCGTTCCAAATCTGTAGCCACAAATTCAAATATGTAGAAGAAATGCCAAATTTTACGCCAGTGTGACTGGGACATAATGGCAAGGTAAACAACAAATGCCAGCAGACGACACTAGGCGTGTCTAGTCACACTGTCTTGGCGTTGTTTCGCGAGACCCGCCCACGCCCACGCATTGCCCAGCTCTACCTTTGACCAGACGAGAGCAGGGTCTGAGCTTGGGGTCCCCTCCCCCGCCATCACCCATCCACCCGCACGCCCGCCTCCCTCTTCACACACTCCAGCATCAGCTCCCGCCTCCCACACCCCACATCCCAACCGTGTGATGCCCTCAGAGTGATGCCCTCAGAGTGATGCCCTCGAATGATGCCCTCAGAGCGATGCCCTTAGAACAATGCCCTCAGAACAACACCCTCAGAGCGATGCCCTCAGAGTGATGCCCTCAGAGTGATGCTCTCAAAGTGATGCCCTCAGAGTAAAGCCCTCAGAGCGATGCCCTCTGAGCGATTGCCCTTTGAGCGATTCCCTCAGAGAGATGCCCTCAGAGCGATGCCCTAAGAGCGATGCTCTCAGAGCGATGCCCTCAGAGCGATGCCCTCAGAGTGAATCCCTCAGAACGATGCCCTCAGAGCGATGCTCTCAGAGCGATGCCCTCAGAACAATGCCCTCAGAGAGATGCCCTCACAGCGATGCCCTCAGAGCGATGCTCTCAGAGCGATGCCCTCAGAGCGATGCCCTCAGAGTGAATCCCTCAAAGTGATGCCCTCAGAACGATGCCCTCAGAACGATGCCCTCAGAACAACAGAGTGATGCCCTGAGAGTGATGCCCTCAGAACGATGCCCTCAGAACGATGCCCTCAGAACGATGCCCTCAGAACGATGCCCTGAGAGTGATGTTCTCAGTGATGCCCTGAGAGTGATGCCCTGAGAGTGATGCCCTGAGAGTGATGCCCTGAGAGTGATGCCCTGAAAGTGATGCCTTCAGAGTGATGCCTTCAGAGTGATGCCCTCAGAGTGATGCCCTCAGAGTGATGCCCTCAGAGTGATGCCCTCAGAGTGATGCCCTCAGAGTGATGCCCTCAGAGTGATGCCCTTAGAACAACACCCTGAGAGTGATGCCCTAAGAGTGATGCCCTAAGAGTGATGCCCTAAGAGTGATGCCCTGAGAGTGATGCCCTGAGAGTGATGCCCTGAGAGTGATGCCCTCAGAACGATGCCCTCAGAATGATGCCCTTATACTGATGCCCTTATACTGATGCCCTTATACTGATGCCCTGAGAGTGATGCCCTGAGAGTGATGCCCTGAGAGTGATGCCCTGAGAGTGATGCCCTGAGAGTGATGCCCTGAGAGTGATGCCTTCAGAATTATGCCCTGAGAGTGATGCCCTGAGAGTGTTGCCCTGAGTGATGCCCTCAGAGTGATGCCCTTTGAGTGATGCCCTCTGAGTGATGCCCTCTGAGTGATGCCCTCAGAGTGATGTTCTCAGAGTGATGCCCTCAGAGTGATGCCCTGAGAGTGATGCCCTCAGAACAACACCCTCAGAGCGATGTTCTCAGAGCGATGTTCTCAGTGATGCCCTCAGAGTGATGCCCTCAGAGTGATTTTCTGAGAGTGATGCCCTCAGAGTGATGTCCTCAGAGTGAATCCCTCAGAACGATGCCCTCAGAGCGATGCCCTCAGAACAATGCCCTCAGAGAGATGCCCTCACAGCGATGCCCTCAGAGCGATGCTCTCAGAGCGATGCCCTCAGAGCGATGCCCTCAGAGTGAATCCCTCAAAGTGATGCCCTCAGAACGATGCCCTCAGAACGATGCCCTCAGAACGATGCCCTCAGAACGATGCCCTCAGAACAACACCCTCAGAACAACACCCTCAGTGATGCCCTGAGTGATGCCCTCAGAGTGATGCCCTCAGAGCGATGCCCTCAGAGTGATGCCCTCAGAACGATGCCCTCAGAACAACACCCTGAGAGTGATGCCCTGAGAGTGATGCCCTGAGAGTGATGCCCTGAGAGTGATGCCCTCAGAGTGATGCCCTCAGAGTGATGCCCTCAGAGTGATGCCCTCAGAGTGATGCCCTCAGAGTGATGCCCTCAGAGTGATGCCCTCAGAGTGATGTTCTCAGAGTGATGTTCTCAGAGTGATGCCCTCAGAGTGATGCCCTCAGAACAACACCCTCAGAGTGATGTTCTCAGAGTGATGTTCTCAGAGTGATGCCCTCCGAGTGATGCCCTCCGAGTGATGCCCTCCGAGTGATGCCTTCAGAGTGATGCCCTCAGAGTGATGCCCTCAGAGTGATGCCCTCAGAACGATGCCCTCAGAACGATGCCCTCAGAACGATGCCCTCAGAAAGATGCCCTCAGAACAACACCCTCAGAGCGATAGCCTCAGTGATGCCCTCATTGATGCCCTTAAAGTAATGCCCTCAGAGTGAATCCCTCAGAGTGATGCCCTCAGAACGATCCCCTCAGAACAACACCCTCAGAACAACAACCTCAGAGTGATGCCCTGAGAGTGATGCCCTGAGAGTGATGCCCTTAGAGCGATGCTCTCAGAGCGATGCCCTCAGAGTGATGCCTCAGAGTGATGCCCTCAGAGTGATGTTCATTCATCAACTTGTAGCAGCATTTCCCATATTGGTCTGTTTCATCTTTATTTTTATACCTGTGATCTTTGTTATTGTTCTATATAATGATTTCTAAAAGAAGACACTGATGTAACACTTGGGACCTGTTTCAGTAGTTTCGTGACATGTCTAGATGGCGTCTGTAACACCATACGGACAGATCACAAGATTGCAGTCGATGACATACGGAGTTTCACTCACTTCTCGTAGGAATTAGGCAATGACACTTTAACATGAGTAGGGGATACATATAATCTATAATCGTTCCAGATATGAAGAAGATTAGCCACTTCGATCTTCTGAAATTTGCTAGTCTTTTTATGCTGTTGCTTGCACTGTTGGTGCCGCTGTTGATGTCTGTCCAGGCCTCGAGACTACTGAAACAGGTCCCTGGTGTTACAATTTATATTGTGACTTCTATACAACGATGATGATTAGTGACCAGAATATGTATCTGGCAATTTTATCCAAATAAAAAGCCCAATATAATCTACCGTAGTTGTAGGACCTCCAAACAAGAGCAGATTTCCATATAAGGAGGCACTCAGTGGGTCAGCGGCTGTCAGTCATTCCGAGGGGGCGGGGCTTAGTCCTCAAACGAACAGCTCATCTGGGAAGGGTAATGCCCTTTATATCTCTAGTGTGAGACGAAAACCTGTCACAGATGACGCGTTACTCTTTACTTTTGAAACAATAATTGGTGCAATGTGCATTGATTTCGCTGCCTTAGTCAGTAGTAAATCTTTGCACTATGGGTTTCTAAAGAGGGTAATTAAACGTTTCTCTGAGCCTGAAATATGTCTGTGGTCCCACTGGTGATCCACTCAGGATAATGTAATGAATAGATGTAGTCATCACAATTAACCTTTATAATGATGTCATTTGCACACAGTAACTCATGTTTGTTTTTTGTCTTTTCAGGTAAGTGGCTCGTCTTCTTTTGTACAAACTTTATGTAGACTACATCGAGGTGAGTGGTTTAATTAATGAATAGTCTTCATGTGGTGTCTCCAGTTTACACAAGTATAAAAATAAATACTGGTCAAACACTGGGGGTTTAGAAATATGGAAAGTAGAGTCCCCTTTTATTATAGTGTATTGCTTTTTTCCGAGGCTTAAATTCGAGAGATCGTGTGTTATTTTAGATACGGAGTTTGCAGCTTGCGCAAGTAACTATGGGGACACTGGACTTTAATATTTAGTTCAAACATTCATATCCGAAGCATATTCAAAGGGACGCTAGGGTTTGTCATTTGAGCACCCGTACTCGTATATCGTTATTGAGCGAAAAGCAGACAGGTAAAGCTTTCGTTTCGGATTACAACGACAGTTTTAAAATGGATTGGTCGGGAATCATTTTAAAAATATAGACTTGTCTCACTTTCCTTCAGAAGGTTCAAGTCGCCATATTGGTGTTATTCTAATTATATGAGGTCCTCGACTGATTTTGTCTTTTTTCTATTAGCTTGGCTCCATTTATTGACCAAATAAGTCCAATTTGTTTATGCTCAGAAACCCTTTAACATGTATCTATCCATCATTGAACAAAAGTGTGATCCACTATGCAACTTTTTTGCAATCCATCGCTGAACACTCACTGAAATAAGAAATATGTTATGACACCTCACTCATAGAAAAATGTTGAATCTTAATTTACCTTAGGCATGCATATGGATATACCTTTCAGAAAGTAGGATGAGGGCTGCACTAGAATTATTCTCCTTCTTTTCTTTCAAAACCAGTTTACACAAAATGACGTTAACACTGAGTTTTAACACAGCTAATATTGGATTCATAGATAGGTGTATCAATATCTCGAGTTTGCTCCCTTTTTAATATTGTATCCTTTCCTCCCTTTTTTCTCCCCCGAGCCTTTCTTGTCTGTTTAGTCTCCCGTTCGTAACTTAACTCTGTTTGGTAACGTTCTCCAAATAAATCCATCCCATGTACAGTATGCTGCTCTTTGCTCTGAGGTGTTGAGATTTTTTCACCCTCGAATGATGTTATTGTCGTAATAAGAGGCCATTGATTGGAGTTGTTGCCACAGTATAGGGCCATAGCCTTGTGTTTTTGTCATAATATGATACAATCGCTGAGAGTAAATCTGAGAGTATGAGTCTATGGAGTGTTATCATCAGCAGAATACAAGGCCCTTGCTTGGCAATGAAGTATTGCTATTGGCGGAATGCAAGGCTGTAGCTTGGTCATATTACCAATTTCCTATATACCCATTTCCGAACACTCTATAATTTCATACCACTGCTGGGGGTGCAGTAATTATCAGTTATGTATTGAGGGTGATGTTTTTGTCCCGGGCTGATGTTTTCGTACCGCGCTGACCACGTGATACAAAGAGCGCCGGGACGAAAACATAGCTGTTACAGTTACTCGATTAGGGTTGCCATTTTCTTGGGGCTATCAGAGGTAAAGAAATAACAGTTTTTATTGATATTTGAAGGTATATAGGAATATGGAAACCAAGTATCGGTAAGCAAAAGTCAAAGTTACTCAGTGAGGACCGGAAAAATTTGTCTGGTCCTAACATCGTAACTTTTAATTTTTGCTCACCAGAACAAAGTTGACCTCTATTCATAGTCTAAATATGATCAATAGTGCTATGGTCAGAATACAATATCGTGTTTGGTGTTGTAGTCACATCAAATTCTATGGATCTGGTGTCAGCGTACAAAACCATGGCTTGATGTTATTCATGAAAAGACAAGACCATGGCATGGTGTTATTGTCACACTGCAAGGCCATGGCTTGGAGTTGATGTCAGAATATTAAGTTATGGATTAATGGTTTTATTCGAATATGTGGCAGTCACTTATTGTTTCTCCCAGAATATAGGGTCGTGGTTAGTGTTATGGGCAAACTATGAAGCCAGCGCTTGTTCTTATCATCATAATACAGGGCCATTGCCTGGTATTATTGGCATATTATGAGGCTATGGGGTGGTATTATTGTCAAAGAACGAAGCCATGGAGTGGTGTTATCCTTCACCCTGTTCCATGCCCTCCTGCTTGATGAGGGCTCGGCGGAAATGACATATATTGACCTGGCCTGCACCCTAAGCGGATACATAAGACTGATGAGCCAGGATGTAATACGCAGGCGCAGCCATTCTCTGCAGCTCAGCGCCAATGGCGTCCTCAGATCTAGAATCTGTCTGAGTGATAAAAGAAGTCCCAGCGCTGATATCGGAAGTTACGCAGAAGCCTGTGCGTGACCCAACCTGCCGACTGAGGCACGTGGCATTAAGGGAATTCGCGAAGGTTTGCTGGCATTTCAATATATCTGTACAGTTTCATTGGGTGAATTGTTTATACTTTTACATAGAACTAGCGACTTCGTCGATTCTCCCTGGCCCTGGCGCCAGCGGGATGTACCACAATCTCACTAAAATGCTGTCGCGGCCATTAGCGGATGAACGGGAAACCTTTTGAACGCTGGTTTTGGAGTGAACCACAGAGTAAAGAGATATCTCTTTACTCTGTGAGTGAACCAGCGGAAGTTGGGATCTGATTGGTTTCTCACGAGAAAAGTAGATCAGAAAACTACAATAGTAAACTTTGATTTGGGCATGTCTCGAAATGAGTCTTAAGAGAAAAAGCATGTCTGTCTATCGATCTAGAAAAAGAAGAGCAGGTTCGAATTCAACCCTCCACGAGATTTCTGCTCTCAAGGGTCTTCAGTCTCCAAGCCTAAGTTTGGTTCACTCTGTCACTATGTGCGGGAACAACTCCAAGCAGATCCGACCAAAATCATAGTTTTTTAGATATGGTAGGTAATAAAAGAGAAGTTCGCATTGGTGGATTAGAGATGAGAGACTTTCGAAGGTCGGTACAATCGTAATCCCGAGAAGAGGATTCTCACATATCACGTCCGCAGGTGAAATCTCCACCAACAAATCCTCAACGCAGACAAAGGCACGTTGAGAGACGGTTCTAGGCATCCTAGAAAATTAATCACTGTAATTCTATACATCATGTTATATGGATATCTGAAACAGGAACACCTTAACAAAGACTTAGCTCTCGTCATTAAATATTGATAGGGGATAACAATGATCATACCCTGTGACTGACGTGCCCATTGTAAGTTTATGTTGTAAACCCTTATAGTGCCACGGCGATGCATGCAATGTTACAAAGAATTTGGCTTGCAAAGGTACTCTGGGGTAGCGCGATATTGGTCATATATAACGACTTGGACAATTGAGTCATTGAACTGCTATTGATATTGCAGGGTCGACACTATTCAGCTTTCAGATTTGTAGCCTATTTTTCTACCACCTCCATCCCTCCCCCTCGTCCCTGCACATCCATTGCCCTCTCTATCCCTCTCCTACACCCCACCGCCATAAGGCCCTCCTCTTACCCGTCTCTTTACCAGCCCATCCTCCTTGAGATCTCTCATTGACCCTCTCAACTATATCCCACCCTCCTACGATCCTTTCCTTTACCCTCTTCCCTTTATCCAACCCCTTTAAGGCCCTCCCCTTGCCTCACTCCTCTACACCCCACTCTCCCAGAGCCTACTCCTCCACCCCTTTTCCTGCAGCCCATCCTCCCAAAACCCGATCCCCCACCCCGTTCCTCTATACAACATACTTCCAGGGCCTACTACTCTACCCTTCTCTATTACACCCGCAATTTTAGGGCCCTCTCCTTGCCCTTTTCCCTTAGACCCCACCCTTATAGGCCCCTGCCCTTCACCCCTCCCCTTTTGTTCTCAGCACCTCGTCTTTACACACCCCCTACCTGCCCATGGCCCTTCCTCCCACCCCCTTCCCCCACACACCCCACCTCCAAGGGCTTGGTTCTCAACCCCTCCCGCTCCTCGCTGCCCCCGGCCCGGCCTTGATTGCTTCCCTCCATCCCATCAGTCCAACTTCAGGCGCCGGAAAATGAGGCGCGGCCACAGTTTGGGCGATGGCGGGTGAGAGCAGGCCTTTCAATATTCTTTCTCTGGCACCAAGACTCCCAAACCCCGCTCTCCCCCCACCACCCCGCACCTCTCCCCAGGCCTGCTCGCCGCCCGGTGTCGCTGCTCTGTTCCATCATAAGACCTAAGCTGATAACACCCCTCCCGCCAAGCTCCAAGCACAGTACATCCAATTTTCTGTCGCAATCAGGCGTTGAGCGTTGGTGAGCAGGTGGGTGGCGCGGTGCTTGGAGTGTGAGATGCTCGCCTTGGGGCCCTGCTCTGAGCAGATGGGTGGTTTTATGCTTGGCCAGTGAGTTGTTTACCCTGGGGACCCCATATATGAGCAGGTAGGGATCATCGGCTTGGAGAGTGAGCTGCTCTTGTCGGACCGAACCACCATGGGTAGGTTGGGTTCTGTAACTAATAGAGTGAATGTATGCGGAAATATATAGAACATGAGCAGGGGACTGACTACCCGCTTGGAGAGTTACATTAAAACCTGCCCTTGGGACTCCACCTTGAGCAGGTATATGAGCATCGAGAATGGCTTATTTCCCGAGGGACCTGCTGTATAGGACACGACAGCGCTTATATGCTGGGCGTGTGAGCTGCTGTCTATAGGCCTGGTACGAGTAGACGAGTAACATTTTTCTTTAGATAGTAAGCAGCTTTTTCAGCTGACCTCGTTTGTGGGATTCAAGTGACACTGACCAGATGTTTGTTCCATTGGCCATGCACCCACCCAAACCTCTGACCCGTCATTGGTCCGCAAGCAAAGGGATCCTATCATAATGTGTCTATCTGTTTGTGATAAGACAGAATTATACATGTAATGTTCATGTGAAATGGATGTGACCTGTGATCTATGTGTGATATGCCAGAATTATATACATGATGTCCATCTGAGGTAGGCTACTGAAGGGTAGAAGTATGACAAATGAACGATAATTTTTTTTTACATTCAATGTAAAGTTAATTTGTGTAGGATATAAGACAATAAATGTTGCGGTGAGCTTTAATATAAGAGAGGAGACAGGATGCTATCCCTCCTCATCTCTGGGCCAGGGAACCATAACCACCTCCATTTTGAGAATACTAAAGTTGTCGTTCTCCACTAGTGTGATGCAGAGCAATATGAACCAAGCGAAGCCGAGTCAATATCGCATAGAGCTCAATCGAGTTAGAGAATAATGACTGACCAAAATGAGTCGCTTTCTGTATCTAACTCACCCCTGTACATACTAAAGAAACAGACGACAAACTTAATATATGGGGACCATAGAGAATTCACTTTGATACTCGTAGGAGCATGGAGAATGAGTTACCAATGTTAGGCCTTTGGGACAAAGATACTAGGGTTGAGATAGAACTACAGTTAAGATAGATAGAGAGGAAATTGGATTAATCCTACATATATATTACGTTCCACTTTAAGTATGAACGTTATTAATATTGTCTCAGCTGCGATTGCTCTCGCTGACAACGTATTAATTCTCCGTAATGCCCTTATCCTCAACGAGTGTGTCCGTAAACAACACACATAGTGTGTGGGTGTGAAAACATGCAGGCACAGGCGTGATGATTCATAATCGTAACCAGGACGTGAGCGCCATGTTGTATTACTACGCCGGGTGTAGTCACACTGTGAGAAGGGAGGGTGTAAGATGAGAGAAACCAGTCACCCTGCTGTGACATGTCATGCACCTTATAAACACCCCGTGACAACATGGGGAGACGCCTTCGTGCTGACATGACTGACGGGTATATGTTAACCCTTTAAGGATGGCTGACAATGGCAGAACTACACACTTGGGGACGGCTACTAGTGACTGTATAGTTCTAGGGGACGTGGGTACTGTCCTCTGAACTCTAAAGTCGAAGGTTTATCATGTGATATAATATGCTATTATTAATACTTTTATTTCTATTATTTAGAATTCAAAACTACTATGTTACACCTACATTCTGTGAACATTTCAAGTTAATTGTTAAAATATTTCCTTTTGAAAAACAATTATATGAATATCCAGCAAATGATGCCTTAAGGTATCATCCGCCCCTGGCCGGTTGATGACTTAAGGTATCATCCGCCCTTAAAGGGTTAAACTGATGCATCTGATATCACATCTTATATGGCCAGATGTCATGGATCGTCGTCAAATAACCATTATTGCTTCTCCATTCAATAATAGGCTAAATTTAATAGATATTTATTATTTTATTGTGTTTTCTGGTCAGACTCAATCGGATCTTCCAGGGGAACCATGGTTTTGCCTATGTGGGATCATAAATAACGGAGATAGTAGGTCCAAACTACCTGAAACAGGGTGTTTTTTCATGATAAAATGACTAAACCATAATTGCAATAGTCAGCATTAGTAGAAAGAGTATAAAATGTTGACAATAACTGTTCTTAACTGGGTCCCCATAGGTTAAGGATTTTTTCAGACCATTTACACATTTTTGGGCAGGATAGTATACTCTCTCCATGGCAAAATGTACATGTGTAGTTTTAGTGTGGAAATGATTGACTCCCTAAAGAAGTAACCCTCCCAATATCTACATATAGCACAGACAGGAATAAAATACATCCTGGTAAGCCTTAACCTGTACCTATGTATATATGAAAAAAAATTATATCTAAATATACTATGATAGCACTGGGAGCCTATTCCCTTGGTTTGTGTAGTTTTTGTGTGGAAACGATTGACTCCCACCCTACAGTGATAGCTAACAAGTATATTATATTTGACTACTGTCCATTTCAAATAAATACCCCCTTATATCAAGGTAACTTCACATGGTACAAGCTTTCTTGTACTCCTTCCCTGTACATAGTTATGAACTCATATCTGGGAATGTGGAAACGATTGACTCCCTGTGGAAAGGATTGACCCCCTAGCTGATATTCATCTTAGTAAGGTTCAAAACAAAAAGAAAGAATACCTACTCAAACCAGTCATGGAGCTTATAAAAATATTGGATAATTAGCCTTAAAAATTAAATTTATCAGTATAATCTCTGCAGTGTTTAGAAAGAGGGAGTCAATCGTTTCCACATAGCATATATGTACTACTAAATTTTGGCTCTGTGGTGCATGTTTATTATAGGTATTTAACCTACCCTCATACATCCAACATATTCCCCACCCACTGTACTATTCTCATACAAAAGGTTTTAACCATACTCCTAACTTTATTTTTGACCCCTGTCACTGCCCATTTGACGACGATCCGTGACATCCGGCCATATGTGGTACACTCAGTCGCAGGGAAGCCAGTACCTCCACTCTGAGACTGGAGGTACCGGCTCGCAAGCCCATAAAGTCACACAGTATGAACTGGCCTTTATCTGGCAGTAATCAACTAGAAGAGATAACAGCTGACCACCCGACTGGGGCGGCGATGGGCAGCGGCAATCAATATCGTCCAACTCATCGCTGCTCTACATGGTAAGAAGTATCACGTTCCACTGGGAAGGTTATCCATGCTGGTCTAGTCTGATATGCATGGTAGACGTCACATAAAATAAGTCACTATACCCTGCCATGACATGGTCCAATATCCGTGACAACTATGAAATAAGATAAGTCACCATACCCTGATATGGCATTGTCCAACTATGAGAAACAAAAGGTCACTATACCCTGCCATGACATGGTCCAATATTCATGGCAACTATGAGATAAAATAAGTGGCTATACCTTGCCATGGCATTCTCCAGTATCTATGACAACTATGAGATAAGATAAGTTACTATACTCTGCAATGACATGGTCCAATATCCATGACAACTATGAGATAAGATAAGTTACTATACCCTGCCATGGCATTGCCCAGTATCTATGACAACTATGAGATAAGATAAGTTACTATACCCTGCAATGACATGGTCCAATATCCATGACAACTATGAGATTAAATAAGTCACTATCACTGCCATGGCATGGTTAAATATCTATGACCACTATGAGAAACAATAAGCCGCTACGCTAAGTCACTATACCTTACAGGTATTTTTAAAGTCATTGTAGAAAGAGGATGTCAGGATAGACAATTGACAGTCATTGGGTAGATTCAGTCGATTTCCAGACTAACAGCAGAAAATAAGACCGAAGATAGACATGAAAGAAACCGAGTGGAATAGGAGTAATCAAGAAGCCTGCTGTACATGTTATCATGTAATCAATTCATACATTGTACAATGCAAGTTGGTGTGTGACACTGATACATGCCATACCCTTGTTCAGGATGGTGAAAACAGATGGGTTTTTTTCTTCAGTTCGTGTGGGACACACTTAGATAAGGTGCGTCGTTTAGTATCTCAGGTGTTAAGTTTACTACCTCAGTAGCATATTTGGACCTCCCCGCAGAACTGATTGGTTCGCTGGGCACCAAGTTATGTCCAGCTTCATATAAGTACGACTCAAAGTTTCGAGAAAGATGTAGTCAGTTCTTTATCTAATGAAAGGTGATTTCTGTGAGACGTCATTGCACATTGTGGTAATTACTTCATCTCCTCCTCATTATCATGAACATCCTATATATACATATGTCTATTGTATATCTGGATGGTAGTCTTACAGTCATGTGTATGTACAAGGTATCAGAATGTCAGGACTTCCTACTGGTTCAGCAAATGGTATTTTATACCCTCTGAAGCTTAAATAAACAGTTGAAGTAGTGAAAACACAAAAAAACAGACACAGTTGATTTCTTTTAAATACAGTTGTATTACAACCAAGATGACAATGTTGTTGGTGATGAGGGGTATGAAAATTGGACACGACGTTTCGTGCTAGTTCATAGCACTTCTTCAGGTGATCTTAAATAAACAACAACAACAACAAACACACGTAAAACTCAGTCATTTTAAACTACCCATAATATGATATTTGTGACTGTTTAGAGTTGTTATGAAATGCTCTGATGACTGTCAGTGAATTAATGCATCAACTTCTGGAAAAAGAAGACAAGCTGCATCCCAATGAATAGCTTATAGAAATGAACAAGAAATGGGTTTCTGGTTAAATTAGCTTTTGATCACGAAATGCTGTATTCTTGTTATTTAGAATGTCCACAACAAAAGTCGTCAATCCCAGAATGTACCCAAGTGTTTACACTGAGGACTAACTTTACACAGAATCGCTGCCCATGTAGACGACTAATTCAAACCGGCTTGAAATAGTCGCGGGCATCAGAGCTTGTACAACAGTCTTCAGGTGGTGCTGAATTGTGGAATCTGATATAACCAGACGATATGCAGTCGGCACAAGCTTAGCGTTCACATTAGACGATTTTTATCAATTTACTACTGAAAGTCGTCAGGAGGTGCAAAACACCAGAATCGCTGGCCAGAATCTAGTGTAGTGCCCAGTCACACTGGCGCAAAAACGGCGTTTTTCCATGTACGCATGTCTATGTTCCTCAAAATATGTTGCAAAACGCAGAGATACGTAAAGGAATGTTGGAATGCGCCGAAAAACGCCACAATACGTACAGAAGCGTAAATAAGCATTGATGAACGTTGAGAAGCGTACCAAAACGTTAAAGCAAAGCAAACAAATGCGTTCCAAATCTGTAGCCACAAATTCAAATATGTAGAAGAAATGCCAAATTTTACGCCAGTGTGACTGGGACATAATGGCAAGGTAAACAACAAATGCCAGCAGACGACACTAGGCGTGTCTAGTCACACTGTCTTGGCGTTGTTTCGCGAGACCCGCCCACGCCCACGCATTGCCCAGCTCTACCTTTGACCAGACGAGAGCAGGGTCTGAGCTTGGGGTCCCCTCCCCCGCCATCACCCATCCACCCGCACGCCCGCCTCCCTCTTCACACACTCCAGCATCAGCTCCCGCCTCCCGCACCCCACATCCCAACCGTGTGATGCCCTCAGAGTGATGCCCTCAGAGTGATGCCCTCGAATGATGCCCTCAGAGCGATGCCCTTAGAACAATGCCCTCAGAACAACACCCTCAGAGCGATGCCCTCAGAGTGATGCCCTCAGAGTGATGCTCTCAAAGTGATGCCCTCAGAGTAAAGCCCTCAGAGCGATGCCCTCTGAGCGATTGCCCTTTGAGCGATTCCCTCAGAGAGATGCCCTCAGAGCGATGCCCTAAGAGCGATGCTCTCAGAGCGATGCCCTCAGAGCGATGCCCTCAGAGTGAATCCCTCAGAACGATGCCCTCAGAGCGATGCTCTCAGAGCGATGCCCTCAGAACAATGCCCTCAGAGAGATGCCCTCACAGCGATGCCCTCAGAGCGATGCTCTCAGAGCGATGCCCTCAGAGCGATGCCCTCAGAGTGAATCCCTCAAAGTGATGCCCTCAGAACGATGCCCTCAGAACGATGCCCTCAGAACAACAGAGTGATGCCCTGAGAGTGATGCCCTGAGAGTGATGCCCTGAGAGTGATGCCCTGAGTGATGCCCTGAGAGTGATGCCCTGAGAGTGATGCCCTGAGAGTGATGCCCTCAGAACGATGCCCTCAGAACGATGCCCTCAGAACGATGCCCTCAGAACGATGCCCTGAGAGTGATGTTCTCAGTGATGCCCTGAGAGTGATGCCCTGAGAGTGATGCCCTGAGAGTGATGCCCTGAGAGTGATGCCCTGAGAGTGATGCCCTGAGAGTGATGCCTTCAGAGTGATGTTCTCAGAGTGATGCCCTCAGAGTGATGCCCTCAGAGTGATGCCTTCAGAGTGATGCCCTCAGAGTGATGCCCTCAGAGTGATGCCCTTAGAACAACACCCTGAGAGTGATGCCCTAAGAGTGATGCCCTAAGAGTGATGCCCTAGGAGTGATGCCCTGAGAGTGATGCCCTGAGAGTGATGCCCTGATAGTGATGCCCTCAGAACGATGCCCTCAGAATGATGCCCTTATACTGATGCCCTTATACTGATGCCCTTATACTGATGCCCTGAGAGTGATGCCCTGAGAGTGATGCCCTGAGAGTGATGCCCTGAGAGTGATGCCCTGAGAGTGATGCCCTGAGAGTGATGCCTTCAGAATTATGCCCTGAGAGTGATGCCCTGAGAGTGATGCCCTGAGTGATGTCCTCAGAGTGATGCCCTCTGAGTGATGCCCTCTGAGTGATGCCCTCAGAGTGATGCCCTCAGAGTGATGTTCTCAGAGTGATGCCCTCATAGTGATGCCCTCAGAGTGATGCCCTCAGAACAACACCCTCAGAGCGATGTTCTCAGAGTGATGCCCTCAGTGATGCCCTCAGAGTGATGCCCTCAGAGTGATGTCCTGAGAGTGATGCCCTCAGAGTGATGTCCTCAGAGTGATGCCCTCAGAGTGATGCCCTCAGAACGATGCCCTCAGAACGATGCCCTCAGAACGATGCCCTCAGAACGATGCCCTCAGAACAACACCCTCAGAACAACACCCTCAGTGATGCCCTGAGTGATGCCCTCAGAGTGATGCCCTCAGAGCGATGCCCTCAGAGTGATGCCCTCAGAACGATGCCCTCAGAACAACACCCTGAGAGTGATGCCCTGAGAGTGATGCCCTGAGAGTGATGCCCTGAGAGTGATGCCCTCAGAGTGATGCCCTCAGAGTGATGCCCTCAGAGTGATGCCCTCAGAGTGATGCCCTCAGAGTGATGCCCTCAGAGTGATGCCCTCAGAGTGATGTTCTCAGAGTGATGTTCTCAGAGTGATGCCCTCAGAGTGATGCCCTCAGAACAACACCCTCAGAGTGATGTTCTCAGAGTGATGTTCTCAGAGTGATGCCCTCCGAGTGATGCCCTCCGAGTGATGCCCTCCGAGTGATGCCTTCAGAGTGATGCCCTCAGAGTGATGCCCTCAGAGTGATGCCCTCAGAACGATGCCCTCAGAACGATGCCCTCAGAACGATGCCCTCAGAAAGATGCCCTCAGAACAACACCCTCAGAGCGATAGCCTCAGTGATGCCCTCATTGATGCCCTTAAAGTAATGCCCTCAGAGTGAATCCCTCAGAGTGATGCCCTCAGAACGATCCCCTCAGAACAACACCCTCAGAACAACAACCTCAGAGTGATGCCCTGAGAGTGATGCCCTGAGAGTGATGCCCTTAGAGCGATGCTCTCAGAGCGATGCCCTCAGAGTGATGCCTCAGAGTGATGCCCTCAGAGTGATGTTCATTCATCAACTTGTAGCAGTATTTCCCATATTGGTCTGTTTCATCTTTATTTTTATACCTGTGATCTTTGTTATTGTTCTATATAGTGATTTCTAAAAGAAGACACTGATGTAACACTTGGGACCTGTTTCAGTAGTTTCGTGACATGTCTAGATGGCGTCTGTAACACCATACGGACAGATCACAAGATTGCAGTCGATGACATACGGAGTTTCACTCACTTCTCGTAGGAATTAGGCAATGACACTTTAACATGAGTAGGGGATACATATAATCTATAATCGTTCCAGATATGAAGAAGATTAGCCACTTCGATCTTCTGAAATTTGCTAGTCTTTTTATGCTGTTGCTTGCACTGTTGGTGCCGCTGTTGATGTCTGTCCAGGCCTCGAGACTACTGAAACAGGTCCCTGGTGTTACAATTTATATTGTGACTTCTATACAACGATGATGATTAGTGACCAGAATATGTATCTGGCAATTTTATCCAAATAAAAAGCCCAATATAATCTACCGTAGTTGTAGGACCTCCAAACAAGAGCAGATTTCCATATAAGGAGGCACTCAGTGGGTCAGCGGCTGTCAGTCATTCCGAGGGGGCGGGGCTTAGTCCTCAAACGAACAGCTCATCTGGGAAGGGTAATGCCCTTTATATCTCTAGTGTGAGACGAAAACCTGTCACAGATGACGCGTTACTCTTTACTTTTGAAACAATAATTGGTGCAATGTGCATTGATTTCGCTGCCTTAGTCAGTAGTAAATCTTTGCACTATGGGTTTCTAAAGAGGGTAATTAAACGTTTCTCTGAGCCTGAAATATGTCTGTGGTCCCACTGGTGATCCACTCAGGATAATGTAATGAATAGATGTAGTCATCACAATTAACCTTTATAATGATGTCATTTGCACACAGTAACTCATGTTTGTTTTTTGTCTTTTCAGGTAAGTGGCTCGTCTTCTTTTGTACAAACTTTATGTAGACTACATCGAGGTGAGTGGTTTAATTAATGAATAGTCTTCATGTGGTGTCTCCAGTTTACACAAGTATAAAAATAAATACTGGTCAAACACTGGGGGTTTAGAAATATGGAAAGTAGAGTCCCCTTTTATTATAGTGTATTGCTTTTTTCCGAGGCTTAAATTCGAGAGATCGTGTGTTATTTTAGATACGGAGTTTGCAGCTTGCGCAAGTAACTATGGGGACACTGGACTTTAATATTTAGTTCAAACATTCATATCCGAAGCATATTCAAAGGGACGCTAGGGTTTGTCATTTGAGCACCCGTACTCGTATATCGTTATTGAGCGAAAAGCAGACAGGTAAAGCTTTCGTTTCGGATTACAACGACAGTTTTAAAATGGATTGGTCGGGAATCATTTTAAAAATCTAGACTTGTCTCACTTTCCTTCAGAAGGTTCAAGTCGCCATATTGGTGTTATTCTAATTATATGAGGTCCTCGACTGAATTTGTCTTTTTTCTATTAGCTTGGCTCCATTTATTGACCAAATAAGTCCAATTTGTTTATGCTCAGAAACCCTTTAACATGTATCTATCCATCATTGAACAAAAGTGTGATCCACTATGCAACTTTTTTGCAATCCATCGCTGAACACTCACTGAAATAAGAAATATGTTATGACACCTCACTCATAGAAAAATGTTGAATCTTAATTTACCTTAGGCATGCATATGGATATACCTTTCAGAAAGTAGGATGAGGGCTGCACTAGAATTATTCTCCTTCTTTTCTTTCAAAACCAGTTTACACAAAATGACGTTAACACTGAGTTTTAACACAGCTAATATTGGATTCATAGATAGGTGTATCAATATCTCGAGTTTGCTCCCTTTTTAATATTGTATCCTTTCCTCCCTTTTTTCTCCCCCGAGCCTTTCTTGTCTGTTTAGTCTCCCGTTCGTAACTTAACTCTGTTTGGTAACGTTCTCCAAATAAATCCATCCCATGTACAGTATGCTGCTCTTTGCTCTGAGGTGTTGAGATTTTTTCACCCTCGAATGATGTTATTGTCGTAATAAGAGGCCATTGATTGGAGTTGTTGCCACAGTATAGGGCCATAGCCTTGTGTTTTTGTCATAATATGATACAATCGCTGAGAGTAAATCTGAGAGTATGAGTCTATGGAGTGTTATCATCAGCAGAATACAAGGCCCTTGCTTGGCAATGAAGTATTGCTATTGGCGGAATGCAAGGCTGTAGCTTGGTCATATTACCAATTTCCTATATACCCATTTCCGAACACTCTATAATTTCATACCACTGCTGGGGGTGCAGTAATTATCAGTTATGTATTGAGGGTGATGTTTTTGTCCCGGGCTGATGTTTTCGTACCGCGCTGACCACGTGATACAAAGAGCGCCGGGACGAAAACATAGCTGTTACAGTTACTCGATTAGGGTTGCCATTTTCTTGGGGCTATCAGAGGTAAAGAAATAACAGTTTTTATTGATATTTGAAGGTATATAGGAATATGGAAACCAAGTATCGGTAAGCAAAAGTCAAAGTTACTCAGTGAGGACCGGAAAAATTTGTCTGGTCCTAACATCGTAACTTTTAATTTTTGCTCACCAGAACAAAGTTGACCTCTATTCATAGTCTAAATATGATCAATAGTGCTATGGTCAGAATACAATATCGTGTTTGGTGTTGTAGTCACATCAAATTCTATGGATCTGGTGTCAGCGTACAAAACCATGGCTTGATGTTATTCATGAAAAGACAAGACCATGGCATGGTGTTATTGTCACACTGCAAGGCCATGGCTTGGAGTTGATGTCAGAATATTAAGTTATGGATTAATGGTTTTATTCGAATATGTGGCAGTCACTTATTGTTTCTCCCAGAATATAGGGTCGTGGTTAGTGTTATGGGCAAACTATGAAGCCAGCGCTTGTTCTTATCATCATAATACAGGGCCATTGCCTGGTATTATTGGCATATTATGAGGCTATGGGGTGGTATTATTGTCAAAGAACGAAGCCATGGAGTGGTGTTATCCTTCACCCTGTTCCATGCCCTCCTGCTTGATGAGGGCTCGGCGGAAATGACATATATTGACCTGGCCTGCACCCTAAGCGGATACATAAGACTGATGAGCCAGGATGTAATACGCAGGCGCAGCCATTCTCTGCAGCTCAGCGCCAATGGCGTCCTCAGATCTAGAATCTGTCTGAGTGATAAAAGAAGTCCCAGCGCTGATATCGGAAGTTACGCAGAAGCCTGTGCGTGACCCAACCCGCCGACTGAGGCACGTGGCATTAAGGGAATTCGCGAAGGTTTGCTGGCATTTCAATATATCTGTACAGTTTCATTGGGTGAATTGTTTATACTTTTACATAGAACTAGCGACTTCGTCGATTCTCCCTGGCCCTGGCGCCAGCGGGATGTACCACAATCTCACTAAAATGCTGTCGCGGCCATTAGCGGATGAACGGGAAACCTTTTGAACGCTGGTTTTGGAGTGAACCACAGAGTAAAGAGATATCTCTTTACTCTGTGAGTGAACCAGCGGAAGTTGGGATCTGATTGGTTTCTCACGAGAAAAGTAGATCAGAAAACTACAATAGTAAACTTTGATTTGGGCATGTCTCGAAATGAGTCTTAAGAGAAAAAGCATGTCTGTCTATCGATCTAGAAAAAGAAGAGCAGGTTCGAATTCAACCCTCCACGAGATTTCTGCTCTCAAGGGTCTTCAGTCTCCAAGCCTAAGTTTGGTTCACTCTGTCACTATGTGCGGGAACAACTCCAAGCAGATCCGACCAAAATCATAGTTTTTTAGATATGGTAGGTAATAAAAGAGAAGTTCGCATTGGTGGATTAGAGATGAGAGACTTTCGAAGGTCGGTACAATCGTAATCCCGAGAAGAGGATTCTCACATATCACGTCCGCAGGTGAAATCTCCACCAACAAATCCTCAACGCAGACAAAGGCACGTTGAGAGACGGTTCTAGGCATCCTAGAAAATTAATCACTGTAATTCTATACATCATGTTATATGGATATCTGAAACAGGAACACCTTAACAAAGACTTAGCTCTCGTCATTAAATATTGATAGGGGATAACAATGATCATACCCTGTGACTGACGTGCCCATTGTAAGTTTATGTTGTAAACCCTTATAGTGCCACGGCGATGCATGCAATGTTACAAAGAATTTGGCTTGCAAAGGTACTCTGGGGTAGCGCGATATTGGTCATATATAACGACTTGGACAATTGAGTCATTGAACTGCTATTGATATTGCAGGGTCGACACTATTCAGCTTTCAGATTTGTAGCCTATTTTTCTACCACCTCCATCCCTCCCCCTCGTCCCTGCACATCCATTGCCCTCTCTATCCCTCTCCTACACCCCACCGCCATAAGGCCCTCCTCTTACCCGTCTCTTTACCAGCCCATCCTCCTTGAGATCTCTCATTGACCCTCTCAACTATATCCCACCCTCCTACGATCCTTTCCTTTACCCTCTTCCCTTTATCCAACCCCTTTAAGGCCCTCCCCTTGCCTCACTCCTCTACACCCCACTCTCCCAGAGCCTACTCCTCCACCCCTTTTCCTGCAGCCCATCCTCCCAAAACCCGATCCCCCACCCCGTTCCTCTATACAACATACTTCCAGGGCCTACTACTCTACCCTTCTCTATTACACCCGCAATTTTAGGGCCCTCTCCTTGCCCTTTTCCCTTAGACCCCACCCTTATAGGCCCCTGCCCTTCACCCCTCCCCTTTTGTTCTCAGCACCTCGTCTTTACACACCCCCTACCTGCCCATGGCCCTTCCTCCCACCCCCTTCCCCCACACACCCCACCTCCAAGGGCTTGGTTCTCAACCCCTCCCGCTCCTCGCTGCTCCCGGCCCGGCCTTGATTGCTTCCCTCCATCCCATCAGTCCAACTTCAGGCGCCGGAAAATGAGGCGCGGCCACAGTTTGGGCGATGGCGGGTGAGAGCAGGCCTTTCAATATTCTTTCTCTGGCACCAAGACTCCCAAACCCCGCTCTCCCCCCACCACCCCGCACCTCTCCCCAGGCCTGCTCGCCGCCCGGTGTCGCTGCTCTGTTCCATCATAAGACCTAAGCTGATAACACCCCTCCCGCCAAGCTCCAAGCACAGTACATCCAATTTTCTGTCGCAATCAGGCGTTGAGCGTTGGTGAGCAGGTGGGTGGCGCGGTGCTTGGAGTGTGAGATGCTCGCCTTGGGGCCCTGCTCTGAGCAGATGGGTGGTTTTATGCTTGGCCAGTGAGTTGTTTACCCTGGGGACCCCATATATGAGCAGGTAGGGATCATCGGCTTGGAGAGTGAGCTGCTCTTGTCGGACCGAACCACCATGGGTAGGTTGGGTTCTGTAACTAATAGAGTGAATGTATGCGGAAATATATAGAACATGAGCAGGGGACTGACTACCCGCTTGGAGAGTTACATTAAAACCTGCCCTTGGGACTCCACCTTGAGCAGGTATATGAGCATCGAGAATGGCTTATTTCCCGAGGGACCTGCTGTATAGGACACGACAGCGCTTATATGCTGGGCGTGTGAGCTGCTGTCTATAGGCCTGGTACGAGTAGACGAGTAACATTTTTCTTTAGATAGTAAGCAGCTTTTTCAGCTGACCTCGTTTGTGGGATTCAAGTGACACTGACCAGATGTTTGTTCCATTGGCCATGCACCCACCCAAACCTCTGACCCGTCATTGGTCCGCAAGCAAAGGGATCCTATCATAATGTGTCTATCTGTTTGTGATAAGACAGAATTATACATGTAATGTTCATGTGAAATGGATGTGACCTGTGATCTATGTGTGATATGCCAGAATTATATACATGATGTCCATCTGAGGTAGGCTACTGAAGGGTAGAAGTATGACAAATGAACGATAATTTTTTTTTACATTCAATGTAAAGTTAATTTGTGTAGGATATAAGACAATAAATGTTGCGGTGAGCTTTAATATAAGAGAGGAGACAGGATGCTATCCCTCCTCATCTCTGGGCCAGGGAACCATAACCACCTCCATTTTGAGAATACTAAAGTTGTCGTTCTCCACTAGTGTGATGCAGAGCAATATGAACCAAGCGAAGCCGAGTCAATATCGCATAGAGCTCAATCGAGTTAGAGAATAATGACTGACCAAAATGAGTCGCTTTCTGTATCTAACTCACCCCTGTACATACTAAAGAAACAGACGACAAACTTAATATATGGGGACCATAGAGAATTCACTTTGATACTCGTAGGAGCATGGAGAATGAGTTACCAATGTTAGGCCTTTGGGACAAAGATACTAGGGTTGAGATAGAACTACAGTTAAGATAGATAGAGAGGAAATTGGATTAATCCTACATATATATTACGTTCCACTTTAAGTATGAACGTTATTAATATTGTCTCAGCTGCGATTGCTCTCGCTGACAACGTATTAATTCTCCGTAATGCCCTTATCCTCAACGAGTGTGTCCGTAAACAACACACATAGTGTGTGGGTGTGAAAACATGCAGGCACAGGCGTGATGATTCATAATCGTAACCAGGACGTGAGCGCCATGTTGTATTACTACGCCGGGTGTAGTCACACTGTGAGAAGGGAGGGTGTAAGATGAGAGAAACCAGTCACCCTGCTGTGACATGTCATGCACCTTATAAACACCCCGTGACAACATGGGGAGACGCCTTCGTGCTGACATGACTGACGGGTATATGTTAACCCTTTAAGGATGGCTGACAATGGCAGAACTACACACTTGGGGACGGCTACTAGTGACTGTATAGTTCTAGGGGACGTGGGTACTGTCCTCTGAACTCTAAAGTCGAAGGTTTATCATGTGATATAATATGCTATTATTAATACTTTTATTTCTATTATTTAGAATTCAAAACTACTATGTTACACCTACATTCTGTGAACATTTCAAGTTAATTGTTAAAATATTTCCTTTTGAAAAACAATTATATGAATATCCAGCAAATGATGCCTTAAGGTATCATCCGCCCCTGGCCGGTTGATGACTTAAGGTATCATCCGCCCTTAAAGGGTTAAACTGATGCATCTGATATCACATCTTATATGGCCAGATGTCATGGATCGTCGTCAAATAACCATTATTGCTTCTCCATTCAATAATAGGCTAAATTTAATAGATATTTATTATTTTATTGTGTTTTCTGGTCAGACTCAATCGGATCTTCCAGGGGAACCATGGTTTTGCCTATGTGGGATCATAAATAACGGAGATAGTAGGTCCAAACTACCTGAAACAGGGTGTTTTTTCATGATAAAATGACTAAACCATAATTGCAATAGTCAGCATTAGTAGAAAGAGTATAAAATGTTGACAATAACTGTTCTTAACTGGGTCCCCATAGGTTAAGGATTTTTTCAGACCATTTACACATTTTTGGGCAGGATAGTATACTCTCTCCATGGCAAAATGTACATGTGTAGTTTTAGTGTGGAAATGATTGACTCCCTAAAGAAGTAACCCTCCCAATATCTACATATAGCACAGACAGGAATAAAATACATCCTGGTAAGCCTTAACCTGTACCTATGTATATATGAAAAAAAATTATATCTAAATATACTATGATAGCACTGGGAGCCTATTCCCTTGGTTTGTGTAGTTTTTGTGTGGAAACGATTGACTCCCACCCTACAGTGATAGCTAACAAGTATATTATATTTGACTACTGTCCATTTCAAATAAATACCCCCTTATATCAAGGTAACTTCACATGGTACAAGCTTTCTTGTACTCCTTCCCTGTACATAGTTATGAACTCATATCTGGGAATGTGGAAACGATTGACTCCCTGTGGAAAGGATTGACCCCCTAGCTGATATTCATCTTAGTAAGGTTCAAAACAAAAAGAAAGAATACCTACTCAAACCAGTCATGGAGCTTATAAAAATATTGGATAATTAGCCTTAAAAATTAAATTTATCAGTATAATCTCTGCAGTGTTTAGAAAGAGGGAGTCAATCGTTTCCACATAGCATATATGTACTACTAAATTTTGGCTCTGTGGTGCATGTTTATTATAGGTATTTAACCTACCCTCATACATCCAACATATTCCCCACCCACTGTACTATTCTCATACAAAAGGTTTTAACCATACTCCTAACTTTATTTTTGACCCCTGTCACTGCCCATTTGACGACGATCCGTGACATCCGGCCATATGTGGTACACTCAGTCGCAGGGAAGCCAGTACCTCCACTCTGAGACTGGAGGTACCGGCTCGCAAGCCCATAAAGTCACACAGTATGAACTGGCCTTTATCTGGCAGTAATCAACTAGAAGAGATAACAGCTGACCACCCGACTGGGGCGGCGATGGGCAGCGGCAATCAATATCGTCCAACTCATCGCTGCTCTACATGGTAAGAAGTATCACGTTCCACTGGGAAGGTTATCCATGCTGGTCTAGTCTGATATGCATGGTAGACGTCACATAAAATAAGTCACTATACCCTGCCATGACATGGTCCAATATCCGTGACAACTATGAAATAAGATAAGTCACCATACCCTGATATGGCATTGTCCAACTATGAGAAACAAAAGGTCACTATACCCTGCCATGACATGGTCCAATATTCATGGCAACTATGAGATAAAATAAGTGGCTATACCTTGCCATGGCATTCTCCAGTATCTATGACAACTATGAGATAAGATAAGTTACTATACTCTGCAATGACATGGTCCAATATCCATGACAACTATGAGATAAGATAAGTTACTATACCCTGCCATGGCATTGCCCAGTATCTATGACAACTATGAGATAAGATAAGTTACTATACCCTGCAATGACATGGTCCAATATCCATGACAACTATGAGATTAAATAAGTCACTATCACTGCCATGGCATGGTTAAATATCTATGACCACTATGAGAAACAATAAGCCGCTACGCTAAGTCACTATACCTTACAGGTATTTTTAAAGTCATTGTAGAAAGAGGATGTCAGGATAGACAATTGACAGTCATTGGGTAGATTCAGTCGATTTCCAGACTAACAGCAGAAAATAAGACCGAAGATAGACATGAAAGAAACCGAGTGGAATAGGAGTAATCAAGAAGCCTGCTGTACATGTTATCATGTAATCAATTCATACATTGTACAATGCAAGTTGGTGTGTGACACTGATACATGCCATACCCTTGTTCAGGATGGTGAAAACAGATGGGTTTTTTTCTTCAGTTCGTGTGGGACACACTTAGATAAGGTGCGTCGTTTAGTATCTCAGGTGTTAAGTTTACTACCTCAGTAGCATATTTGGACCTCCCCGCAGAACTGATTGGTTCGCTGGGCACCAAGTTATGTCCAGCTTCATATAAGTACGACTCAAAGTTTCGAGAAAGATGTAGTCAGTTCTTTATCTAATGAAAGGTGATTTCTGTGAGACGTCATTGCACATTGTGGTAATTACTTCATCTCCTCCTCATTATCATGAACATCCTATATATACATATGTCTATTGTATATCTGGATGGTAGTCTTACAGTCATGTGTATGTACAAGGTATCAGAATGTCAGGACTTCCTACTGGTTCAGCAAATGGTATTTTATACCCTCTGAAGCTTAAATAAACAGTTGAAGTAGTGAAAACACAAAAAACCAGACACAGTTGATTTCTTTTAAATACAGTTGTATTACAACCAAGATGACAATGTTGTTGGTGATGAGGGGTATGAAAATTGGACACGACGTTTCGTGCTAGTTCATAGCACTTCTTCAGGTGATCTTAAATAAACAACAACAACAACAAACACACGTAAAACTCAGTCATTTTAAACTACCCATAATATGATATTTGTGACTGTTTAGAGTTGTTATGAAATGCTCTGATGACTGTCAGTGAATTAATGCATCAACTTCTGGAAAAAGAAGACAAGCTGCATCCCAATGAATAGCTTATAGAAATGAACAAGAAATGGGTTTCTGGTTAAATTAGCTTTTGATCACGAAATGCTGTATTCTTGTTATTTAGAATGTCCACAACAAAAGTCGTCAATCCCAGAATGTACCCAAGTGTTTACACTGAGGACTAACTTTACACAGAATCGCTGCCCATGTAGACGACTAATTCAAACCGGCTTGAAATAGTCGCGGGCATCAGAGCTTGTACAACAGTCTTCAGGTGGTGCTGAATTGTGGAATCTGATATAACCAGACGATATGCAGTCGGCACAAGCTTAGCGTTCACATTAGACGATTTTTATCAATTTACTACTGAAAGTCGTCAGGAGGTGCAAAACACCAGAATCGCTGGCCAGAATCTAGTGTAGTGCCCAGTCACACTGGCGCAAAAACGGCGTTTTTCCATGTACGCATGTCTATGTTCCTCAAAATATGTTGCAAAACGCAGAGATACGTAAAGGAATGTTGGAATGCGCCGAAAAACGCCACAATACGTACAGAAGCGTAAATAAGCATTGATGAACGTTGAGAAGCGTACCAAAACGTTAAAGCAAAGCAAACAAATGCGTTCCAAATCTGTAGCCACAAATTCAAATATGTAGAAGAAATGCCAAATTTTACGCCAGTGTGACTGGGACATAATGGCAAGGTAAACAACAAATGCCAGCAGACGACACTAGGCGTGTCTAGTCACACTGTCTTGGCGTTGTTTCGCGAGACCCGCCCACGCCCACGCATTGCCCAGCTCTACCTTTGACCAGACGAGAGCAGGGTCTGAGCTTGGGGTCCCCTCCCCCGCCATCACCCATCCACCCGCACGCCCGCCTCCCTCTTCACACACTCCAGCATCAGCTCCCGCCTCCCACACCCCACATCCCAACCGTGTGATGCCCTCAGAGTGATGCCCTCAGAGTGATGCCCTCGAATGATGCCCTCAGAGCGATGCCCTTAGAACAATGCCCTCAGAACAACACCCTCAGAGCGATGCCCTCAGAGTGATGCCCTCAGAGTGATGCTCTCAAAGTGATGCCCTCAGAGTAAAGCCCTCAGAGCGATGCCCTCTGAGCGATTGCCCTTTGAGCGATTCCCTCAGAGAGATGCCCTCAGAGCGATGCCCTAAGAGCGATGCTCTCAGAGCGATGCCCTCAGAGCGATGCCCTCAGAGTGAATCCCTCAGAACGATGCCCTCAGAGCGATGCTCTCAGAGCGATGCCCTCAGAACAATGCCCTCAGAGAGATGCCCTCACAGCGATGCCCTCAGAGCGATGCTCTCAGAGCGATGCCCTCAGAGCGATGCCCTCAGAGTGAATCCCTCAAAGTGATGCCCTCAGAACGATGCCCTCAGAACGATGCCCTCAGAACAACAGAGTGATGCCCTGAGAGTGATGCCCTCAGAACGATGCCCTCAGAACGATGCCCTCAGAACGATGCCCTCAGAACGATGCCCTGAGAGTGATGTTCTCAGTGATGCCCTGAGAGTGATGCCCTGAGAGTGATGCCCTGAGAGTGATGCCCTGAGAGTGATGCCCTGAAAGTGATGCCTTCAGAGTGATGCCTTCAGAGTGATGCCCTCAGAGTGATGCCCTCAGAGTGATGCCCTCAGAGTGATGCCCTCAGAGTGATGCCCTCAGAGTGATGCCCTCAGAGTGATGCCCTTAGAACAACACCCTGAGAGTGATGCCCTAAGAGTGATGCCCTAAGAGTGATGCCCTAAGAGTGATGCCCTGAGAGTGATGCCCTGAGAGTGATGCCCTGAGAGTGATGCCCTCAGAACGATGCCCTCAGAATGATGCCCTTATACTGATGCCCTTATACTGATGCCCTTATACTGATGCCCTGAGAGTGATGCCCTGAGAGTGATGCCCTGAGAGTGATGCCCTGAGAGTGATGCCCTGAGAGTGATGCCCTGAGAGTGATGCCTTCAGAATTATGCCCTGAGAGTGATGCCCTGAGAGTGATGCCCTGAGTGATGCCCTCAGAGTGATGCCCTTTGAGTGATGCCCTCTGAGTGATGCCCTCAGAGTGATGCCCTCAGAGTGATGTTCTCAGAGTGATGCCCTCAGAGTGATGCCCTGAGAGTGATGCCCTCAGAACAACACCCTCAGAGCGATGTTCTCAGAGCGATGTTCTCAGTGATGCCCTCAGAGTGATGCCCTCAGAGTGATTTTCTGAGAGTGATGCCCTCAGAGTGATGTCCTCAGAGTGAATCCCTCAGAACGATGCCCTCAGAGCGATGCCCTCAGAACAATGCCCTCAGAGAGATGCCCTCACAGCGATGCCCTCAGAGCGATGCTCTCAGAGCGATGCCCTCAGAGCGATGCCCTCAGAGTGAATCCCTCAAAGTGATGCCCTCAGAACGATGCCCTCAGAACGATGCCCTCAGAACGATGCCCTCAGAACGATGCCCTCAGAACAACACCCTCAGAACAACACCCTCAGTGATGCCCTGAGTGATGCCCTCAGAGTGATGCCCTCAGAGCGATGCCCTCAGAGTGATGCCCTCAGAACGATGCCCTCAGAACAACACCCTGAGAGTGATGCCCTGAGAGTGATGCCCTGAGAGTGATGCCCTGAGAGTGATGCCCTCAGAGTGATGCCCTCAGAGTGATGCCCTCAGAGTGATGCCCTCAGAGTGATGCCCTCAGAGTGATGCCCTCAGAGTGATGCCCTCAGAGTGATGTTCTCAGAGTGATGTTCTCAGAGTGATGCCCTCAGAGTGATGCCCTCAGAACAACACCCTCAGAGTGATGTTCTCAGAGTGATGTTCTCAGAGTGATGCCCTCCGAGTGATGCCCTCCGAGTGATGCCCTCCGAGTGATGCCTTCAGAGTGATGCCCTCAGAGTGATGCCCTCAGAGTGATGCCCTCAGAACGATGCCCTCAGAACGATGCCCTCAGAACGATGCCCTCAGAAAGATGCCCTCAGAACAACACCCTCAGAGCGATAGCCTCAGTGATGCCCTCATTGATGCCCTTAAAGTAATGCCCTCAGAGTGAATCCCTCAGAGTGATGCCCTCAGAACGATCCCCTCAGAACAACACCCTCAGAACAACAACCTCAGAGTGATGCCCTGAGAGTGATGCCCTGAGAGTGATGCCCTTAGAGCGATGCTCTCAGAGCGATGCCCTCAGAGTGATGCCTCAGAGTGATGCCCTCAGAGTGATGTTCATTCATCAACTTGTAGCAGCATTTCCCATATTGGTCTGTTTCATCTTTATTTTTATACCTGTGATCTTTGTTATTGTTCTATATAATGATTTCTAAAAGAAGACACTGATGTAACACTTGGGACCTGTTTCAGTAGTTTCGTGACATGTCTAGATGGCGTCTGTAACACCATACGGACAGATCACAAGATTGCAGTCGATGACATACGGAGTTTCACTCACTTCTCGTAGGAATTAGGCAATGACACTTTAACATGAGTAGGGGATACATATAATCTATAATCGTTCCAGATATGAAGAAGATTAGCCACTTCGATCTTCTGAAATTTGCTAGTCTTTTTATGCTGTTGCTTGCACTGTTGGTGCCGCTGTTGATGTCTGTCCAGGCCTCGAGACTACTGAAACAGGTCCCTGGTGTTACAATTTATATTGTGACTTCTATACAACGATGATGATTAGTGACCAGAATATGTATCTGGCAATTTTATCCAAATAAAAAGCCCAATATAATCTACCGTAGTTGTAGGACCTCCAAACAAGAGCAGATTTCCATATAAGGAGGCACTCAGTGGGTCAGCGGCTGTCAGTCATTCCGAGGGGGCGGGGCTTAGTCCTCAAACGAACAGCTCATCTGGGAAGGGTAATGCCCTTTATATCTCTAGTGTGAGACGAAAACCTGTCACAGATGACGCGTTACTCTTTACTTTTGAAACAATAATTGGTGCAATGTGCATTGATTTCGCTGCCTTAGTCAGTAGTAAATCTTTGCACTATGGGTTTCTAAAGAGGGTAATTAAACGTTTCTCTGAGCCTGAAATATGTCTGTGGTCCCACTGGTGATCCACTCAGGATAATGTAATGAATAGATGTAGTCATCACAATTAACCTTTATAATGATGTCATTTGCACACAGTAACTCATGTTTGTTTTTTGTCTTTTCAGGTAAGTGGCTCGTCTTCTTTTGTACAAACTTTATGTAGACTACATCGAGGTGAGTGGTTTAATTAATGAATAGTCTTCATGTGGTGTCTCCAGTTTACACAAGTATAAAAATAAATACTGGTCAAACACTGGGGGTTTAGAAATATGGAAAGTAGAGTCCCCTTTTATTATAGTGTATTGCTTTTTTCCGAGGCTTAAATTCGAGAGATCGTGTGTTATTTTAGATACGGAGTTTGCAGCTTGCGCAAGTAACTATGGGGACACTGGACTTTAATATTTAGTTCAAACATTCATATCCGAAGCATATTCAAAGGGACGCTAGGGTTTGTCATTTGAGCACCCGTACTCGTATATCGTTATTGAGCGAAAAGCAGACAGGTAAAGCTTTCGTTTCGGATTACAACGACAGTTTTAAAATGGATTGGTCGGGAATCATTTTAAAAATATAGACTTGTCTCACTTTCCTTCAGAAGGTTCAAGTCGCCATATTGGTGTTATTCTAATTATATGAGGTCCTCGACTGATTTTGTCTTTTTTCTATTAGCTTGGCTCCATTTATTGACCAAATAAGTCCAATTTGTTTATGCTCAGAAACCCTTTAACATGTATCTATCCATCATTGAACAAAAGTGTGATCCACTATGCAACTTTTTTGCAATCCATCGCTGAACACTCACTGAAATAAGAAATATGTTATGACACCTCACTCATAGAAAAATGTTGAATCTTAATTTACCTTAGGCATGCATATGGATATACCTTTCAGAAAGTAGGATGAGGGCTGCACTAGAATTATTCTCCTTCTTTTCTTTCAAAACCAGTTTACACAAAATGACGTTAACACTGAGTTTTAACACAGCTAATATTGGATTCATAGATAGGTGTATCAATATCTCGAGTTTGCTCCCTTTTTAATATTGTATCCTTTCCTCCCTTTTTTCTCCCCCGAGCCTTTCTTGTCTGTTTAGTCTCCCGTTCGTAACTTAACTCTGTTTGGTAACGTTCTCCAAATAAATCCATCCCATGTACAGTATGCTGCTCTTTGCTCTGAGGTGTTGAGATTTTTTCACCCTCGAATGATGTTATTGTCGTAATAAGAGGCCATTGATTGGAGTTGTTGCCACAGTATAGGGCCATAGCCTTGTGTTTTTGTCATAATATGATACAATCGCTGAGAGTAAATCTGAGAGTATGAGTCTATGGAGTGTTATCATCAGCAGAATACAAGGCCCTTGCTTGGCAATGAAGTATTGCTATTGGCGGAATGCAAGGCTGTAGCTTGGTCATATTACCAATTTCCTATATACCCATTTCCGAACACTCTATAATTTCATACCACTGCTGGGGGTGCAGTAATTATCAGTTATGTATTGAGGGTGATGTTTTTGTCCCGGGCTGATGTTTTCGTACCGCGCTGACCACGTGATACAAAGAGCGCCGGGACGAAAACATAGCTGTTACAGTTACTCGATTAGGGTTGCCATTTTCTTGGGGCTATCAGAGGTAAAGAAATAACAGTTTTTATTGATATTTGAAGGTATATAGGAATATGGAAACCAAGTATCGGTAAGCAAAAGTCAAAGTTACTCAGTGAGGACCGGAAAAATTTGTCTGGTCCTAACATCGTAACTTTTAATTTTTGCTCACCAGAACAAAGTTGACCTCTATTCATAGTCTAAATATGATCAATAGTGCTATGGTCAGAATACAATATCGTGTTTGGTGTTGTAGTCACATCAAATTCTATGGATCTGGTGTCAGCGTACAAAACCATGGCTTGATGTTATTCATGAAAAGACAAGACCATGGCATGGTGTTATTGTCACACTGCAAGGCCATGGCTTGGAGTTGATGTCAGAATATTAAGTTATGGATTAATGGTTTTATTCGAATATGTGGCAGTCACTTATTGTTTCTCCCAGAATATAGGGTCGTGGTTAGTGTTATGGGCAAACTATGAAGCCAGCGCTTGTTCTTATCATCATAATACAGGGCCATTGCCTGGTATTATTGGCATATTATGAGGCTATGGGGTGGTATTATTGTCAAAGAACGAAGCCATGGAGTGGTGTTATCCTTCACCCTGTTCCATGCCCTCCTGCTTGATGAGGGCTCGGCGGAAATGACATATATTGACCTGGCCTGCACCCTAAGCGGATACATAAGACTGATGAGCCAGGATGTAATACGCAGGCGCAGCCATTCTCTGCAGCTCAGCGCCAATGGCGTCCTCAGATCTAGAATCTGTCTGAGTGATAAAAGAAGTCCCAGCGCTGATATCGGAAGTTACGCAGAAGCCTGTGCGTGACCCAACCTGCCGACTGAGGCACGTGGCATTAAGGGAATTCGCGAAGGTTTGCTGGCATTTCAATATATCTGTACAGTTTCATTGGGTGAATTGTTTATACTTTTACATAGAACTAGCGACTTCGTCGATTCTCCCTGGCCCTGGCGCCAGCGGGATGTACCACAATCTCACTAAAATGCTGTCGCGGCCATTAGCGGATGAACGGGAAACCTTTTGAACGCTGGTTTTGGAGTGAACCACAGAGTAAAGAGATATCTCTTTACTCTGTGAGTGAACCAGCGGAAGTTGGGATCTGATTGGTTTCTCACGAGAAAAGTAGATCAGAAAACTACAATAGTAAACTTTGATTTGGGCATGTCTCGAAATGAGTCTTAAGAGAAAAAGCATGTCTGTCTATCGATCTAGAAAAAGAAGAGCAGGTTCGAATTCAACCCTCCACGAGATTTCTGCTCTCAAGGGTCTTCAGTCTCCAAGCCTAAGTTTGGTTCACTCTGTCACTATGTGCGGGAACAACTCCAAGCAGATCCGACCAAAATCATAGTTTTTTAGATATGGTAGGTAATAAAAGAGAAGTTCGCATTGGTGGATTAGAGATGAGAGACTTTCGAAGGTCGGTACAATCGTAATCCCGAGAAGAGGATTCTCACATATCACGTCCGCAGGTGAAATCTCCACCAACAAATCCTCAACGCAGACAAAGGCACGTTGAGAGACGGTTCTAGGCATCCTAGAAAATTAATCACTGTAATTCTATACATCATGTTATATGGATATCTGAAACAGGAACACCTTAACAAAGACTTAGCTCTCGTCATTAAATATTGATAGGGGATAACAATGATCATACCCTGTGACTGACGTGCCCATTGTAAGTTTATGTTGTAAACCCTTATAGTGCCACGGCGATGCATGCAATGTTACAAAGAATTTGGCTTGCAAAGGTACTCTGGGGTAGCGCGATATTGGTCATATATAACGACTTGGACAATTGAGTCATTGAACTGCTATTGATATTGCAGGGTCGACACTATTCAGCTTTCAGATTTGTAGCCTATTTTTCTACCACCTCCATCCCTCCCCCTCGTCCCTGCACATCCATTGCCCTCTCTATCCCTCTCCTACACCCCACCGCCATAAGGCCCTCCTCTTACCCGTCTCTTTACCAGCCCATCCTCCTTGAGATCTCTCATTGACCCTCTCAACTATATCCCACCCTCCTACGATCCTTTCCTTTACCCTCTTCCCTTTATCCAACCCCTTTAAGGCCCTCCCCTTGCCTCACTCCTCTACACCCCACTCTCCCAGAGCCTACTCCTCCACCCCTTTTCCTGCAGCCCATCCTCCCAAAACCCGATCCCCCACCCCGTTCCTCTATACAACATACTTCCAGGGCCTACTACTCTACCCTTCTCTATTACACCCGCAATTTTAGGGCCCTCTCCTTGCCCTTTTCCCTTAGACCCCACCCTTATAGGCCCCTGCCCTTCACCCCTCCCCTTTTGTTCTCAGCACCTCGTCTTTACACACCCCCTACCTGCCCATGGCCCTTCCTCCCACCCCCTTCCCCCACACACCCCACCTCCAAGGGCTTGGTTCTCAACCCCTCCCGCTCCTCGCTGCCCCCGGCCCGGCCTTGATTGCTTCCCTCCATCCCATCAGTCCAACTTCAGGCGCCGGAAAATGAGGCGCGGCCACAGTTTGGGCGATGGCGGGTGAGAGCAGGCCTTTCAATATTCTTTCTCTGGCACCAAGACTCCCAAACCCCGCTCTCCCCCCACCACCCCGCACCTCTCCCCAGGCCTGCTCGCCGCCCGGTGTCGCTGCTCTGTTCCATCATAAGACCTAAGCTGATAACACCCCTCCCGCCAAGCTCCAAGCACAGTACATCCAATTTTCTGTCGCAATCAGGCGTTGAGCGTTGGTGAGCAGGTGGGTGGCGCGGTGCTTGGAGTGTGAGATGCTCGCCTTGGGGCCCTGCTCTGAGCAGATGGGTGGTTTTATGCTTGGCCAGTGAGTTGTTTACCCTGGGGACCCCATATATGAGCAGGTAGGGATCATCGGCTTGGAGAGTGAGCTGCTCTTGTCGGACCGAACCACCATGGGTAGGTTGGGTTCTGTAACTAATAGAGTGAATGTATGCGGAAATATATAGAACATGAGCAGGGGACTGACTACCCGCTTGGAGAGTTACATTAAAACCTGCCCTTGGGACTCCACCTTGAGCAGGTATATGAGCATCGAGAATGGCTTATTTCCCGAGGGACCTGCTGTATAGGACACGACAGCGCTTATATGCTGGGCGTGTGAGCTGCTGTCTATAGGCCTGGTACGAGTAGACGAGTAACATTTTTCTTTAGATAGTAAGCAGCTTTTTCAGCTGACCTCGTTTGTGGGATTCAAGTGACACTGACCAGATGTTTGTTCCATTGGCCATGCACCCACCCAAACCTCTGACCCGTCATTGGTCCGCAAGCAAAGGGATCCTATCATAATGTGTCTATCTGTTTGTGATAAGACAGAATTATACATGTAATGTTCATGTGAAATGGATGTGACCTGTGATCTATGTGTGATATGCCAGAATTATATACATGATGTCCATCTGAGGTAGGCTACTGAAGGGTAGAAGTATGACAAATGAACGATAATTTTTTTTTACATTCAATGTAAAGTTAATTTGTGTAGGATATAAGACAATAAATGTTGCGGTGAGCTTTAATATAAGAGAGGAGACAGGATGCTATCCCTCCTCATCTCTGGGCCAGGGAACCATAACCACCTCCATTTTGAGAATACTAAAGTTGTCGTTCTCCACTAGTGTGATGCAGAGCAATATGAACCAAGCGAAGCCGAGTCAATATCGCATAGAGCTCAATCGAGTTAGAGAATAATGACTGACCAAAATGAGTCGCTTTCTGTATCTAACTCACCCCTGTACATACTAAAGAAACAGACGACAAACTTAATATATGGGGACCATAGAGAATTCACTTTGATACTCGTAGGAGCATGGAGAATGAGTTACCAATGTTAGGCCTTTGGGACAAAGATACTAGGGTTGAGATAGAACTACAGTTAAGATAGATAGAGAGGAAATTGGATTAATCCTACATATATATTACGTTCCACTTTAAGTATGAACGTTATTAATATTGTCTCAGCTGCGATTGCTCTCGCTGACAACGTATTAATTCTCCGTAATGCCCTTATCCTCAACGAGTGTGTCCGTAAACAACACACATAGTGTGTGGGTGTGAAAACATGCAGGCACAGGCGTGATGATTCATAATCGTAACCAGGACGTGAGCGCCATGTTGTATTACTACGCCGGGTGTAGTCACACTGTGAGAAGGGAGGGTGTAAGATGAGAGAAACCAGTCACCCTGCTGTGACATGTCATGCACCTTATAAACACCCCGTGACAACATGGGGAGACGCCTTCGTGCTGACATGACTGACGGGTATATGTTAACCCTTTAAGGATGGCTGACAATGGCAGAACTACACACTTGGGGACGGCTACTAGTGACTGTATAGTTCTAGGGGACGTGGGTACTGTCCTCTGAACTCTAAAGTCGAAGGTTTATCATGTGATATAATATGCTATTATTAATACTTTTATTTCTATTATTTAGAATTCAAAACTACTATGTTACACCTACATTCTGTGAACATTTCAAGTTAATTGTTAAAATATTTCCTTTTGAAAAACAATTATATGAATATCCAGCAAATGATGCCTTAAGGTATCATCCGCCCCTGGCCGGTTGATGACTTAAGGTATCATCCGCCCTTAAAGGGTTAAACTGATGCATCTGATATCACATCTTATATGGCCAGATGTCATGGATCGTCGTCAAATAACCATTATTGCTTCTCCATTCAATAATAGGCTAAATTTAATAGATATTTATTATTTTATTGTGTTTTCTGGTCAGACTCAATCGGATCTTCCAGGGGAACCATGGTTTTGCCTATGTGGGATCATAAATAACGGAGATAGTAGGTCCAAACTACCTGAAACAGGGTGTTTTTTCATGATAAAATGACTAAACCATAATTGCAATAGTCAGCATTAGTAGAAAGAGTATAAAATGTTGACAATAACTGTTCTTAACTGGGTCCCCATAGGTTAAGGATTTTTTCAGACCATTTACACATTTTTGGGCAGGATAGTATACTCTCTCCATGGCAAAATGTACATGTGTAGTTTTAGTGTGGAAATGATTGACTCCCTAAAGAAGTAACCCTCCCAATATCTACATATAGCACAGACAGGAATAAAATACATCCTGGTAAGCCTTAACCTGTACCTATGTATATATGAAAAAAAATTATATCTAAATATACTATGATAGCACTGGGAGCCTATTCCCTTGGTTTGTGTAGTTTTTGTGTGGAAACGATTGACTCCCACCCTACAGTGATAGCTAACAAGTATATTATATTTGACTACTGTCCATTTCAAATAAATACCCCCTTATATCAAGGTAACTTCACATGGTACAAGCTTTCTTGTACTCCTTCCCTGTACATAGTTATGAACTCATATCTGGGAATGTGGAAACGATTGACTCCCTGTGGAAAGGATTGACCCCCTAGCTGATATTCATCTTAGTAAGGTTCAAAACAAAAAGAAAGAATACCTACTCAAACCAGTCATGGAGCTTATAAAAATATTGGATAATTAGCCTTAAAAATTAAATTTATCAGTATAATCTCTGCAGTGTTTAGAAAGAGGGAGTCAATCGTTTCCACATAGCATATATGTACTACTAAATTTTGGCTCTGTGGTGCATGTTTATTATAGGTATTTAACCTACCCTCATACATCCAACATATTCCCCACCCACTGTACTATTCTCATACAAAAGGTTTTAACCATACTCCTAACTTTATTTTTGACCCCTGTCACTGCCCATTTGACGACGATCCGTGACATCCGGCCATATGTGGTACACTCAGTCGCAGGGAAGCCAGTACCTCCACTCTGAGACTGGAGGTACCGGCTCGCAAGCCCATAAAGTCACACAGTATGAACTGGCCTTTATCTGGCAGTAATCAACTAGAAGAGATAACAGCTGACCACCCGACTGGGGCGGCGATGGGCAGCGGCAATCAATATCGTCCAACTCATCGCTGCTCTACATGGTAAGAAGTATCACGTTCCACTGGGAAGGTTATCCATGCTGGTCTAGTCTGATATGCATGGTAGACGTCACATAAAATAAGTCACTATACCCTGCCATGACATGGTCCAATATCCGTGACAACTATGAAATAAGATAAGTCACCATACCCTGATATGGCATTGTCCAACTATGAGAAACAAAAGGTCACTATACCCTGCCATGACATGGTCCAATATTCATGGCAACTATGAGATAAAATAAGTGGCTATACCTTGCCATGGCATTCTCCAGTATCTATGACAACTATGAGATAAGATAAGTTACTATACTCTGCAATGACATGGTCCAATATCCATGACAACTATGAGATAAGATAAGTTACTATACCCTGCCATGGCATTGCCCAGTATCTATGACAACTATGAGATAAGATAAGTTACTATACCCTGCAATGACATGGTCCAATATCCATGACAACTATGAGATTAAATAAGTCACTATCACTGCCATGGCATGGTTAAATATCTATGACCACTATGAGAAACAATAAGCCGCTACGCTAAGTCACTATACCTTACAGGTATTTTTAAAGTCATTGTAGAAAGAGGATGTCAGGATAGACAATTGACAGTCATTGGGTAGATTCAGTCGATTTCCAGACTAACAGCAGAAAATAAGACCGAAGATAGACATGAAAGAAACCGAGTGGAATAGGAGTAATCAAGAAGCCTGCTGTACATGTTATCATGTAATCAATTCATACATTGTACAATGCAAGTTGGTGTGTGACACTGATACATGCCATACCCTTGTTCAGGATGGTGAAAACAGATGGGTTTTTTTCTTCAGTTCGTGTGGGACACACTTAGATAAGGTGCGTCGTTTAGTATCTCAGGTGTTAAGTTTACTACCTCAGTAGCATATTTGGACCTCCCCGCAGAACTGATTGGTTCGCTGGGCACCAAGTTATGTCCAGCTTCATATAAGTACGACTCAAAGTTTCGAGAAAGATGTAGTCAGTTCTTTATCTAATGAAAGGTGATTTCTGTGAGACGTCATTGCACATTGTGGTAATTACTTCATCTCCTCCTCATTATCATGAACATCCTATATATACATATGTCTATTGTATATCTGGATGGTAGTCTTACAGTCATGTGTATGTACAAGGTATCAGAATGTCAGGACTTCCTACTGGTTCAGCAAATGGTATTTTATACCCTCTGAAGCTTAAATAAACAGTTGAAGTAGTGAAAACACAAAAAAACAGACACAGTTGATTTCTTTTAAATACAGTTGTATTACAACCAAGATGACAATGTTGTTGGTGATGAGGGGTATGAAAATTGGACACGACGTTTCGTGCTAGTTCATAGCACTTCTTCAGGTGATCTTAAATAAACAACAACAACAACAAACACACGTAAAACTCAGTCATTTTAAACTACCCATAATATGATATTTGTGACTGTTTAGAGTTGTTATGAAATGCTCTGATGACTGTCAGTGAATTAATGCATCAACTTCTGGAAAAAGAAGACAAGCTGCATCCCAATGAATAGCTTATAGAAATGAACAAGAAATGGGTTTCTGGTTAAATTAGCTTTTGATCACGAAATGCTGTATTCTTGTTATTTAGAATGTCCACAACAAAAGTCGTCAATCCCAGAATGTACCCAAGTGTTTACACTGAGGACTAACTTTACACAGAATCGCTGCCCATGTAGACGACTAATTCAAACCGGCTTGAAATAGTCGCGGGCATCAGAGCTTGTACAACAGTCTTCAGGTGGTGCTGAATTGTGGAATCTGATATAACCAGACGATATGCAGTCGGCACAAGCTTAGCGTTCACATTAGACGATTTTTATCAATTTACTACTGAAAGTCGTCAGGAGGTGCAAAACACCAGAATCGCTGGCCAGAATCTAGTGTAGTGCCCAGTCACACTGGCGCAAAAACGGCGTTTTTCCATGTACGCATGTCTATGTTCCTCAAAATATGTTGCAAAACGCAGAGATACGTAAAGGAATGTTGGAATGCGCCGAAAAACGCCACAATACGTACAGAAGCGTAAATAAGCATTGATGAACGTTGAGAAGCGTACCAAAACGTTAAAGCAAAGCAAACAAATGCGTTCCAAATCTGTAGCCACAAATTCAAATATGTAGAAGAAATGCCAAATTTTACGCCAGTGTGACTGGGACATAATGGCAAGGTAAACAACAAATGCCAGCAGACGACACTAGGCGTGTCTAGTCACACTGTCTTGGCGTTGTTTCGCGAGACCCGCCCACGCCCACGCATTGCCCAGCTCTACCTTTGACCAGACGAGAGCAGGGTCTGAGCTTGGGGTCCCCTCCCCCGCCATCACCCATCCACCCGCACGCCCGCCTCCCTCTTCACACACTCCAGCATCAGCTCCCGCCTCCCGCACCCCACATCCCAACCGTGTGATGCCCTCAGAGTGATGCCCTCAGAGTGATGCCCTCGAATGATGCCCTCAGAGCGATGCCCTTAGAACAATGCCCTCAGAACAACACCCTCAGAGCGATGCCCTCAGAGTGATGCCCTCAGAGTGATGCTCTCAAAGTGATGCCCTCAGAGTAAAGCCCTCAGAGCGATGCCCTCTGAGCGATTGCCCTTTGAGCGATTCCCTCAGAGAGATGCCCTCAGAGCGATGCCCTAAGAGCGATGCTCTCAGAGCGATGCCCTCAGAGCGATGCCCTCAGAGTGAATCCCTCAGAACGATGCCCTCAGAGCGATGCTCTCAGAGCGATGCCCTCAGAACAATGCCCTCAGAGAGATGCCCTCACAGCGATGCCCTCAGAGCGATGCTCTCAGAGCGATGCCCTCAGAGCGATGCCCTCAGAGTGAATCCCTCAAAGTGATGCCCTCAGAACGATGCCCTCAGAACGATGCCCTCAGAACAACAGAGTGATGCCCTGAGAGTGATGCCCTGAGAGTGATGCCCTGAGAGTGATGCCCTGAGTGATGCCCTGAGAGTGATGCCCTGAGAGTGATGCCCTGAGAGTGATGCCCTCAGAACGATGCCCTCAGAACGATGCCCTCAGAACGATGCCCTCAGAACGATGCCCTGAGAGTGATGTTCTCAGTGATGCCCTGAGAGTGATGCCCTGAGAGTGATGCCCTGAGAGTGATGCCCTGAGAGTGATGCCCTGAGAGTGATGCCCTGAGAGTGATGCCTTCAGAGTGATGTTCTCAGAGTGATGCCCTCAGAGTGATGCCCTCAGAGTGATGCCTTCAGAGTGATGCCCTCAGAGTGATGCCCTCAGAGTGATGCCCTTAGAACAACACCCTGAGAGTGATGCCCTAAGAGTGATGCCCTAAGAGTGATGCCCTAGGAGTGATGCCCTGAGAGTGATGCCCTGAGAGTGATGCCCTGATAGTGATGCCCTCAGAACGATGCCCTCAGAATGATGCCCTTATACTGATGCCCTTATACTGATGCCCTTATACTGATGCCCTGAGAGTGATGCCCTGAGAGTGATGCCCTGAGAGTGATGCCCTGAGAGTGATGCCCTGAGAGTGATGCCCTGAGAGTGATGCCTTCAGAATTATGCCCTGAGAGTGATGCCCTGAGAGTGATGCCCTGAGTGATGTCCTCAGAGTGATGCCCTCTGAGTGATGCCCTCTGAGTGATGCCCTCAGAGTGATGCCCTCAGAGTGATGTTCTCAGAGTGATGCCCTCATAGTGATGCCCTCAGAGTGATGCCCTCAGAACAACACCCTCAGAGCGATGTTCTCAGAGTGATGCCCTCAGTGATGCCCTCAGAGTGATGCCCTCAGAGTGATGTCCTGAGAGTGATGCCCTCAGAGTGATGTCCTCAGAGTGATGCCCTCAGAGTGATGCCCTCAGAACGATGCCCTCAGAACGATGCCCTCAGAACGATGCCCTCAGAACGATGCCCTCAGAACAACACCCTCAGAACAACACCCTCAGTGATGCCCTGAGTGATGCCCTCAGAGTGATGCCCTCAGAGCGATGCCCTCAGAGTGATGCCCTCAGAACGATGCCCTCAGAACAACACCCTGAGAGTGATGCCCTGAGAGTGATGCCCTGAGAGTGATGCCCTGAGAGTGATGCCCTCAGAGTGATGCCCTCAGAGTGATGCCCTCAGAGTGATGCCCTCAGAGTGATGCCCTCAGAGTGATGCCCTCAGAGTGATGCCCTCAGAGTGATGTTCTCAGAGTGATGTTCTCAGAGTGATGCCCTCAGAGTGATGCCCTCAGAACAACACCCTCAGAGTGATGTTCTCAGAGTGATGTTCTCAGAGTGATGCCCTCCGAGTGATGCCCTCCGAGTGATGCCCTCCGAGTGATGCCTTCAGAGTGATGCCCTCAGAGTGATGCCCTCAGAGTGATGCCCTCAGAACGATGCCCTCAGAACGATGCCCTCAGAACGATGCCCTCAGAAAGATGCCCTCAGAACAACACCCTCAGAGCGATAGCCTCAGTGATGCCCTCATTGATGCCCTTAAAGTAATGCCCTCAGAGTGAATCCCTCAGAGTGATGCCCTCAGAACGATCCCCTCAGAACAACACCCTCAGAACAACAACCTCAGAGTGATGCCCTGAGAGTGATGCCCTGAGAGTGATGCCCTTAGAGCGATGCTCTCAGAGCGATGCCCTCAGAGTGATGCCTCAGAGTGATGCCCTCAGAGTGATGTTCATTCATCAACTTGTAGCAGTATTTCCCATATTGGTCTGTTTCATCTTTATTTTTATACCTGTGATCTTTGTTATTGTTCTATATAGTGATTTCTAAAAGAAGACACTGATGTAACACTTGGGACCTGTTTCAGTAGTTTCGTGACATGTCTAGATGGCGTCTGTAACACCATACGGACAGATCACAAGATTGCAGTCGATGACATACGGAGTTTCACTCACTTCTCGTAGGAATTAGGCAATGACACTTTAACATGAGTAGGGGATACATATAATCTATAATCGTTCCAGATATGAAGAAGATTAGCCACTTCGATCTTCTGAAATTTGCTAGTCTTTTTATGCTGTTGCTTGCACTGTTGGTGCCGCTGTTGATGTCTGTCCAGGCCTCGAGACTACTGAAACAGGTCCCTGGTGTTACAATTTATATTGTGACTTCTATACAACGATGATGATTAGTGACCAGAATATGTATCTGGCAATTTTATCCAAATAAAAAGCCCAATATAATCTACCGTAGTTGTAGGACCTCCAAACAAGAGCAGATTTCCATATAAGGAGGCACTCAGTGGGTCAGCGGCTGTCAGTCATTCCGAGGGGGCGGGGCTTAGTCCTCAAACGAACAGCTCATCTGGGAAGGGTAATGCCCTTTATATCTCTAGTGTGAGACGAAAACCTGTCACAGATGACGCGTTACTCTTTACTTTTGAAACAATAATTGGTGCAATGTGCATTGATTTCGCTGCCTTAGTCAGTAGTAAATCTTTGCACTATGGGTTTCTAAAGAGGGTAATTAAACGTTTCTCTGAGCCTGAAATATGTCTGTGGTCCCACTGGTGATCCACTCAGGATAATGTAATGAATAGATGTAGTCATCACAATTAACCTTTATAATGATGTCATTTGCACACAGTAACTCATGTTTGTTTTTTGTCTTTTCAGGTAAGTGGCTCGTCTTCTTTTGTACAAACTTTATGTAGACTACATCGAGGTGAGTGGTTTAATTAATGAATAGTCTTCATGTGGTGTCTCCAGTTTACACAAGTATAAAAATAAATACTGGTCAAACACTGGGGGTTTAGAAATATGGAAAGTAGAGTCCCCTTTTATTATAGTGTATTGCTTTTTTCCGAGGCTTAAATTCGAGAGATCGTGTGTTATTTTAGATACGGAGTTTGCAGCTTGCGCAAGTAACTATGGGGACACTGGACTTTAATATTTAGTTCAAACATTCATATCCGAAGCATATTCAAAGGGACGCTAGGGTTTGTCATTTGAGCACCCGTACTCGTATATCGTTATTGAGCGAAAAGCAGACAGGTAAAGCTTTCGTTTCGGATTACAACGACAGTTTTAAAATGGATTGGTCGGGAATCATTTTAAAAATCTAGACTTGTCTCACTTTCCTTCAGAAGGTTCAAGTCGCCATATTGGTGTTATTCTAATTATATGAGGTCCTCGACTGAATTTGTCTTTTTTCTATTAGCTTGGCTCCATTTATTGACCAAATAAGTCCAATTTGTTTATGCTCAGAAACCCTTTAACATGTATCTATCCATCATTGAACAAAAGTGTGATCCACTATGCAACTTTTTTGCAATCCATCGCTGAACACTCACTGAAATAAGAAATATGTTATGACACCTCACTCATAGAAAAATGTTGAATCTTAATTTACCTTAGGCATGCATATGGATATACCTTTCAGAAAGTAGGATGAGGGCTGCACTAGAATTATTCTCCTTCTTTTCTTTCAAAACCAGTTTACACAAAATGACGTTAACACTGAGTTTTAACACAGCTAATATTGGATTCATAGATAGGTGTATCAATATCTCGAGTTTGCTCCCTTTTTAATATTGTATCCTTTCCTCCCTTTTTTCTCCCCCGAGCCTTTCTTGTCTGTTTAGTCTCCCGTTCGTAACTTAACTCTGTTTGGTAACGTTCTCCAAATAAATCCATCCCATGTACAGTATGCTGCTCTTTGCTCTGAGGTGTTGAGATTTTTTCACCCTCGAATGATGTTATTGTCGTAATAAGAGGCCATTGATTGGAGTTGTTGCCACAGTATAGGGCCATAGCCTTGTGTTTTTGTCATAATATGATACAATCGCTGAGAGTAAATCTGAGAGTATGAGTCTATGGAGTGTTATCATCAGCAGAATACAAGGCCCTTGCTTGGCAATGAAGTATTGCTATTGGCGGAATGCAAGGCTGTAGCTTGGTCATATTACCAATTTCCTATATACCCATTTCCGAACACTCTATAATTTCATACCACTGCTGGGGGTGCAGTAATTATCAGTTATGTATTGAGGGTGATGTTTTTGTCCCGGGCTGATGTTTTCGTACCGCGCTGACCACGTGATACAAAGAGCGCCGGGACGAAAACATAGCTGTTACAGTTACTCGATTAGGGTTGCCATTTTCTTGGGGCTATCAGAGGTAAAGAAATAACAGTTTTTATTGATATTTGAAGGTATATAGGAATATGGAAACCAAGTATCGGTAAGCAAAAGTCAAAGTTACTCAGTGAGGACCGGAAAAATTTGTCTGGTCCTAACATCGTAACTTTTAATTTTTGCTCACCAGAACAAAGTTGACCTCTATTCATAGTCTAAATATGATCAATAGTGCTATGGTCAGAATACAATATCGTGTTTGGTGTTGTAGTCACATCAAATTCTATGGATCTGGTGTCAGCGTACAAAACCATGGCTTGATGTTATTCATGAAAAGACAAGACCATGGCATGGTGTTATTGTCACACTGCAAGGCCATGGCTTGGAGTTGATGTCAGAATATTAAGTTATGGATTAATGGTTTTATTCGAATATGTGGCAGTCACTTATTGTTTCTCCCAGAATATAGGGTCGTGGTTAGTGTTATGGGCAAACTATGAAGCCAGCGCTTGTTCTTATCATCATAATACAGGGCCATTGCCTGGTATTATTGGCATATTATGAGGCTATGGGGTGGTATTATTGTCAAAGAACGAAGCCATGGAGTGGTGTTATCCTTCACCCTGTTCCATGCCCTCCTGCTTGATGAGGGCTCGGCGGAAATGACATATATTGACCTGGCCTGCACCCTAAGCGGATACATAAGACTGATGAGCCAGGATGTAATACGCAGGCGCAGCCATTCTCTGCAGCTCAGCGCCAATGGCGTCCTCAGATCTAGAATCTGTCTGAGTGATAAAAGAAGTCCCAGCGCTGATATCGGAAGTTACGCAGAAGCCTGTGCGTGACCCAACCCGCCGACTGAGGCACGTGGCATTAAGGGAATTCGCGAAGGTTTGCTGGCATTTCAATATATCTGTACAGTTTCATTGGGTGAATTGTTTATACTTTTACATAGAACTAGCGACTTCGTCGATTCTCCCTGGCCCTGGCGCCAGCGGGATGTACCACAATCTCACTAAAATGCTGTCGCGGCCATTAGCGGATGAACGGGAAACCTTTTGAACGCTGGTTTTGGAGTGAACCACAGAGTAAAGAGATATCTCTTTACTCTGTGAGTGAACCAGCGGAAGTTGGGATCTGATTGGTTTCTCACGAGAAAAGTAGATCAGAAAACTACAATAGTAAACTTTGATTTGGGCATGTCTCGAAATGAGTCTTAAGAGAAAAAGCATGTCTGTCTATCGATCTAGAAAAAGAAGAGCAGGTTCGAATTCAACCCTCCACGAGATTTCTGCTCTCAAGGGTCTTCAGTCTCCAAGCCTAAGTTTGGTTCACTCTGTCACTATGTGCGGGAACAACTCCAAGCAGATCCGACCAAAATCATAGTTTTTTAGATATGGTAGGTAATAAAAGAGAAGTTCGCATTGGTGGATTAGAGATGAGAGACTTTCGAAGGTCGGTACAATCGTAATCCCGAGAAGAGGATTCTCACATATCACGTCCGCAGGTGAAATCTCCACCAACAAATCCTCAACGCAGACAAAGGCACGTTGAGAGACGGTTCTAGGCATCCTAGAAAATTAATCACTGTAATTCTATACATCATGTTATATGGATATCTGAAACAGGAACACCTTAACAAAGACTTAGCTCTCGTCATTAAATATTGATAGGGGATAACAATGATCATACCCTGTGACTGACGTGCCCATTGTAAGTTTATGTTGTAAACCCTTATAGTGCCACGGCGATGCATGCAATGTTACAAAGAATTTGGCTTGCAAAGGTACTCTGGGGTAGCGCGATATTGGTCATATATAACGACTTGGACAATTGAGTCATTGAACTGCTATTGATATTGCAGGGTCGACACTATTCAGCTTTCAGATTTGTAGCCTATTTTTCTACCACCTCCATCCCTCCCCCTCGTCCCTGCACATCCATTGCCCTCTCTATCCCTCTCCTACACCCCACCGCCATAAGGCCCTCCTCTTACCCGTCTCTTTACCAGCCCATCCTCCTTGAGATCTCTCATTGACCCTCTCAACTATATCCCACCCTCCTACGATCCTTTCCTTTACCCTCTTCCCTTTATCCAACCCCTTTAAGGCCCTCCCCTTGCCTCACTCCTCTACACCCCACTCTCCCAGAGCCTACTCCTCCACCCCTTTTCCTGCAGCCCATCCTCCCAAAACCCGATCCCCCACCCCGTTCCTCTATACAACATACTTCCAGGGCCTACTACTCTACCCTTCTCTATTACACCCGCAATTTTAGGGCCCTCTCCTTGCCCTTTTCCCTTAGACCCCACCCTTATAGGCCCCTGCCCTTCACCCCTCCCCTTTTGTTCTCAGCACCTCGTCTTTACACACCCCCTACCTGCCCATGGCCCTTCCTCCCACCCCCTTCCCCCACACACCCCACCTCCAAGGGCTTGGTTCTCAACCCCTCCCGCTCCTCGCTGCCCCCGGCCCGGCCTTGATTGCTTCCCTCCATCCCATCAGTCCAACTTCAGGCGCCGGAAAATGAGGCGCGGCCACAGTTTGGGCGATGGCGGGTGAGAGCAGGCCTTTCAATATTCTTTCTCTGGCACCAAGACTCCCAAACCCCGCTCTCCCCCCACCACCCCGCACCTCTCCCCAGGCCTGCTCGCCGCCCGGTGTCGCTGCTCTGTTCCATCATAAGACCTAAGCTGATAACACCCCTCCCGCCAAGCTCCAAGCACAGTACATCCAATTTTCTGTCGCAATCAGGCGTTGAGCGTTGGTGAGCAGGTGGGTGGCGCGGTGCTTGGAGTGTGAGATGCTCGCCTTGGGGCCCTGCTCTGAGCAGATGGGTGGTTTTATGCTTGGCCAGTGAGTTGTTTACCCTGGGGACCCCATATATGAGCAGGTAGGGATCATCGGCTTGGAGAGTGAGCTGCTCTTGTCGGACCGAACCACCATGGGTAGGTTGGGTTCTGTAACTAATAGAGTGAATGTATGCGGAAATATATAGAACATGAGCAGGGGACTGACTACCCGCTTGGAGAGTTACATTAAAACCTGCCCTTGGGACTCCACCTTGAGCAGGTATATGAGCATCGAGAATGGCTTATTTCCCGAGGGACCTGCTGTATAGGACACGACAGCGCTTATATGCTGGGCGTGTGAGCTGCTGTCTATAGGCCTGGTACGAGTAGACGAGTAACATTTTTCTTTAGATAGTAAGCAGCTTTTTCAGCTGACCTCGTTTGTGGGATTCAAGTGACACTGACCAGATGTTTGTTCCATTGGCCATGCACCCACCCAAACCTCTGACCCGTCATTGGTCCGCAAGCAAAGGGATCCTATCATAATGTGTCTATCTGTTTGTGATAAGACAGAATTATACATGTAATGTTCATGTGAAATGGATGTGACCTGTGATCTATGTGTGATATGCCAGAATTATATACATGATGTCCATCTGAGGTAGGCTACTGAAGGGTAGAAGTATGACAAATGAACGATAATTTTTTTTTACATTCAATGTAAAGTTAATTTGTGTAGGATATAAGACAATAAATGTTGCGGTGAGCTTTAATATAAGAGAGGAGACAGGATGCTATCCCTCCTCATCTCTGGGCCAGGGAACCATAACCACCTCCATTTTGAGAATACTAAAGTTGTCGTTCTCCACTAGTGTGATGCAGAGCAATATGAACCAAGCGAAGCCGAGTCAATATCGCATAGAGCTCAATCGAGTTAGAGAATAATGACTGACCAAAATGAGTCGCTTTCTGTATCTAACTCACCCCTGTACATACTAAAGAAACAGACGACAAACTTAATATATGGGGACCATAGAGAATTCACTTTGATACTCGTAGGAGCATGGAGAATGAGTTACCAATGTTAGGCCTTTGGGACAAAGATACTAGGGTTGAGATAGAACTACAGTTAAGATAGATAGAGAGGAAATTGGATTAATCCTACATATATATTACGTTCCACTTTAAGTATGAACGTTATTAATATTGTCTCAGCTGCGATTGCTCTCGCTGACAACGTATTAATTCTCCGTAATGCCCTTATCCTCAACGAGTGTGTCCGTAAACAACACACATAGTGTGTGGGTGTGAAAACATGCAGGCACAGGCGTGATGATTCATAATCGTAACCAGGACGTGAGCGCCATGTTGTATTACTACGCCGGGTGTAGTCACACTGTGAGAAGGGAGGGTGTAAGATGAGAGAAACCAGTCACCCTGCTGTGACATGTCATGCACCTTATAAACACCCCGTGACAACATGGGGAGACGCCTTCGTGCTGACATGACTGACGGGTATATGTTAACCCTTTAAGGATGGCTGACAATGGCAGAACTACACACTTGGGGACGGCTACTAGTGACTGTATAGTTCTAGGGGACGTGGGTACTGTCCTCTGAACTCTAAAGTCGAAGGTTTATCATGTGATATAATATGCTATTATTAATACTTTTATTTCTATTATTTAGAATTCAAAACTACTATGTTACACCTACATTCTGTGAACATTTCAAGTTAATTGTTAAAATATTTCCTTTTGAAAAACAATTATATGAATATCCAGCAAATGATGCCTTAAGGTATCATCCGCCCCTGGCCGGTTGATGACTTAAGGTATCATCCGCCCTTAAAGGGTTAAACTGATGCATCTGATATCACATCTTATATGGCCAGATGTCATGGATCGTCGTCAAATAACCATTATTGCTTCTCCATTCAATAATAGGCTAAATTTAATAGATATTTATTATTTTATTGTGTTTTCTGGTCAGACTCAATCGGATCTTCCAGGGGAACCATGGTTTTGCCTATGTGGGATCATAAATAACGGAGATAGTAGGTCCAAACTACCTGAAACAGGGTGTTTTTTCATGATAAAATGACTAAACCATAATTGCAATAGTCAGCATTAGTAGAAAGAGTATAAAATGTTGACAATAACTGTTCTTAACTGGGTCCCCATAGGTTAAGGATTTTTTCAGACCATTTACACATTTTTGGGCAGGATAGTATACTCTCTCCATGGCAAAATGTACATGTGTAGTTTTAGTGTGGAAATGATTGACTCCCTAAAGAAGTAACCCTCCCAATATCTACATATAGCACAGACAGGAATAAAATACATCCTGGTAAGCCTTAACCTGTACCTATGTATATATGAAAAAAAATTATATCTAAATATACTATGATAGCACTGGGAGCCTATTCCCTTGGTTTGTGTAGTTTTTGTGTGGAAACGATTGACTCCCACCCTACAGTGATAGCTAACAAGTATATTATATTTGACTACTGTCCATTTCAAATAAATACCCCCTTATATCAAGGTAACTTCACATGGTACAAGCTTTCTTGTACTCCTTCCCTGTACATAGTTATGAACTCATATCTGGGAATGTGGAAACGATTGACTCCCTGTGGAAAGGATTGACCCCCTAGCTGATATTCATCTTAGTAAGGTTCAAAACAAAAAGAAAGAATACCTACTCAAACCAGTCATGGAGCTTATAAAAATATTGGATAATTAGCCTTAAAAATTAAATTTATCAGTATAATCTCTGCAGTGTTTAGAAAGAGGGAGTCAATCGTTTCCACATAGCATATATGTACTACTAAATTTTGGCTCTGTGGTGCATGTTTATTATAGGTATTTAACCTACCCTCATACATCCAACATATTCCCCACCCACTGTACTATTCTCATACAAAAGGTTTTAACCATACTCCTAACTTTATTTTTGACCCCTGTCACTGCCCATTTGACGACGATCCGTGACATCCGGCCATATGTGGTACACTCAGTCGCAGGGAAGCCAGTACCTCCACTCTGAGACTGGAGGTACCGGCTCGCAAGCCCATAAAGTCACACAGTATGAACTGGCCTTTATCTGGCAGTAATCAACTAGAAGAGATAACAGCTGACCACCCGACTGGGGCGGCGATGGGCAGCGGCAATCAATATCGTCCAACTCATCGCTGCTCTACATGGTAAGAAGTATCACGTTCCACTGGGAAGGTTATCCATGCTGGTCTAGTCTGATATGCATGGTAGACGTCACATAAAATAAGTCACTATACCCTGCCATGACATGGTCCAATATCCGTGACAACTATGAAATAAGATAAGTCACCATACCCTGATATGGCATTGTCCAACTATGAGAAACAAAAGGTCACTATACCCTGCCATGACATGGTCCAATATTCATGGCAACTATGAGATAAAATAAGTGGCTATACCTTGCCATGGCATTCTCCAGTATCTATGACAACTATGAGATAAGATAAGTTACTATACTCTGCAATGACATGGTCCAATATCCATGACAACTATGAGATAAGATAAGTTACTATACCCTGCCATGGCATTGCCCAGTATCTATGACAACTATGAGATAAGATAAGTTACTATACCCTGCAATGACATGGTCCAATATCCATGACAACTATGAGATTAAATAAGTCACTATCACTGCCATGGCATGGTTAAATATCTATGACCACTATGAGAAACAATAAGCCGCTACGCTAAGTCACTATACCTTACAGGTATTTTTAAAGTCATTGTAGAAAGAGGATGTCAGGATAGACAATTGACAGTCATTGGGTAGATTCAGTCGATTTCCAGACTAACAGCAGAAAATAAGACCGAAGATAGACATGAAAGAAACCGAGTGGAATAGGAGTAATCAAGAAGCCTGCTGTACATGTTATCATGTAATCAATTCATACATTGTACAATGCAAGTTGGTGTGTGACACTGATACATGCCATACCCTTGTTCAGGATGGTGAAAACAGATGGGTTTTTTTCTTCAGTTCGTGTGGGACACACTTAGATAAGGTGCGTCGTTTAGTATCTCAGGTGTTAAGTTTACTACCTCAGTAGCATATTTGGACCTCCCCGCAGAACTGATTGGTTCGCTGGGCACCAAGTTATGTCCAGCTTCATATAAGTACGACTCAAAGTTTCGAGAAAGATGTAGTCAGTTCTTTATCTAATGAAAGGTGATTTCTGTGAGACGTCATTGCACATTGTGGTAATTACTTCATCTCCTCCTCATTATCATGAACATCCTATATATACATATGTCTATTGTATATCTGGATGGTAGTCTTACAGTCATGTGTATGTACAAGGTATCAGAATGTCAGGACTTCCTACTGGTTCAGCAAATGGTATTTTATACCCTCTGAAGCTTAAATAAACAGTTGAAGTAGTGAAAACACAAAAAACCAGACACAGTTGATTTCTTTTAAATACAGTTGTATTACAACCAAGATGACAATGTTGTTGGTGATGAGGGGTATGAAAATTGGACACGACGTTTCGTGCTAGTTCATAGCACTTCTTCAGGTGATCTTAAATAAACAACAACAACAACAAACACACGTAAAACTCAGTCATTTTAAACTACCCATAATATGATATTTGTGACTGTTTAGAGTTGTTATGAAATGCTCTGATGACTGTCAGTGAATTAATGCATCAACTTCTGGAAAAAGAAGACAAGCTGCATCCCAATGAATAGCTTATAGAAATGAACAAGAAATGGGTTTCTGGTTAAATTAGCTTTTGATCACGAAATGCTGTATTCTTGTTATTTAGAATGTCCACAACAAAAGTCGTCAATCCCAGAATGTACCCAAGTGTTTACACTGAGGACTAACTTTACACAGAATCGCTGCCCATGTAGACGACTAATTCAAACCGGCTTGAAATAGTCGCGGGCATCAGAGCTTGTACAACAGTCTTCAGGTGGTGCTGAATTGTGGAATCTGATATAACCAGACGATATGCAGTCGGCACAAGCTTAGCGTTCACATTAGACGATTTTTATCAATTTACTACTGAAAGTCGTCAGGAGGTGCAAAACACCAGAATCGCTGGCCAGAATCTAGTGTAGTGCCCAGTCACACTGGCGCAAAAACGGCGTTTTTCCATGTACGCATGTCTATGTTCCTCAAAATATGTTGCAAAACGCAGAGATACGTAAAGGAATGTTGGAATGCGCCGAAAAACGCCACAATACGTACAGAAGCGTAAATAAGCATTGATGAACGTTGAGAAGCGTACCAAAACGTTAAAGCAAAGCAAACAAATGCGTTCCAAATCTGTAGCCACAAATTCAAATATGTAGAAGAAATGCCAAATTTTACGCCAGTGTGACTGGGACATAATGGCAAGGTAAACAACAAATGCCAGCAGACGACACTAGGCGTGTCTAGTCACACTGTCTTGGCGTTGTTTCGCGAGACCCGCCCACGCCCACGCATTGCCCAGCTCTACCTTTGACCAGACGAGAGCAGGGTCTGAGCTTGGGGTCCCCTCCCCCGCCATCACCCATCCACCCGCACGCCCGCCTCCCTCTTCACACACTCCAGCATCAGCTCCCGCCTCCCGCACCCCACATCCCAACCGTGTGATGCCCTCAGAGTGATGCCCTCAGAGTGATGCCCTCGAATGATGCCCTCAGAGCGATGCCCTTAGAACAATGCCCTCAGAACAACACCCTCAGAGCGATGCCCTCAGAGTGATGCCCTCAGAGTGATGCTCTCAAAGTGATGCCCTCAGAGTAAAGCCCTCAGAGCGATGCCCTCTGAGCGATTGCCCTTTGAGCGATTCCCTCAGAGAGATGCCCTCAGAGCGATGCCCTAAGAGCGATGCTCTCAGAGCGATGCCCTCAGAGCGATGCCCTCAGAGTGAATCCCTCAGAACGATGCCCTCAGAGCGATGCTCTCAGAGCGATGCCCTCAGAACAATGCCCTCAGAGAGATGCCCTCACAGCGATGCCCTCAGAGCGATGCTCTCAGAGCGATGCCCTCAGAGCGATGCCCTCAGAGTGAATCCCTCAAAGTGATGCCCTCAGAACGATGCCCTCAGAACGATGCCCTCAGAACAACAGAGTGATGCCCTGAGAGTGATGCCCTGAGAGTGATGCCCTGAGAGTGATGCCCTGAGTGATGCCCTGAGAGTGATGCCCTGAGAGTGATGCCCTGAGAGTGATGCCCTCAGAACGATGCCCTCAGAACGATGCCCTCAGAACGATGCCCTCAGAACGATGCCCTGAGAGTGATGTTCTCAGTGATGCCCTGAGAGTGATGCCCTGAGAGTGATGCCCTGAGAGTGATGCCCTGAGAGTGATGCCCTGAGAGTGATGCCCTGAGAGTGATGCCTTCAGAGTGATGTTCTCAGAGTGATGCCCTCAGAGTGATGCCCTCAGAGTGATGCCTTCAGAGTGATGCCCTCAGAGTGATGCCCTCAGAGTGATGCCCTTAGAACAACACCCTGAGAGTGATGCCCTAAGAGTGATGCCCTAAGAGTGATGCCCTAAGAGTGATGCCCTGAGAGTGATGCCCTGAGAGTGATGCCCTGATAGTGATGCCCTCAGAACGATGCCCTCAGAATGATGCCCTTATACTGATGCCCTTATACTGATGCCCTTATACTGATGCCCTGAGAGTGATGCCCTGAGAGTGATGCCCTGAGAGTGATGCCCTGAGAGTGATGCCCTGAGAGTGATGCCCTGAGAGTGATGCCTTCAGAATTATGCCCTGAGAGTGATGCCCTGAGAGTGATGCCCTGAGTGATGTCCTCAGAGTGATGCCCTCTGAGTGATGCCCTCTGAGTGATGCCCTCAGAGTGATGCCCTCAGAGTGATGTTCTCAGAGTGATGCCCTCATAGTGATGCCCTCAGAGTGATGCCCTCAGAACAACACCCTCAGAGTGATGTTCTCAGAGTGATGCCCTCAGTGATGCCCTCAGAGTGATGCCCTCAGAGTGATGTCCTGAGAGTGATGCCCTCAGAGTGATGTCCTCAGAGTGATGCCCTCAGAGTGATGCCCTCAGAACGATGCCCTCAGAACGATGCCCTCAGAACGATGCCCTCAGAACGATGCCCTCAGAACAACACCCTCAGAACAACACCCTCAGTGATGCCCTGAGTGATGCCCTCAGAGTGATGCCCTCAGAGCGATGCCCTCAGAGTGATGCCCTCAGAACGATGCCCTCAGAACAACACCCTGAGAGTGATGCCCTGAGAGTGATGCCCTGAGAGTGATGCCCTCAGAGTGATGCCCTCAGAGTGATGCCCTCAGAGTGATGCCCTCAGAGTGATGCCCTCAGAGTGATGCCCTCAGAGTGATGCCCTCAGAGTGATGCCCTCAGAGTGATGTTCTCAGAGTGATGTTCTCAGAGTGATGCCCTCAGAGTGATGCCCTCAGAACAACACCCTCAGAGTGATGTTCTCAGAGTGATGTTCTCAGAGTGATGCCCTCCGAGTGATGCCCTCCGAGTGATGCCCTCCGAGTGATGCCCTCCGAGTGATGCCTTCAGAGTGATGCCCTCAGAGTGATGCCCTCAGAGTGATGCCCTCAGAACGATGCCCTCAGAACGATGCCCTCAGAACGATGCCCTCAGAAAGATGCCCTCAGAACAACACCCTCAGAGCGATAGCCTCAGTGATGCCCTCATTGATGCCCTTAAAGTAATGCCCTCAGAGTGAATCCCTCAGAGTGATGCCCTCAGAACGATCCCCTCAGAACAACACCCTCAGAACAACAACCTCAGAGTGATGCCCTGAGAGTGATGCCCTGAGAGTGATGCCCTTAGAGCGATGCTCTCAGAGCGATGCCCTCAGAGTGATGCCTCAGAGTGATGCCCTCAGAGTGATGTTCATTCATCAACTTGTAGCAGCATTTCCCATATTGGTCTGTTTCATCTTTATTTTTATACCTGTGATCTTTGTTATTGTTCTATATAGTGATTTCTAAAAGAAGACACTGATGTAACACTTGGGACCTGTTTCAGTAGTTTCGTGACATGTCTAGATGGCGTCTGTAACACCATACGGACAGATCACAAGATTGCAGTCGATGACATACGGAGTTTCACTCACTTCTCGTAGGAATTAGGCAATGACACTTTAACATGAGTAGGGGATACATATAATCTATAATCGTTCCAGATATGAAGAAGATTAGCCACTTCGATCTTCTGAAATTTGCTAGTCTTTTTATGCTGTTGCTTGCACTGTTGGTGCCGCTGTTGATGTCTGTCCAGGCCTCGAGACTACTGAAACAGGTCCCTGGTGTTACAATTTATATTGTGACTTCTATACAACGATGATGATTAGTGACCAGAATATGTATCTGGCAATTTTATCCAAATAAAAAGCCCAATATAATCTACCGTAGTTGTAGGACCTCCAAACAAGAGCAGATTTCCATATAAGGAGGCACTCAGTGGGTCAGCGGCTGTCAGTCATTCCGAGGGGGCGGGGCTTAGTCCTCAAACGAACAGCTCATCTGGGAAGGGTAATGCCCTTTATATCTCTAGTGTGAGACGAAAACCTGTCACAGATGACGCGTTACTCTTTACTTTTGAAACAATAATTGGTGCAATGTGCATTGATTTCGCTGCCTTAGTCAGTAGTAAATCTTTGCACTATGGGTTTCTAAAGAGGGTAATTAAACGTTTCTCTGAGCCTGAAATATGTCTGTGGTCCCACTGGTGATCCACTCAGGATAATGTAATGAATAGATGTAGTCATCACAATTAACCTTTATAATGATGTCATTTGCACACAGTAACTCATGTTTGTTTTTTGTCTTTTCAGGTAAGTGGCTCGTCTTCTTTTGTACAAACTTTATGTAGACTACATCGAGGTGAGTGGTTTAATTAATGAATAGTCTTCATGTGGTGTCTCCAGTTTACACAAGTATAAAAATAAATACTGGTCAAACACTGGGGGTTTAGAAATATGGAAAGTAGAGTCCCCTTTTATTATAGTGTATTGCTTTTTTCCGAGGCTTAAATTCGAGAGATCGTGTGTTATTTTAGATACGGAGTTTGCAGCTTGCGCAAGTAACTATGGGGACACTGGACTTTAATATTTAGTTCAAACATTCATATCCGAAGCATATTCAAAGGGACGCTAGGGTTTGTCATTTGAGCACCCGTACTCGTATATCGTTATTGAGCGAAAAGCAGACAGGTAAAGCTTTCGTTTCGGATTACAACGACAGTTTTAAAATGGATTGGTCGGGAATCATTTTAAAAATCTAGACTTGTCTCACTTTCCTTCAGAAGGTTCAAGTCGCCATATTGGTGTTATTCTAATTATATGAGGTCCTCGACTGATTTTGTCTTTTTTCTATTAGCTTGGCTCCATTTATTGACCAAATAAGTCCAATTTGTTTATGCTCAGAAACCCTTTAACATGTATCTATCCATCATTGAACAAAAGTGTGATCCACTATGCAACTTTTTTGCAATCCATCGCTGAACACTCACTGAAATAAGAAATATGTTATGACACCTCACTCATAGAAAAATGTTGAATCTTAATTTACCTTAGGCATGCATATGGATATACCTTTCAGAAAGTAGGATGAGGGCTGCACTAGAATTATTCTCCTTCTTTTCTTTCAAAACCAGTTTACACAAAATGACGTTAACACTGAGTTTTAACACAGCTAATATTGGATTCATAGATAGGTGTATCAATATCTCGAGTTTGCTCCCTTTTTAATATTGTATCCTTTCCTCCCTTTTTTCTCCCCCGAGCCTTTCTTGTCTGTTTAGTCTCCCGTTCGTAACTTAACTCTGTTTGGTAACGTTCTCCAAATAAATCCATCCCATGTACAGTATGCTGCTCTTTGCTCTGAGGTGTTGAGATTTTTTCACCCTCGAATGATGTTATTGTCGTAATAAGAGGCCATTGATTGGAGTTGTTGCCACAGTATAGGGCCATAGCCTTGTGTTTTTGTCATAATATGATACAATCGCTGAGAGTAAATCTGAGAGTATGAGTCTATGGAGTGTTATCATCAGCAGAATACAAGGCCCTTGCTTGGCAATGAAGTATTGCTATTGGCGGAATGCAAGGCTGTAGCTTGGTCATATTACCAATTTCCTATATACCCATTTCCGAACACTCTATAATTTCATACCACTGCTGGGGGTGCAGTAATTATCAGTTATGTATTGAGGGTGATGTTTTTGTCCCGGGCTGATGTTTTCGTACCGCGCTGACCACGTGATACAAAGAGCGCCGGGACGAAAACATAGCTGTTACAGTTACTCGATTAGGGTTGCCATTTTCTTGGGGCTATCAGAGGTAAAGAAATAACAGTTTTTATTGATATTTGAAGGTATATAGGAATATGGAAACCAAGTATCGGTAAGCAAAAGTCAAAGTTACTCAGTGAGGACCGGAAAAATTTGTCTGGTCCTAACATCGTAACTTTTAATTTTTGCTCACCAGAACAAAGTTGACCTCTATTCATAGTCTAAATATGATCAATAGTGCTATGGTCAGAATACAATATCGTGTTTGGTGTTGTAGTCACATCAAATTCTATGGATCTGGTGTCAGCGTACAAAACCATGGCTTGATGTTATTCATGAAAAGACAAGACCATGGCATGGTGTTATTGTCACACTGCAAGGCCATGGCTTGGAGTTGATGTCAGAATATTAAGTTATGGATTAATGGTTTTATTCGAATATGTGGCAGTCACTTATTGTTTCTCCCAGAATATAGGGTCGTGGTTAGTGTTATGGGCAAACTATGAAGCCAGCGCTTGTTCTTATCATCATAATACAGGGCCATTGCCTGGTATTATTGGCATATTATGAGGCTATGGGGTGGTATTATTGTCAAAGAACGAAGCCATGGAGTGGTGTTATCCTTCACCCTGTTCCATGCCCTCCTGCTTGATGAGGGCTCGGCGGAAATGACATATATTGACCTGGCCTGCACCCTAAGCGGATACATAAGACTGATGAGCCAGGATGTAATACGCAGGCGCAGCCATTCTCTGCAGCTCAGCGCCAATGGCGTCCTCAGATCTAGAATCTGTCTGAGTGATAAAAGAAGTCCCAGCGCTGATATCGGAAGTTACGCAGAAGCCTGTGCGTGACCCAACCCGCCGACTGAGGCACGTGGCATTAAGGGAATTCGCGAAGGTTTGCTGGCATTTCAATATATCTGTACAGTTTCATTGGGTGAATTGTTTATACTTTTACATAGAACTAGCGACTTCGTCGATTCTCCCTGGCCCTGGCGCCAGCGGGATGTACCACAATCTCACTAAAATGCTGTCGCGGCCATTAGCGGATGAACGGGAAACCTTTTGAACGCTGGTTTTGGAGTGAACCACAGAGTAAAGAGATATCTCTTTACTCTGTGAGTGAACCAGCGGAAGTTGGGATCTGATTGGTTTCTCACGAGAAAAGTAGATCAGAAAACTACAATAGTAAACTTTGATTTGGGCATGTCTCGAAATGAGTCTTAAGAGAAAAAGCATGTCTGTCTATCGATCTAGAAAAAGAAGAGCAGGTTCGAATTCAACCCTCCACGAGATTTCTGCTCTCAAGGGTCTTCAGTCTCCAAGCCTAAGTTTGGTTCACTCTGTCACTATGTGCGGGAACAACTCCAAGCAGATCCGACCAAAATCATAGTTTTTTAGATATGGTAGGTAATAAAAGAGAAGTTCGCATTGGTGGATTAGAGATGAGAGACTTTCGAAGGTCGGTACAATCGTAATCCCGAGAAGAGGATTCTCACATATCACGTCCGCAGGTGAAATCTCCACCAACAAATCCTCAACGCAGACAAAGGCACGTTGAGAGACGGTTCTAGGCATCCTAGAAAATTAATCACTGTAATTCTATACATCATGTTATATGGATATCTGAAACAGGAACACCTTAACAAAGACTTAGCTCTCGTCATTAAATATTGATAGGGGATAACAATGATCATACCCTGTGACTGACGTGCCCATTGTAAGTTTATGTTGTAAACCCTTATAGTGCCACGGCGATGCATGCAATGTTACAAAGAATTTGGCTTGCAAAGGTACTCTGGGGTAGCGCGATATTGGTCATATATAACGACTTGGACAATTGAGTCATTGAACTGCTATTGATATTGCAGGGTCGACACTATTCAGCTTTCAGATTTGTAGCCTATTTTTCTACCACCTCCATCCCTCCCCCTCGTCCCTGCACATCCATTGCCCTCTCTATCCCTCTCCTACACCCCACCGCCATAAGGCCCTCCTCTTACCCGTCTCTTTACCAGCCCATCCTCCTTGAGATCTCTCATTGACCCTCTCAACTATATCCCACCCTCCTACGATCCTTTCCTTTACCCTCTTCCCTTTATCCAACCCCTTTAAGGCCCTCCCCTTGCCTCACTCCTCTACACCCCACTCTCCCAGAGCCTACTCCTCCACCCCTTTTCCTGCAGCCCATCCTCCCAAAACCCGATCCCCCACCCCGTTCCTCTATACAACATACTTCCAGGGCCTACTACTCTACCCTTCTCTATTACACCCGCAATTTTAGGGCCCTCTCCTTGCCCTTTTCCCTTAGACCCCACCCTTATAGGCCCCTGCCCTTCACCCCTCCCCTTTTGTTCTCAGCACCTCGTCTTTACACACCCCCTACCTGCCCATGGCCCTTCCTCCCACCCCCTTCCCCCACACACCCCACCTCCAAGGGCTTGGTTCTCAACCCCTCCCGCTCCTCGCTGCCCCCGGCCCGGCCTTGATTGCTTCCCTCCATCCCATCAGTCCAACTTCAGGCGCCGGAAAATGAGGCGCGGCCACAGTTTGGGCGATGGCGGGTGAGAGCAGGCCTTTCAATATTCTTTCTCTGGCACCAAGACTCCCAAACCCCGCTCTCCCCCCACCACCCCGCACCTCTCCCCAGGCCTGCTCGCCGCCCGGTGTCGCTGCTCTGTTCCATCATAAGACCTAAGCTGATAACACCCCTCCCGCCAAGCTCCAAGCACAGTACATCCAATTTTCTGTCGCAATCAGGCGTTGAGCGTTGGTGAGCAGGTGGGTGGCGCGGTGCTTGGAGTGTGAGATGCTCGCCTTGGGGCCCTGCTCTGAGCAGATGGGTGGTTTTATGCTTGGCCAGTGAGTTGTTTACCCTGGGGACCCCATATATGAGCAGGTAGGGATCATCGGCTTGGAGAGTGAGCTGCTCTTGTCGGACCGAACCACCATGGGTAGGTTGGGTTCTGTAACTAATAGAGTGAATGTATGCGGAAATATATAGAACATGAGCAGGGGACTGACTACCCGCTTGGAGAGTTACATTAAAACCTGCCCTTGGGACTCCACCTTGAGCAGGTATATGAGCATCGAGAATGGCTTATTTCCCGAGGGACCTGCTGTATAGGACACGACAGCGCTTATATGCTGGGCGTGTGAGCTGCTGTCTATAGGCCTGGTACGAGTAGACGAGTAACATTTTTCTTTAGATAGTAAGCAGCTTTTTCAGCTGACCTCGTTTGTGGGATTCAAGTGACACTGACCAGATGTTTGTTCCATTGGCCATGCACCCACCCAAACCTCTGACCCGTCATTGGTCCGCAAGCAAAGGGATCCTATCATAATGTGTCTATCTGTTTGTGATAAGACAGAATTATACATGTAATGTTCATGTGAAATGGATGTGACCTGTGATCTATGTGTGATATGCCAGAATTATATACATGATGTCCATCTGAGGTAGGCTACTGAAGGGTAGAAGTATGACAAATGAACGATAATTTTTTTTTACATTCAATGTAAAGTTAATTTGTGTAGGATATAAGACAATAAATGTTGCGGTGAGCTTTAATATAAGAGAGGAGACAGGATGCTATCCCTCCTCATCTCTGGGCCAGGGAACCATAACCACCTCCATTTTGAGAATACTAAAGTTGTCGTTCTCCACTAGTGTGATGCAGAGCAATATGAACCAAGCGAAGCCGAGTCAATATCGCATAGAGCTCAATCGAGTTAGAGAATAATGACTGACCAAAATGAGTCGCTTTCTGTATCTAACTCACCCCTGTACATACTAAAGAAACAGACGACAAACTTAATATAGTGGTGGCATGGCTGAGTGAGTGGTGGCGTGGCTGAGTGAGGACGTGCATACGGGGGAGCTCCTGACGTTACCAGGCTTCTCGGATTATATTAATGTGAATACCAACTAGTTTGCCGAGCACTACAGCTGTGAGTTGACTGACTGTGTGGAGATCAAAATGAGACATTATAGGAAACTGTGAGTTGAATTTTTCATTGCAAACTGACCAATTTATGTGTACTGCAAGGCGACCGCAATGAATGACGAAGCACATCCCGCGGACCACTGCCCAGGCACGCCGTGCTCGGCAGTGGGAATGGACACTCAGCCAAATGACACAGACGAAAACCGAAAGCGTATTCGTTCAACTCAATCTACCTCGGGTTCGGAAGAATCACCATCTGTACATCTGCAAAAGCGTAACAAGGCAGATGATGACAACGTAGTAGTGGAAACTGCAGCCAATTTGAATGCCCCGGTTACCAAAGGTGATTTTGCGGAGTTAAAACAATGTGTAATAGCTAACATACAACTTCAGGCAAAAAGGATTGATGCCTTAGACGTTAAACTGCAAAACCTAAGTGCCGAAACAGCAAAAACAATCGACTCTGTAAATGCTGAAATATTGGACCTTGAGCATAAAGTAAACCAAGAGGCAGCTGACCAGAAATTGACGGTTAGAGATCTGAAGGATGAAATCAAAGACTTAAACATGAAAGTAGCATCTCTGACCGTAAAAATGAGCAGTGCCAAACTAGAAAGCAAGGACAGCCTTAAACAAACAGATACGGTTGATGATGGAACGCGTTTTCATTATGTTTCAAAAGAGCGGAATGTTGTTGTTATGGGTATGAGTAATGAATATGATCAGGACTTGCACGGGGTTGTCCATTATATGTGCTCTGAGATGGGCCTGTGGTTTCCCCCAGGTGAAATACTAAGTGTTAATAGGATTGTACCTCAGAGAAGCCCCATGTCTAACAGGCCACCGCCATTGCTTATTGCCTGTGCAACAAAGAACTCCAGAAATAAGTTCCTGTCGAACTCCAGCAAAGCCAGCTATTCAACGCTAGGAAGGTTGATCATCTTACCTGACGAGCCAACTTACAAGAGAAAGTTAAGAGGATTAATGAAAATGCTCTTTGGTTACCATACTAGGATAGGCACGAGAGTAAGCATGCAAGAGCATAGTCTAACTATAGAAGATGAAGAGATCCAACTAGCGGATATGGAAAAGGTCGATGACAGATACCTACCTGAAGATCTACTCCAAAAGCGAAATAATGGTGAGCCTCTACTCAGGCCCAGTTACCAACGAAGATCCCGAGAAGAAGAAGAAAGCCAGCTAAAACGCAACGCCATGCGGAGTACTAAGCAACCAGAGAACACAGCAAAAAATGGAGAGGTGGATAATACAATCATAAAAGCCCCCACTTTAACATCAAATGAGTGGCCCCCGCTCCCGTCCCTGGATCTGACACAGGACGTGCCCCAGATGAAATCAACCAGCAATCAAACTACAATCCAACCGAGCGTGAAGCATGCGGAAGTCGTCACAAGCCAGGTTGATTGCCCCGCGACCGACGACATAAATAACACAGTAGCAACTGAGGCGGCTGTGTTTGAGTCTGGAGTGTACTCAGCTTACTGTGGAATAGTTTTTGGAGGTAAAAAGGCGTATCTCAGTAACTTCTTCCCGGTCGTTGTGAAAGTGAAAAATGTCGGAAACATGTTCAACAACGAGTTGACCTTCCAATCAGCGGAACAGGCATATCAGTATTGCCATGCAGTAACAGCAGGGGACTATAAGGCAGCCTTTAGTATAATGAACTCGAAAGACGGGCCGCATGCAAAGCACATCAGTCATAGCATAGTGTCTACAGACAACGGAAATTGGGAGAAAATAAAAGAGGAGAAACTCAAAATGATAATGAAAAACAAATTTGAGCAACATCCAAATCTACAGAAACAACTGCTGGCTACCTTCCCTTACATGCTAATTGAAGGCACGTCCGATCCCTATTGGGGATCGGGCGCACAACTCGAACAAACAGTGCGGAGCAAGAGCTATACAGGCAAAAACAGATGTGGTCAGCTGTTGTGCGAAATCCGTAACGAACTCCTACGACAGACAGATATCTTATCCAACAGTCCCTTGGACAGCGCTGAAAAATGAGCTATCTTAACCTAAAATATGCAGTAGTGGGAGATTCGAGAGCCAGGAATATGGACTATTTACTATCTAAGAAAAGAAGTGATACAACTGTACTCTACTACCCTGGTTCCAAAATATCTCGGCTTGCAAAAGAAGCGGTCAAGGAGTTACGAAATGCAAAAAGGTTTGGTGTAAGCTATCGAGCCCTATACGTAGTTGGAGGAACAAACGACATTACCCAAAGGCTACATCACAAACCACCATTGACAAAGATCCAGGATGGAACTGACGAAGAAATAATAGACAATGTAGTTAGTGCCTATAGAGACCTCAAAATGGCTGTAGGTGTAGTATTGCCTGAGTGTAAAGTGGTTATCTCGTCTATTTATTTTATAGATTTGCAGGCAGCCAACAAATTGCAAGCAAGACATACCGAACAGTATCGGCTGAATGGGATAATCAAGTCAGTAAACGAGGAAATACAAGCCATAAACACTGAAACCGCAGTTATCACTCCGTATCTCTGCAGGGAGGTCCATAAGAATGTGCCGGGAAAAGCCACCAGATACCAACATGGGAAACTATATGACGGAGTGCATCCGTTCTACGGCACACAAATAGCCATGGTGGACATACTTAGTGGTAGTATTGACAAAAATGTGACAAGATACCTGCATCTTTAAGCATTTCTATACAAGGTCAAACTTTAGACTAACTTGGGTTACTTGGTGATCGGTAGATCATTATCAAACTGTCAATTCTTAGTTATTTACTTGATTATTCACTTAAATTTTCTGATGCGACGGATATACAAATGTCTACGAAGTGATCGGTAGATCATTGAGTGATAGAAGACTATGAGCCTGGCGAAGTGATCGGCAGATCATTGACATAGTTAATTCTAGTTAATCATAGTTGTGACCAAATATGACTCAAAACATATACGATATTTAATAATGCTCATCGTAGCGATCGCCAGATTGCAGAACTATTGAAATCGAGAAAATGTGAATTCAATAATTGTACATATTGTTACTGACGTCATTTGAAATGGGTGTTCCACATCGTTGTGATCGGTAGATCACAGTATAGTAGTATAGCAGTATAGCAGTTTATTGGTATAGAAGAATGGTAGTGTAATATTGTAATATTGTAGCATTATAATAGTATGGTGGCCTAATAACTATAAAATAACAGAGTTACTGTGATAAGACCATGTCTTGTATCTCTGGAATATAAGTATATCAAATTGTATATATCACATATAAAATCTATATTTATAGAGTGCCCCTGGTGACGTTGGGTCTCACCTGTGTGTCCTCCTCTTTCACCAAATGTATTGGTAATAACTACTTTTGTATCTTTCAACTTTAAAAACTGCCCTTTCCACTGATAGATATCAGTGGTCGGGCAGTTTTCGAGTTCACCCATATACGGTATATGGGGGGACTGTTATCATATAACTAAGTACTCATCAATTTTCGTTATATATTTTTTGAAGTTACCATATAATGATTACTACTGTAAATTGTCCAACTAAGGGACTAAGATTTATTGGACAGAATATCCGAAGTCTATATTCCAAAAAGGACGAAGCGTATGAAGCCTTGAATGGTGCGCACTTCATATGTATGACTGAGACGTTATTACACAGTCTATATGATGACTCTATGTTAAATTGGAAGGGATATCGCTTATATAGGCTAGATCGAGAGACAGGAATTTGGGGGGGGGTTTGCTGTTTTGTTATAAATGATTTATCGACATATACTTATAAAAGCATGAACCTAAGTATAACATGTGAAGATTATGAACTATTAGTCCTACTTACTGACAAACCTGGATTAAAAAAGTTAGCCATAATAATATGTTATAAGCCACCGCCGAAATCAGCAGGGATCTTCTATGCCAAACTAGAACAAATACTACTCGCACCGGAAATGGCCGCCCGAGAATACTGGATTATCGGAGATACAAACGTAGATGCTAGTAAAACCAGTAGTAGTGACTATAAAGCGATGAGAAGTTTTTGCAGAAATATTGGTCTAAGGCAGATAGTTACAGAAATTACACGCCCAAATCCCAACGGAGGGACTGTAATAGATCACATCTATACTAACAGTGAACAAGTTAAATTAGTCAAAACATTAGATGAGATGTTAAGTGACCACTATACAACACTAGCGGTGAGGAAGCATACTAGTAGAGTGAAAAAACCAGTGGAATTTGAGGGGAGAAGCTATAACAACTATGACCAAGTTAATTTCCTTAATTATATAGAAACAGAAAATTGGGACAAATTTTGGGATATTAGTAATGTAAACGAACTTTGGGAAATATGGCTAGAAAAATTACACAAATATTTAGATGAGAGATGCCCTATAAGAAAATGTAAATTTTCCGATGCAAAACCGTCTTGGATGTCAGCGAGTCTAATGAATCAAATAAAGCACCGTAGGGACCTTGTTAGAAGGTACAAAGAAACAAGAAATAATCTCATAATTAAAGAAATTAGAAGACTAAGTCGATGTGTGAGAACACAGCTGAAGTTGGAAAAAAGTAAGTATTGTAGATTAAAACTAGAAGAGTCCTGTGGCCAACCCAAAAAATTTTGGTGTCTCATTAAGGATTTACTGCAACCGGACAAGAGTAAGCAAGATTGTATACTAGAGGTTAATGGCCATATCCTTTCTGACGATAAAATCCCTGACTTTGTAAACAAATTTTTTTCGAATATTGGTTCTGCTCTGTTTAATGCGCTTGACAAAAAACAGTATACCGATAATGTGAAAATGCTTATTGAAAACAAAGATAGTAACGTTGTACTTGACTATTTGTTTGAGTTTACATCAAAGGATGTGCTTGATAAGTTAAAAGAACTTAATCCACATAAATCGAGTGGAATTGTTAATGTAACCTCGAGAGTATTAATTGACAGTATTAAGTTTGCAAGCAAACAATTTGCTTATTTATGTAACTGTTCCATGCAAACGAAGAAGTTTCCGGTATCTTGGAAACGTGCCACAGTAGTACCCATACCAAAAGCGGGAAACACTAAGCTTATCGACAATTGGAGGCCTATTTCTCTATTGACCTTGCCAAGTAAGATAATAGAAAAATTACTACATAGCATTATTTATGATTTCCTAAATGAGGCTGAAGTTATAGAAAACAAGCAATATGGTTTTAGACCCAAACGTAGCACCGGAGATGCAATATTTTGTTATTTGAAAGATTTATATGATGCAAGAAATAAGGGATTTATCATGATTTCATGTTTTATAGATTTTCGAAAAGCATTCGATTCAATAAACCACAAATTACTAATTCTAAAATTAAATAAAATATTAAAGTTGCCGAACAATATTGTTGAATGGTTATCAGACTATCTAACAGAGCGGGAACAAAAAGTGCATGTTAACGGGAAATTTTCAGAAAATAGACATGTCGATTTTGGAGTACCCCAAGGGTCAGTGTTAGGTCCTCTGTTATTCATATTATTTGTCAATGACCTGAGTAAATCTATTGTAAACTCGCGATTCATTCAATATGCTGACGATGTTGTGTTGTATTTTTCCGGTAGTAACGTTGATTTAGTTGAAAAATGTATACAGAATGATGTAACCCGATTATCTAACTGGTGTAAATCAAATTGTCTCACAGTCAATGTTGGAAAAACAAAAGTTATGTATACGGGGACAAAGGAGAAGTTAAGTGGCCTAAGAAGACCAAATATAACAATGGATGGTGTAAATCTGGCCCGATGTCAAAAGTATAAATATCTTGGTGTAGTTATTGATGAGACAATGAATTGGGAACCGTTTGTCAAAGAAATAATCAAAACAGTAAACAGCAAGTTGTTTAAGTTCGCTAAGATCAGAAATAGTCTAACAGATGAAGCAGCAAGGAGTGTCTACATTAGTACTATAGTCCCCCACATGGAATATTGTTCCTTTGTTTACGGTAGTTTTCGGAAACGAGACTTGTGTTGTATCGAAAAATTGAATAATAGGGGCCTAAGAATGGTACTTGGCTTGAAGTCACGGTATAAATCGGCCATTGAAATGTGTAAACTCTGTAATCTAGATGATCTTACGCATAGGAGAAAGAAGCAATTGCTGTGTATTATGTTCAAGAATAAAACGAGGGATGATTGGATCAAGAAAAATACGCGTAACACTAGATCACAGGATAAAATAATATTTGATATGGTAACTACAAGAGCAGCGACAGTATATAATAGTCCATATTACAGGGGGGCTAGATTGTGGAATGGTCTAAAAAGTGAAGTACAGCATATTGCAGACAAAGAGAGTTTCAAGACATGTATTGACGCTTCCTGTTAAGCACTGAGTAAACTATGCTATATTGATATCACTTTATCAAATATTCATCATCATCTCCTACTAATAATAATATCTATCGTTTGATTGTTTGTTTGTTTGTATGTATGTATGTATGCCCTGAAATTTGATTAGAGTGTATATATGTTGCTGTATAATGTGATTTGATCATGAAATGCCTGAAAAACTCGACATCTCGAGAGGCATTGATAATAAACAAAAAAAAAAAAACAAAAAAAAATATATGGGGACCATAGAGAATTCACTTTGATACTCGTAGGAGCATGGAGAATGAGTTACCAATGTTAGGCCTTTGGGACAAAGATACTAGGGTTGAGATAGAACTACAGTTAAGATAGATAGAGAGGAAATTGGATTAATCCTACATATATATTACGTTCCACTTTAAGTATGAACGTTATTAATATTGTCTCAGCTGCGATTGCTCTCGCTGACAACGTATTAATTCTCCGTAATGCCCTTATCCTCAACGAGTGTGTCCGTAAACAACACACATAGTGTGTGGGTGTGAAAACATGCAGGCACAGGCGTGATGATTCATAATCGTAACCAGGACGTGAGCGCCATGTTGTATTACTACGCCGGGTGTAGTCACACTGTGAGAAGGGAGGGTGTAAGATGAGAGAAACCAGTCACCCTGCTGTGACATGTCATGCACCTTATAAACACCCCGTGACAACATGGGGAGACGCCTTCGTGCTGACATGACTGACGGGTATATGTTAACCCTTTAAGGATGGCTGACAATGGCAGAACTACACACTTGGGGACGGCTACTAGTGACTGTATAGTTCTAGGGGACGTGGGTACTGTCCTCTGAACTCTAAAGTCGAAGGTTTATCATGTGATATAATATGCTATTATTAATACTTTTATTTCTATTATTTAGAATTCAAAACTACTATGTTACACCTACATTCTGTGAACATTTCAAGTTAATTGTTAAAATATTTCCTTTTGAAAAACAATTATATGAATATCCAGCAAATGATGCCTTAAGGTATCATCCGCCCCTGGCCGGTTGATGACTTAAGGTATCATCCGCCCTTAAAGGGTTAAACTGATGCATCTGATATCACATCTTATATGGCCAGATGTCATGGATCGTCGTCAAATAACCATTATTGCTTCTCCATTCAATAATAGGCTAAATTTAATAGATATTTATTATTTTATTGTGTTTTCTGGTCAGACTCAATCGGATCTTCCAGGGGAACCATGGTTTTGCCTATGTGGGATCATAAATAACGGAGATAGTAGGTCCAAACTACCTGAAACAGGGTGTTTTTTCATGATAAAATGACTAAACCATAATTGCAATAGTCAGCATTAGTAGAAAGAGTATAAAATGTTGACAATAACTGTTCTTAACTGGGTCCCCATAGGTTAAGGATTTTTTCAGACCATTTACACATTTTTGGGCAGGATAGTATACTCTCTCCATGGCAAAATGTACATGTGTAGTTTTAGTGTGGAAATGATTGACTCCCTAAAGAAGTAACCCTCCCAATATCTACATATAGCACAGACAGGAATAAAATACATCCTGGTAAGCCTTAACCTGTACCTATGTATATATGAAAAAAAATTATATCTAAATATACTATGATAGCACTGGGAGCCTATTCCCTTGGTTTGTGTAGTTTTTGTGTGGAAACGATTGACTCCCACCCTACAGTGATAGCTAACAAGTATATTATATTTGACTACTGTCCATTTCAAATAAATACCCCCTTATATCAAGGTAACTTCACATGGTACAAGCTTTCTTGTACTCCTTCCCTGTACATAGTTATGAACTCATATCTGGGAATGTGGAAACGATTGACTCCCTGTGGAAAGGATTGACCCCCTAGCTGATATTCATCTTAGTAAGGTTCAAAACAAAAAGAAAGAATACCTACTCAAACCAGTCATGGAGCTTATAAAAATATTGGATAATTAGCCTTAAAAATTAAATTTATCAGTATAATCTCTGCAGTGTTTAGAAAGAGGGAGTCAATCGTTTCCACATAGCATATATGTACTACTAAATTTTGGCTCTGTGGTGCATGTTTATTATAGGTATTTAACCTACCCTCATACATCCAACATATTCCCCACCCACTGTACTATTCTCATACAAAAGGTTTTAACCATACTCCTAACTTTATTTTTGACCCCTGTCACTGCCCATTTGACGACGATCCGTGACATCCGGCCATATGTGGTACACTCAGTCGCAGGGAAGCCAGTACCTCCACTCTGAGACTGGAGGTACCGGCTCGCAAGCCCATAAAGTCACACAGTATGAACTGGCCTTTATCTGGCAGTAATCAACTAGAAGAGATAACAGCTGACCACCCGACTGGGGCGGCGATGGGCAGCGGCAATCAATATCGTCCAACTCATCGCTGCTCTACATGGTAAGAAGTATCACGTTCCACTGGGAAGGTTATCCATGCTGGTCTAGTCTGATATGCATGGTAGACGTCACATAAAATAAGTCACTATACCCTGCCATGACATGGTCCAATATCCGTGACAACTATGAAATAAGATAAGTCACCATACCCTGATATGGCATTGTCCAACTATGAGAAACAAAAGGTCACTATACCCTGCCATGACATGGTCCAATATTCATGGCAACTATGAGATAAAATAAGTGGCTATACCTTGCCATGGCATTCTCCAGTATCTATGACAACTATGAGATAAGATAAGTTACTATACTCTGCAATGACATGGTCCAATATCCATGACAACTATGAGATAAGATAAGTTACTATACCCTGCCATGGCATTGCCCAGTATCTATGACAACTATGAGATAAGATAAGTTACTATACCCTGCAATGACATGGTCCAATATCCATGACAACTATGAGATTAAATAAGTCACTATCACTGCCATGGCATGGTTAAATATCTATGACCACTATGAGAAACAATAAGCCGCTACGCTAAGTCACTATACCTTACAGGTATTTTTAAAGTCATTGTAGAAAGAGGATGTCAGGATAGACAATTGACAGTCATTGGGTAGATTCAGTCGATTTCCAGACTAACAGCAGAAAATAAGACCGAAGATAGACATGAAAGAAACCGAGTGGAATAGGAGTAATCAAGAAGCCTGCTGTACATGTTATCATGTAATCAATTCATACATTGTACAATGCAAGTTGGTGTGTGACACTGATACATGCCATACCCTTGTTCAGGATGGTGAAAACAGATGGGTTTTTTTCTTCAGTTCGTGTGGGACACACTTAGATAAGGTGCGTCGTTTAGTATCTCAGGTGTTAAGTTTACTACCTCAGTAGCATATTTGGACCTCCCCGCAGAACTGATTGGTTCGCTGGGCACCAAGTTATGTCCAGCTTCATATAAGTACGACTCAAAGTTTCGAGAAAGATGTAGTCAGTTCTTTATCTAATGAAAGGTGATTTCTGTGAGACGTCATTGCACATTGTGGTAATTACTTCATCTCCTCCTCATTATCATGAACATCCTATATATACATATGTCTATTGTATATCTGGATGGTAGTCTTACAGTCATGTGTATGTACAAGGTATCAGAATGTCAGGACTTCCTACTGGTTCAGCAAATGGTATTTTATACCCTCTGAAGCTTAAATAAACAGTTGAAGTAGTGAAAACACAAAAAACCAGACACAGTTGATTTCTTTTAAATACAGTTGTATTACAACCAAGATGACAATGTTGTTGGTGATGAGGGGTATGAAAATTGGACACGACGTTTCGTGCTAGTTCATAGCACTTCTTCAGGTGATCTTAAATAAACAACAACAACAACAAACACACGTAAAACTCAGTCATTTTAAACTACCCATAATATGATATTTGTGACTGTTTAGAGTTGTTATGAAATGCTCTGATGACTGTCAGTGAATTAATGCATCAACTTCTGGAAAAAGAAGACAAGCTGCATCCCAATGAATAGCTTATAGAAATGAACAAGAAATGGGTTTCTGGTTAAATTAGCTTTTGATCACGAAATGCTGTATTCTTGTTATTTAGAATGTCCACAACAAAAGTCGTCAATCCCAGAATGTACCCAAGTGTTTACACTGAGGACTAACTTTACACAGAATCGCTGCCCATGTAGACGACTAATTCAAACCGGCTTGAAATAGTCGCGGGCATCAGAGCTTGTACAACAGTCTTCAGGTGGTGCTGAATTGTGGAATCTGATATAACCAGACGATATGCAGTCGGCACAAGCTTAGCGTTCACATTAGACGATTTTTATCAATTTACTACTGAAAGTCGTCAGGAGGTGCAAAACACCAGAATCGCTGGCCAGAATCTAGTGTAGTGCCCAGTCACACTGGCGCAAAAACGGCGTTTTTCCATGTACGCATGTCTATGTTCCTCAAAATATGTTGCAAAACGCAGAGATACGTAAAGGAATGTTGGAATGCGCCGAAAAACGCCACAATACGTACAGAAGCGTAAATAAGCATTGATGAACGTTGAGAAGCGTACCAAAACGTTAAAGCAAAGCAAACAAATGCGTTCCAAATCTGTAGCCACAAATTCAAATATGTAGAAGAAATGCCAAATTTTACGCCAGTGTGACTGGGACATAATGGCAAGGTAAACAACAAATGCCAGCAGACGACACTAGGCGTGTCTAGTCACACTGTCTTGGCGTTGTTTCGCGAGACCCGCCCACGCCCACGCATTGCCCAGCTCTACCTTTGACCAGACGAGAGCAGGGTCTGAGCTTGGGGTCCCCTCCCCCGCCATCACCCATCCACCCGCACGCCCGCCTCCCTCTTCACACACTCCAGCATCAGCTCCCGACTCCCGCACCCCACATCCCAACCGTGTGATGCCCTCAGAGTGATGCCCTCAGAGTGATGCTCTCAAAGTGATGCCCTCAGAGTAAAGCCCTCAGAGCGATGCCCTCTGAGCGATTGCCCTTTGAGCGATTCCCTCAGAGAGATGCCCTCAGAGCGATGCCCTAAGAGCGATGCTCTCAGAGCGATGCCCTCAGAGCGATGCCCTCAGAGTGAATCCCTCAGAACGATGCCCTCAGAGCGATGCTCTCAGAGCGATGCCCTCAGAACAATGCCCTCAGAGAGATGCCCTCACAGCGATGCCCTCAGAGCGATGCTCTCAGAGCGATGCCCTCAGAGCGATGCCCTCAGAGTGAATCCCTCAAAGTGATGCCCTCAGAACGATGCCCTCAGAACGATGCCCTCAGAACAACAGAGTGATGCCCTGAGAGTGATGCCCTGAGAGTGATGCCCTGAGAGTGATGCCCTGAGTGATGCCCTGAGAGTGATGCCCTGAGAGTGATGCCCTGAGAGTGATGCCCTGAGAGTGATGCCCTCAGAACGATGCCCTCAGAACGATGCCCTCAGAACGATGCCCTGAGAGTGATGTTCTCAGTGATGCCCTGAGAGTGATGCCCTGAGAGTGATGCCCTGAGAGTGATGCCCTGAGAGTGATGCCCTGAGAGTGATGCCCTGAGAGTGATGCCTTCAGAGTGATGCCTTCAGAGTGATGTTCTCAGAGTGATGCCCTCAGAGTGATGCCCTCAGAGTGATGCCCTCAGAGTGATGCCCTCAGAGTGATGCCCTCAGAGTGATGCCCTTAGAACAACACCCTGAGAGTGATGCCCTAAGAGTGATGCCCTAAGAGCGATTCCCTCAGAGAGATGCCCTCAGAGCGATGCCCTAAGAGCGATGCTCTCAGAGCGATGCCCTCAGAGCGATGCCCTCAGAGTGAATCCCTCAGAACGATGCCCTCAGAGCGATGCTCTCAGAGCGATGCCCTCAGAACAATGCCCTCAGAGAGATGCCCTCACAGCGATGCCCTCAGAGCGATGCTCTCAGAGCGATGCCCTCAGAGCGATGCCCTCAGAGTGAATCCCTCAAAGTGATGCCCTCAGAACGATGCCCTCAGAACGATGCCCTCAGAACAACAGAGTGATGCCCTGAGAGTGATGCCCTGAGAGTGATGCCCTGAGAGTGATGCCCTGAGAGTGATGCCCTGAGAGTGATGCCCTGAGAGTGATGCCCTGAGAGTGATGCCCTGAGAGTGATGCCCTCAGAACGATGCCCTCAGAACGATGCCCTCAGAACGATGCCCTGAGAGTGATGTTCTCAGTGATGCCCTGAGAGTGATGCCCTGAGAGTGATGCCCTGAGAGTGATGCCCTGAGAGTGATGCCCTGAGAGTGATGCCCTGAGAGTGATGCCTTCAGAGTGATGCCTTCAGAGTGATGTTCTCAGAGTGATGCCCTCAGAGTGATGCCCTCAGAGTGATGCCCTCAGAGTGATGCCCTCAGAGTGATGCCCTCAGAGTGATGCCCTTAGAACAACACCCTGAGAGTGATGCCCTAAGAGTGATGCCCTAAGAGTGATGCCCTAAGAGTGATGCCCTGAGAGTGATGCCCTGAGAGTGATGCCCTGAGAGTGATGCCCTCAGAACGATGCCCTCAGAATGATGCCCTTATACTGATGCCCTTATACTGATGCCCTTATACTGATGCCCTTATACTGATGCCCTGAGAGTGATGCCCTGAGAGTGATGCCCTGAGAGTGATGCCCTGAGAGTGATGCCCTGAGAGTGATGCCCTGAGAGTGATGCCTTCAGAATTATGCCCTGAGAGTGATGCCCTGAGAGTGTTGCCCTGAGTGATGCCCTCAGAGTGATGCCCTTTGAGTGATGCCCTCTGAGTGATGCCCTCAGAGTGATGCCCTCAGAGTGATGTTCTCAGAGTGATGCCCTCAGAGTGATGCCCTGAGAGTGATGCCCTCAGAACAACACCCTCAGAGCGATGTTCTCAGAGCGATGTTCTCAGTGATGCCCTCAGAGTGATGCCCTCAGAGTGATTTTCTGAGAGTGATGCCCTCAGAGTGATGTCCTCAGAGTGAATCCCTCAGAACGATGCCCTCAGAGCGATGCCCTCAGAACAATGCCCTCAGAGAGATGCCCTCACAGCGATGCCCTCAGAGCGATGCTCTCAGAGCGATGCCCTCAGAGCGATGCCCTCAGAGTGAATCCCTCAAAGTGATGCCCTCAGAACGATGCCCTCAGAACGATGCCCTCAGAACGATGCCCTCAGAACGATGCCCTCAGAACAACACCCTCAGAACAACACCCTCAGTGATGCCCTGAGTGATGCCCTCAGAGTGATGCCCTCAGAGCGATGCCCTCAGAGTGATGCCCTCAGAACGATGCCCTCAGAACAACACCCTGAGAGTGATGCCCTGAGAGTGATGCCCTGAGAGTGATGCCCTGAGAGTGATGCCCTGAGAGTGATGCCCTGAGAGTGATGCCCTCAGAGTGATGCCCTCAGAGTGATGCCCTCAGAGTGATGCCCTCAGAGTGATGCCCTCAGAGTGATGCCCTCAGAGTGATGCCCTCAGAGTGATGTTCTCAGAGTGATGTTCTCAGAGTGATGCCCTCAGAGTGATGCCCTCAGAACAACACCCTCAGAGTGATGTTCTCAGAGTGATGTTCTCAGAGTGATGCCCTCCGAGTGATGCCCTCCGAGTGATGCCCTCCGAGTGATGCCTTCAGAGTGATGCCCTCAGAGTGATGCCCTCAGAGTGATGCCCTCAGAACGATGCCCTCAGAACGATGCCCTCAGAACGATGCCCTCAGAAAGATGCCCTCAGAACAACACCCTCAGAGCGATAGCCTCAGTGATGCCCTCATTGATGCCCTTTAAGTAATGCCCTCAGAGTGAATCCCTCAGAGTGATGCCCTCAGAACGATCCCCTCAGAACAACACCCTCAGAACAACAACCTCAGAGTGATGCCCTGAGAGTGATGCCCTGAGAGTGATGCCCTTAGAGCGATGCTCTCAGAGCGATGCCCTCAGAGTGATGCCTCAGAGTGATGCCCTCAGAGTGATGTTCATTCATCAACTTGTAGCAGCATTTCCCATATTGGTCTGTTTCATCTTTATTTTTATACCTGTGATCTTTGTTATTGTTCTATATAGTGATTTCTAAAAGAAGACACTGATGTAACACTTGGGACCTGTTTCAGTAGTTTCGTGACATGTCTAGATGGCGTCTGTAACACCATACGGACAGATCACAAGATTGCAGTCGATGACATACGGAGTTTCACTCACTTCTCGTAGGAATTAGGCAATGACACTTTAACATGAGTAGGGGATACATATAATCTATAATCGTTCCAGATATGAAGAAGATTAGCCACTTCGATCTTCTGAAATTTGCTAGTCTTTTTATGCTGTTGCTTGCACTGTTGGTGCCGCTGTTGATGTCTGTCCAGGCCTCGAGACTACTGAAACAGGTCCCTGGTGTTACAATTTATATTGTGACTTCTATACAACGATGATGATTAGTGACCAGAATATGTATCTGGCAATTTTATCCAAATAAAAAGCCCAATATAATCTACCGTAGTTGTAGGACCTCCAAACAAGAGCAGATTTCCATATAAGGAGGCACTCAGTGGGTCAGCGGCTGTCAGTCATTCCGAGGGGGCGGGGCTTAGTCCTCAAACGAACAGCTCATCTGGGAAGGGTAATGCCCTTTATATCTCTAGTGTGAGACGAAAACCTGTCACAGATGACGCGTTACTCTTTACTTTTGAAACAATAATTGGTGCAATGTGCATTGATTTCGCTGCCTTAGTCAGTAGTAAATCTTTGCACTATGGGTTTCTAAAGAGGGTAATTAAACGTTTCTCTGAGCCTGAAATATGTCTGTGGTCCCACTGGTGATCCACTCAGGATAATGTAATGAATAGATGTAGTCATCACAATTAACCTTTATAATGATGTCATTTGCACACAGTAACTCATGTTTGTTTTTTGTCTTTTCAGGTAAGTGGCTCGTCTTCTTTTGTACAAACTTTATGTAGACTACATCGAGGTGAGTGGTTTAATTAATGAATAGTCTTCATGTGGTGTCTCCAGTTTACACAAGTATAAAAATAAATACTGGTCAAACACTGGGGGTTTAGAAATATGGAAAGTAGAGTCCCCTTTTATTATAGTGTATTGCTTTTTTCCGAGGCTTAAATTCGAGAGATCGTGTGTTATTTTAGATACGGAGTTTGCAGCTTGCGCAAGTAACTATGGGGACACTGGACTTTAATATTTAGTTCAAACATTCATATCCGAAGCATATTCAAAGGGACGCTAGGGTTTGTCATTTGAGCACCCGTACTCGTATATCGTTATTGAGCGAAAAGCAGACAGGTAAAGCTTTCGTTTCGGATTACAACGACAGTTTTAAAATGGATTGGTCGGGAATCATTTTAAAAATCTAGACTTGTCTCACTTTCCTTCAGAAGGTTCAAGTCGCCATATTGGTGTTATTCTAATTATATGAGGTCCTCGACTGATTTTGTCTTTTTTCTATTAGCTTGGCTCCATTTATTGACCAAATAAGTCCAATTTGTTTATGCTCAGAAACCCTTTAACATGTATCTATCCATCATTGAACAAAAGTGTGATCCACTATGCAACTTTTTTGCAATCCATCGCTGAACACTCACTGAAATAAGAAATATGTTATGACACCTCACTCATAGAAAAATGTTGAATCTTAATTTACCTTAGGCATGCATATGGATATACCTTTCAGAAAGTAGGATGAGGGCTGCACTAGAATTATTCTCCTTCTTTTCTTTCAAAACCAGTTTACACAAAATGACGTTAACACTGAGTTTTAACACAGCTAATATTGGATTCATAGATAGGTGTATCAATATCTCGAGTTTGCTCCCTTTTTAATATTGTATCCTTTCCTCCCTTTTTTCTCCCCCGAGCCTTTCTTGTCTGTTTAGTCTCCCGTTCGTAACTTAACTCTGTTTGGTAACGTTCTCCAAATAAATCCATCCCATGTACAGTATGCTGCTCTTTGCTCTGAGGTGTTGAGATTTTTTCACCCTCGAATGATGTTATTGTCGTAATAAGAGGCCATTGATTGGAGTTGTTGCCACAGTATAGGGCCATAGCCTTGTGTTTTTGTCATAATATGATACAATCGCTGAGAGTAAATCTGAGAGTATGAGTCTATGGAGTGTTATCATCAGCAGAATACAAGGCCCTTGCTTGGCAATGAAGTATTGCTATTGGCGGAATGCAAGGCTGTAGCTTGGTCATATTACCAATTTCCTATATACCCATTTCCGAACACTCTATAATTTCATACCACTGCTGGGGGTGCAGTAATTATCAGTTATGTATTGAGGGTGATGTTTTTGTCCCGGGCTGATGTTTTCGTACCGCGCTGACCACGTGATACAAAGAGCGCCGGGACGAAAACATAGCTGTTACAGTTACTCGATTAGGGTTGCCATTTTCTTGGGGCTATCAGAGGTAAAGAAATAACAGTTTTTATTGATATTTGAAGGTATATAGGAATATGGAAACCAAGTATCGGTAAGCAAAAGTCAAAGTTACTCAGTGAGGACCGGAAAAATTTGTCTGGTCCTAACATCGTAACTTTTAATTTTTGCTCACCAGAACAAAGTTGACCTCTATTCATAGTCTAAATATGATCAATAGTGCTATGGTCAGAATACAATATCGTGTTTGGTGTTGTAGTCACATCAAATTCTATGGATCTGGTGTCAGCGTACAAAACCATGGCTTGATGTTATTCATGAAAAGACAAGACCATGGCATGGTGTTATTGTCACACTGCAAGGCCATGGCTTGGAGTTGATGTCAGAATATTAAGTTATGGATTAATGGTTTTATTCGAATATGTGGCAGTCACTTATTGTTTCTCCCAGAATATAGGGTCGTGGTTAGTGTTATGGGCAAACTATGAAGCCAGCGCTTGTTCTTATCATCATAATACAGGGCCATTGCCTGGTATTATTGGCATATTATGAGGCTATGGGGTGGTATTATTGTCAAAGAACGAAGCCATGGAGTGGTGTTATCCTTCACCCTGTTCCATGCCCTCCTGCTTGATGAGGGCTCGGCGGAAATGACATATATTGACCTGGCCTGCACCCTAAGCGGATACATAAGACTGATGAGCCAGGATGTAATACGCAGGCGCAGCCATTCTCTGCAGCTCAGCGCCAATGGCGTCCTCAGATCTAGAATCTGTCTGAGTGATAAAAGAAGTCCCAGCGCTGATATCGGAAGTTACGCAGAAGCCTGTGCGTGACCCAACCCGCCGACTGAGGCACGTGGCATTAAGGGAATTCGCGAAGGTTTGCTGGCATTTCAATATATCTGTACAGTTTCATTGGGTGAATTGTTTATACTTTTACATAGAACTAGCGACTTCGTCGATTCTCCCTGGCCCTGGCGCCAGCGGGATGTACCACAATCTCACTAAAATGCTGTCGCGGCCATTAGCGGATGAACGGGAAACCTTTTGAACGCTGGTTTTGGAGTGAACCACAGAGTAAAGAGATATCTCTTTACTCTGTGAGTGAACCAGCGGAAGTTGGGATCTGATTGGTTTCTCACGAGAAAAGTAGATCAGAAAACTACAATAGTAAACTTTGATTTGGGCATGTCTCGAAATGAGTCTTAAGAGAAAAAGCATGTCTGTCTATCGATCTAGAAAAAGAAGAGCAGGTTCGAATTCAACCCTCCACGAGATTTCTGCTCTCAAGGGTCTTCAGTCTCCAAGCCTAAGTTTGGTTCACTCTGTCACTATGTGCGGGAACAACTCCAAGCAGATCCGACCAAAATCATAGTTTTTTAGATATGGTAGGTAATAAAAGAGAAGTTCGCATTGGTGGATTAGAGATGAGAGACTTTCGAAGGTCGGTACAATCGTAATCCCGAGAAGAGGATTCTCACATATCACGTCCGCAGGTGAAATCTCCACCAACAAATCCTCAACGCAGACAAAGGCACGTTGAGAGACGGTTCTAGGCATCCTAGAAAATTAATCACTGTAATTCTATACATCATGTTATATGGATATCTGAAACAGGAACACCTTAACAAAGACTTAGCTCTCGTCATTAAATATTGATAGGGGATAACAATGATCATACCCTGTGACTGACGTGCCCATTGTAAGTTTATGTTGTAAACCCTTATAGTGCCACGGCGATGCATGCAATGTTACAAAGAATTTGGCTTGCAAAGGTACTCTGGGGTAGCGCGATATTGGTCATATATAACGACTTGGACAATTGAGTCATTGAACTGCTATTGATATTGCAGGGTCGACACTATTCAGCTTTCAGATTTGTAGCCTATTTTTCTACCACCTCCATCCCTCCCCCTCGTCCCTGCACATCCATTGCCCTCTCTATCCCTCTCCTACACCCCACCGCCATAAGGCCCTCCTCTTACCCGTCTCTTTACCAGCCCATCCTCCTTGAGATCTCTCATTGACCCTCTCAACTATATCCCACCCTCCTACGATCCTTTCCTTTACCCTCTTCCCTTTATCCAACCCCTTTAAGGCCCTCCCCTTGCCTCACTCCTCTACACCCCACTCTCCCAGAGCCTACTCCTCCACCCCTTTTCCTGCAGCCCATCCTCCCAAAACCCGATCCCCCACCCCGTTCCTCTATACAACATACTTCCAGGGCCTACTACTCTACCCTTCTCTATTACACCCGCAATTTTAGGGCCCTCTCCTTGCCCTTTTCCCTTAGACCCCACCCTTATAGGCCCCTGCCCTTCACCCCTCCCCTTTTGTTCTCAGCACCTCGTCTTTACACACCCCCTACCTGCCCATGGCCCTTCCTCCCACCCCCTTCCCCCACACACCCCACCTCCAAGGGCTTGGTTCTCAACCCCTCCCGCTCCTCGCTGCCCCCGGCCCGGCCTTGATTGCTTCCCTCCATCCCATCAGTCCAACTTCAGGCGCCGGAAAATGAGGCGCGGCCACAGTTTGGGCGATGGCGGGTGAGAGCAGGCCTTTCAATATTCTTTCTCTGGCACCAAGACTCCCAAACCCCGCTCTCCCCCCACCACCCCGCACCTCTCCCCAGGCCTGCTCGCCGCCCGGTGTCGCTGCTCTGTTCCATCATAAGACCTAAGCTGATAACACCCCTCCCGCCAAGCTCCAAGCACAGTACATCCAATTTTCTGTCGCAATCAGGCGTTGAGCGTTGGTGAGCAGGTGGGTGGCGCGGTGCTTGGAGTGTGAGATGCTCGCCTTGGGGCCCTGCTCTGAGCAGATGGGTGGTTTTATGCTTGGCCAGTGAGTTGTTTACCCTGGGGACCCCATATATGAGCAGGTAGGGATCATCGGCTTGGAGAGTGAGCTGCTCTTGTCGGACCGAACCACCATGGGTAGGTTGGGTTCTGTAACTAATAGAGTGAATGTATGCGGAAATATATAGAACATGAGCAGGGGACTGACTACCCGCTTGGAGAGTTACATTAAAACCTGCCCTTGGGACTCCACCTTGAGCAGGTATATGAGCATCGAGAATGGCTTATTTCCCGAGGGACCTGCTGTATAGGACACGACAGCGCTTATATGCTGGGCGTGTGAGCTGCTGTCTATAGGCCTGGTACGAGTAGACGAGTAACATTTTTCTTTAGATAGTAAGCAGCTTTTTCAGCTGACCTCGTTTGTGGGATTCAAGTGACACTGACCAGATGTTTGTTCCATTGGCCATGCACCCACCCAAACCTCTGACCCGTCATTGGTCCGCAAGCAAAGGGATCCTATCATAATGTGTCTATCTGTTTGTGATAAGACAGAATTATACATGTAATGTTCATGTGAAATGGATGTGACCTGTGATCTATGTGTGATATGCCAGAATTATATACATGATGTCCATCTGAGGTAGGCTACTGAAGGGTAGAAGTATGACAAATGAACGATAATTTTTTTTTACATTCAATGTAAAGTTAATTTGTGTAGGATATAAGACAATAAATGTTGCGGTGAGCTTTAATATAAGAGAGGAGACAGGATGCTATCCCTCCTCATCTCTGGGCCAGGGAACCATAACCACCTCCATTTTGAGAATACTAAAGTTGTCGTTCTCCACTAGTGTGATGCAGAGCAATATGAACCAAGCGAAGCCGAGTCAATATCGCATAGAGCTCAATCGAGTTAGAGAATAATGACTGACCAAAATGAGTCGCTTTCTGTATCTAACTCACCCCTGTACATACTAAAGAAACAGACGACAAACTTAATATATGGGGACCATAGAGAATTCACTTTGATACTCGTAGGAGCATGGAGAATGAGTTACCAATGTTAGGCCTTTGGGACAAAGATACTAGGGTTGAGATAGAACTACAGTTAAGATAGATAGAGAGGAAATTGGATTAATCCTACATATATATTACGTTCCACTTTAAGTATGAACGTTATTAATATTGTCTCAGCTGCGATTGCTCTCGCTGACAACATATTAATTCTCCGTAATGCCCTTATCCTCAACGAGTGTGTCCGTAAACAACACACATAGTGTGTGGGTGTGAAAACATGCAGGCACAGGCGTGATGATTCATAATCGTAACCAGGACGTGAGCGCCATGTTGTATTACTACGCCGGGTGTAGTCACACTGTGAGAAGGGAGGGTGTAAGATGAGAGAAACCAGTCACCCTGCTGTGACATGTCATGCACCTTATAAACACCCCGTGACAACATGGGGAGACGCCTTCGTGCTGACATGACTGACGGGTATATGTTAACCCTTTAAGGATGGCTGACAATGGCAGAACTACACACTTGGGGACGGCTACTAGTGACTGTATAGTTCTAGGGGACGTGGGTACTGTCCTCTGAACTCTAAAGTCGAAGGTTTATCATGTGATATAATATGCTATTATTAATACTTTTATTTCTATTATTTAGAATTCAAAACTACTATGTTACACCTACATTCTGTGAACATTTCAAGTTAATTGTTAAAATATTTCCTTTTGAAAAACAATTATATGAATATCCAGCAAATGATGCCTTAAGGTATCATCCGCCCCTGGCCGGTTGATGACTTAAGGTATCATCCGCCCTTAAAGGGTTAAACTGATGCATCTGATATCACATCTTATATGGCCAGATGTCATGGATCGTCGTCAAATAACCATTATTGCTTCTCCATTCAATAATAGGCTAAATTTAATAGATATTTATTATTTTATTGTGTTTTCTGGTCAGACTGGTCTGGTCGGATCTTCCAGGGGAACCATGGTTTTGCCTATGTGGGATCATAAATAACGGAGATAGTAGGTCCAAACTACCTGAAACAGGGTGTTTTTTCATGATAAAATGACTAAACCATAATTGCAATAGTCAGCATTAGTAAAAAGAGTATAAAATGATGACAATAACTGTTCTTAACTGGGTCCCCATAGGTTAAGGATTTTTTCAGACCATTTACACATTTTTGGGCAGGATAGTATACTCTCTCCATGGCAAAATGTACATGTGTAGTTTTAGTGTGGAAACGATTGACTCCCTAAACAAGTAACCCTCCCAATATCTACATATAGCACAGACAGGAATAAAATACATCCTGGTAAGCCTTAACCTGTACCTATGTATATATGAAAAAAAATTATATCTAAATATACTATGATAGCACTGGGAGCCTATTCCCTTGGTTTGTGTAGTTTTTGTGTGGAAACGATTGACTCCCACCCTACAGTGATAGCTAACAAGTATATTATATTTGACTACTGTCCATTTCAAATAAATACCCCCTTATATCAAGGTAACTTCACATGGTACAAGCTTTCTTGTACTCCTTCCCTGTACATAGTTATGAACTCATATCTGGGAATGTGGAAACGATTGACTCCCTGTGGAAACGATTGACCCCCTAGCTGATATTCATCTTAGTAAGGTTCAAAACAAAAAGAAAGAATACCTACTCAAACCAGTCATGGAGCTTATAAAAATATTGGATAATTAGCCTTAAAAATTAAATTTATCAGTATAATCTCTGCAGTGTTTAGAAAGAGGGAGTCAATCGTTTCCACATACCATATATGTACTACTAAATTTTGGCTCTGTGGTGCATGTTTATTATAGGTATTTAACCTACCTTCATACATCCAACATATTCCCCACCCACTGTACTATTCTCATACAAAAGGTTTTAACCATACTCCTAACTTTATTTTTGACCCCTGTCACTGCCCATTTGATGACGATCCGTGACATCCGGCCATATGTGGTACACTCAGTCGCAAGGAAGCCAGTACCTCCACTCTGAGACTGGAGGTACCGGCTCACAAGCCCATAAAGTCGCACAGTATGAACTGGCCTTTATCTGGCAGTAATCAACTAGAAGAGATAACAGCTGACCACCCGACTGGGGCGGCGATGGGCAGCGGCAATCAATATCGTCCAACTCATCGCTGCTCTACATGGTAAGAAGTATCACGTTCCACTGGGAAGGTTATCCATGCTGGTCTAGTCTGATATGCATGGTAGACGTCACATAAAATAAGTCACTATACCCTGCCATGACATGGTCCAATATCCGTGACAACTATGAAATAAGATAAGTCACCATACCCTGATATGGCATTGTCCAACTATGAGAAACAAAAGGTCACTATACCCTGCCATGACATGGTCCAATATTCATGGCAACTATGAGATAAAATAAGTGGCTATACCTTGCCATGGCATTCTCCAGTATCTATGACAACTATGAGATAAGATAAGTTACTATACTCTGCAATGACATGGTCCAATATCCATGACAACTATGAGATAAGATAAGTTACTATACCCTGCCATGGCATTGCCCAGTATCTATGACAACTATGAGATAAGATAAGTTACTATACCCTGCAATGACATGGTCCAATATCCATGACAACTATGAGATTAAATAAGTCACTATACCCTGCCATGGCATGGTTAAATATCTATGACCACTATGAGAAACAATAAGCCGCTACCCTAAGTCACTATACCTTACAGGTATTTTTAAAGTCATTGTAGAAAGAGGATGTCAGGATAGACAATTGACAGTCATTGGGTAGATTCAGTCGATTTCCAGACTAACAGCAGAAAATAAGACCGAAGATAGACATGAAAGAAACCGAGTGGAATAGGAGTAATCAAGAAGCCTGCTGTACATGTTATCATGTAATCAATTCATACATTGTACAATGCAAGTTGGTGTGTGACACTGATACATGCCATACCCTTGTTCAGGATGGTGAAAACAGATGGTTTTTTTCTTCAGTTCGTGTGGGACACACTTAGATAAGGTGCGTCGTTTAGTATCTCAGGTGTTAAGTTTACTACCTCAGTAGAAATTTGGACCTCCCCGCAGAACTGATTGGTTCGCTGGGCACCAAGTTATGTCCAGCTTCATATAAGTACGACTCAAAGTTTCGAGAAAGATGTAGTCAGTTCTTTATCTAATGAAAGGTGATTTCTGTGAGACGTCATTGGACATTGTGGTAATTACTTCATCTCCTCCTCATTATCATGAACATCCTATATATACATATGTCTATTGTATATCTGGATGGTAGTCTTACAGTCATGTGTATGTACAAGGTATCAGAATGTCAGGACTTCCTACTGGTTCAGCAAATGGTATTTTATACTCTCTGAAGCTTAAATAAACAGTTGAAGTAGTGAAAACACAAAAAACCAGACACAGTTGATTTCTTTTAAATACAGTTGTATTACAACCAAGATGACAATGTTGTTGGTGATGAGGGGTATGAAAATTGGACACGACGTTTCGTGCTAGTTCATAGCACTTCTTCAGGTGATCTTAAATAAACAACAACAACAACAACAACAACAAACGCACGTAAAACTCAGTCATTTTTAACTACCCATAATATGACATTTGTGACTGTTTAGAGTTGTTATGAAATGCTCTGATGACTGTCAGTGAATTAATGCATCAACTTCTGGAAAAAGAAGACAAGCTGCATCCCAATGAATAGCTTATAGAAATGAACAAGAAATGGGTTTCTGGTTAAATTAGCTTTTGATCACGAAATGCTGTATTCTTGTTATTTAGAATGTCCACAACAAAAGTCGTCAATCCCAGAATGTACCCAAGTGTTTACACTGAGGACTAACTTTACACAGAATCGCTGCCCATGTAGACGACTAATTCAAACCGGCTCGAAATAGTCGCGGGCATCAGAGCTTGTACAACAGTCTTCAGGTGGTGCCGAATTGTGGAATCTGATATAACCAGACGATATGCAGTCGGCACAAGCTTAGCGTTCACATTAGACCATTTTTATCAATTTACTACTGAAAGTCGTCAGGAGGTGCAAAACACCAGAATTGCTGGCCAGAATCTAGTGTAGTGCCCAGTCACACTGGCGCAAAAACGGCGTTTTTCCATGTACGCATGTCTATGTTCCTCAAAATATGTTGCAAAACGCAGAGATACGTAAAGGAATGTCGGAATGCGCCGAAAAACGCCAGAATACGTACAGAAGCGTAAATAAGCATTGATGAACGTTGAGAAGCGTACCAAAACGTTAAAGCAAAGCAAACAAATGCGTTCCAAATCTGTAGCCACAAATTCAAATATGTAGAAGAAACGCCAAATTTTACGCCAGTGTGACTGGGACATAATGGCAAGGTAAACAACAAATGCCAGCAGACGACACTAGGCGTGTCTAGTCACACTGTCTTGGCGTTGTTTCGCGAGACCCGCCCACGCCCACGCATTGCCCAGCTCTACCTTTGACCAGACGAGAGCAGGGTCTGAGCTTGGGGTCCCCTCCCCCGCCATCACCCATCCACCCGCCCGCCCGCCTCCCTCTCCACACACTCCAGCATCAGCTCCCGCCTCCCGCACCCCACATCCCGACCGTGTGATGCCCTCAGAGTGATGCCCTCAGAGTGATGCCCTCGAATGATGCCCTCAGAGCGATGCCCTTAGAACAATGCCCTCAGAACAACACCCTCAGAGCGATGCCTCCCAACTCATTGGGGACAACTCGAAATCCAGAACAAATAACCACACTGACCAAGCAAACAAACAGGGGAAAGCGATGCAAACCCCAGACTGTGACCGACCGACAATCATCAAAAAAACAACAGCAGCGCCGCACACACATGGTGGAGGTTTTAGATTAAGAACTGACAATGCACACACAAAACCAAAGGGAGCACCCGGTGGAGGTTTAAAAAAACTGGAAAAAGAAACACACCCAACAAATCGAACCCTTTCATTTCAGGAGATAGACGACCTCCTAGGTGACGAAGTAAAAGGCACCTGGAAGGAAGTACGCAACCGTGGGATAGAGGCCGTCCGCGCCAACCTAAGGTCGCATTGGTTGGAAAGTATGGTAGACAAGGGCACCATCACGGGTTGGGCGGCAGGACTCGAAGACCTGCCCCAATACATCGAGAACGACCTGAGAGTTTGCGGCACCATCGCGGAGGTACGCAAAAAGGCAGCACTGGAGGTTATGAAGATAGTCCAGGAAAACCAGAAAACGGTAGAGGAGGAAAGACTGAAAAGGATGAATGACGGCCTGACAACCGTCAAAGACAACCTCTACGAGAACCACGAACCAACCATCACAAGAGAAAAAATGGCGCAGTTCCGAGCACATCTAGACCTCCGCTGGGAGCGAGAAAGTCGCCAAATGGAACACGACCTGGGTCAACGCACGGAGAAGCTGGTCCAACAGGGCCCGCAGGAAGCAGATTTGGCACATATAGCACGAAGTGTCAAGTAGGCAACGCGCAAACAATCGGAGGCAGACTCAAAACGAGCCACACTCCAGAACCAACGCCCCTTTCAGTGCAACCCCTCGGGCTCCAACAACGAGGCACGAGGGGACACCCACGAAAGACCAGACTACTCTAGAGAAAAGGAAAATCGACCACCATACGAAGGACGGGGCGGCAGAAGACCGAACCGAGGATACAGGGGCAACTACTCGGGCCGTGGCCACCAGTATGAAGAATACCGCGAATACGACCATCGCAGATACTACGACGACAGACGCAACCAGGACGCCCCCAGGAACCGTGACCGATACGACCAATAAGAGTTACGCTGCAGCGACAAAGGAGGGACGACAACAACGGAGACAACACGACAACGACCAACGCAAGATCCACGCTATACGCAATGCACTCAGCACCAGCACCAAGGCACTGTTAAAACTGTTGAACATTTCCGCACAAATCAATGCACACCCCTATACGGGAAGTAAGGTGAAGGGACCAAGGACGCGCACTAGAAAAAACCATCGACCAGCGACGGTGACAAAGACAGTCGTTACTATCAGCAATCGCTACGAAGCACTAAAGGAAAAAAGTCAGACTGTACAACCAGACGCAAACTGTTCTAATAAAGGTTTAAACTGTTCAAACGAGTTAGAGTATTTTGTTCCAACTGGGAAAAATACCAAAATAACGGGACTAACGACTAACGGGAATGAGGAAAATAAGGGCAAACACACTAAAGCACGGGCAACCACAAAAAAACGAAATCGAAAAATTAAGAACAACAAGAAGAGAGACAAAAAGGGACAAGAAGAGCCGCCCGACGGTAGGGCTCCCCCAGTTAGGGAGAGCTCCCCGAGTAAACCAGTACGGAAAAAGAACAACCCAAACGAGTTCGACTCGGCACCCTGTAACAGTGGTAACGGGTTGGTCGTCAACCTGTCATCACGCACACTAACTGAATGTGAAACTGAAATCCTCTCGAAAGGTCTAAACTTCTGCCCCAGCAACACGGGAGGAAACAAAGGGGACAGGAAAATAGAACTAGACAAATTCCACCGTAAACTTAGACTAAATCAGTTCTTTGACAACGACCAAAAACACAATAAAAAGTTCCCTTTCAACAAACCAAAGACCAACGACAACATTGGAATAACGGGACCAAGAGAGGCCCCGGCATTCCAGGACGAGAAACTCATGAGGAAATTACGAGGAGAGTCCACATGGAGGCCACCAAGTGGCTCTCAAAACCTGGAGGGTTTCATAGCCATAAATGAAATAGAACTGGATAAAGAGGGACAACGAAGGCCCCACAAACAGAACACAACCTTGGAACAAAGGAGGGCCCTGAGGGAACTCAGTAAGGATAAGACCATTACCATCAAACCAGCAGACAAAGATGGGGCCACTGTAATCCAAAACACAGTGGACTACATAAAGGAGGCCAAAAGACAACTAAATGACAACAAAACCTACCAACCGCAGGACTCGGACACAACAATGGGAATACACCACAAGATTGAAAGGAAAATCGAGGAGCTAAGGGAAAAGGGAGAAATCACCGACAAAATGGCGGGAAGCCTAAAAACAGAAAAACCCAGGGCACCCCACATCTACTTCCTACCCAAACTACACAAGAAAGAGAGACCGCCACCCGGAAGACCAGTAGTTTCATCCAACAACTGCGCCACTGAAAAAATCTCAACTTTCGTGGACTCTTTTCTTAAACCACTGGTACCAACTATAAAATCCAATGTGAGAGACACGACTGATTTTGTCAGAAAGATCGAAAAATACAAAAATCTCCCGCAGAACACCATTCTAGCAACTCTAGACGTGAGCTCCCTCTACACAAACATTCCAAATGAAGAGGGCATCCACGCGGTGACGCAAAAGCTACAAGCCTCAAGGGACAACAGACTAAACCCCAGCAACAACACAATATCAGAACTACTGGAACTAGTGTTGAAGAACAACAACATACAATTCAACAATAAGCACTACCTCCAAATAGGGGGCACAGCCATGGGCACCCGACTAGCCCCGTCATACGCGAACATCTTCATGGAAGGAATAGAATAACGAATCGAAATGGCACTAAGTGACAAACCACTGGTCTGGCTCAGATACATCGATGACATCTTCATCATCTGGACAGACGGAAAAGAGAAACTCCATGAATGGATAAAAGAAATAAACGAAATGCACCCAACAATCAAGTTCACGGCAGAAATATCGACCACAAAAATAAGCTTCCTGGACACTCTCGTCACGATGGACCACGAAAAAGGAGAAATGTACACAGATCTGTACACAAAGCCAACAGATGCAAACACTTACCTGAGATACGACTCGGCACACCCCCCGTCTACAAAACGCGGTTTACCATACTCACAATTCCTCAGAATACGAAGAATCTGTAAAAGAGAAGTAGACTACGAAAAGCATTGCATGACAAAAATAGAGGAATTCCGAGAGAAGGGCTACCCCATGAAAACCATCATGGAGGGAAAAAGGCGAGCAGACAACCAAGATAGACTAACACTACTCAAAGAAAAAGACTACGAACAGAAGACAAATGATGACAACAAACTAATGCTCATCACGACATATAACCCAAGTGGCAACAGAGTCTCAGAAATAGTAAAGAACTGGGACCTCCTAGCCAAATCGACAACAACCAAAAACATACACAAGAAGAAAATAGTGAACGGATTCAAGAGGCCAAAAAACATAAGAGACCAACTAGTAAGGGCCAAAACACATTACGATGAGGAACACGGAAGTATCCCACAAGGAAAGGCAGAAAAAGACAACACACAGTATGTGGGACAAACGAAACGCAAGGTAAAAGAACGAATACGGGAACACCTTAACTGTATAAGAAAGAACAACAAGATCAATGACGTACCATGCCACTTCAACAAGTTGGACCATAATGGAACACAGGATGTGAAAGTACACATCCTGGACTTCATCTTCCGACACCCGGAGAGCAAGGAGGCGAAAAGACTGAGAAACAAAATAGAATTCAATTGGATACACCGACTAAAGACAAAGCGCCAGATGGGTTAAATACGTTTGACAACATATATGGATAAAAAATTCCCAAATGTCTATACAAATGCCACGTCAAAAAATTTTTCCAAGGACCAGAGGGGGCCACAACCCAACTCAGGTCTAACGAAGAATTACAATACGAATTACTCTAATAGACACTAGGGAACTGACGGGACAACACTAGAAGGGACAGTTTTAGAAACTGGGGATTTCAGTTCTGTCCCTCTGAAACACAAGCCAGAGGGAAAAGACCACTTACAAGGCACACAATTAACCACGGTACCACAAAACACCTGACGAGACCCAAAACTGGGTCGAAACCACTCAACTGGATAGCCGTTTCTGAAAAGCAAAATAAATAAAATCTTTGGCACACGGAACAATCGAAAAAATAATGAAACAAGGAAGACATAGGGGTCGCGAACAATAAAAGAAATATGGTATAAGGACATAACGTCCTCTACCGACCGACGAAAAAAACAAATGAACGAAAACTGGCGACAACCGGAAAACGGGTAAAAAAAGTTAAATATTGGAACGACAAAAACCACACACACAAAAAGACGGAGCAGCAGGCCGACACCGACCTACTCCTCAGACTCATAATAATTTTTTCGAAATTTAATAGACATTGGGAATACCAAACTGTCATTTTTTCTTCCGTTTTTCCATCTCTAGACACTTCCCTCTACTCACCATTAAAAGCCCACCTCCGTTTACCATAAACAACCACATATGAGCTACGTCTGCCTCGAACTCCAACTCCCAATAACCCCATCGCACCCCATGCAAGCAAAAAAGGAATGCGCACTACAAATACCGTTTCCGACATCCCGGACGGGCCCCACCAACGCGAAACCGGGTCATGACCCAGAACGGCGGGAGATCTAAACCAATCACGCGCCACGGAACAGAACACGACGACGAACCCACCAATCAGAAACGAGCTAACAGGACTGAAAGGGAGGAGCTATAAAATAGCGCCCCCAACCCCGATCCCTTCTAGAGTGGTCGTGTCGTTGGTATGTGATTTGTGATATTTCTGCCTGGTCTACTGCATATAAACACCCTCAGAGTGATGTTCTCAGAGTGATGCCCTCAGAGTGATGCCCTCAGAGTGATGTTCTCAGAGTGATGCCCTCAGAGTGATGCCCTCAGAACAACACCCTCAGAGTGATCTTCTCAGAGTGATGCCCTCAGAGTGATGCCCTCAGAGTGATGCTCTCAAAGTGATGCCCTCAGAGTGATGCCCTCAGAGTGATGCCCTAAGAGTGATGCCCTTAGAACAACACCCTGAGAGTTATGCCCTAAGAGTGATGCCCTGAGAGTGATGCCCTGAGAGTGATGTGCTTAGAGTGATGCCCTGAGAGTGATGCCCTTAGACTGATGCCCGCAGAGTGATGCCCTGAAAGTGATGCCCTCAGAACGATGCCCTCAGAATGATGCCCTTAGACTGATGCCCTCAGAGTGATGCCCTCAGAGTGATGCCCTCAGAGTGATGCCCTCAGAACAACACCCTCAGAGTGATGCCCTGAGAATTATGCCCTGAGAGTGATGCCCTGAGAGTGATGCCCAGAGATTGATGCCCTGAGAGTGATGCCCTGAGAGTGATGCCCTGAGAGTGATGCCCTGAGAGTGATGCCCTGAAAGTGATGCCCTGAGAGTGATGCCCTTATAGTGATGCCCTCAGAACGATGCCCTCAGAACGATGCCATCAGAACGATGCCCTCAGAACGATGCCCTCAGAACGATGCCCTTAGAACGATGCCCTCAGAGTGATGCCCTCAGAGTGTTGCCCTCAGAGTGATGCCCTCAGATCGATGCCCTCAGAGTGATGCCCTCAGAGTGATGCCCTCAGAGTGATGCCCTCAGAGTGATGCCCTCAGAGTGATGTTCTCAGAGTGATGTTCTCAGAGTGATGCCCTCAGAGTGATGCCCTAAGAGTGATGTCCTCTGAGTGATGCCCTCAGAGTGATGCCCTCAGAGTGATGCCCTTAGAACAACAACCTAAGAGTGATGCCCTAAGAGTGATGCCCTAAGAGTGATGCCCTGAGAGTGATGCCCTGAGAGTGATGCCCTGAGAGTGATTTGCTTAGAGTGATGCCCTGAGAGTGATGCCCTCAGACTGATGCCCTGAGAGTGATGCCCTCAGACTGATGCCCTCAGAACAATGCCCTCAGAATGATGCCCTTAGACTGATGCCCTCAGAGTGATGCCCTCAGAGTGATGCCCTCAGAACGATGCCCTCAGAACGATGCCCTCAGAACGATGCCCACAGAACAACACCCTCAGAACAACACCCTCAGAGTGATGCCCTGAGTGATGCCCTCAGAGTGATGCTCTCAGAGTGATGCCCTCAGAGTGATGCCCTCAGAGTGATGCCCTCAGAGTGATGCCCTCAGAGTGATGCCCTCAGAACGATGCCTTCAGAACGATGCCCTCAGAACAACACCCTGAGAGTGATGCCCTGAGAGTGATGCCCTGAGTGATGCCCTGAGAGTGATGCCCTTAGACTGATGCCCTGAGAGTAATGCCCTGAGAGTGATGCCCTGAGAGTGATGCCCTCAGAACGATGCCCTCAGAACAACACCCTGAGAGTGATGCCCTCAGAGTGATGCCTTGAGAGTGATGCCTTGAGAGTGATGCCCTGAGAGTGATGCCCTGAGATTGATGCCCTGAGAGTGATGCCCTCAGAACGATGCCCTCAGAACAACACCCTCAGAGTGATGCCCTCAGAGTGATGCCCTTAGAGTGATGCCCTCAGAGTGATGTTCTCAGAGTGATGTTCTCAGAGTGATGCCCTCAGAACAACACCCTCAGAGTGATATTCTCAGAGTGATGCCCTCAGAGTGATGCCCTCAGAGTGATGTCCTCAGAGTGATGCCCTCAGAGTGATGCCCTCAGAACGATGCCCTCAGAACGATGCCCTCAGAACGATGCCCTCAGAACGATGCCCTCAGAACAACACCCTCAGAGCGATAGCCTCAGAGTGATGCCCTCAGAGTGATGCCCTTAAAGTGATGCCCTCAGAGTGAATCCCTCAGACGGATGCCCTCAGAACGATCCCCTCAGAACAACACCCTCAGAACAACAACCTCAAAGTGATGCCCTGAGAGTGATGCCCTGAGAGTGATTCCCTTAGAGCGATGCTCTCATAGCGATGCCCTCAGAGTGATGCCTCAGAGTGATGCCCTCAGAGTGATGTTCATTCATCAACTTGTAGCAGCATTTCCCATATTGGTCTGTTTCATCTTTATTTTTATACCTGTGATCTTTGTTATTGTTCTATATAGTGATTTCTAAAAGAAGACACTGATGTAACACTTGGGACCTGTTTCAGTAGTTTCGTGACATGTCTAGATGGCGTCTGTAACACCATACAGACAGATCACAAGATTGCAGTCGATGACATACGGAGTTTCACTCACTTCTCGTAGGAATTAGGCAATGACACTTTAACATGAGATGGGGATACATATAATCTATAATCGTTCCAGATATGAAGAAGATTAGCCACTTCGATCTTCTGAAATTTGCTAGTCTTTTTATGCTGTTGCTTGCACTGTTGGTGCCGCTGTTGATGTCTGTCCAGGCCTCGTGACTACTGAAACAGGTCCCTGGTGTTACAATTTATATTGTGACTTCTATACAACGATGATGATTAGTGACCAGAATGTGTATCTGGCAATTTTATCCAAATAAAAAGCCCAATATAATCTACCGTAGTTGTAGGACCTCCAAACAAGAGCAGATTTCCATATAAGGAGGCACTCAGTGGGTCAGCGGCTGTCAGTCATTCCGAGGGGGCGGGGCTTTGTCCTCAAACGAACAGCTCATCTGGGAAGGGTAATGCCCTTTGTATCTCTAGTGTGAGACGAAAACCTGTCACAGATGACGCGTTACTCTTTACTTTTGAAACAATAATTGGTGCAATGTGCATTGATTTCGCTGCCTTAGTCAGTAGTAAATCTTTGCACTATGGGTTTCTAAAGAGGGTAATTAAACGTTTCTCTGAGCCTGAAATATGTCTGTGGTCCCACTGGTGATCCACTCAGGATAATGTAATGAATAGATGTAGTCATCACAATTAACCTTTATAATGATGTCATTTGCACACAGTAACTCATGTTTGTTTTTTGTCTTTTCAGGTAAGTGGCTCGTCTTCTTTTCTACAAACTTTATGTAGACTACATCGAGGTGAGTGGTTTAATTAATGAATAGTCTTCATGTGGTGTCTCCAGTTTACACAAGTATAAAAATAAATACTGGTCAAACACTGGGGGTTTAGAAATATGGAAAGTAGAGTCCCCTTTTATTATAGTGTATTGCTTTTTTCCGAGGCTTAAATTCGAGAGATTGTGTGTTATTTTAGATACGGAGTTTGCAGCTTGCGCAAGTAACTATGGGGACACTGGACTTTAATATTTAGTTCAAACATTCATATCCGAAGCATATTCAAAGGGACGCTAGGGTTTGTCATTTGAGCACCCGTACTCGTATATCGTTATTGAGAGAAAAGCAGACAGGTAAAGCTTTCGTTTCGGATTACAACGACAGTTTTAAAATGGATTGGTCGGGAATCATTTTAAAAATCTAGACTTGTCTCACTTTCCTTCAGAAGGTTCAAGTCGCCATATTGGTGTTATTCTAATTATATGAGGTCCTCGACTGATTTTGTCTTTTTTCTATTAGCTTGGCTTCATTTATTGACCAAATAAGTCCAATTTGTTTATGCTCAGAAACCCTTTAACATGTATCCTATCCATCATTGAACAAAAGTGTGATCCACTATGCAACTTTTTTGCAATCCATCGCTGAACACTCACTGAAATAAGAAATATGTTATGACACCTCACTCATAGAAAAATGTTGAATCTTAATTTACCTTAGGCATGCATATGGATATACCTTTCAGAAAGTAGGATGAGGGCTGCACTAGAATTATTCTCCTTCTTTTCTTTCAAAACCAGTTTACTCAAAATGACGTTAACACTGAGTTTTAACACAGCTAATATTGGATTCATAGATAGGTGTATCAATATCTCGAGTTTGCTCCCTTTTTAATATTGTATCCTTTCCTCCCTTTTTTCTCCCCCGAGCCTTTCTTGTCTGTTTAGTCTCCCGTTCGTAACTTAACTCTGTTTGGTAACGTTCTCCAAATAAATCCATCCCATGTACAGTATGCTGCTCTTTGCTCTGAGGTGTTGAGATTTTTTCACCCTCGAATGATGTTATTGTCGTAATAAGAGGCCATTGATTGGAGTTGTTGCCACAGTATAGGGCCATAGCCTTGTGTTTTTGTCATAATATGATACAATCGCTGAGAGTAAATCTGAGAGTATGAGTCTATGGAGTGTTATCATCAGCAGAATACAAGGCCCTTGCTTGGCAATGAAGTATTGCTATTGGCGGAATGCAAGGCTGTAGCTTGGTCATATTACCAATTTCCTATATACCCATTTCCGAACACTCTATAATTTCATACCGCTGCTGGGGGTGCAGTAATTATCAGTTATGTATTGAGGGTGATGTTTTTGTCCCGGGCTGATGTTTTCGTACCGCGCTGACCACGTGATACAAAGAGCGCCGGGACGAAAACATAGCTGTTACAGTTACTCGATTAGGGTTGCCATTTTCTTGGGGCTATCAGAGGTAAAGAAATAACAGTTTTTATTGATATTTGAAGGTATATAGGAATATGGAAACCAAGTATCAGTAAGCAAAAGTCAAAGTTACTCAGTGAGGACCGGAAAAATTTGTCTGGTCCTAACATCGTAACTTTTAATTTTTGCTCACCAGAACAAAGTTGACCTCTATTCATAGTCTAAATATGATCAATAGTGCTATGGTCAGAATACAATATCGTGTTTGGTGTTGTAGTCACATCAAATTCTATGGATCTGGTGTCAGCGTACAAAACCATGGCTTGATGTTATTCGTGAAAAGACAAGACCATGGCATGGTGTTATTGTCACACTGCAAGGCCATGGCTTGGAGTTGATGTCAGAATATTAAGTTATGGATTAATGGTTTTATTCGAATATGTGGCAGTCACTTATTGTTTCTCCCAGAATATAGGGTCGTGGTTAGTGTTATGGGCAAACTATGAAGCCAGCGCTTGTTCTTATCATCATAATACAGGGCCATTGCCTGGTATTATTGGCATATTATGAGGCTATGGGGTGGTATTATTGTCAAAGAACGAAGCCATGGAGTGGTGTTATCCTTCACCCTGTTCCATGCCCTCCTGCTTGATGAGGGCTCGGCGGAAATGACATATATTGACCTGGCCTGCACCCTAAGCGGATACATAAGACTGATGAGCCAGGATGTAATACGCAGGCGCAGCCGTTCTCTGCAGCTCAGTGCCAATGGCGTCCTCAGATCTAGAATCTGTCTGAGTGATAAAAGAAGTCCCAGCACTGATATCAGAAGTTACGCAGAAGCCTGTGCGTGACCCAACCCGCCGACTGAGGCACGTGGCATTAAGGGAATTCGCGAAGGTTTGCTGGCATTTCAATATATCTGTACAGTTTCATTGGGTGAATTGTTTATACTTTTACATAGAACTAGCGACTTCGTCGATTCTCCCTGGCCCTGGCGCCAGCGGGATGTACCACAATCTCACTAAAATGCTGTCGCGGCCATTAGCGGATGAACGGGAAACCTTTTGAACGCTGGTTTTGGAGTGAACCACAGAGTAAAGAGATATCTCTTTACTCTGTGAGTGAACCAGCGGAAGTTGGGATCTGATTGGTTTCTCACGAGAAAAGTAGATCAGAAAACTACAATAGTAAACTTTGATTTGGGCATGTCTCGAAATGAGTCTTAAGAGAAAAAGCATGTCTGTCTATCGATCTAGAAAAAGAAGAGCAGGTTCGAATTCAACCCTCCACGAGATTTCTGCTCTCAAGGGTCTTCAGTCTCCAAGCCTAAGTTTGGTTCACTCTGTCACTATGTGCGGGAACAACTCCAAGCAGATCCGACCAAAATCATAGTTTTTTAGATATGGTAGGTAATAAAAGAGAAGTTCGCATTGGTGGATTAGAGATGAGAGACTTTCGAAGGTCGGTACAATCGTAATCCCGAGAAGAGGATTCTCACATATCACGTCCGCAGGTGAAATCTCCACCAACAAATCCTCAACGCAGACAAAGGCACGTTGAGAGACGGTTCTAGGCATCCTAGAAAATTAATCACTGTAATTCTATACATCATGTTATATGGATATCTGAAACAGGAACACCTTAACAAAGACTTAGCTCTCGTCATTAAATATTGATAGGGGATAACAATGATCATACCCTGTGACTGACGTGCCCATTGTAAGTTTATGTTGTAAACCCTTATAGTGCCACGGCGATGCATGCAATGTTACAAAGAATTTGGCTTGCAAAGGTACTCTGGGGTAGCGCGATATTGGTCATATATAACGACTTGGACAATTGAGTCATTGAACTGCTATTGATATTGCAGGGTCGACACTATTCAGCTTTCAGATTTGTAGCCTATTTTTCTACCACCTCCATCCCTCCCCCTCGTCCCTGCACATCCATTGCCCTCTCTATCCCTCTCCTACACCCCACCGCCATAAGGCCCTCCTCTTACCCGTCTCTTTACCAGCCCATCCTCCTTGAGATCTCTCATTGACCCTCTCAACTATATCCCACCCTCCTACGATCCTTTCCTTTACCCTCTTCCCTTTATCCAACCCCTTTAAGGCCCTCCCCTTGCCTCACTCCTCTACACCCCACTCTCCCAGAGCCTACTCCTCCACCCCTTTTCCTGCAGCCCATCCTCCCAAAACCCGATCCCCCACCCCGTTCCTCTATACAACATACTTCCAGGGCCTACTACTCTACCCTTCTCTATTACACCCGCAATTTTAGGGCCCTCTCCTTGCCCTTTTCCCTTAGACCCCACCCTTATAGGCCCCTGCCCTTCACCCCTCCCCTTTTGTTCTCAGCACCTCGTCTTTACACACCCCCTACCTGCCCATGGCCCTTCCTCCCACCCCCTTCCCCCACACACCCCACCTCCAAGGGCTTGGTTCTCAACCCCTCCCGCTCCTCGCTGCCCCCGGCCCGGCCTTGATTGCTTCCCTCCATCCCATCAGTCCAACTTCAGGCGCCGGAAAATGAGGCGCGGCCACAGTTTGGGCGACGGCGGGTGAGAGCAGGCCTTTCAATATTCTTTCTCTGGCACCAAGACTCCCGAACCCCGCTCTCCCCCCACCACCCCGCACCTCTCCCCAGGCCTGCTTGCCGCCCGGTGTCGCTGCTCTGTTCCATCATAAGACCTAAGCTGATAACACCCCTCCCGCCAAGCTCCAAGCACAGTACATCCAATTTTCTGTCGCAATCAGGCGTTGAGCGTTGGTGAGCAGGTGGGTGGCGCGGTGCTTGGAGTGTGAGATGCTCGCCTTGGGGCCCTGCTCTGAGCAGATGGGTGGTTTTATGCTTGGCCAGTGAGTTGTTTACCCTGGGGACCCCATATATGAGCAGGTAGGGATCATCGGCTTGGAGAGTGAGCTGCTCTTGTCGGACCGAACCACCATGGGTAGGTTGGGTTCTGTAACTAATAGAGTGAATGTATGCGGAAATATATAGAACATGAGCAGGGGACTGACTACCCGCTTGGAGAGTTACATTAAAACCTGCCCTTGGGACTCCACCTTGAGCAGGTATATGAGCATCGAGAATGGCTTATTTCCCGAGGGACCTCTGACCCGTCCTTGGTCTGCAAGCAAAGGGATCCTATCATAATGTGTCTATCTGTTTGTGATAAGACAGAATTATACATGTAATGTTCATGTGAAATGGATGTGACCTGTGATCTATGTGTGATATGACAGAATTATATACATGATGTCCATCTGAGGTAGGCTACTGAAGGGTAGAAGTATGACAAATGAACGATAATTTTTTTTTACATTCAATGTAAAGTTAATTTGTGTAGGATATAAGACAATAAATGTTGCGGTGAGCTTTAATATAAGAGAGGAGACAGGATGCTATCCCTCCTCATCTCTGGGCCAGGGAACCATAACCACCTCCATTTTCAGAATACTAAAGAAGAAACCAACGATTTTTTTTTATCAAAGTTGTCGTTCTCCACTAGTGTGATGCAGAGCAATATGAACCAAGCGAAGCCGAGTCAATATCGCATAGAGCTCAATCGAGTTAGAGAATAATGACTGACCAAAATGAGTCACTTTCTGTATCTAACTCACTCCTGTACATACTAAAGAAACAGACGACAAACTAAATATATGGGGACCATAGAGAATTCACTTTGATACTCGTAGGAGCATGGAGAATGAGTTACCAATGTTAGGCCTTTGGGACAAAGATACTAGGGTTGAGATAGAACTACAGTTAAGATAGATAGAGAGGAAATTGGATTAATCCTACATATATATTACGTTCCACTTTAAGTATGAACGTTATTAATATTGTCTCAGCTGCGATTGCTCTCGCTGACAACGTATTAATTCTCCGTAATGCCCTTATCCTCAACGAGTGTGTCCGTAAACAACACACATAGTGTGTGGGTGTGAAAACATGCAGGCGCAGGCGTGATGATTCATAATCGTAACCAGGACGTGAGCGCCATGTTGTATTACTACGCCGGGTGTAGTCACACTGTGAGAAGGGAGGGTGTAAGATGAGAGAAACCAGTCACCCTGCTGTGACATGTCATGCACCTTATAAACACCCCGTGACAACATGGGGAGACGCCTTCGTGCTGACATGACTGACGGGTATATGTTAACCCTTTAAGGATGGCTGACAATGGCAGAACTACACACTTGGGGACGGCTACTAGTGACTGTATAGTTCTAGGGGACGTGGGTACTGTCCTCTGAACTCTAAAGTCGAAGGTTTATCATGTGATATAATATGCTATTATTAATACTTTTATTTCTATTATTTAGAATTCAAAACTACTATGTTACACCTACATTCTGTGAACATTTCAAGTTAATTGTTAAAATATTTCCTTTTGAAAAACAATTATATGAATATCCAGCAAATGATGCCTTAAGGTATCATCCGCCCCTGGCCGGTTGATGACTTAAGGTATCATCTGCCCTTAAAGGGTTAAACTGATGCATCTGATATCACATCTTATATGGCCAGATGTCATGGATCGTCGTCAAATAACCATTATTGCTTCTCCATTCAATAATAGGCTAAATTTAATAGATATTTATTATTTTATTGTGTTTTCTGGTCAGACTCAATCGGATCTTCCAGGGGAACCATGGTTTTGCCTATGTGGGATCATAAATAACGGAGATAGTAGGTCCAAACTACCTGAAACAGGGTGTTTTTTCATGATAAAATGACTAAACCATAATTGCAATAGTCAGCATTAGTAGAAAGAGTATAAAATGTTGACAATAACTGTTCTTAACTGGGTCCCCATAGGTTAAGGATTTTTTCAGACCATTTACACATTTTTGGGCAGGATAGTATACTCTCTCCATGGCAAAATGTACATGTGTAGTTTTAGTGTGGAAACGATTGACTCCCTAAACAAGTAACCCTCCCAATATCTACATATAGCACAGACAGGAATAAAATACATCCTGGTAAGCCTTAACCTGTACCTATGTATATATGAAAAAAAATTATATCTAAATATACTATGATAGCACTGGGAGCCTATTCCCTTGGTTTGTGTAGTTTTTGTGTGGAAACGATTGACTCCCACCCTACAGTGATAGCTAACAAGTATATTATATTTGACTACTGTCCATTTCAAATAAATACCCCCTTATATCAAGGTAACTTCACATGGTACAAGCTTTCTTGTACTCCTTTCCTGTACATAGTTATGAACTCATATCTGGGAATGTGGAAACGATTGACTCCCTGTGGAAACGATTGACCCCCTAGCTGATATTCATCTTAGTAAGGTTCAAAACAAAAAGAAAGAATACCTACTCAAACCAGTCATGGAGCTTATAAAAATATTGGATAATTAGCCTTAAAATTAAATTTATCAGTATAATCTCTGCAGTGTTTAGAAAGAGGGAGTCAATCGTTTCCACATAGCATATATGTACTACTAAATTTTGGCTCTGTGGTGCATGTTTATTATAGGTATTTAACGCACCCTCATAATCCAACATATTCCCCACCCACTGTACTATTCACATACAAAAGGTTTTAACCATACTCCTAACTTTATTTTTGACCCCTGTCACTGCCCATTTGACAACGATCCGTGACATCTGGCCATATGTCTCCATTAATTTCCTGAAGGTTTAAACCTTGTGCGAGATCATTTTCTACACGTTGTCTTTGCACTGCGGCGAAGGCAGTTGCTGGATTTGAAAGTGCCGACCACAAACACGCCATGCTGGGGCGAAGCCACATATATAACCCCTTGGTGAGATTGACTCCTACAGATCCAGCAAAGAATATAATGATGTTGATTTCACAGGGGACAGAATCAGCAGGCTTTTCTGTTCCTTCCAGTATAATCCAATAGCGATGTCATAACGTCTTGTAGGGGTAAATCAACCAAATCCTGGGCGAGGTGATGGCTAAACAACTCGGCTTTCGTAGTATTGGCTTCATTCACACCACACTGCGTAGAATGTCAATAGGTTTTGCGCCTTGGTAAATGTCCATTTTCTCCCGTTATTTAGCGTCTATATGAATAAACCAGACACTGCCAGAATCGTGAAGAATTGTAGAATATTCCCAGGGTGATGATTAATGATGTCAATGCATTTTGTATGGGTGACACACCAGCAAAGTTATAACTCTCCAGAACCACACCTTCGCAGCCTGGCGTTGTCAATATTAACTACTGGCACAGTTATTTTTCGATCGATGTCTCAACTTGTTCCAGGCCGTACGGGTTGATCTGCAGGCTATTTCTCCAAAATAACGACCCACACACGTAGGGAATATATATATATTGCTCCTCTTCCAGTGGCAGATTAATATTTGAATAATCCAATATATAAATCCAGGTTCAAAGACATAAGATGCTTGCCAGCGTCTGTGCCCTTGCGGGCGCCATTTTTTTTTGGTTTGAATCTTGTCCAGTTACCCATACTTGTTTCTAGATTTTCTCTATTATTCTTTATATATACCATACCAAATTCTCAGAGGAGTTAGAATATAGTCATAGGAAGACAACAGTGTCTTTTATTGTTATTTACCATCAATTCGATAAAACAAATAGTTCTAACCAGACATCGTGGCGCCGACCCAGATTTGGGCCGGAAGCGTATATAGGCCCGCCCCCACGCGAGTGATATCGGCATTGTTACCCGGTGTGTTCGCGCGCTCGCTGGGATGGGGGCCCGCCGCTAAAGGGTTAAGCAAAGCATCAAGAACCCTAATCAAGTATTCTATCTTAAAATGCCTGTAAATTGTGAAAGAATTCAAGAAGGACAAATTCAGAATTCACCCGGACCTTTCCATTTCAAACCTATGGGATAAAGGGGACAGAGGCATTCTTAGTTCATGAAGCAGTCACTAGGTGGCCAGCTGTATGGCAGGCCCATATGGGGGGACATGACCTGTATTCTGGCTCTTTGTTCTTACAAAATTAAACTGCCTTTCAATATTTTACTATCGTTCCCTTGGCTCTCTACACCCATCCTAGAGCAGGATGAGATACTGGTCAAATCCAGGACATGATGTTTTTCACATGGAACACTTTATATACATATATGAGCAGGGCTAGAGTTGTGACACTTCTCAATTATCACTCACTACTTTTGCACCTCCATTAGTGAAGAACACCTACTTTTTCACCTACATTAGTGAAGAACACCTACTCGGGGCGTCATGGCCGCCCCCATGGCCCATAGGCTATATGCCGTATATATATGTGCTCTGCTAGATGTATGAGCAACTTCTTTCCACCTTTTCCCAATCAGCTCCTCCATGATCTTATTTCTGTACTCCTTTCACTTTAAATCAGGTTTAGTAGGCTGATCTGGTATTTCTATTAGCTCAACTGAAATACCTTTCACCTGCTCTGATACTTATCTATCATTTGTAATACAACTTGCCTGAAATTCTACAGTATCAACAGTTTCCACATGAATTTCAATGTGATCACTTACTAGATTCAGAAAGGCTTCTGACCTCTCCTTCAGCCCTGTTTGTTTGTTTGTTTGGGTGATTTTACATCCGGTCAACCGTTACAGGTCCTTTCCAGACCTCCCCTCTTCTTCACTTTGTCGGGTTACTTGTGATTCTGGTCTGATTCCCCAACAGCCATCTGGTCATAGTCCTTGTAAGGATTCCTGTTGTGGTTTGATGTTTGGTGCCCCATATGGTACCTGTACCTCAGGTTCTGTGAACAGCCCCAAAGCTGGCTACGTTGACCGTTTCCCTGTCTTCTGTTAGGCCAGTCACAATCTGCAATGTTATACTCCAACTGCTTTCCTGGCACTGTAAACATTCCTTTTGCAGATTTTGCCCCCTCATTACTTGAGTTTATGTTCTCCTTGAGGTTGGGTCCGAGTAAAAACTCAAACCTTTTGTGACCATATTTCTTTCATATCGAGTGGACTGGTCCCTTGTTATATTGACTAAGAGGTGACCTTCTTCAAATTGTTGATCTTTGTTGTAGCTAATGAGTTTTGTAGCATCCACAATTTGTCCACAAGGGCTGTCCTATCAGGATTCTCACCTGGTTCCAATACCTCAAGAGCTTTGCCAGGGGCCATGCTACAAATTGTAGGGCCCACTGTATTGGCCCTAATTCATTGGCTTGTGCTTTAGCCCTATCTGACAGTCACTATCAATCATTTGCAAGTTTATCCTCATCTTTTGCCAGACTTCAAGGTGTTTTGGCCATGGTAGACTGTCTTATAATGTCACAATCAGATCTTTCAAGAGGGGGTTCTCCCAAGTTGTATTAATAATCTTCTTGATGTTTGGAGATACCTCAGGGCCTACTGCATCCATCTCCTGAACTGGTGCCAGTTTAATAGCATCCAGTAGAAGGCTTACTGTGGGACGCTGTTCTCCTGAGTCTGAAGCTGGCAAAACAGGATTACTGGTCGGACCCAATGGCCCAGAGTTTTGTGTAGAAACTCTCGCCCTTTTGGCAGGAGGAGGACGTCCACTACTCTCTCAGCCACCCTGAGATATATTGTGAGCTATCCTCTGCTGACGACCATCCAAGGACTGGGAGGGTCCAGCAGCAATTTGAAGGGTTGAAAGCCAATTTGTACTCACTGAGATTTGCAGGATGGTGAACAGGATAAAATAGATTCACAGTGGCCCAAATTTGTTCAGTCTCAGCAGGCTTACCAGCACTAGCATTGATCGTCTTACCTTTTCGAGGGCCCTTTGCCTGGCCAACATAGTCGAGCCTAGCCAGTGAACCCGGCCCTGTCCCAAACATGGCCGGGTTCCTCCGCCATAGAGCTCTCCACCGGGGTCGTCATTTCATACTGCGCATACTCTGACACATATGAGAAAAAAATCGAATTGATAAATATATACCCATTTGTCTTTGCCAACCTTCAAATCAGCTGTATCTTATGTTATAACAGTGTATTTAGACATAGTTTTCCAGTGAAGCTTCACTGGTTCTCAGGTCCAGCCATTTTGTTCAGTCTTCCTCGCTGGTTCCCTAACTGCAAAGAGCCTTGCCAATTAACATAGGACAGCTGTTCACCACTGAATGGGGATCGGGGTGAATACTTTACCTAAGTCGAGCCTGGTCTGGAAACAATGTCAGGGTCAGGGTCATACTCCGAGCCTAGTTAAAACTCTGATTCAGAAGTGGGAGACAACTGGAGTGAATCCACTGGAGTCTCCCACATTGTCTGCTAAGCCTACTATGATGTTAGCAAGGAGAGGCCCACAGGCAGGTCTGGCTCCAATTTGGGATCAAAGTTCCAACATTGTCACGGACATCAACAAAGACTCACCCAGTATTTACACTAAACGACTAAATACATGGCGACTGTAGATCGTCAGCCAATAGCCGTCAGGCGGTGGCGATGTCCACCGCAAAAGTCGCTGACGTCAGAATTTACCTGAGCGTTCACATTGACGACTATAAGTTTTCACAGAATCTTGCCTATGTAGACAATTAATTCAAACTGACTAGAAATAGTCGCTGGGGTCAGAGGGTGTCTAATAGTCGTGAGGTGGTGCTTTATTGCGTAATCAGACGTAATCAGATGATCTGCAGTCGCCACGCACTTGGTGTTTATATCAGACGATTTCTAGACTTTTACGGCTGAAAGTCGTCAGGTTCAAGATTCGCCGCCTATAATCGTCTAGTGTAAACGCCAGGTTAAAGTCCACAATTTCGTCTACAAAATAAGTAAACTGCTTTTACACCTCAAGACGATCCAAAATCTTTTTCTTTTTTTTTAATATCTTTATTGCATCTCTCACCTGGGTGAGTTTTTTTTATACAAGTTGTCCGGCACATTGTAACACAAGGAATACTCTATTTACCGTAACAACATATACAAAGTAAATTATAAACAGTGATATAATAATAATAATAATGTAATATGTAATGAAAATGATAATTGATATCTGCATAAAGCTGGTTAACCCAGATTACTTCTTTTCCAAATTTAAGCTATTCTTGAAGGTTTTCAATGGGTCGTTCTTAAACGTATGGTTATACCTGCTCTAGTAAAGTCTTTGTAGGTAAGTCCTGGTAGGAAAAGTTCAACAAATCTGTTGTTATTCGTGAAGGTGACAGGCCCATTCAGCACTCTCAGGAATATAAAAGTAAAACGTAGTAATGATTTGACAACCATTCATCATACATGTCAAAGTGGATCGATGCATAGGTAAAAGTACATTATGCTTATCTTTGTATTTCTTGTTCTGCTCATTATTCATGAGAACAGAAAGGCGATACAGAACCGTTATGCGGGGCCGATTTCTTGTATACAGAACTTGCATCCAAATGGCCGCGTCATCCACATACGGGTGTGCAACAAACCAACAACTGACAATAGATGATTCCTCAATAGATGGAGGAGTATTATATCAGTCCACTTAATTAGGGAGCATTCAATAATTATTGCCGGGGGAGGGTCAGATTTTAGGGGTGAGTAGAACTTTTTCTGGGGTATTCCAAAGCGGACCAATTTTTGGGGGGTATTTCAAAGGGGTGGCTAACTTCTTTTTCAGTATTTTCACTATCATCGGGTATCGAATCTGTAAATTGTAAAGTTTTCAAGGCAAACCTTATAAATTGTGTAGATTTGTTAGTCCAACTGCTAAGAATGTCTCTAGCTACAAGTATCTTCCCGACGCAATGGCGACTGGGTAGAATCTGTCCGTTGCCAAAACAGGGGGATTTAACCGATATAGGGAACTGGAGACCAGTTTGTGTTTTACCTACTATTTCAAAGATCTTAGAAAGAGAAGTCCACACACAGCTATACCAATTTCTTGATTCTACTAATTATCTTAGTGAGTACCAATACGGTTTCAGAAAAATTCGTAGTATGGGAGGGGCGGTATTAAAATTGTCACAGCACTTACTAGAAGCCTTTAATGGAAACAAAATTTCAATAGCCTTATACATCGATATCAAAAAGGCATTTGATTGCGTAGATCACGATATATTACTTTACAAACTCTCCAAGGCTGGTTTAGGTATTCATTTAATTGAATGGTTTAAGTCGTATTTGTCCAACAGAAAATGTTTTACCAGGTATGGAGGAAAAATTTCTGCCTCCAAAGATGTAATGTATGGTGTGCCACAGGGTTCCATACTGGGCCCTCTCCTCTTTCTTATCTATATTAATGATTTGCCTAACTCTATTCCTGATTGTAATTGTATAATGTACGCCGATGACCTTGTAGTAGTATCGGAGGGAGAAACACTTGAGGAAGGGGAACGTAAAACCCAGGCAGTATGTAATAAACTTGAGAATTGGTATGTTTCTAATGGATTAACAATTAATGTAAAGAAATCACGAGTAGTATATCATAATAACAAGAGAGCTATTCTAAAGACAGACATGTTAGGAGATATAATGATAAGTGGTATAAAAATTACCAATTCAGAAGAAATTAACTATCTCGGGGCTATTATGGACTCGGGACTATCCTTCGAAAAACATGCAAACAAGTTAATTAAATCCTTGAATGAAAAATGGTTTATATTCAGAAAAATAAGAAAGTTCATAGGCACTGAGACTGCAATTAAGATAAACAAAACCTGTATTCTACCCTTGGTAGACCACTGCGCATTCCTGCTTGAGGGATCCACATTAAAGATAAAAAACAATATGAACAAAAACATTTTTAAAATCTTACAAACTAATTTGGGAAAAGAGGCGTATTTAGAGGACAAGCTTTTAAGTACGAAAAAACTTTTGAGCAAATGCAAAGTGCAACATCCTGATGTGAGACGAAAAATGCTGCTTTTAGGGATAATTCAGAGTCTAAAGAACACAGGGGGCCTGAAATTAAAGGGACGGGAAGGTGAGAATACGAGAATAACAAGATCTGCTGAAAAGAAAGACCTTGTGCAAACACACCCTAGAAAAGAAAAATTCAGAAAGTCTGCCATCTATTGCGGGATAAATTATTGGAATAGTTTAAGTAAACAAATTCAGGAGACAGCATCGAAAAAGGAATTCAGAAAGGGTATCTTGGAAAAGTTTGGGCGAACAAAGAATCAGATCTAATAACAGTCTGAGGCATTGAGAAAAATATACATGAAAGCCTGTATTTCACTATAATGTCACAACCATACTATGCACTGTATTCAAGGTAAGAGAAAAGAACCGTTATAGGGCATACTATATTGAATACCCAAATAGAACTAAGTAATACTATCACAAGATGTTATATGAAAATGTAAAATATGGAGACGCTATATGTTACTGTATGTCAAGATATTGAGGTATATGTACATTAATATATATATATCAATTCGGCGTTAATCCAGTTCGAAAATTGTATATAACTAACAAGGTTAACGCTCATTCTCTTACCTGTCATCACTTTACAATGTATATACGTTTACTTTGCTGTATTACACATTTCTTGTTCGGAAGAACAGATCATGTATCTGATTACAAGAAATAAAAAAACCTCTAAAAAAAAGTAAATAAAAAAAACTATTTCTGCCAGGGGTTGACGTTTTTAGCAGTAATATATGAGTCTTCCTTAAAACCTCCAATCATATCCTATCCGATAGGCAATCTACTATGCGACCTACACCGTTATCATTACAGTCTATTTACTCTATCAGCCACGACATGCTTCGCGATCGCTACAATTTTAAATGCGGAAATCGTGACCTATCGGGAGGTCCTCAATAGGTCCAATAGTTTGAAATCGTAGAGCGTGGCAATGCCTTGGGAGGACCAATAACATAAACTATGGTCACGATAGCTCCACGACGAAACCAGCGGCTGCTATGATACCCTACGACAGGCTACGAAATTTCCAACATGTTGGAAATTATCGGGACCTCTACGATTGGCGATTTCATCGCAGCCTATCGTGAGCTGTCATAGACGAAATCGCAGAAACCTGTCCCACCTACCACGATTTTGCCAGACCTCACGCTCCAATCGGAATGGTGTCGGGAAGGCCGTCGTAAGGTCGATCGGGACCAGAATTGTGGTAGGTATATATCTGGAATCGACTGACAAATACTTCATTAAGGTCTAGGGACATGGGAATGAATTGAAAATAAATTTTCCCAACACTGACTGCCTGAAAATCAGGGAAATTTGCCCGCCGACCCCAACTATTCTAAGGCAAAATGTGCCGTAACTTTTAAAAAAATCTAGTGCACTTAGGACCCTAATTCCAACTGTCCCATGTAGGTTTATATCTGGAATCGACTGACAAATACTTCATTAAGGCCCAGGGGCATGGGAATAATTTCAGAATCTGGATTTTCTGGATTTTTCCCTGGAAAATCAGGGAATTTTGACTGCCGACCCGACCCAAACTGACACAAAATGTGCCGTAACTTTAAAAAAATCTAGTGCACTTAGAACCCTAATTCCAACTGTCCCATATAGGTATATACCTGGAATCGACTGACAAATACTTCATTAAGGCCTAGGGCCATGGGAATGAATTGAAAATAATTTTTTCCCAAGACTGACTGCCTGGAAATCAGGGAAATTTGTCCGCCGACCCCAACTACTCTAAGACAAAATGTGCCGTAACTTTAAAAAAATCTAATGCACTTAGGACCCTAATTTCAACTGTCCCATGTAGGTATATATATATGGAATCGACTGACAAATACTTGATTAAGGTCTAGGGGCATGGGAACAATTTGAGAATCTGGATTTTCTGAATTTTTCCCTGGAAAATCAAGGAATTTTGACTGCCGACCCGACCCAAACTGACACAAAATGTGCAGTAGCTTTTTTCTTTTTTTAATTAGAGCAAGCTCGTTCTTTATTTCACTTCAAGTCTTATCTTCTAACATGAACGGTTAGTTGAAGTATGAACGGTAAATTGAAATATGAGTTTGTTTCACCAAATAACATTCTTTGATTTAAGATTCTAACATTTATAATCCGTTGGAATGTTCAATGACCCATTGATGATGTCTTGCTCTTTTTTTTTTTTTTTTTTTTTTAAATATCAATTATGATCAAATTTTATACTCTAACATTTCTTCACTCAAATGGACGGAGAACATATTGATTTCAAACAATCAGATTCTTACTCTTTCAGTCCTGTATGTAACCTGAACTTCTATCAGATAAAATCTTGGTTATCCGATGATGGGGATTTCCAATTATTTACAGTTTAATCTCTAGCTTTGTGTTCAGTTTGAATGAAATCCGTCATCCGGAATGTCTGTGGTAAGATAAAAAATGTAGATTGGATCCTGTGATCCGAATTTTAATTCTTAACCTCAATAAGACAAGAATTAATAAAAATGGGAGACAGTAATAGATTTACAGGACAAAACCTAGACAGGACATTGATGTGGTATGAGGAACCCTTTATGAGGAGAGATTGGATAAGATGAGGCTATCTGGTCTGAAGAACAGACCAGATGTAGGAGAGGAGTCAAGCAATATTGAGGGCCACACTTTCCCATTTCTTGAACTTGTGCGGAGAATTTTCGATGTAACACAAATATTTTTCCATGGACAGTTTTTCTCTAAATTCAAGTGACCAAGCATATAGGGATTACTTACTTTCATGAAACAGTTTTTGTCTATAGATATAAAACTTAAGCTGGATACCAATATAGTTTAGCTTCTGAACCTCAACTCCTGGACCAGAAAAACCTAATAAGATATTGGTCCTAGTTCAGTCACCCTTTACACCTGCAACTTCCTTTACCCAACGGATGGATTGAGACCAGAAAACCCTTCCTTTGGGACAGTCTAGAAAGAAGTGCTCCAACGTGTCTTTTTCCTTGCAGAAGGAACACATATCTGAGTTAGTTATTTTTCTTTTATATAGATATCAATTTGTAGGTATCAACCTGTTAATAATTCTATATTGGAGTGACTGCAATTTCGTTCTCTAGTAGTCTTAAAGATTTGAGTAAAGATATTTGTCCATAAGATATTAGATGCACCAATATTTTTGACTAACCGGTGGTCTGGCTCTGTAAGAATTGAGAACATAATAGATCTTTTTGTTGTTACTAGCCCTGATATTGATGGCTACACGTACTGAGTCGTTAATAAATATTGGATTACATTCAGTTTTAACTTTTTGAAAGGACATCTTTGGCAACCAAGGGATACTTCTTCTTAATTGCAACATGTGAAGGAAGGTACATGGTATTTTATATTTTTCTCTGATTTCGATATCTGACATGAGCATTCCATTATTAATAATATCATGAAGGCACAAAATACCTGCCGAGCTCCAGGAGCGAGGCATATTTTCTTGCTTATAAATATTTATAAATTTGTTGTGCCACAAGTATTCATGCTGACGATCGCCTCCTGTATAGGAAACCTGAGATAAATTTGATTCCAAATGTCCGCTAGGTTTTTATAGAATTTTGATTCACTATGTAATACCTAGACCAGCCTCTTAGCTCTGAAAAAATCTGAAATCGTTCTAAACACGCTTTGATTGTCATTCTGGAAGAACACCGATAGTATAAAGTTCCAACATGAACGAGATTCATTACAAATACGAACAATCCACTTAATTCTAGATACTTCATACATTGTTTCCAAGTTTAACATATTACGGCCTCCTTCTTTGACACATTGACATATCGTATTGTATGCAACCTTATTTACCTTACTCTTCCAGAGAAACTGACATATAATCTTTTTAAACACCAAGAACACCGGCGAAGGAGTATACATAACTGATACCGTATACAACAAAATAGGTATAACTGTAGAGTTAATAATAGTGACCTTTCCTTTCAGTGACACTCTCTTCGCTGACCACATTGAACAAATACGTCTACATTTATCCAGCTTGTCCTCAAAGTTTACCTTGAAGTATTCTTCCTCCGTCCAATTATTTTAAAAATATATACCTAAAATTTTAACCATTTGTCCTTCCTTTATTGGAAGAGAAGAGGGAAGGGGACTGAAATTAGACCCCTTCCCTTTTCTCATAACAAATGATTTGTCAAAATTGATCTTAAGGCCTGCGTACCTACGAAACCTCTCCAGAAGGTCCAGAAGCCTGTGCATTGATTGAATATCCCCCAACAAGCAAGTGAAGTCATCCGCAAACATTGAAAGCTTTACAGCTCTGTTTTCCATTTCAATACCCTTAATATTTTTATCATCCCGAATTGCAATAGCTGCAATTTCAACTAGAACAACAAATAAATAGGGCGAGATACAGCATCCCTGACGGGTACCCCGTGTAGGAGAGAACCAGTTAGTATGGAATCCGGCATTGGCAACACAGGATGATATATCCTTATATATCAGCTTAATCCAGCTTAAAAATTCATCTCCGCAACCAAAATGTGTGAGAGAATCTAAAATAGCTTCCCAGGAAACCGAATCAAAAGCTTTCTCAAAGTCAAGAGCTAATAAAATCCCTGATCGTTTATTCATGTTCAAATAATCAATAACATCTTGAATTATCCTAATATTCGCACCTATATATCGGCCTTTTAAAAAAACAGATTGATCCTCATGAATAAACCCCTGAAGGGGTGACTGAAGACGTAAAGCTAAAGCTTTGGTTAATATTTTGTAATCCGTATTTAGTAGCGTGATAGGCCTCCAGTTTTTTAAATCCATCCTAATTAACCCTTTCTTAGGAATCAATGAGATAATACCTCTTCGTTGTTCTATTCCTAACCTACCCGCTCTCTTAGAGTCCATGAATGAATCCATAAGAAGATCCTTAACTTCCTCCCAGAAGTAACGATAGAATTCAGGAGTGAACCCATCTGAACCAGGGGATTTATTAGAGTTGAGTTTTTTGAGGGCATAAAGAAGCTCTGTTTCAGAAATCTCTTTATCTAAATTTTCCTTTTCTGCTCTTGACATTTTCGGTATTATACTAGGGTCTATAAACTCCTTAATGTTGTCTAAGAGAGATCCCGATGTGTTTCTCGTATAAATCTTCTTATAAAATTCTTCAATTGTATGCAGAATCTTAGATGGGTCAGAAGTATCATACCGTCTGCCCTTTTCTTCTATGGTCAGTTGTGATATACATTTGTTCATACTGTTTTTCTTAATTAGGTTAAAAAAATACTTGTTAGGCTTCTCTCCCTTCAATGCCCAAGATAAGGGCAAGAGTGGCCTTACGGTCATGGAATTCAATATCCTTCCGCAAACCATCAATCTTGTATTGTCTCTCTTCATTTTCAGAATCCGACTGGTCGGCTATCCTAACTAATTTTTCAAGTTCTTCCTGCATGTTTTTCAGTTGAGATTTTTCCTCTCTTTTTTTATCCTTAGCAAAATGGATAGAAAGATCCTTCAACTTGAATTTTATATATTCCCATTTCTGAGCAGGTTCTGATATTTGTGTACTTCCAGCTAACTCCAACAATCTTTTTTTCACTAATGCCACATACTTCTTGTCAGCTAATAACAGATTATTGAATTTCCAAAAGGAAGGCCCTCTAACCTGCTGCTGTCTTTTTAGCTCAAATGAAAGTAATGAATGATCTGTACGTGAAGTAGTCTTAATGTCCATTTTAAAAATTCTATTTTTCAGACATTCAGATATGAACCAATAGTCTATACGAGAAGCAGAGTGAGCCCTGTGAAAAGTGAAACGTTTGGTTTTGGGATTCCTTTCTCTCCATAGATCTACCAGGTCATTATCAATTAAAAAATCAGATAACTGAAGTCTGTAATGACGAGATATGGGGGGGGAGGAAGTATTCTTCCTATCCAAGTTAGGATCTAACGGGATGTTAAAATCTCCACCCATGACCATGGGTAATTCCTCGAGCTGATATAACTCATTTTCCAAGCGACCGAGATTAGTCAATTGTTCTTGAGGGGAGCCCTGGACTGGGCAGTATGCGTTAACTAAGATAAACGTTTCTTTCTCCATTGAGACCTCTACTATCAAAAATCTGCCGTGGACATCTCTGATCACCTTCTCAATTTGATAATCAAGTCTCGTAGCAAATAAAATGGCTACCCCCCTTGAATTCGAAAGCCCATTAGAAAAGATCATTTCCCCCCCCCATTCTGTCTTCCACAGGTCATTGGTATGACTCATACTATGAGTTTCTTGGAGAAAAATAACATAAAATTCCTTCCTTAGTTTATAATAAAAGGAATGCCATTTGGTTGCTTCTCCTAGCCCATTGACATTAATACAAGCAAATCTTATATCATCCATTAAGAATGCTTATAAAGCTCTTATACCATTTTTCAACAACTGGGGTCCACTGTTGACCCCTCTCATTAAAAATTCCTCTGAACCCCCCATACCAACAGTGATGAAGAAGCACTTCCAGGGGAGAGTTTTTGTTTCTGTACCCATACCAACATACACATAAGCACACACAGGTTACATATTGAACATATAATACACAAATAACGAAACAGATATCTAACAGTATACAGGAAGGCTGGAAAGATTTCATCAGAGTTTCCTTTCCCAATGAAAACGTGGACCTCGGCTAGGGCCAGGATACATTACCGTATGTATATAAAAGGTGTCATAGTTCCTAAGCAGTGTTCTGCTACTTATTGTATGGTATCCATACACATACTTGACTTCTACCTTGAGCAATGTTCAGGACTTGACCCGAATGAATCTGTGTAGTGCACTTGGATCCAGAAGAATACTTCATTGAGGTCTAGGGACATGTGAATGAATTGAAAATAATTTTTTCCCAAGACTGACTGCCTGAAAATCAGAGAAATTTGTCCGCCGTCCCCAACTATAGAAAAAAGGATTGCAAATTAACACCATAGGAAAGTAAGTCATGATTATTCACTCAGGAAAGAATGAATGTATGTATTACAAGTGAAATAAAGAAAGAGCTTGCTCAATTTATAAAAAAAAAATAAAAAAACAACAAAAAAAACATCAGCAGCGCCATAATTTTCAATCTTCACAAACACATTAAATCACATGGAGTATAGAGTTCAGTACCCACCATAAATTGTCATCATAGCATCATCCTTAATCTATGGGTATAGAAATAAATCTCGCTAGGTAATACCCTAATATTTCAAACACAATTTGACTCTAATAAAGAAGCATGCAACAACACTTACAAAACAGGACTATCACAATTTGGTATGAGCAATCCAAAAAAAAACAACATAAGCAGCGCCACTTTAACCCCTGGTGGCTTAAAATGGAACTATCGCAAAAGCTTTCCTAGCGGATCATATAGAAATTAGCGCTCTACCCACGAAACGCACTCAAGCATAGCCGAGGCGAAGAGATCGTTGAACAAACACGGGAATGGCCCGCGTTTCCTATCCATAGATACAAGTCCGTGCTCTATCGATAATTAAAAGTGGTTCAGAAGTCATCAGAGCGCCTTGACTGGTCATGGGTGGGTGAGTGGACTAGAGGAATTCGACCCACTCCCTGTTCCATCCTGTTTAATAGCGGATTTCGAGTCTACTGCAAGTATAGGTCTACTAGGATGACAAGATATTATCCTACCCCTAATAAAAACGGTCCATAGGCAAAACATAGGCAAATTTTATGCGGCATGCCATGACATAAAGTGCGATTTATGCCTCTAGGGGCATAAAAAGTCAACCAATCAGTGCCCAGATTGTGAGCTGCTCCGAAAAAAGTGCCAGTTTGGACACAAAAGTTCTGGTTGGACTTCAGTTGGTCATTCAATCGATATTAATATTTTAGTAATCCAAAATGGTAGAGACAGGGTAGGATAAATGCAAAACCGAACTCGAGTTGGACTTGTCAGTGTTTATGCCACTCTGGTCAGATCTGTTCCTCACTACGCTCAGCTAACACTTCGCGTAGTAATACACGACCTTCCAGTCGTGGCATAAACACTGACAAGTCTAACTCTCGTTCAGTTTCTACTAATTACAATCCTCTCAGTGCAACCTGTAAAGTAATAAAACGATGTTCCTGTAAACGTAAAATTTTGCAACGAGGTGTTTACACCGAGTTGTAAACGTGCTAGGGACCCGAGTGAGGACCGCAGTCGTCGCAGAGGGCATCTATCTGGATTTATCTTGTTTTCCCACATCTTTGGAACGAACGCTCGCATACTCGTTCTGGGCCTTGTTTCATAAGCAGCGGAAGGTCCGTTAATAGCGGTTCGTTCGTTGATAGCGTGAGCTCCTGTTGCATAAGCAAATAAATTTTATAGAGCCTCGTTCTTTTCCCGGACGAGAGGGAGAAAATGGCGTAATGTCCGTTGCAATAGGTTCTGCCGCTCGGCTATACATCCACTATTTTGGTGGAAAAACTCCCGATATTTATGAGAGGGTCGACCCTCTCGTACAGCCTCAAATAGCAGTATAAATATATACACATACATGTATAACATATGTATATACATGTAAATATATTATAATGTATGTCTATATATATGTATATACATGGTCGATATTCAGAATTTGGCAACAATTTAATAAAGATTTCCGTTTTTATTATATGATTGTCTACAATTTACAATATGGAATTAATTGATATGGCTAAAATGTGTTTCTGCCTCCGTGTACACACATAATTATTAATATTTCCATAAGAGCTGCTAATATGATTTGAAAATAATTTAACGTGTGAAGGATATGACCACATCTGTCCATGTGTGAAATTGAACTAAATTCCTCCCATATATAATGATGTTGTACTGGTAAATAATGCATATGGAGGCAGATTCTATAAAAGAAAAAAACAAAACAAAAAAAGCTTTACCGGGTACCACGGCCAGGAATCGTACCCGCAATCCCGAGATCAACAAACCGATACGCTGACCACCACACTACCACGTTGTCCCTAGCAGCCGCAATGATACACTCTCCAAACATAGATCTTGTAGCCTAGTAAAAGATAAGTAGCAAAAACATCTGTTGGAGTCTGAAATTGTGTGAACAACGAACAAACGAGAGTTCTGAATAGCGAGAGGGGTTATGAAACGCAAAATTAATGGGTATGTTGTTCGTCTCGCTATCCCAGCCGCTATTTTAAGGGTTTGCTCACTAAAACCTTCTGCTAGTTATGAAACAGGGCCCTGGTCACTCGGGTTTTGGTCACTCTTTCACGGAATGTAGCAACTTCATCGTTGTTCATGTCTTTGCTGATCGTTATATCTCCCCATAACAGCTGTCACGACTCGTGCTGCCCACATATCCAAAACTTTTAGATGTCAAGAACAAGAGCGAGTTCCTCAGCCCTGTTGGATCATCTATCGAAAAAAACGCCCCGTTATTCCAAATTCGCTCCTCCTCCTCAGCAGTTAATGCATCACACTGAAAAATATAATAATTATAATATTATTGAATAAGTTGTCTTCTGTTATATTATAAATTCATTTCCTATTTTTGTTTTTACTTTATACCCTTATTTTAAACCATGAAATACAATTTTTTTTTTTTTTTCCTTTTACAATCGTAAATTTACAAATATTTCTCTTTTAATATTTTTTTTATTTATATATCTTAATATTTCCAAACAATTTATTAATCTACAGATATTTTTTCAATTTTATCATCAACTACATAGTATCAGACACTAACCTTGTTGGGTCTATTGCCTATTCCTTTCGATTTCAAGTCTTTTTTTCTACTGCTTATCACCTGGCGGGTAGTGCGAAAATCAGAGGCCGTACTTATGTTTTTTTCTTAGCCATTAGACTCCAAGTATCGTTTAATGCTGCTTAATATCCCAGTTAGCAAGTCAGGTTCGTACTCGCTTCCGTCTTTTCGAGTTACGTGGATGAAAAACGAACTCATAAGTAGATTTAACGTGTTAGAGTCGATCTCTTCGATTCTCCTCCTTTCACCTTTCTCTTTGCATATCCAGTCATTAAAATGCCTGACATCGCGAGTTGTTTTCTTTATGGTCTCCTTGCTTCGTTTACTGTTAATAAACTCCTCCAACTCGTTCCTTGATTCCGAATTATTCACTCCATCTGTAATACTTTCCCCTGTGCAATTGATTTCTTCTTGATAAATCAGTTCTGCCTCCAAATCGAATGAGTCGCCGTCCGTAGCCATTGCAGACAGATGACAACACAACGCGCTGCTCTTCGAACAACTTGGTTGCATAGTTCTGCCTTATTTTCGTAAAAATTATTAAATTGTTCTTTTTATTCATTTATAATTACAATAATATTATTTATCAATTATTATCATTGCTTTTATGTGGTTTTCTACTAAATATTGGTAGTTATTAGCATTCCTGACTTTATGTTTACATTTCGACAGGCTAGCTTCCGCGATGACGGTGCTTCGTCGAACAGCTTCTAAGACACTCCTAGATATGTGAGTTAACCCTTTTCTATCAATTTGTTCCTTTTTTATTCGCTGTTTTATCATTTCATGTGTACAATTTGTATTTTGTTCCACTTACTGCTGCCTTTATTTCTAATGATAAGGCTGCTTTCAGCATTAGCGAATCGACGTCTGTGTTGGCCATTTTTAAATATCGACGTTGTAATCATATCCGTTACGACTGTGAAATGAACCCTAACTTACTGCACGGCTGTGCCGTACATGGTGGACAGCAGTGTGTAGTATTTACGTCACTTACGGCAGTAGGTATATAGTAAAACCTTACAACCTATACTTCAACTCTTGAGCTGTTATCGTTTTTCAAAAGTGACCTGTATAAAACCACAGACTTGCTTGATCTGGATTGGCAACACAGGGCTGCTGGCTTATCTCTCTATGCCTCGCTATTCTTCACTAGTTCCAGTTTTTGCCACCAGGGCGGCATCACCATAGGTGCAGAGTGATTTCTATCTTTAACCACTTAAAACTGGTTGAAAGGTGCAATACTATTTATTGACGTACTTGGTATACCTCTTGGAAAGACAGAAGCAAAAGGTTTCTCAAGTCCTGGTGGAAATAAAATCATTTTGACAGCCCTTTGACTGTTTTTTTGCTGAACATTTCAAATGCCACTTCCGAAAAGTGCTGGGAGCTAAAGTTACCCAATTTGTGCCAATTGTTTAGAAACTCCCAGCACACCTAGGGCCATAAATACAACTGTTCTGTGTAGGAACATAGCTGGAATCGACCAACAAATGGTGTATTAAGGCTTGCTAGATGGGCTATATTTTCAAAACTCTGACTTTCTGTAGCTGACCATGTGAAAATGACTGATTTCTGATGGGCGCTGAGACCTAAAGTCACCCAATTTGTGCCAGTTGTTTAGAAACTCCCAGCACACCTAGGGTCATAAGTATAACTGTTCTGTGTAGGAACATAGCTGGAATCGACCAACAAATAGTTTATCAAGGCTTAAACCAAACTTTTCAAGTTACATGAAATCTGTACATTACTACGGTAGTAATCTTTGGAATAACCAAACATCTCAGATTAGGAATACGGAAACGTATGCCATGTTCAAATCGCTCACTAAAAGAAGAATATTGCAAAATCTACTTGAAACACCATATAAGGAGGTTTAAATAAGTTATAGCTGCCGTTGTTATGCTTGACTATATGAAAAGAAGAATAGTATTTAAGAATGATGATTGTAATGTATTAGTACTATTTTGCTGAAACATATCCCTATAAGAAGAAATTGTTGAGTGTAATCAATCATATGGACGTTATATAGATGAAAATACTGTAGACCTTATAAGTGTAGGCTACGCCATGAAAATCAATTTGTTTCAAACTGAGGCGTCCGCCCCTTTATTGAAGTCAAACTATGAACGATGTAGTAGCAAGGCATATCTGTAAAGGATCACCTATGAACGACTCAATAAAGAAATTGTTATTAAAAAAAACAAACGAACTGAAGCAGGAAATGAGTGTCATAGGAAATATGAGTGAACATTTTGAACGACCAATCTTGTGAGCGAATATTGCAGAAATTTATTATTGGACAATCATGGACATGTTACTTTGAAGCCTGCCTTAATGGTTTGTACAATCATACAGAACATACCTGATTTATTGTATTGGTTTTGTCTAGTGGAGTTTGATTGAAATAAGAATAGTGAGAAAACTACGAATTGAATAACATTGACTACTGTGCATACATGATGTTTGTAACTCACAGATTGCTCTCAGGAGATTGAAATACATATAACTTTATTTACCTTGTGCATCTTTCCTCCTCTCAGGTCACAGGGATGTAAGGTCACTGTGTCCCTGTGACCCTGCTAAGCAAGTAGTTCATCGTGCAACTAAGGATAATGTTTAAGAATATAAGATACTGATCTAGCAACCTAAAAGACTAATTAAGGGACATAATTAGAACCCCCACTACGGTGCACCACAGAATGTGCTACCCCCCTTTTCATGCCCCACCAGCTCCATGGCAGCTCCCCGACAGTGTACTCCATATATAAAAGTGTGCTACGCGAGGCTTCCTCAGTGTCTAAATATCTCTGGGTTTGATTTATTTCTAGCATATCCTTCATGTAGTCACCTCTGGCTTTCATGACCGCTTTGGTGGTTGCATTTCTTGCTTTCCTCACAATTTCCCAAGTTACTGCAGTCCGACTTCTTTTTGCTTTAGCTAGTAGTCTGTCCAGTAGATCATTTGTAAGCCATGGTTCTTTTAGTTCTTTAACTTTAAAGGTTTCTATAGGACACATTTGGGCCAGCCCCTGCCAAAGAACCTTTTTTTTTGTTAAAGGTTCTTTATTGCATTCAATTTCACAATTGTTCTTCCAGGCAATAGAACGATGACATATATATGTGGTGGTCACCGCCTGTCTAGCAGGTTCGATGACCCCAATCCGGAACGCTAGTTCCAGGCAGGATCCCACCCTACGCACTCTACATAGGTTGGTTCAGTTTTCGGTTAGTTTGCACAGACCTAGTCACACATGACACAACAACGTCTTTTAATAAACAGGGATGTTTATTAATCACTACTTCCCGGAAAGATCTGGAAGATCTTTCCCACAAGTACAGTACCCTAGCACATAGGTGCCAGGTAGCGCTGGAGAGGCTAATCTGAAAGACTCGCCTAACCACCAGGAAGGTTACAAGAACCCGCCATCAAAGTGAGGGCCCAAGCATTATACCCAGCATTACGTAATCCCAGTCTCCACCGCGCTACTCTCGTGTGCGGCGTTGTCCGGAATCACTACACAGTAAGGATCGGCACGTCGCGCCACCTTCCGTAAAACAAACGAACACTGCTGGATTCCCACCCCACTACATTACCCCTCCCAGTTTTTACAAAGGGGGAACCAAGGCAGCCATTTTGCTGCTAGGGGACAACCCAGTTAAAAATTACAACGTAAATCCAGCAGTTCTTGGTCTACTCTCCAGCTTCCTGGTGTTCACAAGAATTCACTGATACCAATGTATAAGTGAAAAAGGTGGAATTGTAAGACGGAGAAGTTATATTAAAAATATGGAAGATACAACATTTAGGAAAGAAGAAACGACATTTGAAGAATGAAGGACTAGCCTCGCTAGCACCTTGAATAAATGTGATATTCACCCATCTTGATCCGGGGAGCGTATTCTTGAGCGTTGGGCAGGGAAGACTCGACAGTCGCGGACCTACAGGTGGTCAGCCCGGCCTGTCGAGCACTCTGCCTCCAGCCGTTCCGGATCTTGTTGAAGTCTATTGTTGGCTCCCGGCGAGTGAAGTGTCGTTCTCTTTCTCATCTTGGAGTATCGAGCCCAGCTGGCCCACCGGCGTAGCAGACCTACTACATTCAGCCCGATACCGGCGGGTGCTGGGCTTCCCACTGTTCTTCAGTTTGGAAGACATCCATATGTAGAAGAAGGGTCAGCCTCGCTTGACACCTTATGAGTTGAAAAGTTTCCGAATACGGAAATAAAGGCCAAAAAGGCAAAAACAATTCTCCATCCACCTGGTAAGAGTGTGTGGTATCAGTGTTTTTTTATTTGGCTCCAGCTATATTGGCATAGTTTCCTTCGGCTCAAATCCAGTACCAATTAAGGCCCCAATTTTAAGCTGGATTCAGAACTTACGATAATCGACCCAAGGTAGAAGTAGTCGGCGTAATCCAACAGAACAGGGATTACGTCTACTATCTCATTATCGAGTCGACGAACTCAGTTCCGACACAGACCTGGTAAGTCAGTTCCATATCTGAAAGGCATAGTCTTCCTTACCCGGTACCAGGGACTAGTGTGGACAGAATCCACACCACGGGCCGGAGGTTTTTCGTGATGGGGGCCTTTTACGGGCCTGACCATCGACAGAACCTTCAGCCGTCTGAAACCAGGGTTGTGCCTTGGGGAAGTCATTTTACTGACTTTCCTCAGCCCCAACCCAGGATCGCTTATAATAGGTCGCTCCTAACTTTTCCTCTACCCCTCCCAGCGGTCCTTGCGGTTTGCTGAGAAAGTGCAGAATTCTGGTTAGGAGGCCACATCCTGGAAGTAGCTAGGTCGGAAAAGATTTTTTCCTCCTCGGGACTTCCCATACCCGTCTGACTTCGGATCCAGGAGAGTTGTTGACTCTGCTGGTTCCGAGTTTAGACGGCGTCTTCCCGGCCTGCTAGGCACCAATCGAGCCGGTCGTTGTCAACCCTTAGATATCCTCGTCAGAGGATATCTTGAGGTCGAGATTTTCCGACTGACTGGGTGTGCTAGCCGTCGGTAGAACCGACATTGCCGGGGCGGTCCTCTCTGGTCGCAGTGGACTCAGTGCAGACGTAGGCTGAAACTGAGACATCAACTGCTGCAGAGAGGTCGGTCCGGTATCTAAAAAGATTCCGGACTCCAACGGGATGATGTTGGCATTCACCCCCAGTGCCCCACCCTGTTCCTCGGGTTGATCCATCGGCTTAGCCTGGGAGGGCTTCGCTGATTTCTCAGCCTGTGTCGCGGCGGGAGGCATCCTCGGCTGTAGGACTTCAGTCTGATCCCGTTGGGTCTGACCTTGTCCTGACAGCAGAGTGTCTACACTGACATCCATAGGCTGGGCCGTACTGGATGTAGTGTCCTGGTGGGAAGTTTCTTCCACGGATGACCACCCCAACATGCCGGCGAGTTGCCGACTTGTCGGATCTAATTCTTCCGTGGTGAACTGAAGAAATCTTCCCCGGCTCCGCTGTTGGGCCAACCACGCTTCCTCTAGGGCTTGCGGGTCGTCACCGATGTAGTAGAGCGACATACCCTAGTGCCGAAGACAACATTCATCTTGGCGATGGGTCTGGGCTTCCGCCCGGGCAAACCTCGATTGGGCCGTGGTTTTCGCAATACGCGCGTCCTCTAGGTCCAACGCTTATTGTTTAGCCAGGCCCTTCGTGGCTTCCTTCACCTCGAACCGGGCTAGGTTAACTAGCTCCTGAATGAGGCTCTCATGGAGAGACTGAGCGCCCCTTCGGACGCGGCCTTCCAACGTGCCACCTATATGCGACTCTAGTTGATCCGCCCGTTGGACGTACTCAACCGATATCGCACAGGGAGAGGAAGTTACCTTCAATGCAACGGGTGGTTGTGTCGTTGGTTTCTTCTTCACCTCAACAACCGGGTTGGCTGGTGGTGGGAGTGCCGGAAAGGCCTCCTCATCCATAACTTTCCCGGGTGCTTGGGTAGCACCTTTGTTGATCGGGGAAACTCCCGGGAGACTTGAGCTAGGAGAAGTCCCAACTGGTCTTTCCACGGGTCCACTGGCTTTAGAAGCCGTTGGAACGTTCCCTTCACTCTTGGCTGAGAGGAGTTTTAGTCCCTCAGTCAAACTTGGCACAGCCTGGTAAGCAGCTTCCACCACGTCAGCGATGGTGTGCTTACTAGGAGCCAACTTTTTCTTCGGCTTCCGACTGGATCGCCCAGAAGTGTCATCCTCGCTGGACGAGGACGATGACAACTTCTTGACCCGTCATCTAACCTTCGAGGAACCCCTAGACGGTTCCCAGCTATGGGACCGTTTGTTCCTCGACTCTTTTGACATCCGTCGATGGTTCGAAGCGGATAGCATCAGACTCCCGAACCAGCCTGGATTCTTCTTCCATCCGATCTTAAACAATCGACCGTCTGTCACACAAGTTTCGGGCTCCGGCTTGCCTTTCTGAGCATCTGAACCTAAGTCAACAAATCTCTGCCACAGATTCATGACCCGTTCCCGAGCTGCAGCACCAGCAGTCCGGTGTTCCCGGGCAATGTGTCGGACTAGACACGATCGCCGCGAACTGGCACACCCGGCCTGGCAAGAACCAACCTTCTTACCAAGGCACTGTAACCATGATCGGTCAGTTACGTGTACCTCAACGAGGTGCCTAGCGTAACGACCTGCAGTCGCATAGGTCGGTGACAATTTCTTGTCCCTCCCATGGCAACTCAAAAAGACACAATGATCGCTGTTACCGAACTTGTGCCATGCGTACGCGATCCGGTCTTTGACCTGATCCTCGTACTTCAGTCGACTGACTCGGGACACCCCTTTCACCCGGTCGATATACCAGGTGTTGGGAGAACCCTCGTCAACCAACCATTCCTCGTCGTCTGATGTTCCATCTAAACCGACACCATCTGGGATGTAATGTCGGTTTCCATGATGGAGATCTTCTAGGCAAGTATAAGTCTTGCCCAGCAAAGAGGCGTGTAGCTGTCGAGCCACCGTTCTCTTCCCAGCCCGCTTTACGCCAGGCTGGAAATCACCGTCATCATTGTCCGGGTTAGATTTGACCAGGGGTTTAGGCCTGTCCATCTCCGTTCCCCAACACTTGACATCTTCGCCACCCGTGGCACCTGTTGAGGTGCTCGGTGTAGCGTCAGCCGTACTCGGTCCAGCTTGCGCCGCGGGCTTGTCCGAGCCTTTCGACCCAGCCCCCTTCGACTTCTCGTGCTTCCCGGGTTTAGGTTTCCCTTTACCCGAGTCACGCGATTCCAGCCGACCTTCCTTCTTTGTCAACTCCGCCTCAGCCTGCTCCCGGGCTGCACGACGGAGTCGCTTTCTTTGCTGCTTCGACAGCTGCGGCTCAGTCCTGGTAGCATCCTGAGGTTTTAACACCTCAGTGTTACTAGCAGACTTCCGCGGCCCGGGTTTAGCCGGCTGTGACACTGGTTTATCACCTTTGCTGGACGGCCCCGTTACAGAGTCGTCCCCAACTGACGAATCAGTCTCCATAGCCGCGTCCGCACCAGCCTCGGTCCTCCCGGGTTTAGCTACCGGACCCGGGGCCAAAAAGGTCCCAGTTTCCGCCGGCTTCACCTCAGGTGGAATCATCTGACCCGATGAGCAAAGCATCATCGTCCAGATCTGCCCCCTGCTCAGCCGAGGCTGAGGATCCGGGCAGTGGTGAGGGGAGCTCGCGCTCACCCTCCGTAGACGGGGCACGGTCAGCCATGCTGCTACGGCCGGACTCCCGTGGTGCTAAGCACCACTCCAAACACAGAGTGAAGACCACTGAAAAAACAGGGTCTTATATACTCCTAGTTGACCCAGATTCGCAGTCGCGAACCAATCAACCGTGTCGAGACTGGCTCATCTTGAGCGTCTCAACACCGCATGCGTGAAGAAACCAAAGTTCAGCGTTACGCTCGACTTGATTCGTTCACGCCTTCAATCACCCAGCACAGGTTCCGAAACCCGGGGAAACCCCTTTTTGAGCTCCACCCCGAGTTCTCTACCGCGTGGGGTTTTCTATTCGCCGTCGTGTATCACGTCGATAGTATGGGAGACTATGTACAACTTTCATATAAATGGATCAGACCTTACAGAGCGTTTGGCAATTCTGCAGCCTCTAGAGGGTCCTCGACGGGGTCCCTTAGAGCAATGTCTGGGCTGCGTCACACAACGACTGATTTTAAGGTAACTATTTGATCAACATTCACGTATAATTGACACGCCACTGACTATCAACGATCTACATTTCGTACCATTGCTTCTCGTTGTGTTTTCGACAACCCCAGCACCACTACTCTTTGTAGTTAACCACAGCCTTCGATTTTAGTCGAGAGCTGCGGCGGGGTTTAGAGTCTATTTTAGACTCCATTCTACATCTCGAACCATGTTTATTATACACAGCTCGATTTGTAGCAAATTCAGACTTATCCGTGTCGGGTTTTTCATCTACCCACACCTCCCTTTTAGGGTTAGCGCAAGTAGGAATCACCTTCCGCGGACGTCCCGGTTTCCGTCGTGTTGACGGGCACCCATTCGGAACCCCGGTAACCTTTGACCGGGACTTCCCTATTGGGGTCTGCCTCCGCCGTGTTGACGGGGGTTTGACACCCGGCTTCCCGGCTCTTTGAACCCGGGACCTCTCTGGTACCCCAGTAGGACCCGTGGTCAGTGACACATCCTGCGTTGTAGCAGGGTGTGAAACTTCAAAGCCGGAACTTTCGTGCTTCTCTTCCCATAGTCGTAAACGAGCTACATGGGATTTGTAACGCCTTCTTGACCATTCATCCTCTATCACTACTGTCATTTCTGACAATATTTGAACAATTCTGAATGGTCCGTCCCAGTTAGGAGCGAGTTTTACATTTACCAACGGAGTGTGGTATCGTACAACCCGGTCTCCTACTCGGAACTTACGTGGTTTAAGATTGACATCATGGCCAGTCTTTTGCCACTCGGCAGCTTTTGTCAGGTTCCGTCTCGCGAGGTAATATCCTTCTACAAAACGTTCTCTAAGCTTTTAGACAAACCCTATGGGACAAGGATCATCCGTAGACATTCCGGGAACCCCATAGACTATGTCAGCGGGCATTACTATTTCCTCGCCAAAGATGAGTAAATTAGGTGAACACCCCGTGCTTGAATGAATGGTCCCATTATACGTGTGAGCTATAAATGGTGCCAATTCATCCCAATTCTTCCGGTTTTCATCTACCAGGGTCCCAAGACACTGGATCAATGTCAGGTTGAATCTTTCTACTATACCATCTGATTGTGGACGATATGGATTTGTATGTGTCTTTTTTATCTCGAGTATCCTACACATTTCTTTCCAGATCTGGGATTCAAATTCCCTTCCCTGGTCGGAATGTAGTACGCTCGGAGTTCCAAAAGGCAACATCCAGTTTTTCACTAAAGCTTCCGCACAAGTGGCAGCTTTGTGATTCTTCATAAGATAGATCTGCACATATTTTGTGTAATAATCCATCACCACCATCATACAGGTATTTCCTTCCTCAGACTTGTCGATACCAGATATGATATCTAGAGCGATTCTGGCAAACCTGACACCAAATAGCTCCTGTTGTAGCGGCATCTTTCCAAGTCCTACCCCGGGTTTGACTTTGCTACAGACGGAACATCCAGAAATCCACCTTCGAATATCTGCACCCATTCCAGGCCAGTAGTAACGACGCCTTATTCCGTCCTTTTCCGTCCTAGATGAGCTGCACTCCTATGTTCGTGACATAGAGTCATTAGTCCAGAACGTAATTCTCGAGGGACTACTAATTGTAGAGCACGTTTAAGTGGTTGCAACGTAGTTCTCCATCGATATAATACTCCATCTCGGACCTCTAGTTCTTTCCATTGACCACACAGATTCCGAAATTCTCGGTTTTCAGGCGAGATCTTGGGTCCTGTCGGTCTATGGAGCCCATTAGCTACCAGTTTAGTTAACCGGAACAGATCTGGGTCAGCCTGTTGACTTTCCTTAATCTGTTCTAGTGTCCACTGATAGTTCTGGGGCGGTTTTATTTTCTGGGAGCGTAGGGTAGCTTTTACGGCTCTATGCTCACCACAGTCCTGGCAATCTGGCCACCCACATTTCTGCACTGGTCTCCTTGAGAGACAATCCGCATTAATGTGAGACTTTCCAGCCCGGTGCTCGATCTGACAGTTCGTCAATCCGAATTCAGAAAGAGCTGCCAGCCATCTTCCAATCATTCCCTCAGCATCTTTAAAGTTAAAGAGCCATTTGAGAGAAGAATGGTCGGTATGCAAGATGAAATCTCCACCTGCTAGGAAGTGTCGATATTTTCTTACATACACCACACAACCGCTAAGAGTTCCCTCTTAGTGGTACAGTAGTTCCGCTGGCTTTTACTTAAGCTGTTGCTGGCAAAAGCTATTGGAACCTCCACACCATTCTGAATCTGAGACAACGCCGCTCCAATACTCTCGTTACTAGCGTCAGTATCAAGAATGAACCGACCCTGGGGCAGAGGGTACTCCAACACGGGGGTCTCCATAAATTTTCTTTTTAGTCCCAGAAAAGCATGTTCAGCTTCCGGAGTCCATTGGATCTCTTTTGGCTTCCCTGGCTTATCTAGTAACACATACTGTTGCATGGGGTGTGCAATTTCAGGAAAACCCGGAATAAAGTTGCGGTAATACGAACAAAATCCTAGGAAAGACGTTATGTCTTTTATATTCTGGGGGCGTGGCCAATTAGCTACTACCTCTAACTTGGAAGGATCTGCCCCGATTCCATTTCCGGAAACTATCCGTCCCAAGTATTCCACAGATCTGCGAAACAGTTTGCATTTCTGAGGTTTGAGCCTCAACCCATAAGATTGAATACGCTCAAATACCTCTCTCAGGTTTTCTAGACATTCGACATAATTCTTTCCGAAGATGATTATGTCATCCAGATAAACCAAACACTTTTTCCACTGTAGACCCCGCAACATCTGATCCATCATGGATTCGAAAGTCGCAGGAGCGTTACAGAGGCCAAATGGCATTACGGTAAACTCGTAAAGCCCTTGATGAGTGGTGAACGCCGTTTTAGGTTGATCGCCACTGTTCATCTTTACCTGCCAATATCCAGACTGGAGATCCAGAGTACAAAACCACTGGTTCCCTCCTAGAGAGTCTCTCATCGATCCGAGGTATTGGATAGGCATTTTTCCGGGTGATACTATTCAATTTTCTGTAGTCAATACAGAATCGGCAAGTACCATCCTTTTTGATAACCATTACCACAGGGCTAGCCCAAGGACTTGCACTGGGGATAATTACTTTCTGGTTCATCATTTTCTCTACTTCGTCTTCTAAAGCTTCCCGTTTTACCGGAGATAGCCGTCGATAAGGAAGGCGGAAAGGTTGATGTCCCTCTGTGTCAATCGTGTGTTCCACTCGATCCGTTCTTCCCAGAGGATCTCCTGGTCGAGCAAAGATTGACTCCATTTTCTTCAGAAGCATTCTTAGTTCATGTCGTTCCCCACTGTTTAGTGTGTCTGTCGTCTGAACTAAGGTTTCCAGAGTTTCGTGCAACGGACTCGGAACTGGAAAGTATCCTGTTCCTGTATCAATAGCACTAACTCGCACTTCTTCATAATCATTTCCTTCTAAGTCCAGTTTTCCCGGTTCAGAATTTTCATCTTCTCCGGTTATTTCGGAAACTGGAACAGGTGTGATTCCCTGCGGACCGGAGTCTACTAGGCCATCTACATGAGCTAGGGTTGCCCAGCCCAATGTATCACCTTTCTTCAGTTTAATCAACCCGGAGGTGTGATTACTTATAGGAATTGATCCTTCTCTAGCACTTCCGATCAAAGTATCCCAGGCCTGTATTCCTTTGTGAGAAAACAGTTCCGGGTTTGGCTCAAAGAGTGCATCTCCACGTGGTAAATCTCCTTCCCCAGCTATCAGGACATTAACCATCTGCTGAGGTGGGATGCCCACATCTTGTCGAACAGAAATCAAAGAAGAAATCCGTCGACAACTACATTCCACTTCCATTAACTCAGGAAATTTGAGTCGGAGAGTGCCATCTTGTAGATCCACAGAACCTCCATAGAGGGTGAGAAAATCTACGCCTAATGTTCCACTCTCTTCAATATCACTGAGTATGGGACCCCATACAAATTCAGTGTTACCTATTGAGACTGGAATAATCACACTACCATAGCATCTCATGTGAGTGCCATTAGCAGCTTTTGCCGAAGCTCCAGGAACATGACATTCCTGTGCGAATCCAAGAGACTATCTGATAGAGTCCATTGTTCAACACAGAGCGACTAGCGCCAGTATCTAATAACAGATCTATCTTTCTTTCTTGAATTCTAGCCGGCACATACAAACGTCGCCCACCTAAGGGAGACGGTTGTCGTATAAACCGTGAGATCCGATCCAAGGTTCCAAGATCCCATCCGCGTTGACAAAGCCATTGCAGACAGGGGTGCCCGGGTGAAAGATACTTACTACAGATCGTTGCAACCGTATTTTGTATCTTTCCCTTTTCTGGTAAGTGGGGAATATATTCCTTCTTATTGATCTCACAGGTTTGGGTTTCCTGGCACTTTCCTTCCTGGACCGCAGTGTTGCCACTCCCTACAGTCCTTCTTTGTTTTCCGGTTCACATCGAGAGGCAACCGTCAACGCAGGCAGACTACGAGGTGTTTCCACTGTAGTAACGTTCCGGGCTTCAGGACAATCTGGAGAGATATGTCCCATTTTGTTGCACCGCCAACAACGTCGGACATCCAGCTGGTTTTTCTCCACCTGATTCAGTCTTTCGTTGATTTTGACCAACAACTTCATTACCTCAGAGGGATTTCCTTCTGGATCAGCGGTTTTTGGTTTTGCCTCTGCCACAGAAGGTACATCACTGTTCCTTCCAAAGCTAGGGGTTCGACCTCTCCCACGTCCCCGTCTATTGAAACCTCCTCTTCCAAGTACCATAGAGCGGACATTAGAGAGTATATCCTCCATTTGTGCTTCCTGCCACTCGTAGGTATCTTCTTCTACTTGTGACCAAGTAGAACCCACTACGTTAACCCGGGAAGTTTTTCCTGGATTAGCATATTTTCCAAATAGTATACACCGTTGTTCATAGGCATCCACTATTCGCAACACCTGCATGAAGTTCATACCGGGCTCCCATTTAGAGATGACTTCCGCTCTCACGTCATCATCTCGAAGTCCTTTCACAAACTGGGTTTGTAGATCTTCATGTAGTGCAGGAGAATCCAATCCCGTTCCTGGGTAAACTTCTAACAACATTTGTTGTAAAGCTAGCCCATAGGCGTGAGTTGTCTCCTCTTTACCCTGGATCCTCTTTAGAAAAGTGGATCGGGGGTTCAGCGTTACCAGCTGACCACAATAGTAAGAGGCTACCTCCACTAACTCATCCCATTCCGTACCACCAGAACGGCGAAAAGCGTGAAGTGCAGCTTCTCCGGGTCCATCTCGTAGCGCTCTTTTGAGGTATGGCAATGCATTGACTTTGTTCCAGCCATTACATTGTATATCCTCACAAAATCCCGCGAACCAGTGTTCCCACTCCATTCCTTTTCCATAAGGTTTTGGAATGACAGCGTTCTTTCTGGCTGCGTTCTCTGGGCGCATAATCGGAACCTTGTCGGCTCTTGCCATTGACAAGTTGAAGATCCGGTCTTGCTGCCTGATTTGGTTGAAAGAGTTGAACCCTAGTTCGGCTATAGCTTTACTAGTGTGTTCGCAACTCGGAGAACCCATTCTTGACTCGGAAGGTAGCCGGAAGCTAACCAAAGGAGTCTGCACACCCTTTGTTCCAGATATGAATCTGTTAGGGGTCTTCTCAAGATCTTCTACTTTCCCTGGAGGGGAGTATAGATGATCTCTTACATTACTCCAGCCAGCTTGTGACAGGCATCCTTCGGGATGATTCTGCCTCTGCTAGTCGAGCCTGGTCCTTCATGTGGTGTACATGTTGGTCCAATTGCTCGATTTTAAGAGTTCTGGTCCAAGGAAGCCTACAGGAACCTCATCGGAAGGTACCCGTAAGGTATCTTCCGACCTATTCCGGGGAGTACTAGACTCTCCAGGACTATCTGTCTGAGACCCAATTTTACGGAGTCCCTCCAGATCCCTCGCGGGGCCATGTCGGCTGTCGGCTGCTGGACTGAAATTCTTCAGGACCGTCGAACTCAAATTCTGAGCGGCGGTTCTCTTCCGAAATTTCTCCTTACCGGACTTCTGGGTTTCACCCCCTCCCTCCGGTTTTGGTGACTTTTCGTCATTCCGGGCCGGAAGAGTTTGTTGAGAAGGTACCTCCCCATCCTCACTCTCCTGTTCAGCCTGGGATCTGCTTTTTATTCCAGATCCGTGCATTTACCGAGAATCCCGGGTTGTGCAAGCAACCTTGGATCCTGGTCACGGCACCAGTGTGGTGGTCGCCGCCTGTCTAGCAGGTTCGATGACCCCAATCCGGAACGCTAGTTCCAGGCAGGATCCCACCCTACGCACTCTACGTAGGTTGGATCGGTTTTCGGTTAGTTTGCACAGACCTAGTCACACATGACACAACAACGTCTTTTAATAAACAGGGATGTTTATTAATCACTACTTCCCGGAAAGATCTGGAAGATCTTTCCCACAAGTACAGTACCCTAGCACATAGGTGCCAGGTAGCGCTGGAGAGGCTAATCTGAAAGACTCGCCTAACCACCAGGAAGGTTACAAGAACCTGCCGTGAGGGCCTAAGGGTCTGTTCCGTAGAAGAGACGCGCGAGGACAGCCTGTCGACCTACTGTGAATGCTGAGTATATATACCCAGCATTACGTAATCCAGGTCTCCGCCGCGCCACTCTCGTGTGCGGCATTGTCCGGAATCACTACACAGTAAGGATCGGCACGTCGCGCCACCTTCCGTAAAACAAACGAACACTGCTGGATTCCCACCCCACTACATATATATACATCAATCAATGATTACTCATTACATACATGCGTCAACAATTTATTATGATATTTACAATGAGTATGGTGCATTTTCGGATGACAGATCGCATTCATACTGTCAATACAGTTTCTCCTATAACATTTACCCTCTGCGATCTTATACTTACAGTATTGTGCTTTGATGTACATCATACAAGTATTTATTAACATAGCTAATTACCTGTTATCACCTAGACCATGGAATGTATTATGTTCCTTGTTCAATAATTTTATTTTCTACAACCTTTTTAAATATTCTTTTCGAGCTTTCAGTCTGAGTCTCATGGCTAAGCGAATTCCAGAGTGAGATGCTGTAATATGTACATGTTGTTTGTCAATTTTTCTTTTCTTGGCCTCGGTAGGTAACTTTTGACCTTTGATTGTGATCTCGTCCTTCTTACGTTTTCTCCAACTTCGTTGTTACACACCTGTACCTCATTTATACCGCAAAGTCTTTGAATAATGCCTAATAGTAATATCTTTCTTCTAATTTCTGGTTCTTGAATCCCACACTTTGACAACAAGTCATCAGTATTGATAAACAGCTCATCATTATATGCTTCACTGCCCAAAGCAATTCGTGCTCCTCTATAAATACCACATCATAAAAATAGTTCCATAATTCATTTGGGTCATTCTTCTTATAGTATATTATCTTGGGCTAATAAATACAACTCGAATTGTTCTTAATTGTAATTTTGTGGTGATCTGCCTTCAAATTCTATTTTCTTTCAAATTATTTGAGGTCTTTTCCTAATATCAAAGATTCATAAGTGATCGCTTAAGTTTTTTTGTTTGTTTTTTTTAATTTCGGATAATACAATATGGCAGGCGTTACTCATTGTCGTACTTCAAGTCAGTACCTAGTGAACTAGTTTCAATGTACAACATACCCTATGATTTATAGCTGGCATAACCATCTCAGTATTGCCATTTTAGTTTTTACGCTTCTAGGTGGTTCTTTAAGGCTTTTTTAAACATTTGCTTGGTTTCTAGTTTTTTTATTTGACACGGGAGTTCATTCCATATGGTCTTTCCTCTATAGGAGGGGGATTTTTTTCTTAGTTCTGTTTTTGGTCGTGGGAGTTCGTACTGTACCTTATTTTTCGATCTCGTGTTAGGTCCATTTTGGTTGAGATCTACTTCAAAGAGATTTTCAGTTTGTGCTCTCCTTCTCAAGTATGTCAATATGAGCTCGATACGTCTTTTACTTAGATCCAGGATCCCAACTTTTTTATGCAGCTCTTCGACAGTGTACATCATGGCATTAGCTCGTAGGCACACCCGCAGTCCCCTATTCTGCAATCTTTGTAACTTATTTTGGTGGACTTTTCCAGCACATTCATGCAACACATTGGCGTAGTCAATAATTGGTGTTATAGTCTGTTTGTAGACTTTACAGGCTATGTTTTTTGTCATCATGTATCTAGTTTTCCCAATCTGATATAACTTCCTATTTAGTTTTTTCATCACGTGTTTTATATTTGGTTCGAAAGTCAAATTACTATCTATAATAGCTCCCAAGTATGTGTAATTATTAACGACCTGCAGCTTGTCTATTCCTAGGAACAGATCTGGCATAGGGCCTCTTAGTTTTTTCTTTGAACCATACCATACGACTTTTGTCTTACAACTATTTATTGTTAGATAATTCGCAATTGTCCATGTATTTAGAGCTTATAAGCTTTCTTGTATCAAGTTTACTAGGTCGTTTTTACTATCCGCTGATGCATACACTACCAGATCGTCTGCATACATTTTGTATTTAACTCCTACTTGTTTTAGTTGGTCCATTAAGTCATTCACAAAGAAAATGAATAATAACGGGCCCATCACCGAGCCTTGCGGTACTCCGTATGATACATCAGCCCAGCTAGAGATTTGTTCACCAAATCTAGTTCTCTGTCTTCTGTTTTCTAAGTAGTTGTTTATCCATAATAGATCTTTTTTGCTAATTCTTAGTGACTTTAGTTTCATTAATAGGTGTCCATGATGTACACTGTCAAAGGCCTTCCGGAAGTCTACATACACAGCACAAGTCAATAGGCCATTGTCTCGTGCAGTATACAAGTCTTCCACGAAGTCCCAAATTGCATCTAGGGTTCCTTTACCTTTTCGGTAACCATATTGCGCATTATCTAAGTAGGATTCTTCATCTAGTATTCTTGCAATGTGCCCATGCATCAATTTTTCTGCGATCTTTGATTCGACAGGCAGTACCGAGATCGGTCGCCAGTTAGTTGGATGCTTTAGGTTTCCACTTTTTGGAAGTGGTGTCACAGTGGCTTCACACCAAGTTTTAGGTACTTTTCCTGTATCAAAGGAGGTTTCATATAAATGTACCATTTGCGGTACTATCATGGATAAAGCCTCTTTAATTATAGACGTCCCCATATTCTCTATTCCTGATGGCTTGTTTACATTTATATCCTTTATTAACTCCCTAACAGTTGTTTCATTTATAGTTATTGCATAATGGTGTGCTTCATAGTTATCACTTAGATCCGTTTCGTTGATGCGAGATATTTTTACATTAGGATTGATTTTCCTTGCTAATTTTTCACCTATCGTTGCAAAGTAGGAGTTTATGTATGTTGGGGATTCTTCAGCATCTACATTCAATCCCGTATCCGGGCATTGTATAGTTGGTGGTACAACTTGTAACCTAGGTTCAGTGACTCGTTTTAGTTCTCGCCAGAACTTTTTAGGGTCCTGTTCGGTGCTAGTTAATTTTTCTTGAACTAATTCTGCTTTTGCCCGTTTTACTAGTCGTCCAATTAAGTTCCTAGTTTTCTTTGCCAATCTAAGATCAGTGTTATCATTACTAATTTCGTATCTCTTCATGTGCTGTTCCCTTTCATGAATGTACTCCATAATGGTTGGGGTCATCCATTCTGCTTTATTTTTCTTAATATGCCATGTTTTTATTTAGCAGTTATGGCCCGAAGGGCCGATACCGATTTTGATATGGGATGGGACGAGTTCGTGGCGGGAGTGGTGTAGTGATACAAACGGGCTAAGGTCAGAAAATCGGTGTAGCCGATTCGCTGACCGCTGCCCGTTTTTATCACTACACCACGACTGACACGAACGAGTCCCATCCCATATCAAAATCGGTATCGGTTCTGAGGGCCATAACGCGTTTATTATATACACAATAAATATATTTATAACTTTATAATGATATAATGTCATTATATAATATAGGAATCATGTTTATAAGCTAAGCAGATTGCACTGTTAAAAAGGCTTCGCCGCTGCTGTTGCTGGGGTAACAATTAGCATGGCAACAGCAGCTTTCAGGGCATTCTGCAAAATGTAAACAAAGCATCAAAATCTAAACAAACTGCAAAGGTAACATTGTTTACACATAAAACTAATATAATTGGGGATGGTTGTTTCATTTGTTTACACATTCTGTATTGTTTCCCTTTATATTTAAAAAAAAAAAAAAAAAAAATGCTTCACCGCGGCCGGGGATCGTACCCGCGACCCTGTGATGACAAAACTGATGCTCTAACCACTACGCTATCAAATTTGTTGTAACCAAGATTTATTGAATAGTAATCTTATTTAGCACTATTGGTGCGATATGACCAAGCTAATACAGAGATATAAGCAAATTTCTATTCAACCATTTTGAATTTGGAACAAATAGATATTTCATTATTTTCAGTGTTTTTCCCCTTTATTCTACTGTGATTCAGCACTTTGAATTTAGGGTCTCGAAGGAAAACAAAATGGCCGCTGATCTCTCCTGTCACGTTGGGCAGAAATAGTTCCGGGAGTGCCATACAAAAAATAATATGGAATGGCATGTATGGCACTGTTCAGACGGAACACGTATATAATAAAGGGCAATATTGGTCTAAGTAGTCCCTAATCTCTGTTTCAATGAAGCCCCAAATTTCTGTTGGTTTGTTTAAACTCCAATAACTATCCCAGTCTACCATATCAAGCCAATTTTCCAGCAGTTCTTCTCGATGGTATTGATAATCTCTGCCTTGAAACTTATTACTCTCATTTAAATATTTTGGTTTCTTTACAATAGCATAAACAGGTAGATGGTCTGTCGAGAGAAAATTCAGAGTGCCACTACTAATCACGTGGTCTAGGTTAGTGAAAATGTTGTCTATACAAGTACCTCCTCCCTTATAGGGTTGCGTAGTCAAGTTGACTAAGCGTTTACAGTTTAGTTCTCTTGTTAGTTCATCAAGTCTGTCAGCATATACATTTCCAGTACGATGAAAGTCAATGTTGAAGTCACCACAGAACCAGAGCTGATTATCCAGACCATTTATGTCTCCTTTTATCTTCGTCAAATGTTCCAATGCTACATTTTTATTATTATTTGGGGGTATATACACAGTTACAATATACATGGGTTTTTGTCCAGGAAGTGTAATTTTCAGAGTTAAACATTCAATATGTTCATTCATAGTAGACAAGTTTTCAGCCAATGTGGTGCATTTGGCTAGTTCTTTTTTCAAGTAGCAAGCTACCCCACCTCCAATTTTATGTTTGCGATCTAATCTGTATACAATACGATTATCCCATTTAATCATGTTATCCGTTATATTTTCTGTGTACCACGTCTCACTAAAGGTTGCTATATCAGTATCCTTTAATAATGGGAACAACTCATCCTTCCGTTTCATCAGACTTCTTGCATTGTAATGACTAACCTTAAAACCCTTTATTTTTCCAAAATCTGATAATAATGTTGCCATATTGCATTCACACTATACCACCTACCCTATAGAAATAATGAAAGTAACTAAACACAACAATCCTTCTTAATGGTACCTAACAAAAAAGAAATACAACTTATATAATGGTGAGTACCTGTCAAGCCAGAATCTAGATGATTATTGTTTGTAAGTATACTTTTTTTAAATTTGGTTTATTCAGCTCTCTCTCCTATATAGAAGTTTTTCTGAGCTTGTGATAGAATGAAACAACCCTGCTGCCATATTTGCAATGCTACTGAAACTAAGCTACAAGAGTAGTTAGGGGAAGGAGGGGGGGTGTGGAGGGAGGAGGAGGTATAATGAGATGAGTAAGAAATTAGTACCCAGGATATAACACCTACATTTTGGAACAATATACTTGATGTCTATATAACCTTCTTGAAATGATCCATGCTGTCCAGATTGTGGTAAGTCGCAGGTAGCTTGTCACATAGTATGGCACCTTGCCACAGATGGCCTTTTAAAAAAAACTTATGTTAGGTCTTTTTAGAGTCAACTTAACATGAAAACCTCTTCAAGTTCTGCACGCAAAGGAATCAACATATGCTGGGTCCTTTGAACATTAGGGGGTGGGGAGTTACCTCAGTGGTTAGAGCACCAGACTTGTAACCCCAAGGTTGTAAGACTTTGTGGGTTCGAGTCCCACCCCCAGCAGTGGTAGATTTACTGCTATAACAAAGGCCATCATTTTCATACCATGTCTATGTGGTGTGGGAAGTAAAGGAACTCTCACCTCGGTAAATGTGTAGGGGTGAGATTTCTACCTGAATTCATCACATAGATTCGATCACCACCCTAGTGGTGTAAAAGAACCTTGAGAAAGTCTGGAAAGGACCTATAATGGTTGACTGGACGTAAAATCAAACCAAACAAACAATTTTGAACATTAACTTTAGAAGGTGCCTCTTCCATTGATTGCTGATAGGTCGAAAGTTACATCTAGCCTGCAGATCCGTATTTGACTGACCTCGGATTGTACAGCCCTTTATCTCACCCCAGATATTTTTTCTCCATAGACTTAACATTGGGAACTCGTATCTAACGCCCATTAGATATATAGGAAAAATATCCAATGGGGGATAATGCCACAAATATTAACCCATTAGTCAATATTAAGGGTGAGATAAATTCAGAAACCCATTCAAGTTTAGGGTCAGAGCTCGATCCCATCTCATTTGAATCACTTAGTAATTGACGCGGCTTCGCCTTGTGAATTACAATGTGATTCTAACTTGATGGGATACGGGCTCAGACCCTAAACTTTCATGGGTTTCTTCTATAGAACCACTCACATTCCCCGACTGTGTAGCTACAAAAGGGAAAATGCTGCAAGCCACAGACTATGTATGTTTTGAACATGAGCTTGTCTGAGACTATGTACCAGGTTTGTCCTTCCATATGAATCGGTTCCGACATTTTCCCTAAAGACTGGAAAGGCTAAATTTCAGCATTCTTCTTTGAGAATATTGGACAGAGGGAAAATTATTGTAGACTAGGGAAAAGATGCTAAGTACACCAGTTTCAAGTACATGAGTCTCTCCATGTGAATCTCGCTTAGCGAACGAATTTAAATAGTATTAAATGATAACCCTTGTACAAGGTATAGAAAAGGATCTTGTGATTAAATTATGTTCTTTTCCTTGGCCATAAGACAGATTGTCAGAATTAGATGACACACTAGCATCAATTAATAGTTTCAGTATTTGTTAGCCAAGAGTTAAATGAAATCATATTGCATAAGAGTTATAAAACTTTGTGTTTACATATTTGAAAGGCATCAATTGTTTCATTCAAAGAATTTTAGGTCGATGTGATGGATCCATAATGATAATTCCCTCCTACATGCTTTGTCTCCAGTTGTTATCAATGCATCATCTCAATGGCAATGTCTTGCTGAACATGCATTACAATATATATACCTGTATCTCCAAAGCCTTTCGTATGTCCCATGTACAAAATCACAGATTTAGAGTTAACTTCAGATATACTGTTACTATCGTATGTGTGTATAGTACCTTACAAGCCAAAAAAAAGTTAGTAGGGCTCGTATCTATTTTTTTGTCATCATCACATTTAGCATTAAGTTCCTGTCTATAAAATGATTTAGCACATTAGCTGGAATAACTACAGTTTTGCACTGAATTCACGACTATGAAAAGAAATAGTGCAAGATACAATGTGGTTATTATCCTTGTGCACCTGAAAGTGTAGTTTATCTGCCTCCTCCGGATCCTGCCACATGGCTATGTGTAACAAATCATCCATGAAGCTCTCTGCCTTATAGAGTATGGCCACAGAGCTCACAGGAATGCCCAGTAAATCCTCATTGAAATGCTGCAGGAATCCACTGCGCTGGCCAGACGTGGCACAGTCCATGCAGTACTTGATGTAGACAGATTGGTTGGTATGATAAAGCATGTCTGTATCAGAGTGTGGCACTTTACATGAGTACTCATACACCGTGTTGGGTTTTGCTGGAACTGGGATATGAAAAGGTGGAAGATCCTTTACTTCACATCCACTAAAATTATGGTGAACTTCTTCAGGCAGGCTGGTTACTTGTTTCGTATCCTGGTTGATATAGGCAAGCTGTCTCTCACATACCATAAAGAGTTCTCCGCTGCTTTTCTCTGAGACTTTTGATATTGTGGTGACCGTCCTTTTACCAACTCTCCCAGGGGTTATCAACATTGTCATTGGGAGGTCGGATGAAGCTTTTTTGTAAAAGGCAGGTGTGACATGTAAAGTTTGCCCAGTCACTACAGGTGCATTGCCAAAGTTGTTAGCTATCGGTAATAGTTTATATTCTGGATGATGAGCTAAGAGGAACCGGTCAGATTCTATGAGTCGTAGGATGTGCCAAACAGCAGGGATACCTGTATGGGGATGAGATAAAATATAACATCATATGATTGATAATTCGAAAAACTATATTATTGGAGATAAAATAACATTTATTTTGTTGTTTGACATATATGGTAAGATAAATTGTAATCAATGACATATATGGTAACATTAATGGTAAACATGGTTAGGCGAGGCCTAAATGAATATATTTGAAAAGATACAATGTGATATTAGTATTTGTTGAGAGTCTTTATCCTTAGGTGTGGGTTGGTGGGAACTTGAGACTCGGCATCAGCGAGCTGGTTGCTGGTCGGTGATGACGTCACACTTAGATGCCGATAGGTGGCGTGGTGGATAATATTGTCCGAATTACTATATAATTTTTAATTATCTCCAATTCGACAAACTACATTGTTGGAGACAAAATAACATTTTTATTTGTTGTTTGACATATATGGTAAGACAAATTATAATCAATGACATATATGGTAACATTAAAACCAGGGTTCGTACATAGACAGCCCAATAAAATTACAGATCCAGAAATCCAACACCATTACCGATTGTACCAGTCCCTGTATCCCAGCGAGGAGGGTAGCCATAGGATGCAGGGACCGGAGCCAGTCAAAGGGAGCCCCTGTGTCTCGATCTGGCACTGATAGAGTGATAAGCCTGTGCAAGGTCTACACTGCCCATGAATGCTCCCTTAAGCAAAGCATCAAGAACCCTAATCAAGTATTCTATCTTAAAATGCCTGTAAACTGTGAAAGAATTCAAGAAGGACAAATTCAGAATTCACCCGGACCTTTCCATTTCAAACCTATGGGATATAGGGGACAGAGGCATTCTTAGTTCATGAAGCAGTCACTAGGTGGCCAGCTGTATGGCAGGCCCATATGGGGGGACATGACCTGTATTCTGGCTCTTTGTTCTTACAAAATTAAACTGCCTTTCAATATTTTACTATCGTTCCCTTGGCTCTCTACACCCATCCTAGAGCAGGATGAGATACTAGTCAAATCCAGGACATGATGTTTTTCACATGGAACACTTTATATACATATATGAGCAGGGCTAGAGTTGTGACACTTCTCAATTATCACTCACTACTTTTGCACCTCTATTAGTGAAGAACACCTACTTTTTCACCTAAATTAGTGAAGAACACCTACTCGGGGCATCATGGCCGCCCCCATGGCCCATAGGCTATATGCCGTATATGTGCTCTGCTAGATGTATGAGCAACTTCTTTCCACCTTTTCCCAATCAGCTCCTCCATGATCTTATTTCTGTACTCCCTTTCACTTTAAATCAGGTTTAGTAGGCTGATCTGGTATTTCTATTAGCTCAACTGAAATACCTTTCACCTGCTCTGATACTTATCTATCATTTGTAATACAACCTGCCTGAAATTCTACAGTATCAACAGTTTCCACATGAATTTCAATGTGATCACTTACCAGATTCAGAAAGGCTTCTGACCTCTCCTTCAGCCCTGTTTGTTTGTTTGTTTGGGTGATTTTACATCCGGTCAACCGTTACAGGTCCTTTCCAGACTTCCCCTCTTCTTCACTTTGTCGGGTTACTTGTGATTCTGGTCTGATTCCCCAACAGCCGTCTGGTCATAGTCCTTGTAAGGATTCCTGTTGTGGTTTGATGTTTGGTGCCCCATATGGTACTTGTACCTCAGGTTCTGTGAACAGCCCCAAAGCTGGCTACGGTGACCGTTTCCCTGTCTTCTGTTAGGCCAGTCACAATCTGCAATGTTATACTCCAACTGCTTTCCTGACACTGTAAACATTCCTTTTGCAGATATTGCCACCTCATTACTTGAGTTTATGTTCTCCTTGAGGTTGGGTCCGAGTAAAAACTCAAGCCTTTTGTGACCATATTTCTTTCATATCGAGTGGACTAGTCCCTTGTTATATCGACTAAGAGGTGACCTTCTTCAAATTGTTGATCTTTGTTATAGCTAATGAGTTTTGTAGCATCCACAATTTGTCCCACAAGGGCTGTCCTATCAGGATTCTCACCTGGTTCCAATACCTCAAGAGCTTTGCCAGGGGCCATGCTACAAATTGTAGGGCCCACTGTATTGGCCCTAATTCATTGGCTTGTGCTTTAGCCCTATCTGGCAGTCACTATCAATCATTTGCAAGTCTATCCTCATTTTTTGCCAGACTTCAAGGTGTTTTGGCCATGGTAGACATGCACAATAATGACTGGTTTTGTGTACGAGTGGCCGTAATCTCCGAGTAGTTGACGCGTAGTAATATCCGAGCGATTAGCGAGGATATTACGTCGTCAACTACGAGGAGATTATGGTCATTCGTATACAAAACCAGTCGTTATTGTATTTATTACCCACCTACAAGATTTATAACAAATCTATTGCAATTAAACAGTATCTGTAAGCCATTTATTTCCAGACAACACAGCACTGTCAAGCGTGGCAGTAATTCGGTGTAGACTTACACTAATAATATAGTTCCCCATTAACCTGTGATTTTAGCATGTAAAACGTTTTATGCCAGTGAGATCTGAGGGTAATTGAGATTACTAAGACTAATTGTAAATTATTTATATTGAATGATTATCCATGAAACTTGTTTCGAAGTAATTGATGATTTGACTTTATCATGGATGGGACTTTTTTTCCGGAATCTCCCGCAGGAGATTCTGACATGTCAGAATCTCCTGGACGCTGTTTCCAGGTGCTCCATGTATTTCCTATGGAGACTACGTAATTGGTGGGTAATAATGTCTTATAATGTCACAATCAGATCTTTCAAGAGGGGGTTCTCCCAAGTTGTATTTATAATCTTCTTGATGCTTGGAGATACCTCAGGGCCTACTGCATCCATCTCCTGAACTGGTGCCAGTTTAATAGCATCCAGTAGAAGGCTTACTGCGGGAAGCTGTCCTGAGTCTGAAGCTGGCAAAACAGGATTACTGGTCGGACCCAATAGCCCAGAGTTTTGTGTAGAAACTCTCGCCCTTTTGGCAGGAGGAGGACGTCCACTACTCTCTCAGCCACCCTGAGATGTATTGTGACCTATCCTCTGCTGACGACCATCCAAGGACTGGGAGGGTCCAGCAGCAATTTGAAGGGTTGAAAGCCAAGTTTGTACTCACTGAGATTTGCAGGATGGTGAACAGGAGAAAGAGATTCACAGTGGCCCAAATTTGTTCAGTCTCAGCAGGCTTACCAGCACTAGTACTGATCGTCTTACCTTTTTGAGGGCCCTTCGCCTGGCCAACATAGTCGAGCCTAGCCAGTGAACCCGGCCCTGTCCCAAACAGGGCCGGGTTCCTCTGCCATAGAGCTCTCCACCCGAACCGTCATTTCATTCTGCGCACACTCTGACATATATGAGAAAAAAATTGAATCGATGAATATATACCCATTTGTCTTTGCCAACCTTCAAATCAGCTGTATCTTCGTTATAACAGTGTATTTAGACATAGTTTTCCAGTGAAGCTTCACTGGTTCTCAGGTCCAGCCATTTTGTTCAGTCTTCCTCGCTGGTTCCCTAACTGCAAAGAGCCTTGCCAATTAACATAGGACAGCTGTTCACCACTGAATGGAGATCAGGGGTGAATACTTTACCTAAGTCGAGCCTGGTCTGGAAACAATGTCAGGGTCAGGGTCATACCCCGAGCCTAGTTAAAACTCTGATTCAGAAGTGGGAGACAACTGGAGTGAATCCACTGGAGTCTCCCACATTGTTTGCTAAGCCTACTATGATTTTAGCAAGGAGAGGCCCACAGGCAGGTCTGGCTCCCATCTGGGATCAAAGTTCCAACATTGTCACGGACATCAACAAAGACTCACCCAGTATTTACACTAAACGACTAAATACATGGCGACTGTAGATCGTCAGCCAATAGTCGTCAGGCGGTGGCGATGTCCACCGCAAAAGTCGTTGACGTGAGAATTTACCTGAGCGTTCACATTGACAACTATAAGTTTTCACAGAATCGCGCCTATGTAGACAACTAATTCAAACTGGCTAGAAATAGTCGCCGGGGTCAGAGGGTGTCTAATAGTCGTGAGGTGGTGCTTTATTGCGTAATCAGACGTAATCAGATGATCTGCAGTCGCTACGCACTTGGTGTTTATATCAGACGATTTCTAGACTTTAACAGCTGAAAGTCGTCAGGTTCAAAAATCGCCGCCTATAATCGTCTAGTGTAAATGCCAGGTTAAAGTCCACAATTTTGTCTCCAAAAGGGTTAAACTGTTTTTACGATCCAAAAGCTTTTTTTTTCAATATCTTTATTGCATCTCTCACCTGGGTGAGTTTTTCTGATACAAGTTGTCCGTCACATTGTAACACAAGGTATACTCTATTTACCGTAACAACATATACAAAGTAAATTATAAACAGTGATATAATAATAATAATAATGTAATATGTAATGAAAATGATAATTGATATCTGCATAAAGCTGGTTAACCCAGATTACTTCTTTTCCAAATTTAAGCTAATCTTGAAGGTTTTCAATGGGCCGTTCTTAAACGTATGGTTATACCTGCTCTAGTGAAGTCTTTGTAGGTAAGTCCTGGTAGGAAAAGTTCAACAAATCTGTTGTTATTCGAGAAGGTGACAGGCCCATTCAGCACTCTGTGGAATATAAAAGTAAAACGTAGTAATGATTTGACAACCATTCATCATACATGTCAAAGTGGATCGATGCATAGGTAAAAGTACATTATGTTTATCTTTGTATTTCTTGTTCTGCTCATTATTCATGAGAACAGAAAGGTGATACAGAACCGTTATGCGGGGCCGATTTCTTGTATACAGAACTTGCATCCGAATGGCCGCGTCATCCACATACGGGTGTGCAACAAACCAATGACTGACAATAGATGATTCCTCAGGAGATGGAGGAGTATTATATCAGTCCACTTACTTAGGGAGCATTCAATAATTATTGCCGGGGGAGGGTCAGGTTTTAGGGGGGGGGGGTGAACTTTTTCTGGGGTATTCCAAAGGGGACCAATTTTTGGGGGGTATTTCAAAGGGGTGGCCAACTTCTTTTTCAGTATTCTCACTATTTCTGCCAGGGGTTGACGTTTTTAGCTAAACAATGAAGCAGACTCTCATATTTGTATTTAATGGCAAGAATTAATATTTGTAATGAAATGCATTCATATCATATCACAAGAAATCAGCGTAGTTTTACTACTATAGTGATAATTAACGTACAAGTTAACTATAGTTGTATCACTTCCTGGAGTTAAGTGTCTATTGTTACAGTCATGTTTCTCTACTGGGAGGTCTGCTGGGGTGGACAGCAATTACCACTCTGTTCACCCTCTTGGTCGCTGTGCCTCCTCGTGGTGCAGACCAGATATGCTTGCATACAAGCATAATGAAGGCGACCGGGATGGGGAGTTAGCTTAGTGGTAGATATCACTGGACTTAGACAATTCGAGTCCCACTGCAGCCGCTTTTCTCCTTCACCCCCAGCAGTGGTAGATTTATTGCTATATCAAAGGCCAATCCTTCTCATACCATGTCTATGTGGTGTGGGAAGTAAAAAAACTCTCACCTCCGTAAACATGTACCCAAACAAAGAAACAAACAAACAGATCTCTACTGGGAGATGAGTGTGCACCCTCCCTCAACCTGACTGACCAATGTGGATGGAGACAACAGTAGTGCATTTGTCCCAGAATCAATGCAGATCCTCAGTTTTCTTCTTAAAAAATTAGAACATCAAATGCAACAAAATACCAGTGTTACTGCTTATTTCGATACCATACTTAACCCTTCAAGAGCCACACATCATTCACCATGTACCCATGCTATAGCAGGCACCAGAACGAATTGTCGCCTTTGTATGGCCGGCTTTTGTAGTCAATGTTATTAAAAGGATTACAAATTTTAAAATTCCAGTAAATCTGTATTTTTTATCAGAACTTTCCAATTTTATAAGGACCTACTGGCAACACTAAGCCTAATATGTCATATAATTTTCATGATACTGCAATAATTTTCCCAAAAGTTACGAAGTCACAAATACAGAATGGTTCATCCATTCCATATGGGAATGCCATATGGCATTGTCCTGCCATGGCCAGGGGAATGCCATATGGCATTTTCCTGCCATGGCCAGGGCAATGCCATATGGCAATGCCCTACCAGAAAGGGTTAAGAACGAGCACTCTGAGCAAGGAGAACTCTCTATTGAGTACTTGATGGGGTTCTACTTTTAAAAGATGGGACTTTGTGTTCCTTCTGTAGTGCCACACCATCGATTGATTCACTCATAGCAAGGATCCAACACACCATGCCAGACAAATGACCAGAATGTCCTTATTTGCATGTTAATAATACTCCTACTAGAGACTGAAGGTCCTGCACGATCCTGCAAGGGAGCCTGATGACTACCAACCAAGGGCCCAAATCTAGAAAGCAGTTGCTGCTCGATATTTGAATGTGAACAACCAAGTCCCAATAAGTGACCAGTGAGAATTAGGTTCTAGGTTTAGGAGGGTCATTATGTGGGTACAGGAGCATGTCCACAAGCTGCCGACAGCTGCCTTGGTCTGGCAGGGGTTGCATCCCTGGTTTTGAGTTAGATCATTAGCAGAATCTTATAACTATAAAGACTAGGAGCATCAACTCACACTGCCATCACAGTAATTTATAGCAGTGCAGCCAACTTCAACCAGTTGGCATTGTACTTGATGCTATCACTCTTCAAGCATTTGCCTGTGCCTGTATGCAGAACCTCATAACAACACTAAGTATCAGGTCAGAGAGTTATATGACATCACACCCCAGCTTTGAACATGGAACTGGGGAATCACCAAAAGTGACTGCAGGAAAGGCTTTGTTCTGGACTTTGAAACCTTTTGGCAGAACTCACATGAGGCTATAACCAGTGTGTGCCCAGATTAGATTTGTGATGGCCCTGACATGTTTTTGTGATTTATATTGATGAGAAAACTGTAAACCTATGTTCATCATGTGGAGCACACAGGTTCATAGATATTGGAAGATTACTCCACAGGAATACAGTTCAGTCATAATCTGCCTAAGCTAGATGGAGCTCCTCAAGGCAATAAGACAAAGGTCTCATTAGTAGCAGTCTATAGTAGCAGCAGCATGTAGAAATGCAGCATGTAGAAATGTTATTCAAAGGATATGATGACTATGACTGGGAAAAGCTACTTCCTGAAGTCAACCTTGGCAAACTGTCGGTAGCTGTACTGTCTATACTATACCATCATACCACATGTATCACAAGAACTCTTCAACAGTCACATTGAAACCAGTGTTTAATCTAAGCCTGAGGATGACAACAAGCCAGAAGAGATTTACATAGAACAAATATCTTCAGAAGATCTGGGCAGTGTTCAGAAAGAGTAAATTTCACGCAGGGTTCTACTGTACCTTGACAATTCACTGAATGAATAACTGTGTTTGTTCTATGGTAAAGAATGAAAGCCTTATCGAAAAAGGCCACAATATTTTAACCTCCCCTGTGCTTTAACCCTATTCCTATGGAAGGGGGCGACGTTTTGGTATTCCAAGTGGGGGGACCAACTTTTTGTAGTTTTTGTATCACGTCTAACTGCTAGTGACACATATTAGGAAAAAGGAATAACTTTGGGTGATACAACAGAATGACGCGGGGTGAACGTCGTATACTGAACTCTTGAAACAGTAAAAAGTGCAGTAAATATCTCGATTATTCGGTCGTTCACCATCCTCCGTCCTACTTATGTCTGCTTCTGTCTAGGTCATAGGAGCAGTGGTGGATGACACACACCTATAAATAAGTCTACTCACGAACATAAAGCCCAATGCCCATCTACCGATTTCGGAGCATTCATGTACCTTTGTCGGCGACAAACGGACGGTATTTTGTCTCACCCAAGACATCCTAACGGAGTCGGCCGTAGTCGGTAGATGTAGGACAGCTAGGCAAGGGTGAGCAAACGATTAGTAGACCGATTTGCTTAGGACTAATATCCACCACCCCATCTCCTTACAGTCTATTTACTCTATCAGCGATGCTGACATTTCTTTGTGGGAAGCAAGGCACACCATAATTTCTTCCATGAGACGGCCTAGATTTCAAGTGAAGTAAAAATTATGCATTAAGCCCAATACACATCTACCAATTCAGAATTGAACGATTAGTTCCAAAGTCATATAGGAGTCGCTGAACTTGTCCTAGGCGAATCACGTAATACCTCGGCCCGTGTCGGCCACCCAATCAAGCGCCATTTACTAACGTTCCATTGTTGGTGACTAGATTTATCGACATGTTGATAAACCTTTGGCCACCGATTTAGGAACAAAGAAACCAAAACTTATTGGCAACAAAATAACATCTGAAGGAGGTGGTTCACTAATTGTTGCCTGACCTTGCGTAGCTGTGCTACATCTACCGACTATGGCCGACTCCATTAGGATGCCTCGCCTGAGACGAATTACCATCCGTTTATTGCCGACAAAGGTACATCAATGTTCCGAAATCAGTAGATGTGTATTGGACTTTAAGGAAAATCAGGTGAGGAACTTTTTGTTAGAGATTGTGTGTGTGTGTGTGTGTGTGTGTGTGTGTGTGTGTGTGTGTGTGTGTGTGTGTGTGTGTGTGTGTGTGTGTGTGTGTGTGTGTTGCATGCATGCGTCCGTTCGTACGTGCATGTATACATGTGGTGTACACATGCACACATAATTCATGTGGATATATGTGCACCACATGTACTCAACCATGATTCTATATGAGATGGTAGCTGTGCCGTCTTCACTTTTCATATTATCTACTTTCACGTTGTTCCTTTGTCTAGGTATGTTTCCTTGTTTGTTTGTTTGTTTTTATATGTGCTATTGAGATAGTCAACATGATCTGAGTGTTTCTGTACCTTTATAAATAGTAATTCTCTCATGAGACTGTAGGTAGCGCCACATTGAGATCATTCATGGTTCAGTGACACAACTCAAGAACCGAATACACACGGTCTTCCAGGTCCGTGCTCGCGGGGACAAGAAAAGGTCACCAGATCCTTCACTTACTTTAAAAACCTGCTGAGGATCTTGTGCATCGGCACCTGGAACTTGTGTGAATTACCTGCCATCTTGGTAAAGGCAGATAATAACTGTGAGTGATATGAACAGAGGCGTATTAGAGCGTGCGGTTCTCTCCGTTGTCTGGCCCGTCCTTCTGCTACCCGGAACCACCGTGACGTCACGAGAACAGCTTTAGCTGGTACCCGGTCTGATTCCCTCGATGTGGGGTTCCAAGACGCATCTAAAACTTTCGGTCCAGGCCAACGATTCCACCGGTGATCACACGAGCGCTGTAAGAGCTATTTGATGATAGTAGTCGTGTTAATAGGCCTTTTTCCACTGGCCGGTGTCGCACCTTATCTCCTTAGTTACGCAACGTCTGAAGCCAAACATTCACCTAGCAACGTATATTTTAGTATTGATAAACATCGTGTATTAGAGTAATATATTGATAATGCCCGTGCACATTATCTCCAGAGAAATAAAAGTGATTGCATCGTATTCTATGGTATTCCAGCTCCGATTTGGTGTATCATACATGCATATCATCTCAATGATACTTTAGATATACCTGAGATAACATAGGGACACCGAAAATGCATGCACATTAATACATTGGCAGAGCCAGCAGTTATATGCTTATCTTTTTCCTATCTAAAACCAAGATAATTATCACCTATAAAGTTTAGACAACCATGATTCGTTAGTACAATACTCTAGTTTGTTTCAGCAATCTAATCTGTCAAAAAACAACACTGCTGCAATCACACCCACCGTTCACACTTTAGGTGTGATTGCTGTTTGTCTCTATATGAATACCGCTGGACTCGCGGTGTTTGTCCGAGCGGCCGCGTAACTAGAGAGTGGGCCGTTAGGCGGCGTTGAACGGCAACACCTGTATTGAGCCTGATCCCACATCGTGCACGTCCTCTATGATTGAACCTCGGCCCTCTAAGGAGGGGTGGTGTAGAAGTGGGTGGGTGGGGTTGGGAGGGGAGGGGTGTGTGTGGATGGGACAATGGTGGGGGAAGGGGGTTGAGTGGAAGTTATTTGGATGGTATGCATTTAAATTATGTGAAGATGTTGTTATAGTTTAACAAATGTATTTGGTTATATTACTTATAGCTTTCCGCCCTCCCTTCCTCATATCACACACACAAATATATAGACAGCTAGGATCTGTGTCATATCCATATATCGGCAGATAAATTTCCTCTATTGTTTTATTATCATATATGAACTATGTGGACATCAATCCGAAGTTGTGTCCTCAAAAGGTGATAACATGGTGATAACAACCTCTGTATCCTGAACATTAGTCTAATCATATCATGTGTGACCTCGCTCTTTTGTTCTTTGTTTGTGACGTCTCTTTGTATCAGTTAGGGCTATATAAACCCTATTTGTTGCTAGTATCTTTATTCACCACGTCTAATTATTGGTGTTTTCTGTAGGGAGAGGAATCTTGTTAAATTACTCTCCTTCGTCGGCTAGGAAAACACAGTGTGTATCTCTATACGCAGCTCCTCAAGAGCTGTGAATATGAGTGTTGCTTTTGAGGCAAGTCAGTGTGGGAGCAAAAACTAGCTTCAGCATAGGCATCTATGGGAGCCAGAAATCGACAAACATTTTGCAGAGGCCACATTCATCTCATATCGTTTAAACCATCCTTCCCTGCTGAGAGCCATGTGCCTTCCCCGTGCCTTCCCCGTACCTTCCCCAACCTTCACCAGGGACCTGTTTCACTAGTTCGTGACATGTCTAGATGGCGTCTAGATGGTGTATCTGGTTTCATAAGAACTAGACATTAGACTTGGTTTTGTCCGTTCTTGCTTGCATTGTTGGTGCCGCTTTTCATGTCTGTCTAACACTTTTGTCACGAAACTAGTGAAACAGGTCACATGATGTGTAGATTTGTCTAATTCTTATGTTTGGGGTCTGTCTTTTCCTAAGGGCAGCTACTTGTGTTGTCACAAAACTAGACAACCCCAATGTCTGTATGGTGTCACAGACATGTCACGAAACTAGTGAAACAGGTCCCAGGTCTTGCGCAGGTCCATATGCGATACAATTAATCCTACTAAGATAAAGAGACTCAGAGTTTAATGACCGACAAATAATTACAGATGTTCTGAGAAGCATGTACACAGTAATTAAAGAGAACAGAGAGAAAAATATTTGTCAGGTGTCAGCAGAATTAATAGAGGAAGAGAGCCTATATCTCCAGATGCAGATACAGGACTGATTAAGTTACAATGAAACTGTCAGGTGAGATGCTATACGAGAGGTGTTATATATTGTTTTGCATGTTTAATTGATAGAATGGAGGACCCCCTCCCCCCCCCCCCCCCCCACACACACACACTCCCTGTAATCAATGGTTAGGCTTACAAATTCTACTCAGTATTTATTTGAAATGTCATTTATGAACTCATTTATGAACTCGATTAATTGTGTCGCTGATGGTTACGCCATTTGCTGTTTCGCCATGGCTTTGAGCTGATGTCAAAACGTCGCTAAACTCTACAATGAGCACAATGTCATCGACTGAGTAGGAGGCAAATCAGAAGTTGAACAGACAGCGATGAAAATCAGGGATCTGTTATATAGACAATAATCGATGGTTTTATGGATAGGCGGCCGTAAACCACGAGAGGTTGACGCGTGGTAATACACGAGCGCTAGCGAGTGTATTACGACGTCAACCTCGAGTAGTTCACATAGAGTTCACATAGTAGTTCACATAGAGACAGTAGTTCACATAGAGACAAAGTGAACCAGACCTATGCCTGGAGACTGAAGGGCCATGAGAGTGAGATTCTCGTTCGGTGAAAAACCCAAAGCAAAATCCAAGTTTAGTATTGTAGTTTTCTGATGTACAGTTCTCGTGAGAAACCAATGAGACCCAAACTTTCGCTACTGTCAATCCAAATAGTTCTGATCGCTGATGATCAGCTCAAACACCTGTGTCATACAAAATGATTACCACGAGATAATGATGGTTTGCCGTTCAACCGCTAGATGGCAGGACGGCAGTTGGGAATCGTTAGCCAAATATGAATCGACGAAGTCGCTAGGTTGTTGTTGTTTTTTTTTGTTTTTTTTTTATTCAAGTAAGTTTACAAAGGACAAGATTTCATTCGCTAAACTGAGTTAGCGTTCTTCCAGGAAAGGTGTCCAAAACAATACACAATATAATACAAACCATACTGGTACAGCGACACAAACAGATCAAGTGGAGTGCATCCGGAAGGTGATAAAGTTATAAAGTTCTTCCTGTGAACTATAGTCATTCACATTAAAGGTCATATTACACTATAAGGTCAGTCTTTGAGAGTTCATGTGTGTATGATACTTTTTCTTATTTCAAATAGCAATTCACATAGAGCAATTCACAAGGACAATTTACATAGACATATTAGACAACACAATTACAATTACAAAAAAGTATCCATTTCCCAGCTTTCCAACCATGGTTATAGAGAAATTCATGAATAAAGTTCATATGCAACGTGGTGTAGAGATAGTGATATTTTTGATTCCATTCATTTAATTCTACGAGGAGAGTCTAGAGGTTTAAAAAAAGCTTCGCTCTTTTATATTTGTCATTAGAGGTTTGTTACATAAACGTCCATTCATTAAACTTAACAAGTGTACCATTCATTGATGGACAATAGCGTTACCAAGGACAATAATTGTTAATTTAATGACACATAATTAGTGTAGGTTTCAACACATGTGAGCAATAGATCATTAAACAGTGTTAATTAGATTTATACTTGCGTTAGTAGATGTGGCAAATGCTGTTATGAACTCGATGCTAATTTACCGTTTGTACGGAATTCGGCGTAAACGCCTCGGTCCGTACAAACAGTAAATTAGCATCTCGTTCTGTGACTTGTACAGCATGGTCAGGATGTTCTATATAATTACTTACCGCGCTGGATGAGAGTGACAGTGTCAACAAAGTCGAGTTACAGGCAGTTTTGGTGGATTATTGACAATTTGAGGTATATAATAATTTTAAAAAACATAGTTATGATGCCAATAAGGCGATACTTATTCTCGGAGTCAATGATAAATCTTTCAGAACTCGTTCTGAACAATTTATCATCGACACCTCGAATAAGTATCACGGTATTGGCGTCATAACTATGTTTTTATATAATATTTCTAATTTCGTTTCTAATTTCACACCTATGTGCTGATGTTTGAGCACTAAGTTCTGATTTGCTTCTTTCTTTACTTGTTCATCGAGAAGTAGTTGGTCGGCAGTTCACAGGTTACCTCGGTCTGTCTCTTTACAAAACATTAACCCTACCTGTCAAAACTACACTGCTTTTCCAAATTGACCCCTCGCCAAAGCTCTCAGTAATGCGACCACCTCGCTAATGCGACCATTCTGGCCCAGTCCTGAATATGGTAAAAAAGCAGGAGTCTAATGTATTTGATAACACTGCACGAAAACCATCATTTTACATATGAATCCGCCCGGCGTGTATAAGTAGGTATTTTGCGTCTACAAGGTTGTCTTATTCCCCGTGTGTATACACCTCATCTGTGGGCGTATATATAAGCGTCCAGTGAACAGGGCTTTACTGAGAGCGGGCGGGGGGAGGTGGCGGGGGTGGGGGGGGGGGGGAGGGCTTCCTACTGAGGACACCTGGACTTCTACCAACACAAAGGGGTGGGAGGGGGCGGGGGCAGAGGGTATTTTCTCTCATATACGCCGGGTGTGAAATACAGCCAAGACACGACTGTCGTATATAAGGCCTGGGCGTATATCAATGAAAACAAGTCAATATTCAGCCAATACATGCACTTCCGTGATGGCGTATATATGAATAAAACGGTGGTTTTCGTGCAGTGTAAGAAGCTTAGGACTTCCTGCCGTGGATTTTCAAACCTGCTTAACAATGGCAGAATACCTGAGGGACTTTCTATCTGCTCCTGGAATCTTACACTGTTAGTAATTTTTTTTTGCTCTATGTTTTGATCTTAGGCTGAAGGCAGGGAGCCTGATGGCACTGGCAATGTTTTACCCTCTCAGTAAAGGCTGCAGTGCCTGGCGCTCCCAGGTTTCTTGATGCAGAGAAAAAAGCGATCTTGTAAAGTAAGCATGGCGTACCCACCTATGTGATTTATCATAGTATTCAAACAGCAAATATGAATAGTATTCTCTCTAGAGAAAAAGGGTGAAACACTCTTTATTACCCACCCAATACCGAGTCTCCATACTAATCCTTTGGAGCCTCCATATCGCTACTGAGTAGAATACGGACCTCCGGAATCTCCTAGGAGATTTTCTGCCACCTGACGGGCATTATAGAAACTACAAACAAACATGGCGCTAGGGTCTAATTTCTAATTATATACAAGATTTTTTTCTTAATAATTACTCGAAAGGCGAGTAATAAATACAACATTACAATGATTTCGATCTAAGTGGCCGTATTCTCCTTGTAGTTGACACTACGTAATACTCCTTGCTATCGCTCGGAGTTTTACTACGCGTCAACTACGCAGAGAATACGGCCACTCAGATCGAAATCATGGTAATATAGTGTATCTAGTCGTTCCGTATGAAAATAAATAGTATTTCTTCATCAAAGTTTGAGATAGAAGACCATGATTTTCTGTGAACATGTCTTTATATATTTCCCACTATCTGTGTCTCTTCTGAAATCATGTGTTGCAAACTCTGTTTACTCGACAAGAATTTGAGGTAGTATAAGATTTCCCTGGGTAGGGAAGGTAAGCAAACTCTGCCTTATCTTTTCGAAATAAGATTGCTTTGTAAGGACATTATTTGGATCTAGTCTAATTTAAATTATAATTTTACACCGAAACATGTAGCTATTCCTTTTGCAAATGAGCAAAACTTTCAGAAATAAAAAGGCTGTTTGATTACATCATAATGTACGCATCTGTATCCAGTATTCCTATATACCCATTTCCGAAACCTCCATATTTCCATACCCGTGCTGGGGGTGCAGTAATTATAAGACATGCAGCGAGGCTGACGTTTTCGTCCCAGGCTGACCACATGACATAAAGAGCAGCGGGACGAAAACTTAGCTATTGCAGTTACTCGATAAAGGTGGCCATTCTTCTGGGGCTATCGCAGGAAAGGAAATAATCATTTTTATCGATATCTAAAGGTATATAGGAATAGGGAAACCAAGTCCCGGTAATGCTTGAAAAACCAAGTACCGGTAAGGCTTGGAATAATTACTGCCCGCGGCGAAGGCCTTGGGCAGTAATTTTTCCGAGCCTTACCTCAACTTTGAACTTTTGCTCACCGGAACATAGTTTCTCTCTACTATTAATGACCAGATGTCACGGATCGTCGTCAAATGGACTGGGACAGGGGTCAAAAATAAAGTTAGGAGTATGGTCAAACCCTTTTGTGTATAAGTAGTACAATGGGTGGCGTATATGTTGGATGTATGGGGGTAGGTTAAATACCCATAATAAATTTACACTACAGGGCCAAAGTTGGGTAGTACATTTCCTATGTGGAAACGATTGACTCCCTTTTTCTTTACACTGCAGAGATAATAGTGATAAATATAATTTTGAAGGCTAATTGTCCAGTGTGTCTTTAAGCTCCATGACTAGTTTGAGTAGGTATGCTTTCTTTTTGTTTTGAACCTTACTAAGGGTAATATCAGCTAGGGGGTCAATCGTTTCCACAGGGAGTCAATCGTTTCCACATTCTCAGATATAAGTTCATGATTATGTACAGAGAAGGAGTACAGGAAAGCTTGTACCATGTGAAGTTACCTTGATATTAGGGGGTATTTATATGGAATGGACAATAGTTATATATCACATACATGTGAGTTATCACTGTAGGGTGGGAGTCAATCGTTTCCACACAAAAACTACACAAAACAGGTGAAGAGGCTCCCCATGCTCTCAAAATAAAGTTAGAAATGATTTTATTATTTGTATACATAGATACATGTAAAGGCTTTCTATGACAACTTTTATTCCTCTATGTACTATATGTAGATATTGGTAGGGTTACTCTCTGTGGGAGTCAATCGTTTCCACACTAAGACTACACATGTACATTTTGCCATGAAAAGATTATACTAGCCTGCCCAAATATGAGTATATGGTCTAAAAAAAATCCTTAACCTATTGGGGCTCAGTTAAGAACAATAATTGTCAAAATTATTATCTTTTACTAATAATGCTCATAGTTGCAAGTATTGTGTTTGCTTTATATCAATAAAATACACCCTTTTTGGGCAGTTTGAGCCTTCTATCTCCATTATTTATGATCCCACATAGGCAAAACCTGGTTCCTTTTAAAGCTCTGACCGAGCCCCACCAGCACACACAATAAAATCATAGATAACTATCATATTTAGCGTTTTATTGAGTGGAGAAGAAATAATGGCCATTTGACGACGATCCGTGACATCTGGCCTAATACACCTTCTTTGCTGATGCAAATCAAATTTTAATCCATGTCCTCCTTGTCCAAATTTTGAGATGAACGACCATGATTTCCCACCTTTGTTGCCGATGCAAATCAAAGTTCAAGCGATGTTTTCCATAGCATAAAGAAAAAGAGACTTATAAATCTAGACCAAACACCCAAACAATACACCAACATTTTCAAATGCTTTGGCTTAAAACCTATATATAAACACCTGCGTTTGAGGCAATGATGTGATATGTGCTAGATAACAAGTAGCTTGATAAAGTGCACCATGAGATTTCTGTGTGTGTGTGTGGGGGGGGGGGGGGGGAGTCATCTTTGGTATTAATAACAATAGCGGATCTGTAATTATGTACGAACTGTCTCCTAATAAACAGCTTAATCAAGTGAACTGGTGTTATTAAAACATAGATTAATTTTGTGTTCTCATTGAGACAACTTATACATTGGACACTTATTTCAAAATCTTTAGCATCCACCCAAGTATTCGAATGGGGACCTGCACATATTATTTTCTGAACAGCAAATTACTTCATGGATTGGATGTTATACCTGGTTCCCATGGTTATTTGACCAATTATTATTGCATAGAGACACGGTATACCTAATTCTTCTTATTTCAACCTCTTATTTTTGTAACGCATCTAATTTTTTTAGAATAACAATGAAACATCTTCCAGTTTTTAGTATTTATTTCACATTTCGTCACATTTCTTTTATTTCTATCACATTTTCTATTAATTTCTAGTGATTCTATATCGGACATTTTGTTTTGTCTCTCTTCCAATTCAAGTAAGAATCCTAGAGTTGAAAATGCAAAAATACAATTAGCAGTACAATACTCAAGTTGCCCCTTTCTTTAATCATTTAATCTTGTGGAATAAACTTAGTGATATTGTCCAATAGTTCTTGAAATCTCTTGTGGGTAACTTCTTGGCTGAATAGGTCCAAGGAAAATGTCTATTTACAGTAGATACATTTGTAATGCAATCATGTGATCATAGTGTACATATCTACACGATAGAATACATAAAGAGTGTAGTTCACAGAGGATACGATGCTAGATACAGATATAAAGGTTCATATTTACACATACATTATCCATGCATGATGAAATTAAATTAGATGTGACCATCTAGAATATTCCACAAGAGGATCTAAGTCAGTAAAGGGGTCTATCATATAGACATCAGAAAATTACGTTTTATTTTCCCTGTCTCTCCTGAAATCGTTCTTTGTCTCAAGCAGCCACTTATCATCAAAGAACTGACATTGAAGTTTATGAATTAATCAGACAATCCTCTCAACCAGAGAACGTTTATTGCTCTTCTGATGTCAGTAGCAAGTTTCATGATTTTACTGACTTCTTCTAAAACATTCAGAAAACAGTGAATCCGGGATATACTGCTTCGGATTATAAGGAAACAGGGTTACTCTGCCTGTACGTAATACGCGGTAAAATTGATGATAAAGCGAACCGATGCCGTGGCCAGAGGTTCATTTTATCGTCAATTTTACCAAGTAATTATCACGTACAGACACAGTATGCCTGTTTTCGTATTATTATATACCTTAAAATATCCAATTTTTAACTTTGCTTCTGGGCGAGTTTTTGGATTTCGCCGCCGTACATGCCCCGAACGCCACATACATACCCCGTACATCACCTAGGTGTCGTATGGATATAAATAAGACATGGGTAGGAGTGGGCCGTATGTGTAGGCTATACTACCACAGGTATATAGTAATATACATGATGTCGGACTATAATTATGGTAAGACCCGAGATCTATGAACCTTTCCCTTTTTTCAATACATTCCCGAAGGTAAGTCCATTGAAATCACCTGAGACATTGTGAAAAGGTTAAAATAAGTTGGGTTACATGTGAGACGTCGATAAATTCCTTATATATAACGTATTTACACAATGGCCTGTCAAAATTATATCAGGGCATTTGGCCTGATAGTGCCCCAATTAAAGAAATGTATTGTTTTTCATTCTGTTGCTCAAAACTCCCGCATTGTTGGAGAAGTTCTGGGAATCTGCCATCTTAAAACCCGGTTCCATTGCCTGAAAAAATGGGGTAGATTTTTTTTTAGTACTCTTAAAAGCCTGTTTCCATTGGCCATTGGGATTTTAGGAGAACTAAAAAGATCTACGCCGTTTTCATTGGCCAATGGAAACAGGCTTACAAAAGGAGAACTCCTAGATGTCTCTTTTTTAATACCTCTGCATTCCAGTGTCTCCAGACATCTTACACAAATAAAGTTACATTCATAAGATTCTTATTACAAGTTTCGATCCTCAGTCATCATAAACGTGATCATTATTGCTATCGAAGATGTCAAGAAATAGAAATTGTTCACCGATGTTGTTCACCAAGAGTATGTGGTCCTGATGAGTTGTGAAATCGAAACCAGAGTTTTGGGTAAAGTAGCAATTATAACTGCCCACATTCATTGCTTGATTCAAATGTAAATGACGCTCGGCGAGTTTATAACTAAGGCCTGGCGTCCACCTACTATGATAGAAATCTAGACCTACCGATATGGCACCGATACAAAAAGCAAATATTGGAGACATATTGGGAAGGTCCAAAATCGTAGACATATGTCTAGACATGTCAATCCACCACGCATCGTATGGGGTTTTTATCGGTGCCTAATCGCAGAAACGTGGTCAACTGCCCCGATATTAGGTGACCTTCAGACACGATTTTGATTTTTCATCGGGAGGTGCATCGTAGACCATAGCGGAGCCATATCGTAGTAGGTGGACGCCAGGCCTAACTGACACAAAGTACAAGCACTCGGCTGATCAGTAACTAACGAAGAGTACTAATGACCCTACTCCAGGATATACTAGTCCACACTAAATAGGTATAGTAAATGTTAGATTTAAGATTGGTATTTGAAGCTGGTCCCTGCTGATCATTGCTGTTCGTGAAGTCCTACCTAACTGGTAGATGGGATAATAAACCAACTATAATCATGAAGATAGCACAAAATTATATCTGTTTTGAAAACCATGTAAGTATGGAAATCTAAAACTGTAGACTCTATTGAAACTCTCTCACACACACACGTACATATATATATGTGTATATATTCAGTTGTATCAGAATTCTTTTGGAATATAAACACATCGGAAACCTGAAGTACCAGACCCAGCATCCACCGACTACGACCCTCACCGACACGCTAGTGCAGACCTCCAAACGCACACCGACGCATTATTAGTAGAAACCGAACGAGAGTTAGACTTGACAATGTTTATGCCATGACGGGAAGGTCGCATATTACTACACGAGACGTAGCCGAGTGTAGTGAGGAGCAGACCTGACCAGAGTGGCATAGACATTGACAAGTCAAACTCGAGTTCGGTTTCGTATTTATCCTACCTCGTCTATGCTTTTGTATTACTAAAAGATAAATATTGAGTCAATGACCAACAGAACTTTTTTTCATAGTAGCTGACATCCTGCTCTCTGATTGGTCAATATTGTTATTACTCTAGTGGCATAAAACCACTTTATGTCACGGCCTGCCACATACAATTTCCCTACGTTAAGTCTATGGCGGTTTTTTATTAGGGGTAGGATAAAGCCCAAATCGTAGTGTGTCGGGAGATTAAACCTAGTGTTCACACTAGATGACTCAGGCCGCCGATTCTGACATTTTGCACCTCCTGATGACTTCCAGCAGTAAAATGATAGAAATCATCTAATATAAACGCCAAGCGCCTAGCAACTACAGTCGTCTACAATGGCGGCAGTTCTGTGAAGCTTTATAGTAGTCAGTACCAACGGGCACATTCCGAGGACGACGACTTTTGCAGTGGACATAGGGAGCCAAAGTGAACCCGTTGCAACCACAGATAGTCGGTTACAAAATACTATTTCCGGGTATAGGCGCTCAGTACTTTGACTATGTAGGTTCAAAATTATATATGTGTCATTCTCCAATCTTTTAGATCCAAATTTTTAATAAACTTAACAACTGTCATCGTAGTTTCGAAACAGAGTTTTTCAGAGACGATAGTAGTAAACTACACTTCAAAAGTAACAAAAGAGACCAAAAACGAAAGTCTAGCCTCAAACCCCCATAGCTTTAGCACTAAGCCTCGTTCTTACTGGCCACCGGAAGCGGTGTTTTGTAGGTGGGTATCTGTGGTTTCAGCGGGTTCACTTTGGCTCCCTATTGCCACCACCTGACGACTATTGGCTAGACGATCTACAGTCGCCACGTATATAGTTGTATAGCGTAAACGCCGGGTACGCTGTGGGCCTTTATGTTGGCATGCATCGGCATGCGTCCTAGGCTGGGGGCTGTTGAATAAAGTTCGTTCGTTTCTGGTGCTTGTGCTGGACGATACGATAACCTCAACGATAAACGACATCCTGGACGAATTTTTCCATTCAGAGTTGTACGACAAAACAGAAAATATTTCTTATTTGAAAGTAATTTATATACCCGTACAACACCTTGCAAGAGCTTTAGGATACTCTTATTGTCAAAACATCTACGTTTGCAACATATTATTTTATACAACACTATGGCCCCAAAGACAATTCTAAGATACTTCTTTGTCGTTCATAGTTTATTCAACGGCCCCCAGCATCGCAGAAACCTGACTGCATGATGAGCTCCACGATTCAGACCCATTTTTTATTTTTGCGTCGGAATGCGCTTTCATAGCACATCGGGAGCAAAATCGTAACAGGTAAACATCCCCTCTTACTTCATGTAATAACCATACATCCTACAAAGTGGCAGCTACAGATTCTGAGGGATTTATTGTGGAGCTTCCACCTACTTTTTGGTGGTTGCAGTGCTAGACCTGGGTTCCTATTCATCGGCAAACTAACAAATTGTTGACATGAATCGAACAGCCTCTAGGCTCGTATGGCAGCTGTATAAAAATAGAATATATCGGAGTACTTTATTTCCACAATCAATATGCACAGTTACCGTGACACAAAACCTCAACAATTCTACTAATAAATTTGATTATATATTTAGAACCCGCAGGCCGCCCATTACATAATCTAGACGTCATTCCCCTGCATAACAGTACGGCTCCCGGTGTATATGTGCACAAGTATATCGTCAATACAATAAGCAAATCCGTTAGAACAAATGGGCAATGATTTACAACCAACAGTCAAATTGAAGTGGATATTCTGAGTTTAAATTGACTAGTCTGTACTGAGGATATGATGTAGATATCACTTTGTTCTTCGACTGATGGGTAGTGGTCGATAGGTGAGGAAAATGGTGTAACCGGGTTTCATCGGCAAATGATGCTTATTTGGAATGCAGATATCGCCGAAAAGCACCTAGAAAGAAGAGAAACAAGATGTACATGAGCTGAATACGATTGAGTGTCAGCCATCACATGATGCTGTCATAGGGAGCCAAAGTGAACCCGCTGCAACCACAGATAGCCGGTCACAAAATACTATTTCCAGATATAGACCCACAGTACTTTGACTATGTAGGTTCGAGATTATATGTGTCATTCTCCAATCTTTTAGATCCAAATCTTTAATAAACTGTCATCATAGATTTGAAACAAAGTTATTCAGAGACGATAGTTATAAACTTCACTTCAAAAGTAACAAACGAGACCAAAAACATAAGTCTAGCCTCAAACCCCCATAGCTTTAGCACTAAGCCTCGTTCTTACTGGCCACCGGAAATGGTGTTTTGTAGGTGGGTATCTGTTGTTTCAGCGTGTTCACTTTGGCTCCCTATGAAGTCGGTACTAGTGATACCTCACAAAATATCTAACAGTAAGGTATAACACTAACAGGTATCATCTCAGCCCTGGTATTTTCATCCATAGACTTAACATTGGGAACTCGTATCCAACGCCCATTGAGAATTTAGGGGGGGAAATTAAATGGGCGATTATGTCACAAAGGTTAGCCCATTAGTCAATGTGAAGGGCAAGATGAATTCAGATGCAAGTTTAGGGTCAGTGTTGAATCCCATTTCATTTGAATCGCTACGCAATTCACGCGGCAAAACTTTCATTCGCTCCATGATGTACATCTGTGGTACTGAATATGGCAGGTCAGAGGAGGTGAGAAGCGCAGCGCCCCCTATTGTTTTGAGCGATAATTCAGAACCAAAACAAAGCACCACGAATGCTCTGACAGGCTGCTATGTAACTCACACAGAATCAGTTATACAGATGTTTTAGAGTGTTTCTAGATGACGATTTGCCACCAAAAGGTCCATATTACTTTGTTTTATTGCTCTAATGCTTGTTTTAGGAGTGTCATTATTTAGAAAATATGTAAATCGACCTGGACTTAAATGACAGCTGATGCAGATTCCTATATGAAAAAATTGCAAAAATGGGCTAATTAAGAACAGCTACTTCATACAATATGTTAGAGCTCTATCAAAAATCTTTTCAGATATTGATAGAGTGGCTTCTAATTTATTCCAAACCACAATAGAGCTCAATAGAGCTCCACTTTTTATGGTTGTTTTGTGTTGTGGAAAACAGCCTTATTTCTCACAAATTCCAATGTTCAACCTACGACAGGAAATTTTAACCATAGCACAGGTATATGATATGTGTATCACTAAATAGGCCCATGTCTTAGGTTTCTAACAATGTTTTGTTTATCAAAATCGGCCTATTATTCATGACATAAGAGCTATTTGCATTTTGCATGTTTTGGTGTGGGCTCTTCTCAGAGCTCATTCCCTCTTGCTGGCATGTTTGAAAGTGGCACTGTGAGGCAGCCGCGATCTTATATATGAACCAAGTCACTATAGGGGGCGCTGCGCTTCACACCTCCTCTGATGGCAGGTTGTTTAGCCAGAGGCCATGTTTTTATGTGTGTAATCAAATGGAAGAACTGGGTACCCCGGAATCTGATGTTAGGTACGTCTATTAGCACGATAGGCGTCATGGGTGACGTTTCGATCTGAGGAATTCTTCAATCGACATCATAATTAATCCATCAATTATGATCCAATGAACCGGCTAACTATACCTTGCTGACGTCAAATTGCTGATCCACATACTTACGTCATGTAAAGCTAAGACAAGGGTTTACCTTCCAATTATGATCAACTAGACTAGTTATTATTACATACCTGTGGCCGAACGTCTATAAAATGCTACCCGCTGCGGGTTAAGAATTACATGTTATCCTACCCCTAATAAAACATATTTTTTTTAGCATAGCGGTAGGTTTGGACTTACTCCGGATACGCCGCGTCTTACAAAAACAACACTTTATGTCACACCCGTGACATAAAGAAACCCCATGTTAAGCCTTTGGAGTTTTTTATTAGGGGTAGGATAAGAACCTGTCGAGCACCCGACAACCCAGAATGATATATATATATATATATATATATATATATATATATATATATATATATATATATATATATATATATATATATATAGAAAAATGTACACGATCAGTATCAGCAATTCATCACTACAGATACAGTATGCCTGCTTTAATATCATTATCTCATTAGAATAGTGATTTCTTTACCTCCACAAAGTATGTACAAAATAATGGGGGGCGGGGTGGGGGTCAAATATCGTGTTAAGTTTGCGCCTAAAGAAAACTGGAATATTGATTAAGATAGATCAACTTAGGATACCTTTTGATCTAGACCAATGATGCCAATAGCTGAGCCACACTCTCTCTATGCAGATGTTAAAAAAACAACTCAAATTCCGACTTGTAAGTTGTCTTTTTTTGTTAATTGACTTTATCTTATTGACCCAGATGACTTATAGATTATCTCACCCCTGGAATAAATGTCCATAGCCTTAACATTGGTAACTCGTACTCCATGCCCCTACAAGTATTGCAGTCCGTTCTCCATGGTCTATATCCTGAGGGTTGTCCATTCTTTTAGTGTGTACAGGGGTGAGATAAATAGAGAAAGCAACTCGTTATGGTCGAAGAAGTCGTTCTCCATCTCGTTTGAATGCTACGTGATATTCACTCGGCTGTCGCCTCGTACATATCACTCTGCACCAAACTCGTGGAGAACGAAGACTTTGACCAAAACTTGTAGGTTTCTTCTTTAGTCCTCCACTGGTCATATACAGTCCATCTGTTTAGTTAGTAGAACATTTTCATCTGTTAAGTCGCTGGCATCACGAGGTTAAGCCTGATGCCCATCTACCGATTCAGGGTTGAGCGATTAGTTTCCAAATCGTATAGGAGTTGGTGAACTTGTCGCAGGCAAATTATGTAAACCTTCTCTCAACCGGCAGACATTGAGGAGATGGGGTAGTGGATATTAGTCTTAAGCAAATCGGTCTACTAATCGTTGGCTGACCCTTGCCTAGCTGTCCTACATCTACCGACTACGGCCGACTACGTTAGGATGCCTTTGGTGAGCCAAATTACCATGTGTTTGTCGCCAACAAAGGGACATGAATGTTCCGAAATCGGTAGACGGGCATTGGGCTTTAGAGGGTGCGTCCACTAACCACGACAGGGCTGCGACACACGCCGACAAGAAATTTCCAATCGGTGCCTTGTCGCAGCCTTGTCGTGAGAAGGGGAGCTGTCGTGAGCCCTTGTCGCAGCCTGTCGGGAAGTGCACGCTCCACCTAAATATTCTATCGTAGACCTCTGCGACATGCCATGACACGCCACGACACGGCTCCAAAATCGAACATGTTCGATTTTGTCGTAACCTTGTCGGAAGGCCCCCGACAGGCCCCCGACAAGCTTCATGTCGCAGCCTGTCGTGGCCTTGTCGTAGCCTCTTGTCGGGAACTGTGGTTCACCAACCACGACAAGGCTACGACAAGGCTTCCAATCGTAGAGCTGTCGTGGACCTTGTCGGAAAGCCGTTGTCGCAGCCTTGTCGTGGTTGGTGGACGCACCCTCTTAGACATTTACCACCTACCTTGTCGTTTGAATCCTGCACTCTGATGTTCCAGTACCTGTCCGCTGTGATGGACCTGCCCAGTGCAGTCTGTAGAATATAACACGTGGACTGAAACCGTCCCAGCCGGAACCGGAAAGGATTCTCCCGTAAGTCGCCGCCACCCCGCGTCTCATACGCCACCGACGCCTGGCGGAGAACCTCAAACACACCACTAGAGGGCGTGAGGGTCACCTCCTGTGTGAATGACCTTTGACCTCGACCTCTGACCTCGGGGTCGGTGATGATGACCTGGAGCCCCGTCTACAAGATAAGACCACACGGAGATAAATAATTATAGGAAATGTCATCAACATTCATAAAGCGGACTAATAGATGTATAGATAATTACCCGAGGTACTTACCTAGTACGGAAGGGGAATTGATGTTCCTACGAGCCTAGGGCACCATTTCTGGTGCTCTAGGGTTACAGGGAACTATAATTTTTTTTTTTTTTTTTTTGCTTTATTTATCCTGTAAGGACATTGGGGGTAAGCCGGTATGAGTGCCCTTACAGTCATTTGGTACACCCATACTTTTAACATTGATTTTCTCTCATTAAACAAAATGTGTCATAGACTACAATACATATCACATATATACATGCTTTCTTCTTTCCCATGAATACAGATTAATTTCAAAAATTTACTTATTAAGAGTCCCTAGTTGTCTAAAAGACATCATAGTCATAAGTCCTGATAGTCTCTTAAGGTTTGTGGTGTTTTCACCTACCCGTTCGTGGTTGGCTTGTGGCGAAGTCCATACCAACATAAACCACCATTACAGTGGTACATACTAGAGATTCCTTGCACAAGTCAGACATATTATCAACATGTAGTTTATCGTGATACAAAAATGACACGTTCACTAGAGTTTACCCTGTTATCGTTAAGTTACAATCACTTTGAGATAGGAAGATTACAGTCCATGAGGTTAACATATAGTAATCATTCATAACACAACTCAAACCATGCTGTTCTTTCATAACATACAGCTCCTTGCAAGTTTCTTTGTTCTTTTCTTAAAAGCATCAAACGTTCCTAAGTTTTTAATATTAGGCTTTAACGAATTCCAGTAATTTGCTCCTCTGTACCATACGCTTGCCTTATATAATTCTAGCTAAGGTTTGGTTACTTTGTAACATACTCCGTCTCCCGATCTGGTTTTCCTCTCTTTATTATCAACCAGTTGTTCTTCGTTTTGTAGTTTATACATATAATTCGCTAGATGAGACAAACGTCGTTGAGGTAGTAACGGAACATTTGCCCTCAGATGAAGCTCTGAGATATCACTGTCTTTATCAAACCTGTACACTACTCTTAGGGCTTTGTTTTGCAAATTCTGTAACTGAGCTAATTTCGTATTGGAGGATCGCCCAAAAAAGATATCTTCATAATCCAGGTATGGGGCAATCATTGCTTTGAAAACATTCAAAGCAGCTGATACCTATAGGTATTTCCTAATTTTAATTAGCAAAAACACTTTATGAGCAACTAATTTGATACTATTTTCCGCATGCTTATTAAAGTTTAATTTCAATCCTACACTAAATCTAAAGATATCTTTCATTAATGTGTCCCAAAAATAATATGCGCCACCATCAAGGAAGGTTTTATCCTTCAGGATTGATTTCCCATTTAGGTTTTAGGTATCCCCCCCCCCCCCCCCCCCCGTAGACTTCACATTGGGAACTCGTATCCAACGCCCTTTGAGTATTTAGAAAAATACCCGATGGATGATCATGTCATAAAGTTAGCTCTTTAGTCAATGTGAAGGATGAGATAAATTCAGAAACCTATTCGAGTTTACGGTCAAAGCTCGATCCCATCATGTTTGAATCGCGTAGTAATTCACAAGTCGAAGGCGCGTGAATTACGCAAATATTCAAACGAGCTCTGACCCTAAGCTTTCATAGGTTTCCTCAGTAAGTCTGCTGATGCAATTATAATCGTAGACAATACAATATAATGTTAAAAAAAGTAATGGAATGATAAAACAGAATCACACCTACGAAGATACGGTGTAGCATATAGCTCGTTCCTGCAAGAATGAATAGATTTTTTATCGTAACAGGTTCTACTGAAACGTGATTAATCACGATAGGGAGTATTTTTCTTCCTTACCGTTACGTTCTTTCGATGATCACATACAGTAAGGTTATGACTTCATTATCAGTGCTGAAATCTGCCTGATTGGTGAGGGAATTCACACACCTGACGCTGATCTAAGTTCCGCAGCACTCACTGCTGCAACGCGATTGAATGCCCTCACTATTATTATATACCGGTGTGCGAATGTCTCATGTTTATGCCCCAGTAGTAATGATTTCATTCGTCCACACTGTGGCGTAATATATATAATACTACCCTCTGTACCACGTGACCACTCATTCTTCTATTTAGTGAGTTGTAGAATGGCATTCTTAATGATTCCTAGGTATATATTAATAAAAAGACATAGTGAGTGTGTCTGAATTTCATCTGTTCCTCGATATTTTGGTCAGAAATATTTTGGTCAGAAATACTCACCTCATTCTTCGAATTCGGTGAGTATTTCTGACCAAAATATCTCTGAACAGATTCCATTCAGACACACTAACCATGTCTTTCTATATTACTCCCCTCTTATGTGCCGTTTCCTCCTGCCAATTATTCTGGTACAAAAATCGTCAGGTGAATACAAAAAAATCAAAGATATTTCTCTCCAACATTTTTCAATATGACATTACCGATGGACCTTTGCGCCCACTTGCAAACTCAATTTCCGACGTTTATTCTGACAGCCACCGATTATGCCCACAGACAACTTTTGAATGTGGCGTTTCCATCTACCGACCACCGATCATGGCATTTAGCACCACAAACTGATCTTTTTTACGATTAACGAAATGTTTCTCAATGAATTCATCGGTGGCTGAATGAACCTGTGTGTCAAAAATCTGTCGGCGACTACCTCAGATTCTATGGGAAAATAATACTTTTGCTTACCACCACCGATTATGTGCAGATATAATTTCTCAAATAGAACCGCCGACTGACAGGTTGCATATAATCGGTGGTGTTTTCGTTGGCAGGTGGAAATGCCACATTAACTCATCGGTTTGTCGGGCAGTCTCCCGGGCTATGACAGTAAACAGAACTCACCGGTTTGTCCAGATATAACAGTAAACAGAACTCACCGGTTTGTCGGGAAGTCTCCCGGGATATAACAGTAAACAGAACTCACCAGTTTGTCAGGAAGTCTCCCGGGATATAACAGTAAACAGAACTCACCAGTTCGTCGGGCAGTCTTCCGGGATATGACAGTAAACAGAACTCAACGGTTTGTCGGGAAGTCTCCCGGGATATAACAGTAAACAGAACTCACCGGTTTGTCGGGCAGTCTTCTGAGATATGACAGTAAACAGAACTCACCAGTTTGTCGGGATATGACAGTAAACAGAACTCACTGGTTTGTCGGGAAGTCTCCCGGATATAACAGTAAACAGAACTCACCGGTTTTTCAGGTTATAACAGTAAACAGAACTTACCGGTTTGTCGGGAAGTCTCCCGTCACAACAGTAAACAGAACTCACCGGTTTGTCCAGATATAACAGTAAACAGAACTCACCGGTTTGTCGGGCAGTCTCCCGGGATATAACAGTAAACAGAACTAACCGGTTTGTCTGGAAGTCTCCCGGGATATGACAGTAAACAGAACTCACCGGTTTGTCGGGCAGTCTTCCGGGATATGACAGTAAACAGAACTCACTGGTTTGTCGTGAAGTCTCCCGGGCTATAACAGTTAACAGAACTCACCGGTTTGTCGGGAAGTCTTCCAGGCCACACTGCTTCTCCGGCGTCCTCAGGCTTCCGTCCTCGCGCCGAGAGGTCGCTGTTCTTGGCGACCGTGACGTCACATCCGGCACCTGATGACGTCACAGACTGGTTACTGCAGGCGGGAGGGGGACGAGTCAAGCCGGGTGTGCGCTCACCGCCCCTCTGTCTCCCCGGATCAGGGGGTAAGGGTATCTTCCTGTCTTGGAGCGGAGATTCTGATAGTGTTGATGTTTGCTTTGTTAAGGACACGGATGGAGGTCTTGGAACGCCAAGCTTAAGTCTACCTAACCCGTGGCTTTTCCTGAGATGCCCAGGCCTTAAACTGCCTTGGCTGGCATGACTAGGTCTATAACTGCCTTGATTGGGATAACTAGGCCTTAGGCTGCCTTGATTGGTGTCGCCAGGCCTAAGACTGCCGTAACTAGGATCGTCAGGCCTAAGACTGCCGTAACTAGGATCGTCAGGCCTAAGGCTGCCTTTACTGGGATCGCCAGGCCTAAGGCTGCCTTGACTGGTGTCGCCAGGCCTAAGGCTGCCGTAACTAGGATCGCCAGGCCTAAGGCTGCCTTTAATGGGGTCGCCAGGCCTAAGGCTGCCGTAACTAGGATCGCCAGGCCTAAGGCTGCCTTTAATGGGGTCGCCAGGCCTAAGGCTGCCGTAACTAGGATCGCCAGGCCTAAGGCTGCCTTTAATGGGGTCGCCAGGCCTAAGGCTGCCGTAATTAGGATCGACAGGCTTAAAACTGCCTTGACTGGGACCACCAGGCCTAAAACTGCCTTGACTGGGATCGCCAGGCCTAAGACTGCCTTGATTGAGGTCACTATGGCTAAAACCGCCTTGACTGGGGTCACTAGGCCTAAAAAGCCCCTGACTAAGGTCACCAGGCCTAAGACTGCCTTGACTTGGGTCACTGGGCCTATCAAGGCCTTGACTGAGGTCACCAGGTCGAAAGACTTGCCTGGGAACGCCGGCAGGTCTTGAGAGCCTATCAGGGCTCGTTTGCGGGCCACTGATTTGTCTCTGCTCCAGGGCCTCGTCCGTGCGGCTTCTCACGCCGTCTCCCGTGTCCGTCGGCGCGGGGCTTCTCGTTTGGGCTTTGGAGGCTACTCGGGTTTCCAGAGCTCGGAGGTCAGTGACCGCATTTCGGCAGTCCCCTGCGAGCCGCGCGCCCTCTACCGGGGCTCTCTGCAACCCCCGCGCCACGCCCTCTAGCGGGAGCGGACCGGAGTGCACCGAGCCGCTCCCCGGGGGCAGTCTGCTGTCACCGAGCAGCCCGCCAGGGGCCTTACTATGGGCAAAGTGGCGCTGCGAGCGGTGGGGGTTTGGTTGAGGTTGAGGCCAGGAAGTCGAGCGCATATCCTCATGAAATTTATGAAATGAAGACATCAGGTGGGGCGAAGTATTCTGAAATAGATTGAGAGTAATGTGAATGTCGGGCTTCTGTATCAAAGTAGTATTGAGAGGCAATAGGAAAGATTGTGTGTGCATTTAATCCGTATTTGTACATTTAATTGGTATATAAAGAGGGACACACCTTCAAATACAAATAAAATGAGGGTCCTTTACATTCTGAGACATAGTTCGTATGTACAAATAAACATAGATTATGATTTTCAACTATCAGTTAATACATAGCTGGCTTTTTTTAGCCAAATGTAAACGGTACTTTTTCATAACAATAAAATAAGTAGCAATGGAGTAAAGAATCGATTGATCAAATTCAGTCCAGTTAGGTGGTCATCTGACGCAGGGAGAAATGTAGGTGTTCCCCAAGGCAGCAGTCTAGGGCACTTTTATCTATCTGTTTTATCAGCTCCTATACATAAGTAAGTGTAAGAAATGCCGCAACGATAGGCCAGTCTTGTTTCACATAAATTTTTATTAGAAAAAGATTGATCACAATATATCTAAAAAAAGGTAAACTACTTTATCTAAAGAAAGACTAGAATTGTGTCGGATCTGCTTGGAGATTTTTCTGCACATGGAGACAGAGTAAACCAGATCTAGGGATGGAGACTGAAGTGTCCCAAGAGTGAGATTCTCGTGTCGGGGAAAACATGGACTGCCTATTCCTATATACCCGTTGGTGAACAATCTATAGTTACATACTGCTGATTCACCTCTTGCACATAAACGTGGCGTGGCGATCGCCGTGATAACGGGTTTCGCTGGTTCTATGTACTTGATAAAGTATCAGCCGCGCACCAGCGAAATTTCCGCACTTCAGAACGAGGCGAGCGCTGTCAGAGTGAAGCCAACACTGCAGCAAGCGCCTAATACCACTATGATAATGGAAATATAAATTGTTCTTCTGTCATGAATAACCGGCCGAATTTTACAATTAAAATATTCTTAGAAAGCTGAGGCTTTGGCCTATCTGTTGGTATATATATGATATACTTGTGTTGTGTCTATGATTTCCTGTAATAGATTGAACATCGGAATTGCTTAGGTAAAAAAACAACACAAACATGTTGCCTTCCTGTTTTCACAGGGATTTAATGAGAAATCTATCGCGATGAACTACAGAAATAAACATGTTATCTTCTCAGGTATTCCAAGACGATTAATATGATACCTAAATTGCCAGGCTGTGATAGATATTTCTTGATCTAACATAACATCTTGACAAATGACAAAGAGTAAAAATAATGTGATTTTCTGATATTGTATTTGTGGCATATTGTATAAGACATGTGGAAAACAGAAGCTAATAATTGTTGAAGTATTTGACAGGGATACTAGTTTTCAATATTTTCATTAAAATCAATGTTTTAATTTTCAAAAATATAAAGTTCCTTTTCAGTGTTTGATATTGGCATAACAACTACTAAATTACAGCCACAGCCCATGATCCTATGTCATCTGTCTTAATAGTCCATTATCTCAGGAAATATCCATCACAGCCGGGCAATATAGGTATCATTTTAATCGTCTTGAATTACCTAGGAAGATAGAGTGGTTATTTCTATAGGTCATGGCGATAGATTTTTCACTAAATCACTGTGAACACAGGAAGGTAACATGTTTTAGTATTTTTTACCTAATAATTTCTGATGTTCAAGTTATCACAGGAAATTGTAGCCAAGGCATAGGTATATGATATGTATATCAATAAATAGAGCAGAGTCTCAGCTTTCAAACAATGTTTTGTTTATAAAGATCGGCCTAGTATTCACAATGCAACAGCAATTTGCATTTATTATCATAGTATTTGTCCATATCAATCGCTCAGGCGTGAGGTCACACGCCTCGTTTTCGTGTGAACTATCTGGCGGCCATTACAAGATGGCGCTAGTGTGCAAGTACTCATATTGAGTACAGTAATTATGAGTCATGTATCGAAGCTGGGTTTTTTGTCCCAGTCTGAAGTTTTCATCCCAGACTGACCACATGATTTTTATGGACGATATGATTGACTAACGTACTGTATTAACAATGGCCTTGTTCACTAGTTCAATGCAAATATGATATTCTAAGAATACCAATAAGACAGGCATAGGAATTATCGTTGAGATTGCAATCGCCGCGATTGCGAAATGTTATCATCTTATATCGATGCTACTATGACGTCACCACGACGTTGTCGCATAGCAACATGCAGAGCTACATTCGTCGTTGCTAGGAAACCAGCGAGGCACCGTCAGGACGAAAATGTAGCGTTTGTAGTTACTCAATGAGGGTTTCTATGGCTTCTTCGACTATCGTGTGCAAGGTGTCACAGAAGCCTACCCGACGCCTACAGGAGCCTACACAGGCCGTTGTGTGGTGTCTGATTGCTAGGAGGGTGGTTGTGGCCAATTAGATTGTAGGTCAACTCTCGACTGCAGAGCCGTCCCAAGGCGCTAGAAAATATTATGTATGGAGGTCAGGGTGAAGGTCGGGTTTGCTGCGAATGCAGTCATTGGCTACTCGGTCTACTGTATTCCTTATATGAAATTAGTGTAATGGGACAACTCCATGGTGGAAGACACCAGTCTACCTGCCTCACTCACACACCATAAACCAGAAATCAAGATCCACACCACCAGGTGTCAGATCAGTTTTAACTGTGATGCCATCTCTATTTGATTAAAGAACTAATTAATTTTCCTCTGTCTCATTCCATATGTGCCCCTGAATTGTTGGATCGCTATCGCATCGTAAAAAATAGCGATACCGCGGGAATGTAGAGATACGATCAGATATTACGGGAGCAACGCTTTTTCAGTCTGACCGTTAAAGTAATCGTAAAAATAAAATTGCGATCAGATTATAGCTAGCGATACCACAGAAAGTGGAGCAACGGGGCACAGGGGTGATTAATGCCTCAAGGCATCATACGTTCTTAAAGGGTTATGGATGCATTAAAACGAAGTGGAATATTTGTGCAGAAAGACAGGTACCGGCGGTTCATGTATACACTAATTCATGTGTATGTGCTTATATATTCTCCTACAATATCATGTCATTAAATGTATTATTACATACCTACGGCCGAACATCTATGAAATACTACCCGTTACCCGCACCCGTAGTGAATATTCGGGCGCTCTGTGCCAAAGTGAATGTGCCAAAGTGAATCAGGTCAGTAGCTACATAAAATAAGTATATAAATTGACGGGTTTCTTTTTAATATCTAGGTATGTAATAATAAGAAAACGTGGTTACTGAGCCCGTAGGGATGCCATTCTCGGCCTATTGGTTGTTTTTCTTCGGCTTAATGTTTCTTTTTAAAAATATATCTTTTCATATTCCTTTTTATAAATTTCCTTTTGAATTGATCGCTGACATTCTCCTATTAAAGTACGTGTAATCCCCCTACCTACCTACCTGCCGATTGATAGCAATCTTTAGATGGCGATATATGAGGTGTATCTGAATTGTCATTAACGATTAATGTTCTGTTCTGTGTTAGATTAGCCTCGAGTGCATACGGCGATTAGCCTGTTTGATTTCTGCATCTAGACTTACATTGTTCCTGTGATTGTCTTACGTGTGTTTTATCCATACACATGTTAAAGGCATATCCTACAATCCACAGTGGCGCAACCTGGTGATTTTTAAATGTTCCCATTCATTCATTGAAATTTGTAACTTGTGGCATATTCCAAACTCCAAAGAGCAAACTTTAAGTTTTATCTAGTTGGACCCAATCCAATAAGTAAAATAGGCCCTTTTTTATTTGCTTGAATTATATAGGAAATCTACTGAAAAATATGGTTCATTTCAATTCTTTCAAAAACAGGGACGGTGACCTATGATTCTTAAAACCTAAATAGGTAGTACTATACATTAACTATATTCTGATAATGATAATGCATATTGAATGGTGGTAAGACATGAATTATACGTAACCTGTAATGCCTTAATTAGTTGGTCAATTAATAATTCTCGTCATTAATCAGTAATTGGGCGAAGAATACTCAACGGTCAACTCCTGGCGGCCGGCGATAGAACTTAACATTGTAAAACTCACTGTAAGTAGAATTTAACCCACCCACCCACCCCATTATAAAATTCACAATGAGTAGAATTTAACCCACTCACCCAATTATGAAATTCACAATAAGTAGAATTTAACCCACCCACCCACCCCATTATAAAATTCACAATGACGTACGTAACCAGCTCGAAGCACCTCATCTGAAGGTGAGAAAACCTTTATACCTCTCTTGTATGTGTTCCCAGTTTCCGAATCCAATGTCGTTAAACTTGGGCATTTAAGACCTCCCGATGCACTACGACGCATTACGTCACAAAACATAGGCAATCGGAACCTCTTTATCTTACACAAATGTTAACACTAGGAACATCGGCATGCATCGTAAATGTTTTTAGGTACGTCGTTAGGCGTATTGTAGGCGATTGGAAGCTCAGTTGACGCCAGGCCTTAGTCCATAAAATGGGTTATAATTTCTAAAATGATAATCGATTAAGGGGCCGTCCATAAATGACGTCAAGCAGCAGAGGGGAGGGTGTTCAGTCTCCATGACAACGACGCTAGAATTTAACCCACCCACCCACCCCTCAATGACTAAAACGATAAGGGTATATGATAAAAACATGACGAAGGTGGAAGGGGTCGGCAAAAATAGTCGGAAATAGCATGAGGTCATTCCCGAACAGTCCCTTGTATTCCTATATACCTATGGCTGTACACTCTATGCTTACACCACGCTCTGGGGGGTGGAGTAACTATCTGATACTACCCAAGGTTGGTATACTACCCAAGGTTGCCGTATACTACCCAAGGTTGACATTTAGACCAATCAGATTGTCTCTTATTAAACCACATTTGAAGGTATATAGGAATAGGGAAACCAAGTACCAGTGAAAGGAAGTCAAAATTACTCGGTAAGGCTTGGAAAAATTACTGCCCGCGGCCAGGGCCTTGGGCAGTAATTTTTCCAAGCCTTACCTCGTAACTTTGACTTCCTTTCACCGGAACATAGTTTCCCTCTATTCATGCTGTTATTCAGATGGGAGAAAACCCTTAGCAGTATCAGTTACTTGAGGTGACTACTATTTTGATATATCCTCATAAAAGGAGCACAATAACACTAAGCTACTATCAGAGAGGGGTTTTGGCCCAAGAAATTCAGGTCAGCTACAGTAGACCATAGAACTGTCCAAAGGCCCTATTAACACTATGTAAGGAGGTCAGGGTGAAGGTTGTGGGTTGCTGTGAATGCAGTCATTGGCTGCTGGATCAATCCATGGCTTCTATATTCCTTATATGGCAGTGAAGGCAGAGGGACACCTCCATGCAGGAGGGTAGGTACTATCTCAGTAATTGAACATTCATAGGCTCCATTTAACTACTCGGCGTTGGGAGACGAATGGCAGCCTCCTGGCAGGGATGGCTAAGTGTAGAATATATACATATATATATATATATATATATATATATATATATATATATATATATATTTATATATATATATATATATATATATATATATATATATATATATATATATATATATATATATACATACACACACACATACACACACACATATATATATATATATTCTCATCAAGAATACTGCCAACAGATGTACTGCTTCTAAGTGTTCTGAAATAAAGTGACAATTGATCTTTTTAGTCTATTTTTCTATTATCATCATTGCGTATTGTCAGTAAATAGCAGTCTTGTAAAATAGGTATTTCAGACATCATTGACAACAGGGCCAGCAAGTCTACTAGCCCCATGGTTGGTTTTTAGAGCAATGCCGTTTTTGTACGTTTTGTACTCTATAATAGCGATCCGGTATGACCTGTATTCAGACGTATAATCATGTCAAGTTTCTAGTGATAATGACGTAGTGTCACATTAAGAGAACATTAAGCATAAGACTGATATAATAACGTTAACTCTGATCTAAGCCACTTAATACCGGGCCACATATGAAGGGACTATGTAATATAAAATAGCTTATATGATAAAGAGGAAATTGTTCTGATAGAATGTACTCTGACCCGATACACCGTTACAGGATGATTCTTATAGAAGTGATATGATAGTAATATGAGGAAACATCCTTACTGTGGGCGAAACATTTCTCGTTCTCTGTCAGTCGCCGATTTCATACGGCCTGACGCCACAGGCGGAAGGCGGTATGAAATCGGCGACTGGCCTCGAACGGGTACCGTTTCGCCCACAGTAAGAACATTTGCTTATTATTATATACCTTAAAATAATTTAAAACGTCATTTTAATGATTTACAAAGTCACAGTCACATTTGTTTTCTTTTGTCTTCTTTTTGTGATTCTTCTTAACATCGCCAGGGGTTCATTGTTCCTAGAAAAGTGGGAAAAGCGTTGCACCAATAATATCGGCATGTGTCGCGTAGTATCGTTATTTTCATGTTGTATTGCTACCTTTTACAACAGTGTCATGAAAGCACCCCCGCCTCCCCCTCCTCTCCCTCCTCCCCCTCCTTCCTTACCTCCCTCACCTCTCCCTCACCTACTCCTAGGTAAGAGGGTGAAGATATCTAATTTGATATAGATGGCGACATAATTATAATGCGATCCGAAAAAAATCTGGAACAAAACTCTCGACCTCTGATTGCTATTCTGCAGCGACCACACATGTAGGGGAAGTCGGACCCTCGATATACGACAGAATAATTAGGATGCTTTATTCGAAGCCGCTGACAGCACATGTATAATTTGACCATCGGCACTCCTACGCAGTGAGACTGTAGGGAAGACATCATTGATCAGCACCCGACTCTAAATACAAGCTGAACCGGTACCCCACATAAATACGATTGATTCGGAGCCGGTTTTATTCTCAGCTACTGCCGAGTATGGCACACATGCTAAGAGTTGGACATTACAGCCCACTCGTCTCTATTTATGGCATACAAGTGGCACTAACATTGTGGAAAGGAGGGTGCTATTGGTAGTCACTGTGCTCTTTGATTTTGGGGACATATTCGGACAGAAATAGAAGTGGAACGTCATTTGGGATCATTAGTCGGCGATGTTCATGTTCGATCAATACAAAACATCCACTGAGTGACCGACGAGGTCAGGGCACCAACAGGCCACCAAATCAGGATACTTGGATCTTTTCTTCTTCTTTTTTTTTTTGTTTATTACGCACAAATCATCACGAGGATGGTCTTCCTTTGTGGTTTCTCAAAGCATTACAATTAATATCTCATTATATGTATTCCGGAGAGTACTTCCAGTTATACAATAGTACAAAAAAGAATATAAGCAGACCCACCACCACACCAGATAATACTATACATGAGTGATGAGGAGAAAAGGATGACATATGAAAAGAAATATATATATATATATATATATATATATATAAATATATAGTAGAGCTCACCGAGCCGTAATTATTAGGTGACAAACATTATATCCGACACATTGATGTAAATAAATAAAATAGAATTTCAATTTAGATAAAGAGGTATTGCATTTACATATACAGACATGATGCTTGCAGTATAACATGCCCTCATAGCGTTGTATCAGGTCAACATATAAAACTCTTAAGTCAGTATAGTATCAAGTTTTTTAAGCCTGGTCTTAAAGGCTTCTTTACTAGGAGCTAACTTGACCTCCAGTTTTAGATTATTCCAAAGTTTTTTACCTCGATAGTCTGGCGATTTTTTGAAAAACTCTGAGGACAGACGTGTTCTTTTACACACCAAAATTTAAAAGAAAAAAGAAAAGAAACTGTGATCAACTTCAAGATTATATCTTTCTGATTGGTTCGGAAAGAAGATGCAATATTCTTTTGAAATTCGTTGATGTACTGAAATGTTTGCAGATTGTGTGTATTCATGCTGTTTACTGTTCACCTTCTTACCTGTAAGTAATTGGCCTTTTTCCACAGGGCGGTGTCGCACCTTATCTACTTGGTTACACAATGCCTGCAGCCAAACAAGCCCCTGGCAACGTATTCTTTAGCATTGGATCACTCAGTATATGGGCGTAATACGTTCATGATACCCATGTATCTCATTCTCAGAGAGATAATAATGATTTCATCGTATTATATGGTATTTTAGCTACAATTTGAAGTATCATACATGCATATTACCTCAATGATACTTTAGATATAGCTTAGATAACACAGGGACACCGAAACTGCTTCACACTAATACATTGGCAGGACTATAGTCCTGAGCGTTTAATATGGGTAAAATCACAATATCACAATCAAATGCAGCATTTTTAAAAGATAATATTTTCAAAAACTAAGAAGATAGAAATCAAGAGAACTTCGTGAAGAATATATAACAGAACTTTCCAGTCCTAAGATTCTCAAATTGTTGTGCCACCTGTCATTTTATCCTAGAACTTTGGCCTGAGGTCATATTTCTGCTTGAATCACTGACATTATAAAGTAAGCAAGAAATACTTGATTTTGCTTCAGTCCTATCTCAGTCAATATTTGGCATAGATACTTCAAATAAAGAGTGATCTGTAGAAGAATCCCCACAGAATACAACCAGTAGGTTATCTTATTGATTAAATATTATTTAGAGGTAATTATTGGCCGTTTCTAGCTATGCCATATGCGAAAAATGCAATAATATCAGATAATCACATTTTAGGGCATGTTTGGAGTGTTTGTCATCTGTCATAATGCTCCTGTATCTCAGGAAATATCTATCACAGCCTGACAATATAGGTATCATTTTAATTGTCTTGAAATGGCTAAGAAGATATGGTATTTATTTCTATTGGTCATTGAGATAGATTTTTCTTTAAATCACTGTGAAGCCAGGAATGTAACATGTTTTAGTGTTTTTTACCTAGCAATTTCTGATGTTCAATCTACAACAGGTAATCTGAGCCATAACACAGTTATATAAGATATATGGCAATAGATAGGCTCAAGTCTTAGCTTTCTAATGAGGTTTTGTTTATAAAAATCGCCCCGTTATTTACGACACAACAGCGATTTCCCTTTTTCAAGTTAGAAAAAACTAGTTTTTTGTCCCATATTAAACGCTCAGGACTTATAGCTATAACATGCTTATCTTTTCCCAAGTTCAAACCAAGATAGTTATCAACTATGAAGTTTAGACAGCCCAGACTTGTAAATACAATACCCTTGTTTGTTCCAGCAATTTAATCTGTCAAAAAACAACACTCCTGCAATCACACCCACCGTTGACACTTTAGGTGTGATTGCTGAATGTTTCTATATGAATACCGCCGGACTCGACCTGTTTGTCCAAGCGGGCACGTAATTAGACAGTGGGCCGTTAGGCGGCGCTGAACGGCAACACCTGTATTACCACACGCTGTTATCTCTCGTTACTGCACACGTGTGCAGTAATTCACGGTACGGTTCACGGTGTTTTCAATTTTTCAAAATGGTCGACGTAACGTATCGCTATATAAACGTTCGGGGTCACGTGTTCGGATCTAAATAATTGCGTTTACAGGAACATCGTTTTATCATAGTAACTAGAAGAGTTCATCGCGAACAGGAAATGCCTGAAATACCTCTAGTGATAGCTCGTGGGGAATAGGAACAAGTAGCAATGGGGGATGATATCAGAAGAAAAAACACAGACACATGAAGCGCGCTATTTCTGTTACGACTAGGTCGGGAGTCTATGGCCGAGCTCTCTCATCCGCACCCCTACTTGAATAGCTGAGCCTCGGCCCGCCGAGCCCCTCCGAGCCCCCCGAGCCCCGCCGAGTGGTTCCGATGAGCTGGGCGCGTGGCTGGCCGTGTCTATTTTTAGCTGTCGGGATTTGAGGCGCGCGGCGCGGTCAGTGTGACTGATGGCGGCGACGACAGTTTGTGAAGGCGGGCAGAGCCGCAAATGGCGGGTCCGACGACAAGTATAGGGGAGGAGTTGTGGGAGGGGGGGCAGGAGGGGGAGGGGAGGGAGGGGAGGGAGGGGAGGGGGAGGAGGAGAGGGAGGGGGAGAAGAGAGGAGGAGGAGGGGGAGGAGGGGGAGGTGAGGGAGGAGGAGGGGGAGGAGGAGAGGGAGGGGGAGGAGGAGGGGGAGGAGAGGGAGGACATGGAGGGGAGGGGGAGGTGAGGGAGGAGTGGGAGGAAATGGAGGGGTAGGGGAGGAGGAAGAGGGAGGAGGAGAGGGAGGGGAGGGGAGGGGGAGGAGGAAGGGGAGGGCGAGGAGGGCGAGGAGGAAGGGGAGGGAGGGGAGTGAAAGGTGGGGGAGGAGAGGGAGGGAGGGGAGGGGAGTGGGAGGTGGAGGAGGAGGGGGAGGTGGGGGAGGAGAGGGAGGCGGAGGAGGAGAGGGAGGGGAGGCGGGGGGAGGAGGGTCAGAAGGATGAGGGGTATAGAGGGGAGGACGGGAGGCGGGGAGGTGTCAGGAGAGGGAAGATGGGAGGCGGGGAGGTGTCAGGAGGGGGAGGATGGGAGGCGGGGAGGGGTCAGGAGAGGGAGGATGGGAGGCGGGGAGGTGTCAGGAGAGGGAAGATGGGAGGCGGGGAGGGGTCAGGAGAGGGAGGATGGGAGGCGGGGAGGTGTCAGGAGAGGGAAGATGGGAGGCGGGGAGGTGTCAGGAGAGGGAGGATGGGAGGCGGGGAGGTGTCAGGAGGGGGAGGATGGGAGGCGGGGAGAGGTTAGGAGGGGGAGGATGGGAGGCGGGGAGGGGTCAGGAGAGGGAGGATGGGAGGCGGGGAGGGGTCAGGAGAGGGAAGATGGGAGGCGGGGAGGTGTCAGGAGGGGGAGGATGGGAGGCGGGGAGGTGTCAGGAGGGGGAGGATGGGAGGCGGGGAGAGGTTAGGAGGGGGAGGATGGGAGGCGGGGAGGGGTCAGGAGAGGGAGGATGGGAGGCGGGGAGGGGTCAGGAGAGGGAAGATGGGAGGCGGGGAGGTGTCAGGAGGGGGAGGATGGGAGGCGGGGAGGGGTCAGGAGAGGGAGGATGGGAGGCGGGGAGGTGTCAGGAGGGGGAGGATGGGAGGCGGGGAGGGGTCAGGAGAGGGAGGATGGGAGGCGGGGAGAGGTTAGGAGGGGGAGGGCGAGGGGTCAGGAGGGTTTCTCGGACTGCTCCCTGACTCGCGGGGCGTTTACGTCGCCGCAGAACCTCGTTCTCGTATCCACAATGCGTGGGCGGACCACGTGATACATCACGTGACTAACACGCCACCTGACGGACGTTGTTACGGTGATGTATCGGGTACGATCGCTGTCGTCGTGCACGAATGCATAGACTGGGTTTTGAGGAACAGACATTTTCTTCACCAGTAAAATGAAAAAAAAAATCTTTTCCAGTTTCATGAACTACATGGTCGGACAGTAGTTCTTCTGATCAGAATCGAATGGAAGTATGAATGAGCGATTAACTGGATTTTGGTAACAGAAGGGAGACGTTTGAGAGTCTGCCTCTCTTTACTTGAGATTTTACTAATGCAATAAGCTAAATAATAAGTAAATAGATTTATAAAATAAAAGAAGCGATTATAAATTATACTTAGCTTAATCAAAAGATCAACATATATTGATTGTAGTTGTCCAATGATCATAAGATTGTGATGAATGAAGTTGTAAAGAGATAGAAAGATCGTCTGAAGCATTGATATTCTAGACTATTAATGTATAATATTAATTGTGGTTGAAAAAGTACCGATTCCTGTAATGTACTTGTCCTATGTCCCTGTGATTATGTTGTTTTTGTCCTGTATGTTTTTATGTGATGCTGTATGGAAGAACACCACCCGGCGAGTACTGTATGTCGTTACAATATGTTTTACTGAATAAAAAAAGATATAAAAAATGTGATGCATCAATGGAACATTAAAAGTATGAGCCAGAAATCGGGGGAATATGTGATATGAGTGAGGGAGAGAGTATACCAAGTATCAGTTAGTTTGCACACTTTCCCTTTTCTTTGCTTTTTATTTACACAGATCTGATTCCTACACAGTTCATCTTTTAACTATTCCATGATGCTTATTAAATTATGAGACAATTGTTCCCCAGGAGCGGGTTCGCCATTGCATCACTATGTATCAGATGCATATTTACCTACCACATATAAAACGTGTAATTTTCGGTACTATCCGCTTGAAGAGTCTCCCGCACATAGAGACAAAGTGAACCAGACCTAGGCATGGAGACTGAAGAGCCACGAGAGTGAGATTCTCGTGTAGTGAAAGATTTGAACCTGTTCTTCTTTTTATAGGACTATACTCAGACAAACTTCTTCTCTTCCGATTCATTTCGAGCCATTCCGAAATCAAAGTTTAGTATTGTAGTTTTCTGATCTACTTTTCTCATGAGAAACCAATGAGATCTCAACTTTCGCTGGTAGCTGTTTCAAAAATCCGCTGATTACCCCCACCCACCAGCAGCCTAAGTATTTGACTCTTCTATAGCATCTGCCTTTGTGGAGCAGTCAGTAGGGCGTTTGGCTGGGAATGCGAGTATTGGGTGTACGAACCCAGCTATCGGCAATCCCATGTTTCATTTTTCTACATTTTCCCTCTAACACGGTCTCGACGAAGTCGCTAGTACACTCACCAAAACAGGGACATTCAGAGATTGAGATTGCTACCACTTGGCACTTGTTGTAGTGAACATTCCGGCCGGATCATTAAGAGCATTCTAGGACCGATCCTCAGCCTCTTTGTTGATTGTACACCTATGAAGGATCCATCTACTGAAAGAACTATCGTAATAACTGACGATCAATAGAGAAATTTGGAGGGGGAAAAAACGATAAAAAAAAACAAACTTTTCTATCCGCATTATGCGGGAGCCTATATAATAGCTTATTTTGGCAATATTTCCCATCATTCCTTTATTATTTAGAATAAACAATGATTTTGCCTTACACAACTGACTGAAAAAAGAACAGAAGAGGAAAAATATAGGCACTCGGAGCGGAGACAACAGACCAACTCAACCCTCAGTTGCTTACTCAGTTATGCGGAAGAGCAAATCTCTTTGGTGTAATTCAAACCAAGCCTTAGGCCCGGCGTCCACCTACTACGATATGGCTCCGATATGGTCTAGATAAATCGCGTCGGAAGGTCACCTAATATCGGGGCAGTGGCATGTCTAGACATATGTCTACGATTTTGCACCTTCCCGATATGTCTCCGATATTTGCTTTTTGTATCGGTGCCATATCGGTAGGTCTAAATTTCTATCGTAGTACGTGGACGCCGGGCCTTAGAGTCATTGTTCCTTGTGTTTGCGTTGACGCTGTTCCAAGTTATAATATACTGCGATATAATGTACTGCGTTTGTAGGTTTTGGTATTGGTTAATCTTGTGTCCGCGTTATGGCGAGTTACTACGTCACGTCCGGCTCTCAGCGTCACTGACGTCACAATGCTGACGTCACTACATGCCCCCACGTCACTTCCGGCTACAATGTCACCATAACCAACGGTGTGGCCATCTTCCCTGATTTCACTGTAAACATTCGTTTAAGGTTGTTAATTACGCTAACCTCAATTAGCAGTTATTTAACCTAATGACGTAATGGCATCGTCCACCTTTAAAACAGATTATGACGTCACAGCAGAAGCTTACAGCAACTGCCCGTGATGCAGCAACGTCAGAATAGGGGGACGGGGGCTAGCCCCTCTTTTGCTGGCCCAAAAATGGCAGCAGCTTCAAATTCTACCCAATCAAGTGAAAAAACTATCTTGACTTTTCAGTATAGAAAAATGTGTAACTTTAAGCATGTAACAATGGCTAAGCTTTGACTTTTCACTGTGGAAAAGCATCAAAGTCTGACTTTTATACCATGCAATGATGACTAAGCCCTGACTTTTTACCATGAAAAAGTGTCAAAGTCTGACTTTTTAGCATACAATGATGGCTTAGCCCTGACTTTTTACCATGGAAAAATGTCAGTCTGACTTTTTAGCGTGCAATGAAGGCTAAGACCTGGCTTTCCACAGATTTTTCGCAGATTTGGAGATAGGACGTGAAGTGTACAGAGTGTTTTATCATTATTTGTAGCACATATCACATTTCCAGTGTTAAATCTATAACACACAACATTCGTGACATTTTCATTGCCATTGACGTCACTTACCGGAAGTATTACATGACTAAGTGGAAACTCGACTAATGCTCTGTTTTGTATGTGAACTAGCGACTCCGTCGATTTATAATTGGCTAACGATTCTAAACTGCCGTCGTGCCCGCTAGCGGGTGAACGGGTGAACGGGAAATCATAATTTCGTAAGACACAGGTCACTCTCCTAGCAGAGGGAAAGCGCTAACACCGCGAAAGATCTGCTGGGAGAATGGACACAGGTGGCCCGTCATAGCCCGTCGGAAGGTTAATCGCAGAGCACGGCGGGTTGTTGCCGCAATAATGCCTCCCACCTACTACGACGGGCTACGATTAAGTCTGCGATAGCACCGCGTGTCGCCGACGGCGTCGGCGAGACGCGGTGCTATTGGGTACTTAATCGTAGACCGTCGTAGCCTGTCGTAGTAGGTGGGAGAGACCCCTTACTTTTTTGGTCTGTGTTTCACACTCCGTTTGCTGTACAAATCCCCCGTCATTCACTACAGCCCGCTGAGTTTGCGGGCTCAAACATTATTCATATCATTCCCATAGCAGCGGGCAGTATTTCATAGACATTCGCATACTTAGTAGAAACCAAACGAGAGTTAGCCTTGTCAATGTTTATGGCACAATGGGCAGGTTGTGTATTACTACACGAGGCGTTAGCCGAGTGTAGTGAGTAGCAGACCTGACCAGAGTGGCATAAACATTGAGAAGGCTAACTCAAGTTCGGTTTCGTATTTATCCTACCCCATCTCACCGATATACAGCGAATATTTTGTAATTATCCATGTTAGTAGTTATCAATGCTGCCGGGTCTACTTTCGTTATCTCGTCCCTGATTGGTCCGTTTTTTTATTCACCTTGCTGCATAAATAACACTTTATCCAATGCTATGTCAAATACATTGAATCAATGTTAAACCTATGGCGTTTTTTATTAGGGGTAGGATAAAGGTATATATAGTAATGTTTAAGAGCACATATTTATGGAACACACATTGGCCGTTCTTCACCACCAATCCTGAAACCCTATATCGACTTGGTCATCAATTTCTTTCTCCACTAGATATTGCCTACGTCAAGAGAGTTGTCTGTGTACCATCGCATCCAATATTCCTGCATCTGTGTGCGTTTCAAACCCAACCAACGAATGGACGAATGGGACAAAGAATGAACGCTTGAGAAATGTTCCCGAACAAAATCGATGGAGAAAGACGAACCATTTGTAGAAAACGGAAACTGGCATTTGGTTTTGTACCTTTACATCAGACAGGCCCCGAATGTTGCTCAAAGGCGGGCCACCTGAGTGACCAATCGTGCGGGACATACAGTCGAGCGGAGGTATTCTCCCTGCAAGGCTGTTGGATCGAGTGTTTTATTATCCGCCTAATACAAAGTGTCCATAGAAAACACATAAGGAGTTTGTATGGACATACCCGGCGCATACGGATATGGTTGTGTTTTTTTGGTTTTTTTAAGGTTTTTATTTCACATTCGATTATTACAATCGTTCTTCCAAGCGAAACAATGTTGTATGCTCCGGGTGGCGCATACGGAAAAATAGTGCGTACGGAAAAATAGTGCATAACCAAAACGAACTGATATCGAAATGCCACTTGTCCAGAAAGGTTGGATGATAAATACAATATAGACTGGTTTCAGATAAAAGCAGTTGTATGCTCCTCAGAGTTGACTCTGCGCAATATCCTCGCATACGCTCGGATATTATTACGCGTCCTCCTCGGAGCATACGGCCGCTTGTATCTAAAACCAGTCAATATTGTGTATTTATTACCCACCTAGTACGGAGTCTCCATGCTAAGCCTCTAGAGCCTACAGATCGCTACTGAGTAGAATACGGACCTCCGGAATCTCCTAGGAGAATACGGCTTTTTCGGCCACCTAACGGACATTATAGGAACTAATTCATATAAACAAAGCACGGCGCTAGGGTCGAATTTCTAATAAAATACAAGATTTGTAGTTGACATTACGTAATACTCCTCGCTATCGCTCGGAATTTTACTTCGCGTCAACTACACGGAGAATACGGCCACTCAGATCGAAATCATGATAATATTGTGTATTCTCCTACCCCTCATATAAACCTGCATAGACTTAACATGGTGTCACTATATGCCACGGTTATTCCATACAGTATTTACATGCCGCGGATGGCTTATGAAGTTAAAAACATGTGATGAGGTAAGATAAAATTGAAACATCACTCAATTCCGGCTACAATGTCACCATAACCAACGGTGTGGCCATCTTCCCTGATTTCACTGTAAACATTCGTTTAAGGTTGTTAATTACGCTAACCTCAATTAGCAGTTATTTAACCTAATGACGTAATGGCATCGTCCACCTTTAAAACAGATTATGACGTCACAGCAGAAGGTAACAGCAACTGACAATATAATCATTTACATGGCGTTCATTGTTTTCTGCTACAGATATCACTCAACTCTGCATCACGATATCATTCCGCGAAGACAACTTACACCATAAAAACAATTGTATGAAATTTTGTAGTTTTTTTTTATTTTATCATCCACCTAATACAGAGTCTCTATACTTAACATATATAGCTTACAGATCGCTAACCAGTAGAATATAAGAATAAAGGCCTTAGCGTGCAAAGTACATGTTCCATTAAGATCACGTAGATTTAAATCCACGAAGTACTGATTGAATAGCTCTTTAGAGAGAAACTGGCATTTCCCGAACCATAGGAACATGTCATATACTACTGGCATTTCCCGAACCATAGGAACATGTCATATACTACTGGCATTTCCCGAACCATAGGAACATGTCATATACTACTAACACGGCGTTTTACACTAGACGAGTATGACTAGCGATTCTGGCATTTTGCAATGCCTGACTACTTTCAGCAGTAAAATGATAGAAATAAATCGTCTAATGTAAACGACAAGCGTGTGTCAACTGTTGATCGGCTGATTATGTCAAATTATGCAATTCGGTACCACCTGACGACTATTGGACACGCTCTGACGCCCTCGACTATTTCAAGTGGGCTTGAATTAGTCATCTAGACAGGTGGCCATTCTGTGAAAACTTATAGTCGTCAGTTCAACCATGGAGTTTTCCCATTACCTTAATTCCATATAAGGAATACAGTAGACCGAGTAGCCAATGACAATGCATTCGCAGCAAACCCCGACCTTCACCCTGACCTCCTTACATAATATTTTCTAGCGCCTTGGAACGGCTCTGCAGTCGAGAGTTGACCTCGAATCTTAGGGGCCACAACCACCCTGTGTGAACGCTCGGGCAAATTCTGACGTCAACGACTTTGCGGTGGACATTGCCACCACCTGACGACTATTGGCTAGATGATCTACAGTCGTCACATATATTGTCTAGTGGGGTCAGGCGATAACGACTCTGCGAAAAGGTACGAACTGTGGGCGAATTATATCCGTTCCTGGTTTTTTTCCGGGATCAGGAAGTATTTCCAGAACAAAATACCGATAAGCGCATCAATTCCCCCACAGTAAATATACGTTTCCTTGTTTTTATATACCTGAAAATCGTCATAAAACGCCATTTATATTACTTGCATACCAGCGGTTATTTATACAGCCCTAGGTCGCGAACGATGTTAATACTGCACCTCTAGCAGCAGGTACAGGTTTTTCCCAGGCAATTGGGGTGCTGTATGAAATATACTTTGTACACAGCCCTTCATTATGCATATAGATCTTGTTATTGATGATCTCCAGAGGATTTCCAGAACTGTTTTATGTCGGGGGCCTTCCATGAATTATGAACGCAGAATTTTTGAAATTTTAGACCCCTCCTCCCAATCTTGTACGCAGTAGAACAAAGAAGGGCCATTTGCAAAATTTCCAAAATTCTTGACATCAGTCACCATGATATCATCGATAGTTATTATTAATGATATTTCAACATCTAAGTTTTCCAACACTTATATGACAATATCACATGAAAATCATCAGAATGTGACAGTACAAGGATGCATTTGATATGGTGTGATGAAGTCGACCCTACTTATGTTTACGAAATATTCTATGAAAGTGATGTTTAATCCCGTGAATAATGTCTATGTCAGGAAAACTTGAGAATGAATGTGGCTTGAATGGCATAAACTTTAAAGAGATAAATAAATATCTATTAGACATTTTGATGAAGTTAACTCCTATATTCACTATTTCGATTTTTGCTGATATTGGAGTTATTCTCAGTGTATCTAAAATATCTATATTCACAGTTTCATACTGTAAACTGACCGTAAATTGAGTGGATTACGGTACTGAATATGTTCACAGTTGAATACCGTTTTGTGATATGCAATATACGGTATGGAACTGTATATAAGATTACGGTAATATACCGTCCAAATTCACGGTAGTGTCCTGTATATTTGTGTTGGTATTTTTTATCTCCTTAGTGGTGTTTTTTTTTCAATACCACGGGTATTTTGAATTACACTTTACGAAGAATTGTCATTTTAGCTCACCCCTGGAACACGTTTAGCCATAGGAATAACATTAGAAAAATGTACTCAACGATCACCCTGGTAAAGTGACAATACTACGCCACGACCGTGGCGTAGTGAATTTGCTAAGTATATTCTTATTATTCTGAAGTTGTGATGATATTTAATGTCATAGAAAGGGGTAAGATTAATCCAAAACCGCACTTGAATCGTAAAATAGAAATTTTTTTTCAGAATCGTAAAATAGACATAGAAATCTTTGACTGTGTAGTTTTTGTTGTTGTTTGTTGTTGTTGGCAATACGCTACGCCTGCATACACTCCGCCATACCTCGTCCATTTTACAGCAAACTTTCATCTTCAGAATCCCCTCGGAGAATCAATACATTGAAGTCCCCACAATACCCGCCCCCACATATGTAGCGGCGTTTTAAAGCGCCTCGTCCCGCTTCCTATACAGATGGCGGGTAGAGAATGTAATGGAGACTCTCTCCAGACGAGGATGGAAACATTACTGCAGCTCCCAGCTTTCATCGCGAGCCGCGATAAAATTACACAAAATGCACTTTCTGATGGGGCTATGAAACCTAACGTTCATCATTGGCGGACATTAGATGTCTATGAAGAAGGCACTCGGAAGAGAATTTTATCTTTGGGAATGATGATTGTTGAGTTAAACACAAATCCATTTGTGGCCCGGATCGTTGTGGTCTTACTGGAATACAACATCTGTCTGCTCTCTATTCATCTAAAGTCCACCTTACTGAAAAACAAGTTTCAGATTCCCATAAACAAAGTTACTTATGCCCTTAGGATTGGGGCGAGCCTTTTATGAAAGACTTGCATGCTTATTAAGTGTGGTGGAACGTGTATATATAATATTCTTTATCAATGTAAGGAGCCTTTTATTCTTATTGTATTGAGTCGGTCTGCACCCTTCACAGTTGCGGTCGACCGCCTTCCCATGTTACAGAATAGCATCTTGTTTCGATAATAAAGTTACCCGTTACCAAACATAGGACAGTAAACAAAACAAAATACAAAATACAGTCATACAACATGAAGATGGCAGATAAGTAGCAATAAGAATGACAGCGTTTATATCATACGCCAACACAATGTTAATACATCATATTGTAGTATGTGAAACCATGGTTATGGTGACAATACGGGGTAGATTTATGAGTTGTTTCGGAGAAATTCGTTCTGAACGAGCCGTTTACAGCAAGTTCAGAACGAATTTCTCCAAAACAACGAGTAAATCTAACCTGTATTGGCACCATCACTATGGTTTCAATTTATTATATACCTTAATTCGGTCTTAAATAGCTAGAAATGACCGTATTTTGACGTCAATGTCACTTTTTTGTACGCTAGCAGACATGCCAGAAGTGGATAATTCTTCATCATATGTTATATGTTTATAGGGCAGTTCCCTGATCTTCACATATGTCTTAAATATGTGATCAAAATTATAAAATTCTTATTTGAAGAATGGTTGCGTCTCCTTTACCCATCTTACTAGGGTACAAAAAGTAACCAGAGAGTCAATGCAACTGATTCTCTACTTGACATATTCACATATTCAATCAAAATATCCCACAGCAAAAAATCATTGTCCTGCGTGCGGCTGTGTTCTTGATGATGTTAAGGGAGAGATTGTTTTCATTGAAATAACATAAAGCGTTGATGCGTGTCAAGTCGTCGGTAAGTGGAACTGGTGCGTGGGTGTTAAATCGCCGCCTGGCACGCCTGAAAAGTCACACCTCCAGCAACCAGCCACTGCTCAACACCCACTAATAACCGGCCACCCCCTCTCCCCCGCCACCCCCTCTCCCCCGCCACCCCCTCTCCCCCGCCACCCCTCTCCCTGCCACCCCCTCTCCCCCGGCCACCCCCTCTCCCCCACCGCCCCTCTCCCCCGCCACCCCCTCTCCCCCGCCACCCCTCTCCCTGCCACCCCCTCTCCCCCGGCCACCCCCTCTACCCCGCCACCCTCTCTCCCCCGCCACCCCTCTCCCCCGGCCACCCCCTCTCTCCCACCGCCCCTCTCCCCCGCCACCGCCTCTCCCCCGCCACCCCCTCTCCCCCGCCACCCCTCTCCCCTACCACCCCCTCTCTCCCACCGCCCCTCTCCCCCGCCACCGCCTCTCCCCCACCACCCCCTCTCCCCCGCCACCCCTCTCCCCTACCACCCCCTCTCCCCTACCACCCCATCTCCCCCGCCACCCCTTCTCCCCCCCCCACCCCCTCTCCCCCGCCACCCCCTCTCCCCGCATCTCTCCCCTGTCACCCCCTCTCCCCGCACCTCTCCCCCGCCACCCCCTCTCCCCGCCACCCCCTCTCCCCTCCCACCCCCTCTCCCCTACCACCCCATCTCCCCGCCACCCCCTCTCCCCTGCTACCCCCTCTTCCTGCACCTCTCCCCCGCCACCCCCTCTCCCCCACCACCCCCTCTCCCTGCATGCCTCCCCCGCCACCCCCTGTCCCCGCACCTCTCCCCCGCTACCCCCTCTCCCTGCATGCCTCCCCCGCCACCCCCCTCTCCCCGCACCTCTCCTCCGCTACCCCCTCTCCCCTCCCACCCCATCTCCCCCGCCACCCCCTCTCCCCCGCCACCCCCTCTCCCCCGCCACCCCCTCTCCCCCGCCAGCCCCTCTCCCCCACCACCCCCTCTCCCTGCATGCCTCCCCCACTACCCCCTCTCCCTGCATGCCTCCTTATAGCATCACATATCGCATGCAGCTTTAATTGTGACTGGAACAAGAAAGGGGAGAAAATCAAGTCCAGGCTATATTTATCTCAGATAGATCATGTGAAATAGGACGGCGTTGTCAAATCGATTTAAATGACAATGGCGGACGCTTCCTGGTGGTGGGTGCTCGTCGGTTAGCGAGGCCTCGTGGCTGATTTCTGAAAGCCACACTCGCGTGTTGGTGTAAGGAGCATGACGCCAGTCCGTCACACTAATCTCCACCACGATGAAGGCGGCTATAAATACGCGTTCTCTGTGGACGTCTGTAGATGTGTGAGAGATAGTCCACCATTACCACCTTATATAATCATGATCAGACGTGCACGTAAGGCCCGTGACCACTGAGCTCCCGATACACTAAGACAGGCCTAAAGTCAGGAATTCACTGAGCTCCCAACACACTACAATAAGCCTAAAGTCAGGAATTCACTCAGCTCCCGATACACTAAGACAGGCCTAAAGTCAGGAATTCACTCAGCTCCCAACACACTACAATAAGCCTAAAGTCAGGAATTCACTCAGCTGCCGATACACTAAGACAGGCCTAAAGCCAGTTACCCACTCAGCTCCCAACACACTACAATAAGCCTAAAGTCAGGAACCCACTCAGCTCCAAGTACACTGCGATAGGTCTAAAGCCAAGTACCCACTTAGCTCCAAATACACTACAATAGGCCTAAAGCCAGGAACCCACTGAGGTCCCGATACACTAAGATACACTTAAAGCCAGTTACCCACTGAGCTCCCGATACACGACGACAGGCCTAAAGCCAGGAACCCACTGAGCTCCTTATACACTACGATAGGCCTAAAGCCAGTAACCCACTCAGCTCCCGATACACTACAACAGGCCTAAAGTCAGTAACCCACTGAGCTCCCGATACACTACGATAGGCCTTAGGACATGAACCTACTGAGCTCCCGATACACTACGGTAGGCCTAAAGCCTATATGACAGCGACACACCGATTGTTCCCGATGTGTGTACGCACTTCACAGACCCGATTATAATGGGGTCTGGCATTACTAGCGTGGGGATAATGACCGACTCTGCCCGACCTTTATCTTGTCGCTGAATGCACTTCACCGTCTGTTCCCGATTCTGAGGAGGCCGTAGCGATGCTCCCTGCCCCCAATCCGATTTACAAGTGCCTTATATCGATCTGTAGGGGCGACAGAGGCGATGATGAATCTGAAAACTGTTTCCCGATATCTTAATTGGATCCGAAGTTATTCAACTTTGAATTATTTTCTATAAATCCACACCAGAGGTCCGTGGCCCAGCCGGGTCCGGCTCCCGGTCGCTCACTTTGATCTCAATCGGGTCGCTGTACAAGTCCAATAAATAGATAAAGAGGAGAGGTGCAAGCGTTGTTGATAAGACAGCGATATTCTTGTTCCCGATTATAATCGTCGATCGGATCGGTGAAAATCTGTGGTAGATGTCACTGGCTGAGCTTACGATATGCCTTACGATGCACCTCCTGATAAAAAGTTAATATCGCGTTGGAATTTCAATTTTAATCCGTAACCGATACACCCGAGGATAAACCCTGATACACACATCGTTGGGTATCGGGAGCTCAGAACACGCCTGGGCCCCGTTGCTCCACTTTTTGTGGTATCGCTAGCTATAATTGGATCTCAATTTCATTTTTACGATTACTTTAACGATCCGACTGAAAAAGCGTTGCTCCTGTAGTATCGGATTGTATCCCTATATTCCCGCGGTATCGCTATTTTTATGATGCGATAGCGATACAACAATTCAGGGGCAAACATTGAATGAGACAGAGGAAAATTATTAGTAAATCACAGTTAAAACTGATCTGACACCTGGTGGTGTGGATCGCTATTTCCTATAGGTAAAAGAACAAGTGGCGGGGGTTGCTGGTGCCACCATGGATCATTATTTGAAATATCAGATAAGGCTGTATTTAACCCACAACGATACGATCCCGCAGTGCTGTGAAAGTCTGCATAAAAAGTATCGCAAAAAGCAGTATTTTATGCATCAATGCGCATATGCAAAACGATGCGATCCGCAATATTTCAGGAGCAACGTTTAGGCCCTCAGATCGCTATTCTGCGATCCGCAACTCCGTCGTAAACGTGGAGCAATGGGGCCCTGGCCTTAGAAGACCCTGCACCCACTTTAGGCCCCGCAACCATATTGGGGACTGAAAATTAGTTATTTTTGACTTAATATACACAATTTGTCATAACTTATACTCTACAAAGTATACAGGTTTGCAAAAGGTACCATATTAAACCAGAGTTTATGGGCTTTATTGCCATATATATTTTCAAGTTATTTAGATATTTTATCTGTTTTAATTGTTAACGTTTTTTCTGTGAAATCATCATAAAAGTACGGCAAAATGTTTGACTTCAGGAATATGAGTGAAGATTCGATAGAATTCTATATGGAAGCAAAATCCAAACACAGTTTAATCAAGGAGAGATTTCCTTTACGATCATTTTGATACTTTAACTTATGTTGTACTCACAGTATAAATTAAAATGGACTGTTTTGTTATAGAAATAGAAAGGTAGCAAAAAGCTGTTTTTTGTGATATCTGCCATGTAAAAGCACTGTCATGGTAGGCAGAAAATGGAGAAGAAAGGCTTGCTCGATAATGATGCAATATTTTTATATTGTAATATTGTAAGAATGCTTTTCGTTTAGTTATCATTTACAAGCAAATAATTACTTAAACTAATTAGATATGCAGCACAAGTCAATCTATAAGATTTTTTAAGAAAACACTATTTGAATCCGCACTCCACCAGAGTCCCTAATATGCCTTCCTGACCTATAGTAACGACGCACTCCAACACAGAATTTCTGTATCATAGCCATGTCGTAGCGCTTAGGCCACTCAAAAAAAACAACTTGTTTCTCATCACCAAGCCATGAAAAATATGATGAGGGTGCTTTTTTTTTTTTTTTTTTGCTGGATCAAAGATGGCTTAAAAGTGTCATAAAAATGGGCTTTAGACATACAGTAAAACCCTGCGTAAGCGGTCACCCTCCGTTCCGGGCCAAAATGCAGGGTGTCTGCATACGCAGGGTTTTCAGATTTATACTGCTTATACATGGAAAGCATCCCTGGCATGAGGAGCTTTAATTTGATACCAAATACACATACTTTTCATAATTTCTATCGAGGTTCATCTTATTTTAACAAAAAACAAAAAAAAATCTTCTAAAATCGTTTTTGCAGATGCGCGCGGTGATGAGAAACAAGTTGGTTTTTTGAGTGGCCTTATGTCAGAGCGTGTCCGAGTGTGTCGTAACGTGTTGGGGTTTATCTTTTTTGTAGCAATTTCACTTCCCATCTTATAATTGCTTCACTTCCATGGCTCCGCTTTTCATTATCTTCCATTATATTTCACCTTACATTCGCTCCATCGGTTTTTGTCTCTAGGTTGCTCCTTTTTTCACTTTTCAATTTAAAAGAAAGAAAAGAAACTTGCCTTTTCTGATGTATAACTGACTCTTATTCCTACACAAGTTGCCACACATTTGATTTCTCTCAATATTGTCATCCTTTCTAAAGGGTGTTTTCTCAATCAATTTTCTCATATTTGACCATCAACCTTTACCATAGAAGGTCCTAAGTCTTTGTATAAAGGGCATATCCAGTTCACTTTAAACAATCAATTCTGAGATTAGAATTTAAAGGTTAATGCTTATTACTTCATATCATGAGTCATAGTAAACCAGCACACGACCTAGCACTTACACTGGAGGTATTCAGTATACTCCATACAATCATAATGAAACATTGAACACGAGACATAACAAAGGTGTTGCATTATGCTCCCCTTGACTAGAAACTCTTATTACCCCTACACGATATTTATGACCTGCTTCCCACCTGTTTTCATGATATGACATTTCCCCTACTGCCTGTTGACACTCCAAATAGTCGATTTATTCAAACACAGCATCTAGGAACAGATTTCTTTTGGCCACCCTGATCCAATATTCATCACATTTCCCTTTCTGAACAGCACTTTCTTCATGAGCTGTGTTTGTCTTGTTTCTAAACTGGAAATCTGTCAGTCGGCGATGATATCGGACCACTTTTCTGAAATTTCAATTTTTTTTTTTTTTTTCCAAAACTAGTGTTTTCTTTTTGAAAGGTCAGATTTCTCACCTGATGTTTGGTTTCATTTCCGTCAGACTTTGACATAATTAGAGTGAAAATGATCGTTTGGGAATGATACCTTGAGAAAACGGTCATTCCCCTCTTCATACTGGTAACTCTTATCCTAGCTAAATACTGACCAGGTGTGTATCAAATAATACATCCCGAAAATTTATAGTGGCCACTGGAGCCTACGGAAGACAGGGACCTGTTTCCCTAGTGGATCCTACAGGATAAATAAAAACTGGAGAAAAAAAAATCCCCCTGGGGCATCAGGTCCGATGGCTTTCTGGCCAGAGAGCTCGATACAAATATCTCGAAGCAGGGTAAACCTTTGGAACATCATGGAAATATAAACTATGAATAATCACTACAAAGAATTGTTAGCTTAGCTAAATGATAACAAAGTCTGATTTCATGGTCTCTTTATCAAAATTTAAAAAAAAAATAATAATATGGACAAGGGGCTTCAAGAGTACTGCAATCTCCATCCACGAATATAGTCCATTGAGAAAGAAACTACCACAACAGAATATCTGCTGGGAGAATGATTCGCTCCTCCAGCAGAGGTTCTGCTTTTGGTAGCGAGAAGATCAGCTCTGAGAGTGTAAGTCTAGGTGGTTCAGGGGCCCGTTCCAATAGAATGTGTCACTAAGGCACTTAATGACATGTTTAGTGAAACCAATAGTGACTTGAATAGCAGAAAATCTTCGGTCTCGTTTCAGAAGGCATGTCACTGTAGGGCTTGTGTGTCAGTTCACTGTTGTGGATGTGTCAGTAGTTTGGGACAGCATAGTGGAAAAACATGTGGGGTACCCCATCTCACTTACTCATGTGCTTCCGGGAACAAGTGCCATCAAGGTAAATGTCACGCATAAATTAGCGACTGCGCTTGAGTAATCCTACACTGGCCACCAGAGCAGCGTTTGCAATGCCGAAATTCAAATGCGAATATCGTTGGATTGCATGGGCCGATCTCCTTCATATTTGGCATGTCTATAGGTTACATGTGTCCCTAACTGGGATTAAGTCATAGCTTAATTCCTACGGGAAGTAAAGTTACGCATTTGTGACAATAGAACCGAGAGGATACATACCCTCTTGCTATCATAGACACAACAGTGGCAGCAATAGTGACCGGACATGTTTCTTTTGAAATGGTACAGCCACTGTTTGTGTCAGTCTGAATTTCAGTGTCACTATATGTGTTGTCACGAAACTACTGAAGCGCTACCTGCCGCTATTGTGTCGCAAGGCCTAATAACGGACGTCCTACAGACTATTGAAACGGGCCCCTGGTCGGACTTCAGTAGAGCTGACGTCAGTGTGCTCTGGTGGCCAGAGCGCTATATAAAATCTCATTTAAACCTAAGGAGATATGTTTTTATGGACTAAAATACAAGCGCCTCCCTGATTGAATGACAATCCATGTGTCGGCAACACTGTAGTATGCCATATCGATATTTTCTTTAAATGGTTTAGACTATTAAGACTGTGCAAGCCAGTGATGGAAATCAAACACTTCCCTCTGAAGTAACAAGTCGATTTTCTAGTGGAGACCAGTCCACCTTTTTGTGGACGAAGGTTTGACCTCCACAGTATTAACTCTCATTATCCTTCTTTTTTTTTTATTCAATCATAAGCATAGATACAAGACATATCATATTCGCCTTATGGCGTTCTTCCATATAATAGTCGAAAGAAAAATAACGTGAAATAAACAGACAGGACGAAAACACGAAGTACATACATTACACAGAACAATACAGAACCATGGTATACACAGCCCCCATTGAGAATGTATGGGGACTCAGTAAACCACGACCCATTGTATAAAACCTGTCAGATACCATAACTGTGGTATACGGATTCAAATCTGTGGTATACGGCCTCAAAACCATGGTATACAGGAAAAATAGCACCTTTTGCTATAGAGCAAAGAAATAGTCCCTATTGTTATACCCTTTAATATGGAAATTACTGGATTTAATTTATTCGAAAAGATGGACAATAAATGCAACAAACAATGGTTTTGTGGACAGGCAGCTCTGTAAACCACTCGAGGTTGACGTCGTAATACTCTCGCTGGTGCTCGTGTATTACTACCCGTGTATTACAACCCAATCAACAATAACAACTAAGAACACTTTTCCTATAGATATACCTTGCTTTGTCGATCAATATCTCACTTGTTTGGATTATGCAAGGAAGAACGCCAAACAGTATGACGGCGATTGTATGTATCCTAATTTCTCACTTGAATAAAACAAGAAAAAAAACAAAAAAACTCTCGTGATTTACGGCCGCCTGTCCACAAAACCATCGATCATTGCATATCTATCAGAAATGTTAATGACTTGCGAACAATATTCAGGTTTTTAAGGTTTCTCGGTTTATCAATAGGCTGTAAATTACAGGTTACCAGGCAAACGTCCAGGGGATGGAATGAGATGAGTGAGTAAGTAAGTCACACGTTTCAAAATCATATGTAAATACAGTACACAAATATTCCTCTCCAGATCTTGCGTCATAACTAAAGCAAGTCAACAACCGGGCCAGTGAGGTCACAGATTTCTTTCACATACAAGTGTATTGTTTCTGTGGCAACAACCCTTATCAATATTATGTAAACAGGAAATGAGTAGTTATCCAATCAGAAGACCGTTCACAAACTGGTTCTGGGTAATCAGCGTTGACATTTACAAGCCACGATGTCACAATTTGCTGCTTTCAGTTTAAACGTTGTCAACACCGATTGTTCTATTAGTTTCAAATTATCACTATTATAAAATGATTATCAATTGGCATACACAAAAACTATCCATTAGCATACATAGTGTGATCCATTGTCAACATTGTGTTGATAATAAGGAAATGACTACATCGTGACTGTAAATACAAGTCCTTTGTCTCTGCCTTGTTATGTGAAAGGAGAGACAATTCATTTAGAAAAATAATTATTACTAGTAATAAGTACTATTGTTGAGTTGATAAATCTTATGTAAACGATTTTATATGAGGTTTCATCTCACCCCTGGTATTTTTCTCCCATAGACTTAAATTGGGAATTCGTTCTCCACGTCCCTACAAGTATTGCAGTCCGTTCTCCATGGTCTATATCCTGTCCAACATACATTCGTTTAGTATGTACAGGGTAAATAAAAAAAAATCACTCGTTTTGGTCAAAGTTTCTGTTCTTCAACTCATTTGAACGCTATGTAATATTCACTTGGCTGTCGCCTCATTCGTAATTACTTGGCATCAAACTCATGGAGAACGACAACTTTGACCCAAACCTGTTTGTTTCTTCTTTAGATTGCATTAGATACATGCTAAATTCTGAAAATCTAAAGTTCAACAGAGATTAATTATATATTTCCCCTCTTTGCGTATTAACCCTTTAAGGACGGCCACCTGTGGCAGAGCTGTCACCATAAGGACGGGTCCTAGTGATTGTGTATATCCCTAAAGGACGAACACATTTTGCATAAAGTCCTAATTTGATCTTCCATCACGTGATATTATTGGTAACCAATAATATTTCACTTATTTTAGCCTACTAATATTACTTCTGATATTATACCTACATTTTCTGAAGATTTCATGTAAATTGATAAATTATTTCCTTGTCAAAAACGATTTTATAGGTTTAAGTTAAATGATGCCTTGAGGCATCATTCGGCCTGGGCTGGTTGATGCCTCAAGGCATCATTCGGCCTGGGCTGGTTGATGCCTCAAGGCATCATTCGTCCTTAAAGGGTTAATTATGGTGTCCCACATTTCTAGTGCTTGGTTCATTCTTGTTCAGTCTACATTTAGATGGCATGTAGTGCTCTAGTTGCCTGTGACTGCATCCAGTATGGAGATTTATCCTACCCTAATAAAAAACTCCATAGGCTTAACATTGGGTCACTGTATTCGGTCTGGAGTTCAGAAAAGTGAAAAATATTGCTCTAGTGGGATACACTTGACAAATGACGTCATCTATTAATGTAGAAGTAATTTAGACGGGCGGGGTAGGATAAATTCTAAGCCAAACTCGAGTTGGTCGTGTTATTGTTCATCGCACGACGGCAAGATCGCGTATTACTGCTCTCGGCTTCACCTCGTGCAGTAATACGCGATCTTGCCGTCGTGCGATAAACAACAACATGACTAACTCTTGTTTGGTTTCTCCATAAACCTGGCTATTTACGCCAGTGACTTTTAAGTATGGCTAAGGGGCCCTTTTAATTCCGTTTTTTTTTAATTCATTGACAACAAAATTCACCATATTTGGTGGCCTTATATAGATCTTGTAGTTGACATCACGGTGTCAGTTCCGTGGTTGTTTGGTCCACATAGAAATGTGAAGATACGATGATTATATAGGAGGAGGAGGAGGAGGATTTCATAGAAAAAGTGATGTGACTGTTTGAGCATTCCGTGTGGACTCATTTACAAAAATATAGGAATACATGACAAAAATAACTTGAGGCCCGTCGAATAATCTAGGATTGTACATGAATGAACTTTTCTGTACCTCGCACAAGGGTTATCGTTTAACGATTTTGAGATTCGTTCGCTAGGATACTTTAAGCCGTCCATAAGTTCAGCCATGAGTATTGAATTAAGTTGATCCAAATCGTCCCTAGGTCTGCTTGGCATACAGAAAAGGGTCTTCATGTGCGAGCCTAGATTATTAAACAGGCCCCTGCGGGATGGGAGAGTCATCGTGTGATTAAACTGTTAAAATATTTCCTTTTGAAAAACAATTATATAAATATCCCTCAAATGGTGCCTTAAGGCATCATCCACCCTTATAGGGTTAAACAGAGTTGTTCAATCTGAGGAATGTACCCATTATCTCACCCAGATATTTTTTCTCCATAGACTTAACATTGGAAACTCGTATCTAACACCAATTAGATATTTAGGAAAAATATCCAATGGGGCATAATGTCACAAATATTAGCCCATAAGTCAATATTAAGGGTGAGATAAATTCAGAAACCCATTCAAGTTTAGGGTCAGAGCTCGATCCCATCTCATTTGAATCACATAGCAATTCACGCGGCTTCGCCTTGTGAATTACTATGTGATTCAAACTCGATGGGATACGAGCTCGGACCCTAAACTGTCATGGGTTTCCTCTATAGTAGAAAGATGCCTGAGGTGAGAAAAACACTTTGGAGCTCCAAGAAAAAGTTTGCTCTCTTCGCTAAAATCTCGGTAATCATCATAAGCAGCCAACTTTATCTATTCTAACCAATTCATTACATCCTATCAACATACAATATGCACACGGTTTCTCATTTTCTATCAGACTTTATCATAGTACACTTTGCTTTACAGGTAATGATCTTAGATCTTAAGTACGCGTCATGCACTATGAAATGGTGGCCAACTGCGTTGCAGCGACCGCAAAAAAATTCTCAATATGAAATAAATACCAATCAACACCCCACAATCTGTGAGGTACGAATTTCTCCACATGAGAGGGAAAATATACCATAATTGGATAAAGTTATAAAGATCATATTTTGTGGAATTAGACCACGTGTCTACTTATTCAATACATTGATGGTTGGAGGCTGATATTGGTATGAACTCACACACATCTCATCTCATCAAGTCACAGCGTACAGTGAGTGTAAAAGCGGGCTCCCACTATCACGATTTGAGCCGCCGACACACTACGATAGCCTTACGACAAGCGTTCCGATGAAAAAATGAAATTTCTGTCGGGAGCGTCCCTAAACAATTGCTCAATAATCGCATTTTGGTCGATTCCGCATGTGGCTGATGTATATGTTAAAATATTATATATATATATGATATTTTATAATATATTTCATTACAGTAAAGCACCGGGAATTAACCGACCCCCCCCCCCCCCCCCCCCCCACATACACACACTTTGGATTCCTGGCCCCTTCCCCCCCCCCTAGGATTTTCGATATGGAATGTGAATGTTTCAATGAACTTGATCAATATATGTTGCTAATTATTTGCCTGAGATTTACGTTGGCGCATCTCTTAAATCGTGGCCGGTGTCGTAACCGTGGTCTTCTTTTCAACCCGTTCCGACACACTACGACATACTCTACGATGCACCTCCCGATAGAAAATCAAAATCGCCTCGGAAGGTCAACTAATATTGGGGCAGTTGACCACATTTCTGCGATTAGACACCGATAAAATCACCATACAAGGCGTGGTGGATTGGCATGTCTAGACATATGTCTATGATTTTGCACCTTCCCGATATGTCTCCTATACTTGCTTTTTGTATCGGTGCCATATCGGTAGGTCTAAACGTCTATCGTAGTAGGTGGACGCCAGGCCTTAAGGTATTGATCACAAAACACTGCTCTGTGGTAAATCAACTATGTTTGGAAACTATGTTAGTAATTACGAGGGATGCCGAGCCTGGTATGTCTGTGAGACTAGAACCCGAATAAAACTTTGATAAAAAGTGATGGAACACCACAATTAGGCCGAAACGTTGTGTCGTTTTAAACTTAGAACTTAATGTAAACTAATATATAATAAATCAAATCTACAAACTTGAAACTCCAAGCTGCTGTCTGTTGGTTATGTGAAAATCTCTATTGATATTTAAGAAGATATATTAAAGACCAAAGTACACCTTGATACTTTCCACCTTGACATATGCTTGCGATATGGGCTGCGGCTCAACCAGCAGGTGTTTGCGTAAAAACGGTACAATATCGCAAGGGAAAGAATTGACATGTCAATTCCCAAAGTCGCACGAGTCTTTCTCCAGTTTGTTTCTCCCTTTTTGGGGAGGATTATCGCATGCGACTTTGTACCTCAGCGGGGGGTAAAAGGGGGTGCAAAAGGGTTGGTACAATATCGCAAGGGGTCCAAGGCACACTCAGCGATATCGGGAAAACATCGGAAGGGAACTTCTACGGCGACTTTTCGCTTGCGATACGTAATATCACAACGAAATATCGCTAGATGTGCACTGAAATGCTTTGAGATATGAGGCCCGCCTCCAGCTATGGAGGCTGAAGCCCGAGGTACATTTTACGGCGACTTTATCCCCTCCCCTGCTGCGCAAACCACCCCTCCCTTGAGATATTCTCCTTGCGATCTCGCAAGCGTATCGCAAGGGGAATAAATATCTCTAATTATCTCAACCCAGATATTTTTTCTCCATAGACTTAACATTGGGAACTCGTATCTAACGCCCATGAGATATTTAGAAATAATATCCAATGGGGGATTATGTCACAAATGTTAGCCCATTTGTCAATGTGAAGGGTGAGATAAATTCAGAAACCCATTCAAGTTTAGGGTCAAAGCTCAATCCCATCTCGTTTGAATCGTTACATAATTCACGCGGCTTCGCCTTGTGAATTACTACGCAATTCAAACTCGATGGGATACGAGCTCTGACCCTAAACTTTCATGGGTTTCCTCTATAGTGTGTGTTGGCCTTTATGGTGTAAGATTGAAGGAGTGTCTGGAGGCCTTACCGCGGTGTAGAGCTCCCAGACGACGGTCCTCAGCAGGTGTTTGCTGGCCACGCCCTGCCGCAGCAGCCCCCTGAGGTCGGCCCGCAGTCCGTCCAGGGTCAGGGCCCGCCGCGGACCCGCGCAGCACGTCTCACAGGGCCTCTGCTCCGTCACCATGTCCTCTAGGGCCTGCAGGGCCTGCGACAGGCGCTGGAGGGACTGCCAGGAGGCGGCGGCGCGGGTCGGGAGGAGGAGGAGGACGGCGAGGAGGGCGGTGAGGGCCGTCACGCCGCGCGGGGCCGGGCTCCACGGCATCCTGCCCCACATCGTCCCCACCGGTCAGCGGGTCCGGTCAGCGGGTCCGGTCAGCGGGTCCGGTCAGCGGGTCCGGTCAGCGGGTCCGGTCAGCGGGTCTGGTCACAGGGTCCAGCCACAGGGTCCAGCCAGCAGGGTCCAGTCACAGGGTCCGGTCACAGGGTTCCGTCACAGGGTCCGGTCAGCGGGTCCGGTCACAGGGTCCGGTCACAGGGTTCCGTCACAGGGTCCGGTCACAGGGTTCCGTCACAGGGTCCGGTCACAGGGTCCGGTCACAGGGTTCCGTCACAGGGTCCGGTCACAGGGTCCGGTCACAGAGTCCGGTCACAGGGTTCCGTCACAGGGTCCGGTCACAGGGTCCGGTCACACGGTTCCGTCACAGGGTCCGGTCACAGGGTCCAGCCAGCAGGGTCCAGCCAGTAGAGTCCAGCCGGGACAGGACCGGTCAGGACAGGACCGGTCAGCAGAGTCTAGACACAGGGTCCAGCCGATACCTCACCGGTCAGCCGGGTCCGGTCACAGAGACCAGTCAGCTGGGCTCTGTCACAGGGTCCAGCCAGCAGGGTCCAGCGAGGACCAGTCAGTAGAGTCCAGCCTATATGGGACCGGTCAGCTGGGTACAGTCACAAGGTCCGGTCACAGAGTCCAGCCGAGACCTCACCAGTCAGCCGGGTCCGGTCACAGGGTCCGGTCACAGAGTTCTGTATGGGACCGGTCAGCAAGGTACAGTCAGTTCACAGAGTCCAGCCAGGACCAGTCAGCAGAGTCCGGGACCGGTCAGCCGGGACCAGTCAGCGGGGTCCAGCCAGCAGGGTTCAGCCAGCAGGGTCCAGCCAATAGGGTCCAGCCGGGACCAGACAGGACAGGTCAGCAGTCAGCTGGGTCTGGGACCAGTCGGCAGCGTACAGCCGCGAATCACCTCTCTGCTGGCCACGTGCGACGTCTTAAAAGAACGACAGAATAATGCAGGTCCCGTGGGTGTGCCGCGAGATGTCTGCTGACAAACGTTGACCATCAAGTGCCACTTTCTGTTCGTATTTAAAAGTCGTATGCAGGCGTAGTAAGATAATCATGATACGTAGGTGTTTGTGTATACCTATTAATGCATGTTGTTAATGTATAATTATATGCATATGTTCATGCATGTATGAATGAAAAAGTGAACTTCTCAAGGTAGATGGTTAGATAGCAAACTGCAAACTCCAATACTTGTAACTTGTTTGAGGAGGGATAGCGGGCTGTCCTATAAAACAATCACTCCAGTGCCTCCTCCATCTCCTCTCTGTCTCCTTCTGTCCCTCTCTGTCCTCTCTCTATCTCTCTCTGGTCGGATCAGGAGTCATCCGTGTATACCGGGACCCCGCCCACGACTCGGCCCGGAGAGTGCGCCATGTATACTGAGACCCGCCCACGACTCGGCCCGGAGAGTGCCCGCTCCCATCGCGTCACTCTCCCAGCATCACGTGGTCCGTCGGCCACACCTCCCCGAGTTCCCATCACGCGCGTATCCTGTCATCGTGCACGGCGGCAGGTGGCCCAGCAGCACGCCGGGCAGCCATGTGCGGGAGAAGGCTGGTTCGGTAAAGTGTGTCCTCAACACGGGAGTTTTTCTAACGGTCTTTAGGACAATCCAGACATGCTTCGCTTCACGCGCGACGCTCCTGTTCTCGTGGCGCCGCGAGACTAACGCGAGACTGACGTGGGACGCGCGGGCGACGCTGGTCACCTAGCGGGCGTTCACCTCACTACAGGTCGGTGTAGAGGGGAGGGGGCAGCAGGGGAAGGTGAGCAGAGAGGGGGCAGCAGGGGAAGGTGAGCAGGGAGGGGGCAGCAGGGGAAGGTGAGCAGGGAGGGGGCAGCAGGGGAAGGTGAGCAGGGAGGGGGCAGCAGGGGAAGGTGAGCAGGGAGGGGCAGCAGAGAGGGGGCAGCAGCTGAGGGTGGGCAGGGAGGGGGCAGCAGGAGAAGGTGGCGCAGGGAGGGGGCAGCAGGGGAGGGTGGGCAGGGAGAGGGGCAGCAGAGGAAGGTGGGCAGGGAGGGGGCAGCAGGGGAGGGTGGGCAGGGAGGGGGCAGCAGGGGGAGGTGGGCAGGGAGGGGGCAGCAACGGAAGGTAGGCAGGGAGGGGGCAGCAGGGGAAGGTGGCTAGGGAGGGGGCAGCAGGGGGAGGGGGCTAGGGAGGGGCAGCAGGGGGAGGGGGCTAGGGAGGGGCAGCAGGGGAAGGTGGGCTGGGGGAGGTGGGCAGCAGGGGGAGGTGGGCAGGGAAAGGGGCAGCAGGGGAAGGTGGGCAGGGAGGGGACAGCAGGGGGAGGTGGGCAGGGAGAGAGGCAGCAGGTGAAAGTGGGCAGGGAGGTGGGCAGGGAGGGACCAGGGAGGGGGCAGGGGAAGGTGGGCAGGGAGGGGGCAGCAGGGGAGGGTGGGCAGGGAGGGGGCAGCAGGGGAAGGTGAGCAGGGAGGGGGCAGCAGGGGAAGGCGGGCAGGGAGGTGGGCAGGGAGGGACCAGGGAGGGGGCAGGGGAAGGTGGGCAGGGAGGGGGCAGCAGGGGGAGGTGGGTAGGGAGATGGGCAGCAGGGGAGGTGGGCAGGGAGGTGGGCAGGGAGGGAGCAGGGAGGGGGCAGCAGGGGGAGATGGGCAAGGAGGGGGCAGCAGGGGAGGTGAGCAGAGAGGGGGCAGCAGGGGAAGGTGAGCAGGGAGGGGGCAGCAGGGGAAGGTGAGCAGGGAGGGGGCAGCAGGGGAGGTGAGCAGAGAGGGGGCAGCAGGGGAAGGTGAGCAGGGAGGGGGCAGCAGGGGAAGGTGAGCAGGGAGGGGGCAGCAGGGGGAGGTGGGCAGGGAGGGGGCAGCAGGGGAGGGTGGGCAGGGCACGAGTCCTTCCTCCGGGTATAGATCCGCTTCCATTGGCTTCTCCAGTACTTCAGGCGTGAAACGTCAGGTAAACATGATGCTACTTTTACAATGACATTATGTATTATGTAGTGTGAAGCCATGAACAGATCGATCGTGGTAGAGTGTGATCAAGAACAATACGTAGACGTCCTAGAATAGAGCTGAACTTTGTTCTGAATTCTAAGACGCAAAGTGCGTTGGCGTGAGTCGGAAGTATTCTCTGTGAGAGCGGTGCCCACGCCCGCGGTCGTGCAGGTTCACCAGGGGCCACAGCTTTATTCTGTCGTGTAATAGTAGAATGTTGTATAATCTGACAGGTGAAAGGAACAAGCAAACTAAAATGCATCCAAGGAACTAGTAACAATGAGAAAAAATTGAAAATCGAAATTACTTTAAAGACTAGTGAAGCGGGGTTTACATAATCGCATTCATGTACCTCACGGGATGTTTGTCTCAGACAAATCCAGCTGAGATTCTGGAACGCGATTTCGTCGTCTAATTTGTAAGGTTCCTTTTTCCTGGGACATGTATTTTTCCCCTGCAATTATTGGCAACATTTACCCCTGAAAACAAGCAGAATCTCATGAGATTTTGGACCATGTGAGGTACATCAATCCCACCGTGTTGATCTATAAATCAAAAACTAGCACGGTGACCCCCGATTTTTAAGTTAGATATGTATTCGAAAACACTTGGAGATCAGCATATTAAATTTTCAGGAAATTGACATGGGTTTTCATTTTCAAGCCAAATTGTCCGATATGCCTTTAAGATTAACTCTAGGAGTTAGTCCTAAGCAATTCTGTCCACACTGTGCGATAGTATTACGATTCTCTACCCCGCCGACTGTGTTACGATTCTAGTCGTTGGTCAGATCGGGAGCACTAATCGGTGAGGGGCCGCAACTCCATTGTCACAGACAACGGGAAGGAACATCTTCCATTTCTTATCGGGGCCGATTTCCGAACATTGATCTGCAATTTTACAGCTACATCTCTACAGGGAGAAGGGGGAGGTGTGATAGCAAGGCGAGCTGTGAAAACAGCAGGCTAGGGTTGTAGGTGTTTAGTAAGCATAATACATTATGTCAATGATATATTTTGATAAATATAAACAAACAAATATATGTACATGTACATGTGAAACGTACATGTATTTCTGATCGTTCGTTGCGACGATTCCATCGCTCAGTATGCCACAGCTTGGCTTTTCCTGGGATGGATCATGGGTGTCACACACGGAGATGTGGTCCCTCACTGAGTAGTGCTCCTGATTGGAACAAGGATTAGAATCGTAACCAGTCGGCATGGTAGAAAATCACACCTATGGCCGAACGTCTATGAAATACTACTCGCTACTAGGGGTGCAGTGTAAACAATGTTCGGGCGCACTGCGCCCGTAGTGAATATTCGGGCGCACTGCGGTCAAAGTGAATGTATCAGCGCCATAGGTACATGAAATAAGTATATGACTTGGCGTTTTTCTTGATATTTAGGTATGCAATACTAAGAAAACGTAGTGACTGAGCTTGAAGGGATGTCATTCTCGGCCTTTTGTTGCCATAAATACGTTCCTCCATCAAAGGACCTCGAACAGCCATCCCTTCAGGCTCAGTAACCACGTTTTCTCTTATTACTGTTGCATTGCTTAAGACTAGAGGGGAGCGTTCACCAACTACGACAAGGCTACGACAAGAGCAGACAAGAAAGTTCCTATCGGCGCCTTGTAGCAGCCTTGTCGTGAGAAGGGCAGTGTCGGGACAGCGCTGTCGGGGCGTGTCGTAGAGGTCGGTGGTTGCCGAAAAAAAGGCGTCCATGATCCCGACACACTACGACAGTGATATCGAGGAAACCACAACACGACAAAGGTCTAGTCGTAGCAAAAATCGTTCGATATTGTCGTAGCCTTGTCGGAAGGCCCCCGACAGGCCCCCGACAAGCTTCCAGTCGCAGCCTGTCGTGGCCTTGTCGTAGACTCTTGTCGGGAACTAGGGTCCACCAACCACGACAAGGCTACGACAGGCTTTCCAATCGTAGGCCTGTCGTGGACCTTGTCGGAAAGCCATTGTCGTAGCCTTGTCGTGGTTGGTGGACGCCGGCCCTAAGGCCTCGTACCCACCACTTACGACACGCTCCGACAAGCATTAACGACACAGAATATCTTTGTCGTAGCCCAATCGCAGCACCCTTGTCGGAGCGTGTTGGAACGTGTCGGAACGTGTTGTCACGGTTTTGGGCTGGAAAAAAGCAGACCACGGTACCGACACGAGCTACGACACAGGCTACAACGGAATGCAGTTTTCTTCAATTCTTTCAATAACGAGGATGGTGACTTATGATTTTTAAAAAGTAAATAAGTAGCATCATACATACATTTACTATATACCCATGCCGTATATCCTGTAAATACGCACCGTTTCGGCATATGACGTAAAAATACTGTACGGACCAGTGGTCCGTACACCCAAATACGGACTACCTTCCCATACACATTTATTAAAATTCTGGTTGTTAAGAAAAATGAAATTGATTTTTTTTTAAATTTCGGGTATATAGTAAATATATAACGTCCAACCATGCTTGTACAAGTCACAGAACTCGATGCTAATTTACCGTTTGTACGGAACTCGACTTTAACGCCTCGGTCCGTACATACCGTAAATCAGCATCTCGTACTATATTCTGTGAAAAGTTTGAAGAGTATAATATGGTTTCTATTATGTAAAATAGAACCTTTTTCCTGTTTTCTATATATTCTATCATGATATTATTATAGTAATAATCATCTATAACCATTTGAGGGCATTCCTGTTGAGAGAATTTTCCGAAATATATTAAGATAACTGACGTGATAACGTTCATTCTGTTGCTTCTCCTCAGCTTAAGGCCTGGAGTCCACCTACTACGATATGGCTCCGATATGGTCAACGATGCACCTCCCGATAAAAAATCAAAATCGCGTCGGAGGGTCACCTAATATCGGAGCAGTTGGCCGCGTTTCTGCGATTATACACCGATAAAAACCCCATACAATGCGCGGTGAATTGGCATGTCTAGATATATATCTACGATTTTGCACCTTCCCGATATGTCTCCGATATTTGCTTTTTGTGCCATATCGGTAGGTCTAAATTTCTATCGTAGTAGTTGGACGCCGGGCGTAACCTGTCTTAATTCGGTGAGTAATTAATTCTTAGGCCTGGCGTCTTCCCGATACCCTCCGATAGACCTTACGATGCGTGCATCGGGGTGCATCCTAGGGTGTATCGGCTACGGATTAAAGTTAACATTCCAACGTGATAGTAATCTTGTGTCTAGAGATGCATCATAAAGCCTATCGTTGCGCATCGGGAGCCCAGTGGACCCGCGGCTGTAGCTTACATGTCTCTCTTGATGTTAAGGTTGAGGTGAGTCCCACTGTTATTCAATAAAACCTGTTCTATTATATATGTATTCATTATGCCTGACGCCATAGGCGTCAGGCAGTATGAAATCAAAGACTGACCGAGAACGAGAAATGTTTCGCCCACAGTGAGGACGTTTGCTTATTATTATATACCTTAAATCGATGAAAAAAACGTTATTTTGATGACTTATTAAGTCACACTCACAGCGGGCACGAACATTATCATTACTGCACCCCTTGCAGCGGGCAGTATTTCATAGACATTCGTACACAGGTATATAGTAATATAATCTTATCTAGACATGTATATGTGTAAGCCCCGCCCTGACACGCTCTTGTGGATTAACGGTCTCGGGTTGCTTCATTGAAAGCCCACCACACTCAAATTCCATGTAGCTACGTAAATTTATGTAATCATTTTGTAGACATTACGTAATTCTTTACGTAGAACGTAACAAATACGTGGAAATAACGGTGAAATGTTGAGGTTTACCTTTGTCTGTAGATCGTCTGCTAGTTTTACTTAGGTTTAATGTAAATCTACCCAAACCAAAGTATGTCGGACGTTTGAGGTCTTTTTACGTTTTTCTATAGAGGAAACCCATGAAAGTTTAGGGTCTGAGCCCGTATCCCATCGAGTTTGAATCACATAGTAATTCACAAGGCGAAGCCGCGTGAATTACTATGTGATTCAAATGAGATGGGATCGAGCTCTGGCCCTAAACTTGAATGGGTTTCTGAATTTATCTCACCTTTAATATTGACTAATGGGCTAACATTTGTGACATTATCCCCCATTGGATATTTTTCCTAAATATCTAATGGGTGTTAGATACGAGTTCCTAATGTTAAGTCTATGGAGAAAAAATATCTTGGGTGAGATGAATACACGTTAATCATGCTCGTAAATCTACGTAGATTATTCACGGTGTGATCCGTATCCGCCCACTCCCTACGTTAAAACGCGTAGGTTGTTTACTTAGAGGTTGTTCACCTCGTGCACAGGGTATTGAGACATATTGGAAGATATTTTTAGAACAAATGATGCAATATAGGCTTCGGTGGCCAATATGCCAATACCTAATAAGGAGTAGTGCATATAAGGCAAGCAATCAGTGAGTAATATATATATATCTGAATACTCCTAGTTAAAGGGTGAATCAGAGCCTCACGAGAGGGCGGACACTGCACCAGTTTGAATTGTATGTGCCAGTGGAGATGCAACATCGACCTGCTGGGAAGATCTAGTTTGATATCTCATTTCATTTTATATCGCTGTTCTAGTATTTCAAACGTCTAATACACTTCCAAAACATGTCCATTAGCATGTAGCTTACTCGCTAATATTAGGAGCTAATGTTATTTCCATTAACAATGGTAGAGCGCAGTATACCTAAATTACTTCATGAAATAAAAGTATTATGTATTTGAGCCATCTGTATTTGATCGAGAGTCAAGTATCAAGAATATGAAATTATCACCATTTTATTGACTAGGGGAAATACAAAGTACATTCTTATTAACGCTTATAAACCTCCGCCCACTTATATGATCAATTGACTTACATTATAACCAACGTTACAGACACCAAAAATATTATCATTATGGGTGATGTTAACATAGACATGCAAGACAAAGCACTCAAAACAAACCATATTGATCGATTCTGTAAATTACATGACTTGCAACAATTAATTACTTTACCGACTAGAATAACCCAAACTACTAGTACAATTATAGATCATATCTATACAAATTGCAACCACATAAGTAAAGCAGGTGTTCTTGAATATACTGTGCGTGACCATTTACCCATTTATCTCATCCTAAAATGTAATCGTAATAAAATAAATAAGAAGTATATTAATGCCAGGAGCTACAAGAATTTTGATTATGAGAAATTCAAAACAGAATACCAAAACAGCAACTGGGCAGAATACGATATAAATCAAAATCCAAATTGGCTATGGAACAGAATGATTGCCAACATTGAGCTTGCCTTGAATACTACAGCACCTATAAAACGTATGCTTGTTACTAAAAATAAGCCATTATGGCTAACAAACCAGGTACTAGACTCAATAAAAGAACGTGATTATTACTATCGCAAAGCACACAGAACCAACGCACTTGATGATTGGAGGATAGCTAAATTCCATAGAAACCGGACGCAATCAATAATAAGAGCTAATAAAAAAACAATGATAGACGACCTAATAATTGAACATAACGGAGACACCAAAAAATTCTGGAGTGGGGTCCGAAAACTATTACCAAGAGAAAATCCCCCCGTCATTAGTGAGTTAATAGATGAAGATACAAATCTACCAGTGAAGACTGACAAGCGAGCTGATTATATAAATAAATATTTCACCAATATTGGCGAAAAACTGGCTTCGAAACTTCCACAAAATATTATCGGAATGCCTCCATTTGCAGATACAGATGAAGATACCGACCTGTTTAAGGATGAAATTACCATAGACGAAATCATGTCAGCAATAAAGGATACAAACTTTAATAAATCGTCCAGCCTAGAGAATATTAGATCCAGTATTTTTAAAATAGCCCTTCTCACAGCACTAGATTAATTTCAAAAACGGTATCACATGCTTTACTTATTAAAAAACTACACGATTTAGGACTAACGAATAACACATGCATATGGTTTCAGCAATATTTAACAAACCGAATACAACAAACAAAACTAGAAGATGACCTTTCTGACCCGGAAACTACAATATATGGTATTCCGCAGGGCTCGGTGCTTGGGCCGACGTTATTCTTAGTTTACATAAATAGCCTAGCTTCCTACCTACCAAAGGATGCCTGTCAGCTGTCGTTTTTTGCAGATGATACTACCATTACAACAAATAGTATCCAACAAATGAAAGAAATCCTACCAAAGGTACAGGATTGGTGCAATACTAACATTTTGACCATAAATGAAAAAAAGACCCAAATTCTCATTTACGACAAGTTAGCCAGGGAAAGAGGGAGAGACGAAAATCTAGGAATTACCTTAAAAAATCACAAACTTGACCAAGTGAAAGAATATAACTATTTGGGTTTATTAATAGACTCTAAGCTTGATTTTTCCAAACATAGACTGAACGTTAAGAAACCAGTATCTGACAAACTATTCCTTCTAAGAAAAATACGACATTTAATAACACCATCTACAGCACTTACTATATATAAAAGTTATATCCTCCCATACTTGGATTATACGGACTACATACATGAGCCAACAACCCAAACCGGTAAAAGTGATCTACAATTATTACAAAACAAATCACTTAGAATAATACACAATATAAGATTAGGACCGAACCCCCGATATAATACAGACGAACTCCATAACATATCGAAGTTACGCTATCTAAGTGATAGAAGAAATCTACATTTACTCCACTATGCCTACTCGCTTAGAAATAGAGGAGACCTAATAGATAATAGACAGCTACCAACTAGAGCTAAAAATGGTATGAGGCTATTAATTCCTAAGAGTAACTATCCATGGTTCGAAAACACCTTCTACATACGTGGGCTAAAAATATGGAACGACCTAAAAAAAAGAGTACACAAATATACTTATAAAAAAAGAATTTAAAAAGCTTACTAAGCAAAACTTTCCAAATTGTCTGAACCAGATAAACTATAATTAAACTGATGGACTGATTGTGACTGCAACGGCCAATGATAATAATTCTCAGACCTTACATTAATTGAATCAAAGTAAAAACTATTAAGACTGGTAAATGGTACGTTTGTGACTGCAACGACCATACTATACCTAGATACCAACTTGAATACTGTATATAAAGTATGCAAAGGAACGAATATATATATATACATGTACGAACGAACATAAATCTCTGTACAATTAGAGACGATGTATATAAGTGGATTGTAATTGTGTTCATGTTATCAGAAAAACGTAATGGTGATTGATAAAGAAGTGTGTTACATAAAGACTATATAGTAGTAGGTATATATGCAACATAAGGTGTTTATATGATTACATGCTGTAAACTGAAATACTACTGACAAATGGTCTCCATACCATAGTTTACTGATATATTACTGTGTACCTTTTATTTTTTTCTTCATTACATCCCATTACATCATGAAGAGTACTACTGTGAAATTGTTAAACTAGACTTGAACTAGATCATATGTGGAAACCAAATTGACTGTACTCTGGACCACAGAGGGCCCGGGTGGAAGAACGGCAGTGTTGCCGAACTCGGTGTATATGTACAAATGCATTCCCTAAATAAAATTTACCAAAAAAAAAAAACAAAAAAAAGTAGAACCCCGCCTAACGAACACCCAACATATGCAGACAACCTGTGTTAACAGACACCTCTGTTTGGAATGGCTCCCTCTATTAGATGTTTAGTTTAACCTTGCATAAGCAGACACTCCGCGTGAGCGGACACTTTGGCCCGGAACAGAGGGTGTCTGCTTACACGGGGTCCTACTCTATTTAGATCTGTCCTATCATATTTTGAAATGTAATACCACATTTAGACAATATCATCATCTAATAGTTTCCTTTTCTAGTAGCAGATTACAGTAGCCATAACTAAGTGTTTATCATTTCATAAAAGGATTGACATAGTCAATCCTTTTTTCTTCAAAAAGACTAGAAACAAAAATGTCTATTTTTAGGAACTAAGTCAGTAGTGGGGCAGGGGGGTATGGTAAGGCTTGATACTGGACCACTGTCGATGATATGATGCTCTATGTGTGTAAAGTCTATAAAACAGCGACCCAACCACAGTGTGCCCGATCACACCTTTTCCCGACGAATCCATTGGGTTGGGCAGAATCGGGTCGCTGTACGCACTTCACAGACCCGATTTTAATCGGGTTGGGCATTACTAGCATGGGGGTAATGACCGACTCTGCCCTATCATAATCTTGTTGCTGTATGCACTTCACAGACTGTTCCCGATTCTGAGTAGGCCATTCGAACAGCAATGCTACCTATCCCCTAGTCCGATTTACAAGTGTATATATCGATGTGTAGGGGAGACAGAGGCGATGATAAATATGAAAACCGTTTCCCAATATCTTAATTGAATCAAAAGTTATTAATCGTGGTTGTCCTGCTCTGCCTCTGTTACCGCGGTATCTCTGTTAGCTATCCTGAAGCTGTTAGTCACCCCCGCCATAATGAAGTCCCTGTCTTGGTCATTCTTAAGGATCAACCTTTCCCAGGCCCCGGGCTGTAAAGCCCCACCCCTGGTAGGGGACTGGGAGGTATGATCCTATGTGGTTTTATGGCGGAACTTGCACTTCTCGCCATAGGGGCATTCTCCTGTGTTAGGGAAGATACAACATAGATCCTCTGGATCATGCCCCCTGTCCTGTCTCGCTCCTTTGGCCTGCTGCTTCTTGATACTTCTGTTTCCCTTGCCCTCCTGGGTTCCTAGTTGAGTTTTTTGCTGTGTGGGGTTTGTCCTTTTGGGTAGGAGGGAGAGAGCCTCTATGGTCGAAACTGTCTCCCCACCTGTACCCATTCTGTGCTTGCAACTCCCTGTAGCGGGTGTCCAGTCCCAGGATGGACGGATTGTATTTGGCTGCCAGCTCAAAGACATAGATGGTATATGCCATATAGTCTTCTAGGCTCCTTGCTAGGGATCCTGTCCAAAGGAGGTGATACAGAACCCTCATGTTGGCTGCCCCCCATTCCGCCTGGGAGATGTACAAGGGGGCTTGCCCGTCAGCAGATAAGACCATGGAGCCGTCCTCTGCTTCTGTAAATTTCATTGTCTCCTTCTTCCGCCTGGCTAGCCTGAGCTTGACATGTTCCAGTACAAAGTCTGTAGCTTTGAGCGCCTTACGATCACTGGCCCGTATAGTGAGGAGCACTGTAGGGTCATAACCTCCCGCTGCTGTTGGGGGTTTGTAGGCCGCCTCTTCATTTGAGCGGCCCGTCTTAGGGCTCTCCCCTTCATTAGCCTGGAGCTGCTCTATGACTTTCTCCCAGCTTGCCGCCGCATCCAGGAGTGCTGTCTCATTGCTTTCTCCTTTCTTCAGGTCTGCTGTGTTGCTCTTTTTCTCCTCTTCGTTCTTGGAGGCTGTACTCTCTTTGATGAACTCCGCAAACCAGCGGTTGCCTAGTGTAGCCAGTGCCTGCTGCAGCCTCCTAGCCTGTCCGGGAGGGACAGAGATTTCTTTCACATCCTGCTTCGTCATGATCATCAGGACATCATAGTCTGCGTAGTCATTTTGAACGAGGACTTCCGTCATTTTCTGCTTGAGGCCTGAAGCTTTGGCCCACTAGTGAAGTCAAAGTTGGAGGGCACCAGAGGGCGAGTGGCCGAGCCCCTGGAGGTGTCTGGTCTTGCGAGCCTAGACCCTCAGCCAGGCCTGAGACCTGTCTCCCATTTAAACCTATATATAATTTATATATCTCCACTAATAAAACATTGCTCCAGTAATATCGGATTGTAGCATTGTATTTCCGCAGTATCGCTAGCTTTTACAATGCGATTATGATACAACAATTCAGGGGCACATATTGAATAAGACAGGGGAAGATTAATTAGATTTTTTAATTAAATACAGATGGCACCATAGTTAAAACTGATCTGACAGCTGGTGGTTTGGATTGCTATTCCCTATAGGTAAAAGAACAAGGGACAGGGGTTGGTGGTCCCACCACGGATCGTTATTTGAAATATCAGACAAGGCTAAATTTAACCTACAGCGATATGATCTGCAGCGCTGTGAAGGTCCGCATAAAAAGTATTGCTAAATGCTGTATTTTACGCGGTGATGCACCTATGCGATTGCGACACGATCCGCAAAATTACAGGAGCAACGTTTTGGGATCCGCTATTCTGCGATCCGCAGCTCTGTCATAATCCTGGAGCAACGATGCCCAGCGGCCTGTGGCTCACCCTTGCTCAGCTCCCAACCGCTCGTTTTGATCCCAATCGGATGGCTGTACAAGGTCATAAAGTGGAGAGGTGTGATCACCAAGCGTCGTTGAGGGTATAAGACAGTGACATTCTTGTTCCCGATTATAATTGGTGAACGGATCGGTGAGATTCTGTGGGAAATGTCGCTGCCTTATTGGCTTTATGCACTGTGACCTCCACGTAACTACAGGACCAAAGAGAAAACCGCGATGGCAATGGAGAAATGTGTTACCCCTGAGGTAAAAGCCATTATGGCCATGGAGAAATGCATCACTGCTATGAAGAAAAAATCGTGACGGCTATGGAGAAAGGCATCACTGCTATGGAGAAAAAATTGTGATGGCCATGGGGAAATGTGTCACTACTATGAGGAAAATTGTGACGGCCATGGGGAAATGTGTCACTACTATGAGGAAAATCGTGACGGCTATGGGGAAATGCATCACTACTATGGAGAAAATTTGTGATGGCCATGGAGAAATGCATCACTGCTTCAGAGAAAAAATCGTCACAGCTATGGGGAAAAGCATCACTGCTATAGAGAAAAAATTGTGACGGCTATGGGAAAATGCATCACTGCTATGGAGAAAATTTGTGATGGCCATGGAGAAATGCATCACTGCTTTAGAGATAAAATTGTGACGGCCATGGGGAAATGCATCACTGCTATGGAGAAAAAATCGTGATGGCTATGAGGAAACATCGGCTTGATTTGTTTGAGGTTTGGGCGATGAGTTTGATGAAGAGATGCCGATTGGTCATGGATGTTGTCAAATTGAAGACAAATCGTCGACAGATATGTGTCAAATTTACAAATGGATACACCGATAAGAGGTGTGCCTCAGAGAAAGCGTCCAAGAACGGGTGGCAATCAATATTGAAAACAAGAGAAAGAGTAGTAAGGTTTTAGATACACTAGCTCACATTAGTAATGAATTGATTAATAGCTTCTAAAAGACATTGAAAAGAAGGAGAAAGAAGAAACTGACCTTGGTATATAAGTAAAATGGATCTGTGAGCTGATGTAGATCTGGAAAGGAACAAGTATGAGATGTACATGTATGGACATGACAAATGAAAATCTTAGCTCAAAAAATAAAAGATAAAAAGATTTTTTTTAAAGCGATGCTGCGATTCATAGCTATCACATTTCTTATGGGGATAATGCCCAAACCAGCTCTTGTTATTATTTGACTTCCATAGCGTGATACTGCACCGCTGGAGTCAAGACAATTATGACAAGATTATTTTCCCCAGGTATGTCCATTTTGCTGTCATCTCAAACCGTGGGCAGACGACAGACTAGACTTGCTCAAGTCTTTGATTATGAACAGTCATTAAATGATCAAAGAAAATCGGAATACAATTCATTAAAGTATGTATCCTTCTCTGACTGGCCCATGAATCAAAGACTTGTCCACTCTGACCAGAATCTCCTGTTTATGATCCCAAGCCACTTCCTGTAACCCTGCACCCCCTCCTACCCCTCCCCATCCCCCTACCCCAGTTCCTGGCCGCCTGTGTTGTCATAGCAATAAATTTCGCCTGCTCCTGACTGTGGGTGACCAGGAGTGACCTGCCAAAGGTCAATCTAGCACACTGGGGTATCAATCTCCCAGCAGATATTCTGACCAGTAGATCAGGACCTTTGCTTGGGGAGTGTGGCGCAAAATCGTGCCAGTCTACGCGGCTGTTTACGGATGAGACCAGTCCCTGTGTCACTCAGAAGGGGTGGAGGGGTAGGATACAGGGACTGAAGCCTGTGTCACACAGAAGGGGTGGAGGGGTAGGATACAGTGACATAGGTAAAAGGTTCATTAGATTTTTAATTGGATATACATGGCGACATAACTATGATGCGATCCGCAAAATATCTGGAGCAACACTTTCCACCTCGGATCGCTATTCTGCGATCTGCAAAACGTGAAGCAACGAACCCCAGGGGGGAGTTTAACAATGTGGTCCTAGGAGAGTTATGCCTGTAAGATAGGTGCTAGGACAGTTTGCGTTTAACTAGTAAGACAATCTTAGCGAGCGGACTGTCTTTGCCAAGGACATTAGCCAGATTGTCCAATAGTGTTTAACAAGTTTGACCCACATCTTACAAACTGTCCTCCACATACCCGAAAGGGTCCTAGATGGGGGACACCTATATAGCTGTCTTAGAGGATTAAAATCACAAATAACAACCTTATTTATCGATTTAACTAGAGGAAATATGTATAGTATGGTATGTAATACAAAACGGCAGTGTTAGAGGGGAAATATTTCAAATATTCACTTGAATTAAAAATGATGAAATTAGTTACCACAACCCCCAATATGTGGCACTACCTACAGTTCTTAGGAATTCTCCTTGACAGGGATCCCACAGCTGTCTTACAGCCTGTTTTGTCCCAGCCTGAGACCGAATTCAGTCCTAGGAGACTAATTATGCAGGAATGTTCTCTCTATGGGGGACAACACTTGTTAAACGGGAAAGGTCTTTCGTCCTTAGATATGTCTTAGATTGCTGGCATGATCCTAGGAGGATTCTTCTCCAAGGACCAAAACGTGTTAAACGGTACATGGTGCGGTTACTGTTATTTCAATAATGTACTCGGGTCTTATATAAACGTATTACGTTCATACAGGCAGTGATCTAATGCTAAAGAATACTTTTCCAGGTATTTGTTTAGCTGCAGGCGTTGCGTAACCAAGAAGATGAGGTGTGACATCGACCTATTAAACAAGAAAATCTAACAACGATTGCATCATAGTCTATAATATCCCGGCTCCAATTCCACCAATTCGGTGTGTCATACATGCATATCTCCTTAATGATACTTCAGATGTATACCTTAGATAATAACTCTCCTGCAATCACACCCCCCGTTTATACTTTAGGTGTGATTGCTATATGTTGTTATAGGCATGAGGCCAGACTCGGCCGTGTTTGTTCGAGCGAATGCCTCAGTGAAGAACTCACCGTTAGGTGGTGTTCAACGGAAAAGCTGGTAGAATTGTTCCCTATTTACCTAAAGTTAGATATGAGAAAATCAGAAGATATCGCTTTCTGCAGAGCAGCTCTTCTGGATTTCAGGGGATTACTCCGGAAAAGTAATACACTAGAAAAGGGATTGGCCATACTAGAAGTATCCTAATTGGAATCTAATAGATAAAGTAATACACTCATCTGTAGATGTCCATATTATTGGGTATATGGACGGTAATACGTTAGAAGTACGTACATATGGTTCTCGAAAAAAATGTCTTAAGGCCACTAAAAATACAAACTTGTTTCTCATCACCAAGCCATGAAAAATATGACGAGGGCGCTTTTATTTTTTTTTATTTTATTTTTTTTGTTGTTGCTATATCAAAGATGGCAGACATACAGTAAAACCCCGCATAAGCGGACACCCTCCGATCCGGGCCAAAGTGGCTGCTTATGCGGGGTGTCTGCTTACGCTGGGTTTCCAGATTTTTACTGGCTATACATTTAATGCATCCCTGACATCAGGAGCTTTAATTTGATACTAAATACACATACCTTTCATAATTTCTATCAAGGTTCATCTATTTAAAAAAAAAAAAATCTTCTAAAATCGTTTTTTCTGAAGCGCGCGGTGATGAGAAACAAGTGGTTTTTTTGAGTGGCCTAAGATAAGGTCATACCACACAGTACGACTTTGGAACATGAATGCTCCGTTCTCAGCGACAAAAGAAAAAAGTCCCTCGTTCCGAAATCGGGACTGTGGAGTTAAAGAACTTGTTCCTTCCTGTTGTCGGCAACAGCCGAGTTTGAGAAATACCCCCAGGTGAGCATACCAATATCGCCCCCTCCATCGTTGCTGGGTCGGTCGACTGCACTGTGCCACACACAGACTGAGCCCCGCTCACCGATCTCTGGCCCCCGAAGACTAAAATTAACTACTTGTTCCTTTATTGGTGGCCTGAAATCGCTCAGATTATCGTTAGTCAATCGTCCAGTGTGGACAGAATTCGCTTACGATTAACCACCACCCCATCCATAAATCCCGCTGTGATGGTCGACGTCCTGCGCAAATTCGCCTGAGACACGTTAAGACCACTGCACGAAAACCACCATTTTACATATATATACGCCATTGCGATAACGCACGTATCGGCTGTATCGTGGCCTGTTTATACTTGTATACACCTCTTATACACGTCTGGCGTCTACGAGACAGTTTCCATATGTAGACGCGCGCGACTTGGCTGTCTTTCACGCCTGGCGTATTTAAGATAAAACATACTCTGCGTAATATATATACGCCAGGAGTCGGAGTCGGAGTCGGGAGGAGGACTTCAGGCGCACAGAGACACTGGGGGGAGGCTATTATATAGTAAGCCTTACTGTCCACACATTGAAATGGTGTTTTAAAGTTTTAAAAAAATCAGTAAAACGGTAAAAAACAACTTAATGCATGGTTTATTATGTGTAATTAATCAACTTATACTCAATCAAGTTTTATAAAGGTTTTATAAAATAAATTGGTAATATAAGATTGCAATTTTCATATAATACAGACTTGGATGGTTAATGGCAAATGGAATATGCTACCATTGATGTCCCCAAGTGGCAGAGGTCGGAATTATTGGATAGTGGCGTAAATAAATAGAAACAGGCGTATATATGACGTTTATAAGACCGCACCATGGACATGTATATACGCCACTAGATAAGGCGTCTACGAGACGTCTAATAGGTCTAACTTCTAGACGCAAAATCCTACTGTTAGACGCGTTTCGAATACATATGTAAAGTGGTAAGTTTCGTGCAGTGGACTAGCTTACGATTAAGGGGATTAATCTGTGGAGACAAAATCGTAATTATATAGAACGTCCTGACCATGCTGTACAAGTCACAGAACGAGATGGTAATTTACGGTTTGTACGGAACGAGGCATTTATGCCGAGTTCCGTATAAACGGTAAATTATCATCGGGTTCTGTGACTTGTACAAGCATGGTTGGACATTATATATTTACTATATACCCGAAATTTAAAAAAAAATCAATTTCATTTGGCTTAACAACCAATTTTTTAATAAATGTGCATGGCAAGGTGGTCCGTATATGGACCAGCGGTCCGTACAGTATTTTTACGTCATATCAGTGCGTATTTACAGTAAATACGGCATGGGTATATATTAAAGTGTGTTTTTCACAGGTTTAGAGTCTCACATTGCCTCAGAAGAAGAGGGCCTTAGTCGGGCTCCCTTTGTCTGATAATAGAGACTTAGGAGAAACTCTTCGTAGTTTTATTGTGTGCGGGTTTGTTCAGTTAGGTCATTTATCTCACCTCAGGTACTAGCTTAGCCACACTGTAAAAAACTTCCCGTGAATTTTACGGTATTTCCCAGGCAACTGGGGTGCCAGGGAAATACCGTAAATTGTACGGGTGACCGTAATATATTTTTGACCGTAAATTATAACTGTCCTAGACTGTATTTTCCTAACGGTTTAAACCTGTAATATATTTCAGAACATGAATTTTCACTGTAATAAACTGTATTTTGAAAACGGTTCAGACCTGTAAATACAGAGGAGCAAAGCTGTATGAAATATACTATATGCACAGCCCTTCGTTATACATATACCAGAAATATTGTTATTAAGGTTCTTCAGAATTGTTATATGTAGAGGGCCACCTATAGAGTATGATACAGAATTTCTGAAATTTTAAACCTCCAACCCCTCCTCCCAAACTTTTATGCAATTGATCAAAGAAAGAGCATATGCATGCAGAATTTCCTAAATCCTTGACCCTCCAATCCCCCCCCCCCCCCCTCAGTGCACATGGCATTTTATGAATGGCCCCTAGGAGATTATGAATATAAAAGTGAATATTTTGTATTGGCTACCATCATATATTCTCTATCGGCCTTTTGGCTTATCAGTATCATTAATAATTATTAATGATATTTCAACATTTAAGTTTTTCAACTATAATGTTATTAGTTCAAACTATTTTACAAAAATACTCATCAGAATCTGACAGTACATGGCTGCATTTGATATAGTAGGATAAAGTCAATCCTACATATCTTTTAGAAATGTCCTATGAAAGTGGTATCTAATCCCCTTTATGATATTGATGTCATGACAACTTGAGAATAAATGTGCTCTAAATGGCAGGAACTTCACAGGAGACCAATGAATATCTATTACACATTTTGCTGAAGTTAACTCTTGCATTTTATTCTCCACTTTGATTTGTTGCTGATATTGGAGTTAATCTAAGTGTATCTAATATGTCCATATTTACAGATTTATACTGTAAACTGACCGTAGATTGGGTGGATTACAGTCCTGAATATTTTTACAATTGAATACCGTTTTTTGGTATCAAATATACGGTATAGAACTGTGGATAAGATTACAGTGATATACCGTCCATGTTTACGGTAGTATCCTGTATATTTTACGGAAATTTTTTACAGTGCAGATAAATGACATTAGGAAAAAATACTCAACGATCACCCCTGTAAAGTGACAATACTACGCCACGGCCGTCGCGTAGTGAATGTGAGATGACGTGATATGGATTTGCTGGGTATATTCTGATAATCTTTTTTGTGTAAATTTTCCCGTTCTCCTGTTAACTCTGTGAGAGTTTTGGTTAAGGGGACGTCATCCTCTCAGAAAAGATTTTTGACATGGCATTGATAGTCCTCATCTATATTTGCTATCCATTGTGTTTAGTCCCCTAGGTGCTTGGCACTTGAGACGATGAATCCATATTCTGATAATCTGATGCTATCTAACGTCGTAGGAAGGGGTGAGATGAATTCAGAACCGCACTCGAATCGTAAAATAGACAATAGTCCGCTCGTTTGGACGTCCCATATTCGTTACTCGGCTTCACCTCGATGACGATTCGGCCACATCCAAACGAGTGGAATATTATCTTTTTATACGATTCTCGATGCAATTCTATATAAATATAACACAACTATAAAAAAGTAACCCTGTTCGAGTTCACTATTTGTCTCTTACAAGAAATTCAACAAAGCCACAGAATTATCTATTTTGTATCATTTTGAATTGGATACAATGCCAAATATGATTGTCACTGTCAGTCTGTGGGGGAAGGTTTGATTGATTAAAGTCTAAAGAGGAAGACGCCTGAGTCTCTCCTGTTTCTCATCACCAAGCCATGAAAAATATGATGAGGGCGCTTTTTTTTTTTGCTTTTTTTTTCTTGCTGGATCAAAGATGGCTTAAAAGTGTCATAAAATGGGTGTTAGACATACAGTAAAACCCTGCATAAGCGGTCACTCTCCGTTCCGGGCCAAAATGTCCGCGTATGCGGGGTTTTCAGATTTATACTGCTTATACATTGAAAGCATCCCTGGCATGAGGAGCTTTAATTTGATACCAAATACACATACTTTTCATAATTTCATCTTATTTTAACCAACAAACAAAAAACAAAAATCTTCTAAAATCGTTTTTGCAGATGCGCGCGGTGGCCTATTAATGCTGCGGAGCTATTTGCATAGTGATATATTTCCGTGGCAGTTTCCAAGATGTAACCTCACATTCCTTTAGAACAAGGGGCCGCGGCCAGGCTTCCTTTGTCTGAGATACAAGAGAATTTGTTATAGTTTTATTGTATTGCAGGTCTGTTGGGTCTAAGATTAATCTGGACAAAAGCAATTCACAGATCCTGTTTGGAAATTATGAATAATGTTTTCTTCTTGGTTGAGGGTTGGCTGTTGGAAGAATCATATTCCTTGTATATTTTGGGAAAATATCGCCAAACACTAGAACTTGTTTTGCCTTTCCTTAGTCCGTCGGTGTGGCAGTTTATGGGATACATAGGGGCAGGAAGGGGCAGGAAATGGGAGACCATGGGCCCGTTGAATCGTGTAGGGCCTTTTGTGAATGTTATAGAGACCCAGGGATAAGGTGGGTTAACTTTATTCAACACTTATGGACGATCTTGTGGACAGCTAAGACTGTATTAGCAAATAGCCTTAGATATCATTAAACAATAACCCTTGTACGAGGTACAGAAAAGGGTCTTCATGTTGAAGGTCATAGATTATTAAACAGGCCCCAGGATCGGTTGAAGTGCCTCACTATTTTCTTAATTATTTAATATTCTAGGAGGAATCGTATGACTGTTCTTTTCACATTTTGACTTCCTTCAACGTTCGTTCACGCATGAAAGAGACGCCCAGAACAGTTAGAAAATGTTGGAACTTATTTTAACACCATCTGTTCGCGTTCTTTTACACCTTACAACTAAGTTTATTCAACACCGCGTTTTGCTGCGTATTGCATCGTCTTTTTAGATTTCTGAAAACGTAAACGAGCGTAAACGTGCGTAAATAGAAAAACGTCGGAGCATACGCCAGTATGACTGAGGCATGATAACGAATACCGTTTTCCGTTAGACATTGAAATTCATCTGAACTGTTGTTTTAATGAATCCGTATTTGAAAAGAAGCTTTTTGAGACATGATTTCTATTCTAGGCCAAAATGTGGGGAAAGATAAAAGTCGGTTGGGACAATACGATGCATATCTTGGAATGTAACTGATTCCCAATTTAATTCGAATATGTCTGTATATAATGATGGTCTTCTTCACAGCGACGTGATCTGTCGTCACTGCGCGAAAACCATCATTTTACATATGAATGTGCCGGGCGTATATAAGTAGTTATTTTGCATCTACAAGGTCGTCTTAATCCCCGTGTGTATACACCTCATCTGTAGGCGTATATATATATATAAGCATCCAGTGAAAAGGACTTCACTGAGAGCGGACGGGGGGAGGTGGCAGGGGGTGGGGGGGGGGGGGCTTCCTACTGAGGACACCTGTACTTCTACCAACACAAAGGGGCGGGGGCAGAGGGTATTTTCTCTCATATCGACCGGGTGTGAAATACAGCCAAGACACGTCGGTCGTATATAAGGCCTGGGCGTATATCAATGAAAACAAGTCAATATTCAGCCAATACATGCACTTCCGTGATGGCGTATATATGAATAAAACGGTGGTTTTCGTGCAGTGCGTGCTATTAGATTAGCGTTAAATACTCTCGGTACCAGTCTGTAGTGTGTATTTATGGTAGTAGTATGTCTGAACAGTGTGTACTTATGATAGTAGTATGTAGAATTGTCACCTTTCTACGGGCACTGTGTGGGTGTAAGTAGTATAGGAAACGTGCTCGAATCAAATATTGAATGATGTTGACTTGACTTTTCCTTTAGTTACTTTATTTGCACGGCCTACCTCATCTTATTCAATATATACACATATATATATAATTATATTGCAATTTTTCATTTAAACTAGAGTCAGAGTATGTCTGTCTCATGTTATTGGAAAAAATTGTTTTTGAAGCTACGTCAACCTCAAACATATATATATATAATTATCTTTTTTTTTATCCTCTTTTTTTTGCTTCTAAGGTATTTATTGGGTCTTCTCCCGTTATTTTGGCAAGAATTTCATCAATGTGTGATATCTTGTCGGGGCTAAATGAAAAGAAGACTGCCCGCAGTCCTAGAACATCCAAACATCTTAATTTAGTACTTAACTTAGAATTAATTTATACATGTGACATCATGCCTCCTCTTTGCTTCTTTTTTCATTTCTTATTCTTTAATTCGTTGTCCAGTTGTCCAATATGCCATCTGTGTTATGCTAAGGAATTTCTTGCAATCTTTATATATTTCCAATTCATTTAACGCCTTTTCTCTTCTATGCTATCTCGTTGACTATTTTCAGTTTGTCTCTAATTTCGGGTTTCCCTGACGTCATGTATCCTCCACTTCATTACCTTGCCTTGGCCCTGGACTTTGTATATTTCTATGCGACTTGCACGTGCTGGTTCCTCTCTTCGAAAAAAGGCTCTAACTGGTCGTCCAAACATAACTGCCCTCTGGTAGCGACTCCTGGAACTCTCAGATGTCGCAGACTCCGATCGACTTCTCTGCTAGTACTTTCCAAATCCACCAGGAGGCGCCGCTGATGCTTCTTGTTAGGGCTCGTTTAATAATCCAGGGGCCCGTTTAATAATCGAGGATCGTACATGTAGACCCTTTTCTGTATGACATAGAGACCCAGGGACGATGTGAGCCAACTTTGTTCAATACTTATGTATGACCTTATGGACGGCTAACACTGTCTTAGCGAACAGACTTAAATATCATTGAACGATAACCCTCGTACGAGGTACAGAAAAGGGTCTTCATGTACGATCCTAGATTATTAAACAGCCCCCAGAATGTTTTTGTTTTTTTTAGCAAAAACTTTATTCATTCATTTGATATCAAATTACATGTGACTTTCCCTCAATCAACATTTGTTCCTTATCGGAGTCAATGATTCAAATATCTGAGATATACTTTACTCAAAAACATAATATGAGTGCTTTGCTCCCTTTTTTTATTTTATGATGAAAACAAAAGATTAAAAATTAAAAACAATTAACCTTACCTAATGTCTGACTGATCATTTTCTTATTGCCTTAGAGAAGATTGCCAACCTTTTCAGTAGTTCAGGTATAAATTAATCTTTCATGTGACAGTCCATAATCTTTTTATGTCCGATACAGTCATTTCTAGCATCAGAATGTTTTTTTTTTATACTGAATTTCCTTTCGAGAAATTCATCAAAATTCCGTAAAAATAAAAGGTGTTATGACGTCACTGGCCACGAGGTTCTTGTGCGAGATATATTATGTTATTTATCAAGTACTAGTTCCACCAACACACAATATGTAGCGAGATTGGTCATGATTTGGTTGTCTTGCTAAATCTTGCTAGATTTTGAGCCATTGTGTGCATTTCTTCCCTTAAAACGATTGGTTTGGTTAGGTACCTTTGCCATGCTCTTGACGTGATAGATCGCAATATGCAGCAATTTGTCGCCAATAGATCGTGAGGTATCGTGGTGGTGGATCACAACCACACCAAAATAGACATACGTCATCACAAATAGAATACACAAACCATTGCACTTGACGTGTCGCGGCAAAGAAGGTAAGAGATATCGCGATAATATCAAGAAACGTCACGAAGTTTCATACAATTGTTTATATGGCATGAGTTGTTTTGGCGGAATGATATCACGAAGCGGAGCTGAGTGATATCTGTAGCAGAAGACAATGAATGCCATGTAAACAATTGTATGAAATTAAGTGATGTTTAGATTTTATCCTACCCTGTCACATGTTTTTAACTTCATATGTCACCTGTGGCATATAAATATTATATGGCATAACCGTGGCATACAGTCACTCCATGTTAAGTCTATGGAGATTTATATGAGGGGTAGGATAATATAAGATATGACAAGATATACCAAAATAAAACACAGCAAATCCATCATGTTGGTGGAACCAGCCCTTTAGATATTCTTCTTCTTCCGGTCTGTGCAAGCTGGTATCAAAGTTGATACTCAACAATATGTAGACCACCGAATACGAACAGGTCCCTCACCAACTCAAGTCCTACATCATAAATCAAAAATAGCAAACAAGAAAATGGGGAAATCCCAGCACTGAATTGTAAAAATCTGAGACAAGATCTGAGCCTTGAGAATCCACTGGCCTGCCTCCCGTGCTAAAGACATACATCAATGCAACCAAAGATTCCTTTAATCTCAATGATGCCACCTAGTGGAAATACTGTATGCCAGTGGATTCTCAAGGCTCTAAGCCTAATTCGTTAAGAATTCTTCTCCCATAGAGCGCAGTGAGAACATTGTACAGGTTACGACTTAGAGAGTGTGAGATCTTATGAGAGGGTTGCATTGCTACTGCTGCTCATTTCACATTGAAAAAAACGTGTTGGTTTTATACCAAGGCCAACATGGTTACAAAAACAATGTCAAAACGCTTGCTTTGTGGACAGGTAAAAGACTTACCCTTTTCTAGGCCATCTACCTACTCATGAGCCCCACGCCTAGTCTCCTACAATCATGCCACCTACCGACACACTCGGTGTTTGCCGCTCATTTCCTGTGAGGAGACCGGAACTGGCCACTTGCTGTGTAAAGTGCTCCATTAGCTGCGCCCGGGGGCGGAAGTAGGCGGGTCGCCGAGCGCTGCAGTGCGCCGCGGGGCGGGGACGTGGAGCGCCGCAGTGTGTGCGGGGGCGGGCGGCGCCTCGTGAACCCCACTGCGCGCGTCCTGTTAGTGCCGACATGCCTCATTGTGAAAGCTTTTACCTGGTTTTCAAAAGTTTAAATGGACTGAAATCCAGGTAAACATTTTCTAAAAAAAAAAAAAACATTCTGGAAAGCTATATCTCACTCACTCCCAAGAGGAAGAGACGTACGGAAATCTGGGAGAGGTTTTTTCCAACCACTCTCTAAAATTGTCACACGTTGTCTAATTGGCGTATTTGGTTGATCAGGAAGTGTTTTGATGATAGGGTGATGATTATAGTCTACTCAGTAATCGCCCACAGGGTCTGTCGCAGGTGGACTTTACGTGGCTTATTTTAGCAGATAAGTGCATGTTACTGTCAAATGATAAGTCAGTATGCAAATGATGGCTGTTGTCGTAAGTTAGTATGACACCTACATAATTGATTAGGCCATAAATAATACCTTGAATCAGTATCAAACATAAATATACAGAAATGCTTCAAAACCCCGCTTAAGGGGACAGTATATATTATATATAGCACAATTGATCATTCATTAGAATATACTGTAACGATCGAGTATGGAATGAGAACAACACCGAGAATTAAAGTGCCCAAGCGATAAACTCGTTATGTTGTATCTGGAGCCTAAAAACGCAAGCGCTCCAGTTGCAGTCTGAGACTGGAGGTACCGGCTCACAAGCCCCCTCCCAGTCGCCCAGTGTGAACTGGCCTTAAGACATATGAATACCTCTTTCATATCAGCTAACATTGGAGAATAACATTCAACACTCCGTCGAGTAGTGAGAAAATACTTGCTATGGTGTCCAGTTGTTTTGTTTTTTCTATATCCGGCTTCATAGGGAACTAAGTGTATAAAAAAGTGATGTTATGGGCAGAAATTGCGGAATTATATTCAGGGGTCGGGATAAAAACAAAACCACCCTCGCATTGATAGGATCAATAGGTGTGACAGCAATTGAAGTTGCTACGGAATTCCACTCGGCTCTGCTTCATGAGATCCCTCGACACTTCAGCATGTGGTGCACCTTTCAGACCTTCCAAAATTTGTATAGTTCCCCAATATTATCTCACCCCAGGTATGTTTGTCCCATAGGCTTAACATTGTGAACCTGTTCTCCATGCCCCTACGAGTATTGCAGTCCGTTCTCCATGGTCTATATCCGATGTATCGTCCACTCTTTTAGTGTGTACAGGGCTACAGAATATTCACTCGGCTGTCACCTCGTTCATATCACTCCGCATCAGACTCGTGGAGAACGACGACTTTGACCAAAACATGTTGGTTTCTTCTTTATCACTCAATCGCAAGACTAACATCACAGTTATGATCATGTTTTAAACTACCTTGTAAAAGCAATACGAAAACAATTGATTTAGCAAAAGAACATGTTTATTGTGCATAATTGAAACTTGATAGATTTGATACTACTCCTCTTAGATGTATCCATTGGATAATATATGATTTACCGAATTGCTACAATGCTAGATCGGTATTGCAACGTTCAGTGTCCGTTGGATTCGATCACCAATTATCGTAGAATCAGACAGTTTTTTAATGGAGACGTTTTAGAAACAAGTAAGGTAAATCGTTTGCTGTAATCATTATAGTTGCTCTGGTTTTAAAGTATGTTTCTAAATAACGTTTTAATGCACTATTCAAACTGAACTGATCGGCCCTAGTTCAGAGGATTAACTGTAGAGGTTGATCCCGAATCTATGAAGTGTGATTGCTACATGTTTCCCGGAAAAAAAATTTCTACTGGCCGATTATTCGCCACCGATATGCAGTCGGAAACTACAATGAACGGAAACAGGCTAAAGGCCCGTTTCCATTGGCCGACAAAGATTGCTTAGACTTTTTGAGTTACACAGAAAGTCTGTCGGTGGTGCCACTGACTGTGCGTTGGTATAGAAAAATCGCTGAGGGTAGTAGATTTCCCTCACTGACCTAGCCTTCACTCAGTGGTGGCTGGTGCCACATTGCATAATCTAAACAGAAAAAGTCATGGATCATTTCATGGCCATAGTTGTTTCCATTGACCGATATTGGGTCAGCATTGCCAAAAGTCCGTCGGTGGTTCCTGACTGTAGATCGACGACGGGAAATCGGCCAATGGAAACGGGCCTATAGAGAGAAGTGCTCACCGATCAATTGCGCATAGATTATGAAAGAAGTCCACCTCTGAATGACTTCCATCGGTATGGACCTGTCAAATGCAACAGAAACAAGGCATACACAGCACCCTTAAGGGGGGTGTCCACCGGGCTCTCGACGCGAACTGACGCGCCCCGATATAGACCTTCCGATACAAAATTCACATCGTAGCAAAATCGTAGAGCTTATCGGGGCAGTTGGTCAGGTTTCTACGATAACGCTACCGACGCGGCCCGACGCGCACCGACGCGAACCGACGCGAACCGATAAAAAAAACATATTGTAGAGGGTTTACGACAATCGATCATGTATCGATTGTCGTAGCGCGTCGGACCGTGTCGGTGCACGTCGCAGTGTATAGATGACTCTTTAAACAGGACATCATATGAAATAATCGATAGAAAATTATGAAATTTTCAGAATCTCTAAAATATATAATGCTGAAGCGGCTCTGCAATAATTGTGAAATTTGATAGTAGATAAGGTCTCAAAACGATCATTTTATTCTTTAACTTGGAACTGGTTTTTTTCATTAGATATTATTATGAGGTATCATATAATATTGTTTTGTATCTACAGATAAAATAACAGATAAAATAACAATCTTAAATATGCATTATTTCTGGAATTAAAAAGGAATTATGGTTGATTACACTGGTTGCATCCTGAGCTATATCGGGGTGTATCGGGACCATGGCACCTTTTTCATGCACCCTCCCAATACGTTACGACGCGCACCGACGCGAGCCGACGCGAACCGATACACTACGATATGCCTTCTGACGCGCTACGATATGGTAATTTTGTATCGGCTCGCGTCGGCGTTGGTGGGTGCGGGGTCTTATCGATATTTAGACACCAACGTGCATTCGTTGGCCACCACTGACCGACTAAAAGGAGAACTCAATAAATCGGTGCTGGTTTCGTCGGCCAGTGGAAAATGGCTTATAATACATCAAGGAAAATGTAGCGATATATATTCACTCTTTCTTTTATAAAATGCTCCTATTACACTATTCACCCAGGCTGAATATGACGCAACAATATCTCGTGATGGTTCTAAAACAGCATGTTAAAAACCAATATTCCATTTGAATACTGCAAACATCTTGTACATCGTCTCTTAGGTATTGGTGTATCCTTTCTTTCTAACATTTGCAATTATCTGTGCAATCAAGAGCGGGAGACATGTATATGTTACAAGAAGATGAAGGCGAGTTATTCCATCCATTGTTATCCTATTCTTTGAATTCACCTGCGGATATCATCATCTATGTTGCATGAGAACTGATTCATTCAGAGCATCCTAACAAATAGAGTTTTCCAATTTGGTATCCTTTTGGAGAAGTAGTGGCCAGTAATTAATAGTGATCATCCAAAGCTAGTTGACTCTCCAATGTCCTGGAAAAGAAAGAGAATTGTTAATAAGTATACTGTAAATACTCCCTATACAATTCAAGAATGCGCTAACATTTGTAAATTGGAAATCCGTATCTAACCAATGGTCATTGCTTTTAATCTATGAATTGAGTCAGTCCGCCCTTTGAAGTGATTTTCGTGACTGAAACTTAGGTATGTAACTGGAAACAGAAATCTCCTCTGGCTGTAGTTCAGGGAATGTAACACTATTATTGATACATTGATGGGGCATCTTCTGACAGCTAATTGTATAAATAAATACATAACTACTTCGTGAAGACAGCTAGCAATTCCCCGAGGGCAACTGCCCCATTTGATATTATTATCAAAAACTGTGACCACCTACCAAATGATCACATACATTTATTCTGATTAAGTCTCAGTCAAACGAGTGGAGTATTGTCTATTTTACGATTCAAGTGCGGTTCTGGATTTATAAATCTTGCGCCTTTCTATGACATTAAATATCATCAGCACTTCATGAGTTATACGGTACTGGAAGCAGGATCTGGGGTCATGCATGTGAGAAGATATAACAGAAGATAACTACCTTTCACAGTAAACTATAACTCCTAAGAGGGGCGGCCAGGCGCTTCTCTCGGCGTATCCCGGACAACAGGGGGCGGGACACAGGACCACAGAACCGATGATGCGCCAGCCACGCATGCAACACAAAAACTAAACAAAGAAAAAATAAGTCAACTCAGTGTCAGATAACCTCTACAAATACCAGTTAACAGCAGAATGTTTTCCGTGCAAAGCATGTATGGATAAAATGAACTTGCAACATTCACTCTCATTTTATTTTATATTTCTTCCTCAATATCCTCGCTCCCTACCTCACATTCTCTTGGAGATTTGTTAGTAGTGCTGGAATTTTTCCTTGAGAAATTTTTTTTTTACTCTCGTTTTAGCTTAGCACATTTTCCTGATGCCAACTTTTTTATTCAAATAGAGCCTAAACAAAAGGTCTGCTGTAATAAAAACATTTTTTATCAGAAAAACATATTTCAAAAGTATATACCGAAAAATATATAAAGATCAAAAGACCCACTGGTGACTTTTCATCAGCTAAATAATTTTGTCTAATAGATGATATGGCACGATTCTTTAGGGAATTATCACTCGGGTTCCAATAGTAAGTTTTCTATTTTTTAAACGATGGTGAATGTTCCAAGACTAGATGTGGACAGATACACCTGTAGATTGTCATGAAGGGGTGCCTTGCTATCCATGTTGCATCTACAAATCAAAACGGAGAGCAGGCTGCAGAACTATGTAACGCTTCCACCTGCCGACGAAAACCCCACCGATTATGTTCACCCTGTGCAAAAGTCGGTCGGGGGTTCTGCTTGAGATATCAAGAGTGGGGTCAGAATAAAGGCTGTTTTTTTTCGATGAAAATAATGGTAGTCGCCGACCGACTTTTCACACTTATATTCATTCAGCCACCGATAAATTCAACTAAATTTGATTTCGCTGGCCTCAAAAGTCAGTCAGTGGTGCTATATTATGTAATGATGGAGTGAAAATTTGTCAACTCTTTTTGTTTCCACCTGATGATTGGTGCACCAAAAGTGTAACATAATCGGTCGGCGGTGCTAAATACCGTATTCGGGGATCATGTTCGGCAGATGGAAACGCCACAAAAGAACGTGCATGTATTCAGGAAAGACACAGAGCTATGGACCAAACAGAAGCTAAAGGCCCGTTTCCATTGGCCGACTAGAAGAGTGTAGATTTTATGAGTTCTCCTAATAGCTCATTGCCATTTTGCGTCATCAGTATCTAAGGTCCGTTGGCGGTTGCGGTCTGTAGATCGTTGACGACCAATGGAAATGGTTTGACCTGGCGTTTACATTGGACCACTAAAGGCTTGGCGACTGTAGATCGTCAGCCAATAGTTTCCAGGTGGTGGAATGTCCACCACAAAAGTCGGCTACCTCAGAATGTACCAGAGCGTTATACTGACAACTATAAGTTTGACAGAATGGCCACCTACACCATGGAGTTGTCCCATTACCTTCATTCCATATAAGGAATACAGTAGACCGAGTAGCCAATGATTGCATTCGCAGCAAACCCCGACCTTCACCCTGACCTCCCTACATAATATTTTCAAGTGCCTTGGGACGGCTCTGCAGTCGAGAGTTGACCTCGAATCTTAGGGGCCGCAACCACCCTCCCTATCTAGATGACTAATTCAATTCCGCTTGAAATAGTCGCGGGCATCAGAGCATGTCCAATAGTTGTTAGGTGGTGCCTAATTGTATAATCTGATGTAACCAGATGATCTTCAGTCGCCACACGCTTGGCATTTACATTGGACATTTTGTTTATTGCTGAAAGTCGTCAGGAGGTGCAAAATGCCAGAATCGCAGGCCAGAATCATTTAGTGTAAACGCTGGGTTAGGAGAACTCAGAAAATCTTCGTAGTTTTCGTCGGCCAGTGGGAACGGGCCTTGATACAGAAGACTGCATGTCCCTCGTGAGACACGTGGAGGGGGCCTGGGACCTGTTTCAGTAGTTTCGTGACATGTCTAGATGGCGTCTCTGACACCATACGGACAGATCACAAGATTGCAGTCGATGACACACAGAGTTGCACTCACTTCTCGTAGGAATTAAGCAATGACACTTTAACATGAGTAGGGGATACATATAATCTAAAATCGTTCCAAATATGAAGAAGATTGGCCACTTCGATCTTCAGATATTTGCTAGTCTTTTTCCGCTGTTGCTTGCACTGTTGGTGCCGCTGTTGATGTCTGTCTAGGCCTAATGTCACGAGACTACTGAAACGGGTCCCTGGTGCTGGTCCTCCCGGGTCCGTACCTCCTCCCGCTGACACCAGACGACGGGGGACAGGTTGGGCGGGTGAGCCACCATCTCCCTGTATCCGGGACAGCACGGGGCCGGGCACAGCTCGACGCGGCTCATCGACTTGAGGCCCCGCATGCAGCAGTGTAACTGAGCACAGGAAAAACGTGTCAGATTTATGTGGGATGCTATAGAGGAAACCTAGGAAAGTTTACAGTCAGAACCTTTTTCCATTGGCCGACGAACACGGTGTAGACTTTCTGTTTTCTCCCTATAGCCTATTTCCATTTTGGGTCAGCAGTGCCTAGGTCCGTCGGTGGTTCCTGACTGTATATCGGTGATGGCCAATGGAAATAGGCTATTAGGGAGAACGCAGAAAATCTACACAGTGTTTGTCGGCCAATGGAAACGGGCATATAGCAGACTAACTCACAAGGCCAAGCCACGTGAATTACATACTGATTCAAATGAGATGGGATTGAGCTCTGACCCTAAAATAGGTTTCTGAATTTATCTCACCCTTCACATTGACTCATGGGCTAACCTTTGTGGCATAATCCCCCATTTGGGTATTTTTCCTAAATAATCAACGGGTGTTGGATACAAGTTCTCAATGTTAAGTCTATGGAGGGAGGGATGCCAGGTGTGAGATAAATATGGGATATAAAGTTAATCATGGACAGAAACAAGTAGGTTCCTGGCTGGTAACAGGGTGAGAATGATTACAAGTGAAACATAATCAGCTTTCCTTAGGTTACAGGACTTTCCTTGTCTGTGAAATTTACTGCCTTTTTACTCTCAAATTTTTTTAAAATTTTTTTTTATTTGGCACATTTGCTTACAGAAGTCGCGGTCTTCCATACACCAAAAGTCGGCTACCTCAATTAACGTCTTATATTTTGTACTACATCCCTATTATCATGGAATTAGCATTGGAGTACGCCATTATCTTTAGTATGCCATATTTTACAGAATCTTCTTGATTTTATATAGAACTGCATCGACAATCGTATGAATAGACAATACTGCATGAGTTTGGATGGGCCGCAATCATCATCGAGGCGAAACCGAGTGACGATTACGGCACAGTCAAACGAGTGGAGTATTGTCTATTTTACGATTCAAGTGCGGTTCTGGATTTATAAATCTTGCGCCTTTCTATGACATTAAATATCATCACAACTTCAGAATAATCAGAATATACTTAGCAAATTCACTACGCCGCGGCTATGGCGTAGTATTGTCGCTTTACCAGGGTGATCGTTGAGTATATTTTTCTAATGTTATTCCTATGGCTAAACTTGTACCAGGGGTGAGAAAATGTCTGTTATCTGGTATAGCTGTCTGATATATAGCAGACAAATTGTATATTGATACGGTCATTTAAATAAATGATAATTAGTATCTTATCCCCTGTCGCGATTTAGGTATTGAATAAGCGTTGTCCTTTTATTTTGGTTTAAGAGTAGGTAATTTTCCGGCCTGTTGTCGTTAGAACAATGAATAGTTTGAAGTTATTTGTTTCCAGGTGATGATGTAAATGATGAAATAATGTGACGAGAAATTCGCCCACTGAGTATTAGTTTTATTAAAAAGGTAAGCAAAATGACTGGTATCTTATGATCATAGAGGTGGAGTTTTTTAAGTTTTTTTTTATTCAGACACAAAGCAATCCACTATACATCGTCGTTCTTCCATGCTCGTGATGGAGTGCAGGGGATATACATATCCAACATAACATCATTTTGCAAACACTTGATGACAATATACAAATGATATTTTCTTTTGGTACATTGAATATTTACCTTACCGTGGTTTGAGACCAAACAAAAAGAACTAGATTCCACCTAAATATTGGCTCTGTTTATTGAATATCTGTTGTGTATTGCGGGATTCCCACCTCATTGCTACAGATTATGTCACTTAGCACTAACAACCAATCAATTGACACACTTGGTCAAATGAGCGTCAGGTGGTTTTTCGTAATTTCTAAACGATTAGTGCCTATTTTGTTGATAGGTGGAAAACCTGTTTAAGTTGCTTTCTCATCAAAATATGGGTAATGTGAAGAGACGTCACGAGTTTGAGTCTGAGTTTATTTATGCCACGCATTTTGTTGGCTCCATAATTTCACGAGTCCAAGACGAGTGACATTACGGAGCCAACAAAATGAGTGGCATAAATAAGCTCAAACTCAAACGAGTGGCGTCTAGATTTCATCCTATCCCTTTTCCATATTTTTTCAGTATCAGAAAGTAGTGGCATAAACAACACTTTATGTCACACCCGTGACATAAACAAATCCCATGTTAAGCCTATGACGTTTTTTATTAGGGGTAGGATAAATATGTCTTCCCCGTTTGTTGTTCAATCCAGTGTGGATCTATTTCACTGTGGGATAACCGTTTGGGTTATTTTTTCGTGAGAAAATTTCTTTTATCGTTGGGCGCCACGTCAAGCTACCATTCTAATCAAAATATATCTCGATATGTGCAATCTGAAACCTCCCACCTGGTACATGCTCTTCCCTCTCCACACCTAATGGCTCATCTCCAGAATGATGACTCACAAACAATGTTCAATTGCCGGAAGAGCATCACTGTGGATGAGGTGGTGACCACGAAGTGTCAACAAGTCGCCAATCCAATTAGTGCGGGACGTGCCGGGAGCATGTCAGGGACTTGTGGGCGAGTCGCAGCAGGACCAATAACGCCATAACTACCTCGCCGCATAAATTAGATCACGTGACGGTAGGGGTACACTGGCCACCAGAGCAGTATTTGCTATGACGAAATTCAAACGCCGATATCTTCGAAACGGTGCGGCCGATTTTCATCATATTTGGTACGATTATAGGTTATATGTATACCTTACTCGTGTGAAAATTTCAGCACTTAATTCCAAGTGACTTCCCGCATTCGGTACGACATGTCCATAGATGTCTTAGGTCTAAGACAGTTTGAGAGAAAAATTTACCCACGGGACCTTACATGTCTCGTGACTATAGCACACCTCAGACCACCCTAAGTCTCTTAGAGCAGTGATAATTACCCGACCCCCTAGACTATTGCGACTATAGTACACGGACAGCAAAAACATGTCGCCCGTAACGATGGTCGTCACTAAAAAACAGGGCCCAGGAGCAGAGAGGATGTCCATCATCATTGATGAAGGAGCGTGCAATTATGAATGAATAACAATTAGGTTTGGGTTACATTCAGTCTATGGAAGTTTTCTGTAACCCACTTGCATCCAGATAACTTGCCGTTGATGTTACTGCTTGGGTTTAGGATCCAAACATATCAAGCACCATTGGGTATTGCGGTTTTAAGTGATTGGTCATGGTCTGCTGGACATGCCTCTAAGTCCCTGAGAAACTGGCACTCTGCTCCTTTCCCAATATCACAGTGAATAGCACGCAGCGAGTGAAGGGATAGATTTTTTGCAGTATGCTGGAAGTCCATATGTGATCCCTCTAACCCTTAGGAAATATATATTGTGTGCGAGCGTGCTTTAAAAGGGATGAAACTGACCAACACTGTAAAGGAGGAAACCAAATTGCAAATTTAACTTCCTGGAATAGAGGCTGCATTTTGAAGATGATGGTGACTCTGTCGTTCTGGGTGAAGTTTTGAGGCATTACTTTTCGAAAGTTCAAAATGATTATTATATGTTATCAAATAGAACAAGATGAATCGATAAACATAATACGTCCAGATAATTTAGGGATACCGTCATATTCAAGATTTTTAGAAGAAATTAAAAGGATATAAAAAATAACATGTCAAATCCCGCGATAAAACTATAACATTTTTAAAGTCGGCATTGGGAAAAACACAACAATAAAACCTTTCAGTAGATATTCAGAATTTTTTTTTAATAAGTAAATTATACCACACTACGGTCCACATGGTCCACATGAACTTTATAAAATATAAAGAAAGAATACAAGACAGATATTCAGAAAGATGTTATTATTTAGGTAGGGTTGTGTTTACATTATTTCAAAATAATGTATATATTGCAGATCCTCTTCGGATTTTTCATTAGATTGCTTGTGGGTGTCTTTATGGATTTTTGTGTTGTTTTCCGTTCCATTATTTTCATTCTTTTGGCAAATTTAGAATTCGGAAAGGAAATGATAATAAACCTATCTATACGTCATTACATATTGCTTAAATAAATATTCTTTTAAACTTGAAAATGTGACGTTGTGTTCTATGCGAACACATATATCTTTCTACATTCTGTATAGATATCCCTGTTGATTTTGAGGACACTCCGACCAGGAACCTTGTAAAACTTCACAAGCAGACACTTGATATTTCCCCTCGTATAGGTTAACAGACACCACGCGGACACTGCACGTGTCTGCCGGCCCTGCTGGGTGCCGCTCCATGAATACTGATTGCATCGTTTGCACAAATCCTACACCTGAGGGGGAACGGTACACCAGGACCGTTTTTAACTGATCTCATAAGGCAGACTGACACGTAGACCGGCCACCTCTGTCTGTGTATAATTCAGGGGATGCATTCCGTCTAGTCGTTTATCTCTAGAGGGAAACCAAGTACCGGTGAGCAAAAGTTCAAAGTTACGAGGTAAGGCTTGGGAAAATTACTGCCCAAGGCGTCAGCCGCGGGCAGTAATTTTTCTAAGCCTTACCGAGTAACTTTGACTTTTGCTTACCGGTACTTGGTTTCCCTATTCCTATATACCTTCAAATATCGATATAAATGCTTAATTTTTTACCTGAAACACTTCCGAAGCAAATGGCCACCCTTATCGAGTAACCACAACAGATATTGTTCCCGCTGCTGTATTGTATCACGTGATCCGAGCGGGACGAAAACGTCAGAGCGAGACGAAAACGTCAACCTCGACACATAACTTATTTTTAACGCACCCCCCAGCAGCGGTATGTAACTCTAGTTAGTTCAATAATGGGTATATAGGAATAGGTTGTACGTGATAAATATGAGGTAAAATTGACATCTGCCCAAGGTTCATCTAATCATCAATTTTACCAGGTATTTATCACATACAGACACAGTAACCCTGTTTTCGTATTATTGCATACATTAAATTGGCTTTTAGATGATTTATTGTGATTCTCGACCATACTAAAGAAGAAACCAACAAGTTTTGGTCAAAGTCGTTGTTCTCCACGAGTCTGATGCGGAGTGATATGAACGAGGTGACAGCCGAGTGAATATCACATAGCATTCAAACGAGTTGGAGAATGACTTCTTTGACCAAAACGAGTTGCTTTCTGTATTTATTTCACCCCTGTACATACTCAAAGAATGCGCAACAAACAGGATATAGACCATGGAGAACAGACTGCAATACTTGATGGGGCATGGAGAACGAGATCCCGATGTTAAGCCTATGGACATTTATTCCAGGGGTGAGATAAATACCCCGTATGCCACGCACATACCTCGTACGCCACCTGCGTGGTGAACGGCCATGAATACGACATGGGTAGGAGCGGGCGGTATACGTAGGGCTCATGACCACGGTATATGCTAATAGATGTTGAATGCTCAGAGACAAGACATAAGTTCCATCTCTGACAAACAGGTGCTAATTTCCCTCTCAGGAGGTGTCCAGGTCTTACTAGTTTGATGCGACAGGTCTGCAGAATGGTCAGTCTCACCTGTTACAACAGTGTCACGTTCCATTTCCTGAAAACTGAGTTAACCCTTCCAATCCTGAAGATACCTGGAGGTATTGCCGAGTAGGGTCCGAAGATGTCTGGAGGCATTGCTATGTAGGGTCTGAAGATGCCTGGAGGCATTGCCCTGTAGGGTCTGAAGATGTCTGGAGGCATTGCCGTGTAGGGCCTGAAGATGTCTGGAGGCATTACCATATATGTACGGTCTGAAGATGCCTGGAGGCATTGCCGTGTAGGGCCTGAAGATGCCTGGAGGCATTACCATATATGTAGGGTCTGAAGATGTCTGGAGGCATTGCCATGTCGGGTCTGAAGATGCCTGGAGGCATTGCCATGTAGGGTCTGAAGATGCCTGGAGGCATTGCCATGTAGGGCCTGAAGATCTCTGGAGGCATTACCATATATGTAGGGTCTGAAGATGTCTGGAGGCATTGCCATGTAGGGCCTGAAGATCTCTGGAGGCATTACCATATATGTAGGGTCTGAAGATGTCTGGAGGCATTGCCATGTCGGGTCTGAAGATGCCTGGAGGCATTGCCATGTAGGGTCTGAAGATGCCTGGAGGCATTGCCATGTAGGGCCTGAAGATGCCTGGAGGTATTGCCCTGTAGGGCCTGAAGATCTCTGGAGGCATTACCATATATGTAGGGTCTGAAGATGTCTGGAGGCATTGCTGTGTAGGACCTGAAGATACCCGGAGGTATTGCCGAGTAGGGTCCGAAGATGCCTGGAGGCATTGCCCTGTAGGGTCTGAAGATGCCTGGAGGCATTGCCATGTCGGGTCTGAAGATGCCTGGAGGCATTGCCATGTAGGGTCTGAAAATGCTTTGAGGCATTGCCATGTAGGGTCTGAAGATGCCTGGAGGCATTGCCATGTAGGGCCTGAAGATGCCTGGAGGCATTGCCATGTAGGGCCTGAAGATTCCAATGGCCAACTGCTGAACCAAAGTGGAAATGGTTTTTTAAGAGAACTCAAAAATCTACACCGTTTTTGTCGGACAATAGATTATTGTTTGGCCTGGTGTAAGGAGCGACTATACCACAGGTTCACTAAAACTAAGTGTTTTCATCCTTTTCGCCCTGTTATGAAACATCATTTCATACACAGATTTCCCTGCCTCATGGTTGACGATTCGCCACCTACTTTCAAACATAAATAAAACATTTACGCACATGACCATTCATCTATTTGCACCCTTCCCTTCTCCTGCACCCAAAGCAGCAATGTGAACTCCTGCGATTAGGTTCAGCTATCTGCATAACACCTGGACCGGATTGGGTCTTGATGACTGAGGCAGCTGATAGTTTGCCTCGAGTTATTCATCTGAAACCATTAACAATGAGCTCAATTTCTGTAAGAATGATGATAAATTACATCCATATTGACCCAAAGCTACAACTGCCCAAAGAGTGAAGAATTCGCCGACACACAACCGTGCGGAAGAAGGGGGGAAATGTAACTGTAAACATGCCGACTGATCTGATTCCTGACCTGACTTTCATTTAATATTTAAGAGAAACTAGTTAACCTAATTGGGACGGCTTATCGTACCGCGTTACTATCGGTAAAATTATCGCATGAGCTCGCAGGTTTAGGTTAACAAGTTTCACTTGTACTATACCCTCTAAACTCACCAAAATACGTTGATGTCGAAGTGATAAACAAAGTCACCTGGGCGGGCGGAAGTCAATTTCTGCTATGAATGTGTACCGCAATATTCATAGCCGCAATTTCGTAAATAAAATTCAAACTCTAAGAAAATTCTTTTCTTTGCAAATATTAGTCTCATAATATTATTTATCAATTTTCTGTCTACTTTTTGTGTTCGGATATTGATTATTTATGATTTATTAGCATATTTTACGAGATTGAGTTTTCAAAGTATGCTGGTATGGCGCCATACCGGCACAGTATCGTTAGTATTTGGAGTATTTTAAGGCACAGGTGTATAGTACTTAAAGGCTCTTAACATTATCAAGAACTCAACAATGTATACTTTCACAAAGCGACTGAATAATTAGAAACACTTACATTATGCATATCTATGGGATAGAAATGTAAACTTATTCTTCATATTCATTTAAAATGCCTTTCGATTTTGTGCACATATTTATTCCGTAATAAGGCACAGGCATCTGAATATTTATTATCCACCAAATACAAAGTGTCCATAGAAAACACATAGGGAGTGTGTATCTACATACCCGTGGCATACGGATGTTGTATGCTCCGGGTAGCAAAGGCATACGGAAAAATAGGGCGTCTAAAGAAATAGTGTGTATCTAAATGAACTAGCATCAGTACCCCACTTGTCAGGGAAAGGTGGATAATAAAAACAATATAGCCTGGTTTCAGATAAAAGCATTTGTATACTCCTTGGAGTAGCCTCTATGCAATATCCTCACATGAGGTTCATCTAATCATCAATTTTACCAGGTATTTATCACATACAGACACAGTAACCCTGTTTTCGTATTAATGCATACATTAAATTGGCTTTTAGATGATTTATTGTGATTCTCGACCATACATACCCTGTATGCCACGCACATACCTCATAAAAATTTATCAATTTTCTGTCTACTTTTTGTGGTCGGATATTGATTATTTATGATTTATTAGCATATTTTACGAGATTGAGTTTTCAAAGTATGCTGGTATGGCGCCATACCGGCACAGTATCGTTAGTATTTGGAGTATTTTAAGGCACAGGTGTATAGTACTTAAAGGCTCTTAACATTATCGAGAACTCAACAATGTATACTTTCACAAAGCGACTGAATAATTAGAAACACTTACATTATGCATATCTATGGGATAGAAATGTAAACTTATTCTTCATATTCATTTAAATGCCTTTCGATTTTGTGCACATATTTATTCCGTAATAAGGCACAGGCATCTGAATATTTATTATCCACCAAATACAAAGTGTCCATAGAAAACACATAGGGAGTGTGTATCTACATACCCGTGGCATATGGATGTTGTATGCTCCGGGTAGCAAAGGCATACGGAAAAATAGGGCGTCTAAAGAAATAGTGTGTATCTAAATGAACTAGCATCAGTACCCCACTTGTCAGGGAAAGGTGGATAATAAAAACAATATAGCCTGGTTTCAGATAAAAGCATTTGTATACTCCTTGGAGTAGCCTCTATGCAATATCCTCACATGCGGTTCATCTAATCATCAATTTTACCCCATAGAAAACACATAGGGAGTGTGTATCTACATACCCGTGGCATACGGATGTTGTATGCTCCGGGTAGCAAAGGCATACGGAAAAATAGGGCGTCTAAAGAAATAGTGCATATCTAAATGAACTAGCATCAGTACCCCACTTGTCAGGGAAAGGTGGATAATAAAAACAATATAGCCTGGTTTCAGATAAAAGCATTTGTATACTCCTTGGAGTAGCCTCTATGCAATATCCTCACATGCGCTCGGATATTACTTTGCGTCCAACTCCTCGGAGCATACGGCCGCTTGTGTCTGAGACCAGTCAATATGGTGTTCATTATTGTAACAATGAGTGTGACCATGTTCCCGTGTACTGCGTGTACTATCTGTCCAACCCGCCAATTACAATCAAAAATACCATTTTCGCCTATACTCGTTGCTTATACGCAAAATAGGCTGTATATCAACGAAATGCTGGAGCACTGTGGAAATAGGCACTACTTGAGCCTATATTACCTCCAGAATAAAGATAAATCTTTTTTTTTTAAATGCCGACATTAGAGGTACCCTTTGGAAATATATGTGGAGCAAAATCTAAAAGAATATATCTATATTTTCCTGGAAAGCTTTTAGTCATAATTCCCGACAATTATCTCTAAAAGGATAGTCATTAAGTTGTTAATAGTCTCCCATATCATTTAGTTACAGAGTAGTCTCAGTGTTTTGATTTTGATATCAGTTATGACGACTAAAATGTTGTTGTTTATAATAGATCATTATTAGAGCGTGTAATAGGATACAACTGTCATTTGGCATCGGGTTAGGTTTTACTTAAAGCCTGTTTAGGTGGGTATAGTTCAGGCGAGAAACACCAGGGGGCACTACCATGAGAAGAATAACCACTTCCGCCCAACAGGACTTATACCCCTGGTGCCATTGTTACATGTACACACACATACCTTATTACGTTTTTTATTTTAGTTTTTTTAGTTTTTTTAGTTTTTCTTTATGTTTTTTTGTTTTTATTTTATTCTTCATATATTGTGAGTTAAGTTTGACAAAGCCGGGCCCTAAGACCACAGGGCACCGAGAATCAGACAAATCATATAGTAGAGCAGCAATGTGCCAACAAATTTGATGAACCTGGCGCATCAATTTAACCAGAGAAGTCATATACCGAAATGATGCTCAAAACGTCCCCTATATTTACAAAATATTACCAAAAATCGGACTCACCTTGAAGTTGATTCGAATAGGGGACGTTTTGAGCTTCATTTCGGTATATGGTTTGTCTGGTTAAATTGAGGCGCGAGGTAAATCTTAAGATAGAGCTCTTTTTGATCATGAGCTGCAGAACTATTAGGCACTAATACACGAGATTTGTTGTCTGTCCCTAGAAATATACGGCGCTTCCGTCTCTGTGTTATGTGCATAAAGGTAACATATGTTGATACTATTTGCCGTCATGGCATAAGAGGAAATTGAAGTGTAACCCTTGGTGGTGGTGTGTGCTGGTAAGGCCCGGCGTCCACCTGCTACGATAGAATCGTAGACCTCCCGATATGGCACCGATACAAAATGTCAAAATCGGTGCCATATCGGGAAGGTGCAAAATCGTAGACATATGTCTAGACAAGCCAATCCACCACACATTGTATGGGGTTTTTATTGGTGTCTAATCGCAGAAACGTGGTCAACTGCCCCGATATTAGATAAACTACCGACGCGATTTTGATTTTGTATCGGGAGGTGCATTGTAGACCATATCGGAGCCATATCATAATAGGTGGACGCCGGGCATAATGCTCCTTTCTGCTACTATAGAGTATCACTCATTAGTGTGCCTTTGTCTCCATCACACAGGACAATATCACATAATGTAGACGGGAAACCCCCACTGGCTCACTCCTATATAGGGGACAGAGCAATTGTTAGTTCATGAAGCAGTCAGTAGGTGGTCGGGGGACAAAACCTGTATTCTGGCTCATTGTTCTTACGAAATTCAGCTGCCTTTCAATGTTTTACCAAGATTCCTTTGACTCTCTACACAGATTCCAGAGCAGGAAGATATAATGCTAAAACCCAGGACATGATGTTTTTCACATGGAACACTTTATTTACATATGTGAGCAAGGCTAGAAAAGTGCCATTTCCCAATTATCACTCACTTCTTTTGCACCTCCATTATTGAAGAACACCTACTTTTTCACCTCCAATAGTGAAGAACACCTACTTGGGGGGCATCATGGCGGCGCCCATGGATCATGGGCTATATGCCGTATACAGCTGTGCAAGTCAAGGTCATAGTGTCCTCTTATTCTCCAGCAATCTTTGATACAATGTGTATCTTGTATAAATGAGCATGAATATAATGAAGGTAGTACCACAGATCCATGAAATAGAAGTTATCTTTATACAAAATGAATGCGTGATTGTGGAAGGGGTGAAGAACTGACGCTGAAATAAGAGGAATGGTTTGGTAACATGTGTGGACTACATTGCGCGGTGTTTCCAAGCCTTTCCTCTATGTGTTTTTTTTATTATTATTTGCGCTGTACAAAGGTGGAGGTCGCGGGTGGCGGGTCAGTGTTGGTGCATCCTCTACCAACACCCACAGTACGGGGCAGGCTGCGGGTTGCAATTTTTTCTTTTTTTTGGTATCATGTCTACGCCCGGCATATACATATCGCGCAGAACATGTTTTGTCTTGGATACGCCAGGTGTGAAATACAGCCAAGTCGCGCAATTCTACATAAGGAAACTGTCTCTTAGAGGCCTCATACGCAGGTGCGGATTAGAGGTGTATAGAAATGAAAACAAGTAAATCTACGGCCGATACGTGCGATGCCGCGATGGCGCATATATGCATAAAGTGGTAAGTTTCGTGCAGTGTTTTGCACCTCCATTAGTGAAGAACACCTACTTTTTCACTTCCATTAGTGAAGAACACCTACTTTTTCACCTCCATTAGTGAAGAACACCTACTCGGGGGGTGTCATGCTGTATAGAATATCACTCATTAGTGTGCCTTTGTCTCCATTTTTTAATTTTTTATTATTGCACGAAGGAAGTACATAATCAGGCCTCTGCAAAGCAGTTGTTATGGCCGTCCTAACGAACGGTTATAGAAGTTCGTGTCCGGAAAAGTATCACATATTACATAAATACAAATTTTTACAATTATGTACAGGGTGAATGGAGGTAATGATGATGAGGATGGAAAGTTATTCCTAAGTTCAACCCACATTACCATCGGGAGAAGAGTTTACATTTCACATGTTTTTTATAATCTTTGATTGAGCTTAGTTGGATTTCTTTCGGGAGTGCATTCCATAGATGCATAGAGTTATATAACAGGCTCCTTTTGAAGAAGGAGGTTTTGGGTCTTTTTAGTTGTATGGTTACCTTTGCTTGACTTCTCGTTTTAGGCTCGACTGTGGGCGCTAGCGATTGAGCAAACTTCCTAATATTTAACAGGCCAAGATAGGTTCGTCTAGTTTCTAGAGTTTGGACATTACATAATTTGTGTAGGTTATCGACTGAGAGTTCGCCGATCAGTGTCTTTGTGCATGTCCGAAGACCACGGTTCTGGAGTTTTTGTAATTTATTTCGGAAATGCACGTTGGCGCCTGCAACAAATATACATCACACAGGACAATATCATATAATGTAGACGGGAAACCCCCACTGGCTCACTCCTATACAGCTGTGTAAGGCAAGGTCATAGTGTCCTCTTATTCTCCAGCAATCTTTGATACAATGTGTATCTTGTATAAATGAGCATGAATATAATGAAGGTAGTACCACAGATCCATGAAATAGAAGTAATCTTTATACAAAATGAATGTGTGATTGTGGAAGGGGTGAAGAACTGACGCTGAAATTAGAGGAATGGTTTGGTAACATTTGTGAACTACATTGCGCGGTGTTTCCAAACCTTTCCTCTATGTGTTTTTTTTAATTATTATTTGCGCTGTACAAAGGTACATTCAGTATGGCCTCTGTATCGCAGGTATCCTGACCAACTATTCCATAACAGTAAATATTTTTTTACAGCAACAATCCTCGTCTGGACACAGTGTATTATATACAATTGATGATGAGGATGAGAAATGGTTAAATGAGACATTCGAACAAAAGAGAACATTTGATCTTATTTCGCTTCCCGATTCAGTAGAACCCGGTAAGACGAACTAAGCGTAAGAGTTATAGTACTTCAACTTTATGTGCTTTTTAAAACTATACAAACAACTGTTTTGAACCTGTTGAGGAAGATCATGAGTGATATGTGTGATATTGTTGAGTATTGTGCGACAGTTTTGTAAAGCGCCAAATCCACTAAGGCGACCAAGCGAATGCGTCTGCGATCCGTTCGACTGTGCGAATCCCATGCGATAATATTCAATATATTAGATATTGTCGCAAGGCATTCACATGTCCATGCGAACGTCTGCGAACCCAAATTCGCATGTAAAATCGCCTTAGTGGATCTGGCACTTTAGATACTTAGACAGTGAGTGTAATATCTGAAGGTGATTGAGGTATGTAGCAGCCATGCCCTGTGGATATTCTTATTAGATGTCTAAGATTTAAAGCAGATTTAAAGACAATGGCTCCACTTTTACTCGTGGACATGTCTGCGGCCAGTGCTGCACCATGAAATGAAAAAATTAATAATTTGTCTTATTCGAATTTATAAATATTGACTTTGTTAAACTCTCCCGTCTTTCTTTAAGACCCGGCGTCCACCTACTACGATAGAATCTTGACCTCCCGATATAGCACCGATACAAAATGTCAAAATCGGTGCCATATCGGGAAGGTGCAAAATCGTAGACATATGTCTAGACATGCCAATCCACCATGCATTGTATGGGGGTTTTATCGGTGTCTAATCGCAGAAACGTGATCAACTGCCCCGTTATTAGGTGACCTTCCAACGCGATTTTGATTTTTTATCGGGAGGTGCATCGTAGACCATATCGTAGTAGGTGGACGCCGGGCCTAAGTAGATAAACACAAGTTCATTCGTAATCAATGAATGGAATGCATAAGTATGAGCTTGTTTATGCCTAAGAGGGAGGAGGGTCAATGGCGAATTCAACCGGTTTGGGGAAATTTCGCCCCAAGAAGTTGCATTACACTTTCAAGGAGGATTTGTCCTCTTTGGTGATTCAGGTTAGTGCTAGCTGTACAGCTATGATGTGGACATTGGTGATTTGGGAGGACTAGTAGTTCTTATCCTACCCCTAATAAAAAACGCCATAGGCTTAACATGGGATTTGTTTATTTCACGGGTGTGACATAAAGTGTTGTTTATGACACTACTTTCTGATACTGAAAAAATATGGAAACAGGGTAGGATAAAATCTAGACTCCACTCGTTTGAGTTTGAGCTTATATATGCCACTCATTTTGTCTTCGACTCGTGAAATTACGGAGCCAACAAAATGCGTGGCATAAATAAACTCAGACTCAAACTCGTGACGTCTCTTCATAATATCTATCCACATTTCTTTATTTTGTGTTTGGTGCGGAGGAGTTTTTAAAACGGGGAAAGTTTGTTTTCTGGTGACCTCTCTTGTATCCGGCTGCAGTGCTTCAGAAATGGGATTCATTTATATATTATAGTGAGTGACATACTCCACATTTTCCACATACAATAGTTTTTGATTCCGTATGTCTACAATAGATTTATAATCCGTATACAATGGTTATGGTATCTGACAGTCTAATATTGGTTACCTAGTGGTTCCCTGAGTCCCCATACATGTTCAATGCATACGATTGATAACAAAAGGGCCTCTCTTGGTGTGGGGTAAGATTTAGGATCATTACTGACGGTAATTTCAGAAGTGGAACTCCGTGGATGCTTTCATCAGGGAATAAAACGGCAAATCACCTCAGAGTGTTCCATGTCGGAATACATAGACAATAGTCGATGTTTTTGTGGACAGGTGACCGTAGACCACGAGAGGTTGACGCGTAGTAATGCACAAGCACTAGCTAGTGTATTACGACGTCAACTTCACGTGGTTTTCAGAGCCACCTGTCCACAAAACCATCGTTTGTTGCATTTATTATCCATCGTTTCGAATAGATTAAACCCCAGTAATTGCCATATCAAAGGGTATAACAATAGGGACTATTTCTTTTCTCTATATATAGAACATGGCTTTGAGGCCGTATACCACAGATTTGAATCCGTATACCACAGTTATGGTATCTGACAGGTTTTATACAATGGGTCGTGGTTTACTGAGTCCCCATACATTCTCATTGGGGGCTGTGTATACGATGGACAATGAGAGTTAATACTGTGGAGGTCAAACCTCTGTCCACAAAAAAGACTTAGAAAGAAACCCACGAGATGACAATAGCTTGGTCCGTACCCCACCGAGTTTGACTGCAGAGTAATTCACGAAGGTGGAGTGCAGACCAAGTTATTGTCATCGAGTGGGTTTCTGATTTTATCTCACCCGTATAACATTATTTATTGATAAAATGAATCACCAAATTAGCCATTGATTATTGGATACACGAACCTCACGGCCGTGGAGTACGAGTTCCTAATGTTAAGCCTATGAAGAAAAATACCGGGGTGAGATAATGATCTGGTCTCCACTAGAAAATCGACTTGTTACGTCCCATCACTGGCTTACACAGTCTTAATAAATGAATAGATGGATAATAAAAAAACATAGACATATAGCAGCGGGATTATCTGATTAAATCCATGTAGGGAGGCTTACTTGGTCGTCGGCGGCCGTACCGGGGCCGTAGCTGAGCAGCGCGCAGAGCACCAGGAGCCAGGCGAGCCTGCAGATCCGTTCCGCCATCAGTCCGCACTGCATCCCGCGATCACCCCTCACCAGTCCCTGTCTGTCTCCTACACGTGTAGGTGTCCGTCTCCCTGCTTCCAGCCGCTTTCTAAATGACAAAAACAGCCCTCTAATTAAGACCCTCCTCGGATGTTGCGTGGCGTGTTGTTGTGGTGTGCACTCCCCCCGCCAAGTGGCGCGACGGTCACTGCCGCTGACTGCAGCGCCCTCGGTGGAGATGGCGGGTGTTTCTCACACCACACGGCCTGCGGGATTCATGCTTCACGTGCAGGGATGCCAGTTTGTAGGATTTTGCCTACATGTAGGATTTTCATTTTAGTCTCAAAGTGATGAAAAGTTCAAGAACTTGTATGTTTTGAGAACAAAATAGAATCCAGGTTCCCTGAAATCTAAATCTTAGATAAACGTGTTCTGTAATCTTTCAAAATTCCGAATTTAGCTACCCCAAGTACACTCAGTTAGAGGCCCTATGGATCCCTGTGCTCCAACCTAGAACTGTAGGATGGTAGGATTCCTGTAGGAAATGCTCCTAGGATAAGGGCAAACTTGAATACTGACTTCTGATTGGCTTAAAATATATGCCCAAGAATCTGCTAGGAGAGTGATGGGGATTCCCTATACACCATGTGCGTTTTAGGTGATACATAGACTGGCCTCAGTCCCCATGTAGGAATTTTTTCTGACCCCAACTAGCATCCCTGCACGTGAGAGGCTCTGACCGTCAGACGGGCTGGGATGAACATGAAGCTCAGGGTTGTCTCAAGGGAGGTTCGAGGCGACGGGTCAATAGATTGTCAATCTACAGGTAGCTTTTGGAGCGCGGAAAATCACACTCATATACGTCATCTAAAGGTTAGAATGCTCACACAGGCTTTCAGCTTACTGCTAAAAACCTATCCCTTCACTATCCATGCACCAACCATAAAGGCCTGGTAAAAGGATCAGATGCCCAGTATCCCTGTTTCACCATACCCCTGCCCTATATCCGACTTGGTTCAAATGACCAGCTAGCAGATGGACAGAAAAAAATCTCCTAATATAAACCAATAAGGATATGAGCATGATCTGATCTTCCTGAAAATAATTTATTATTGTTGTTTGGAATCGTGCAAGGAAGAGCGCTCCTCTTAGGATGCGATTGTGCACTATCCTCATATTACCTGAATAAAAAAAAAAAATAGATCTTTTTCTTTTTATTCTTTTGGGGGATGAATGATTCACTATATCAATCCTGCCTATAAATAACAAACACTTAGTTATGGGTACTCTTGTCTGCTACTAGAAAAGGAAACTATCAGATGATGATAATGACTAAATGTGGTATTTACTTTTTCAAATCTGATTTGAAACCTGTTTGACCAGTTACTCACCCTTGTGCATTTAGTGACCACAGACCAAACCCCTCCCCCTGCCCACTCCCACCCCCAACCCCCACAGATTCCCTATATGGCACAAAGCCAAAAGCCCTGTTTGACTGGTTATTCACCCTTGTGCTCTTCCTGGCCACACACAAAACCCTGATACATGAAAAATGATTGGGACTAAGCCATAATGTTTGCAAATAGTTGTGTTATCAAGGTGATTAGTATGTGAAAGTTCATTGTACTTAAGAAGTACCGCACTCATCCATTGTAAATGGAAATATCATTAGCTCCTAGTTATCTATTGAGACAAGTTGATACAAGTAGTGTAAGATTGATCACATTTTTAGGGTATGTCATCTTGTCTTTTCTCTATCATCTATTGTTTTCAAACCATTTTTGACACAATACTAGCGACTTCGTCGAGTCCGAGTACGAAAAATATAGAAACATGAACCACCGACAGCGGGGTTCGAACGCCCGACGTCCGCATCCCAGGTCGGAGGCCCTGCCGACTGCTCCACAAAGGCAGGTGCAATAAGCAGGCCAAATACTTAAGCTGTTGGTGGGTGGGGGGAATCAGCGGAGTTTTGAAAGGGCTACCAGCAAAAGTTGAGATTTGTTTCTCACGAGAAAAATAGATCAGAAAACTACAATACTAAACTTTGATTTTGGCATGGTGTGAAATGAATCATAAGAGAAGAAGTTTGTCTCAGTATAGAAATACAAAAAAGAAGAACAGGTTCGAGTTTTTCACTGCACGAGAATCTCACTCTCGTGGGCTCTCAGTCTCCAAACATAGGTTGTGTTCACTCTGTCTCTATGTGCGGGAGCAACTTCAAGCGGATTCGACGAAATTCTACCGTTTTAGATATAGTAGGTAATCAATAAATAGTTATAGTAAGGCCCGGCGTCCACCTACTACAATAGAATTGTAGACCTCCTGATATGGCACCGATACAAAATGTCAAAATCGGTGCCATATTGGGAAGGTGCAAAATCGTAGACAAATGTCTAGACATGCCAATCCACCACGCATTGTATGGGGTTTTTATCGGTGTCTAATCGCAGAAACGTGGTGAACTGCCCCGATATTAGGTAACCTTCCGACACGATTTTGATTTTGTATCGGGAGGTGCATCGTAGGGCATATCTGTGCCATATCGTGGTAAGTGGACACTGGGCCTTAGACAGATATAGCTGGAATTTTAGCTGTATTGTGCATTTAATGAAACATGCCAGAGTTTTGGTACATAGTTAGGGGAGTCCTTTAGGAAAATTTTAGATGTATGGGCATTGTATAAAAGTGCCAGGAGCAGAGTGGCAGCCATTTTGAAAATTGGCCATCAGAGATCACTTTGACACTTTTCAGAATGGTTATTGCCAAGAACAATCACAAATGAATCACCCTGAATAAGTGCACGATGAATATTAAGACATGAAATGATTCTTTATAAATAGTTTTGCCAAATATACCAACATGTGGGAAGTGGCCATCTTGGATTTTCAGCAGAAATATACATAAATCTTGAGGTTCTTCATCTTAAGCCTAATCGCAACCACACAGATGACACAGGACTCATAAGAGGTTATTTCCTGTGTTTTGGAGGGTTGAATCTCCTTATTAAACATTGTTAGCTCCTTCTAATTAGAAAAGAATAATGCAAAATTCATTCCAAATGAGCAGTTATAGTCATAATGGCAATAAATCTTATTTCAGAGTCCTACAACAAGTTTAGGAATCTGTGAAAAGTGGAATCCAGGGTTCAAGGCTATCATACCACTGCAATTCTCACTTGTCTGTCATCCGCATCGCATAGATTCGATTTTGTTTGAGGTGTTAAAGTTGAACCAAAAAGGAAACTGACAGGTCAAGAGGCTGTGCTAGTTACCATTATCTCTAGATACTTTCTGTCACATACAGTAGTTAAGGCCTAATCTTATAGACTAGCTAACCCAGTGACAAGAAAAGAGAATTCAGAATATCTTCTATACTAAATGAAGAAGACAGATAACCATACACAGATATGTATTAATAACATATATTATAACAAAGTATACAGTTACACGGCCCCATTGGGAATGTAACTAGTGAGGCTAGGAATGGTAACAAAAATCCAAATGTAAAGAAAAGTAAATATGGATCTAATGTAGAAACTGACAACATCAATTCCAATTTTCATGCCCTCCGCTCCCAATCTAAGCTACAATTTAAAATAATAAGACTTCACGGCGAATTTGTTAAGAAATCACCCAAATATAGAGGTGATAAACTGTGGAATTCCCTTCCTGAAGAAATCCAAAAACTACCTTGCAAAGCGAGTTTCAAAAGTGCGATTGCTAACCTAGTTGAGCTGGGCTAGGTTATCATAACATATTGGATGTATTCTAAGAAGTCTACTCATCATTCCATGTACTCATCCTCATTCTACTTTGTACTTTAATAATGTCATGTTTCCTAATCTCATGTCTGTATACAATTTGATGTATTCAATTTATTAATTAATTCCTACTTATTATCAACTCCTGTAAACTATTTGTGATTTGGATATTGGCTTCTTTGACACTTGTAAATAGCCCGGATTCTGTATTCTTATAATGGAAGACCACCTACCTTTGGTGAATTATATGTGAAATAAAAAAAAATATTTAAAAAAACAAAAAAAACATAACAATTCTCGTCAACATACAAAATCATATACACTTCTGTAGTGTTCATATAATATAAGTCCTCTTGGTCAAAGCAGTACTCACAGTCTATCACTCTCAGTTATTGTTCAATGTCTCCTTGACTTGTGGATATAGATGACCCAAAGTAGTGGTAGCAGTCATCAGTGCCTTTTCCTCCAGTGCTGGGGTGATAGTAGCTTATTGAGAAGCCCAATCCTCAGTAAAGGCCTCTGTAGCCTAGTGTCCTATGGTATTTCAAGCCTAACACTGCAGTGGTGGTAATGCTGAGCAGCCTGGAGATGTTGACGCCACGGTGTCTGGGTTCCAAGTCAGCTGTGAGTGCAAATCTGCCTCCTTATATACCCTATCGGGGGGTCAGTCCAAACGAAGACAGGGGATGGTTCAAACACTGGGGGTGGCAGTCCAAACAGTTAGGCCTTAACCTCTATCTGGACAAGGACCTGTTAGGAAGCACCCTGTGAAATTCTTAATACATACATCACATCTTCTTGGATCAACAGGGCAACAAGGCTGGCTGAAGCTCACCAGCTAAGCATGACAGACCACTTTAATTAATTCATGCTAGGTGGTGCCTTGATACATCAACCATGGTTAACTGGGTGATGCTTCAAGGCATCCACCAGGGATGTCCTGGTGATGCTTTATTTTTGTTTGGGTAGTCGACTGTCTGATTTCTTCAAGTAGATTTGGTGATGCCCTGAGGCATCATTTACTAAATAATTGTTTAATGAAATATGATTGGAAATATTGGCTCCAAAAACATGAAACCTTCAGTGAATGTAGGCATTTATACATCATATTTAATATATGCAGGTGAAATAAAACACAATTTTAATAAGGATCACATGCCATCTCACATGATGAAAAGATACAAATTTCACTAATGGCCTCTAGCGCCCAGCCCCTAGCAGTATTCACTGACACTAGTACCAGGACTACCTAGTACTCTTGATAATAGATCAGCCGAGTTGGATCAATGAGGTGCAAACAGCACTCTTGCCTTGTTAAAATTGGCTATCTTGTCAGGCTGTTTTTGAGCAAGGGCCGCATGCTTATATACTGTGCCTGAAGGTGAGAGTGCTGCAAAAAACTAACCTTTCACCATTTGCATGCTAACACTTTGACATTAGGGAGGGAAAAAGGGCGAGTGGTTTATCCTACCCCTAATGAAAAACGCCATAGGCTTAACATGGTATTTGTTTATGTCACGGGTAGTGACATAAAGTGTTGTTTATGCCACTACTTTCTGATACTGAAAAAATATGGAAACGGGGTAGGATAAAATCTAGATGATATTAGTGTTGGAGGCATGCCCAACTGATCAGGACCAATCGCTAGAGACAAAAATACCTCATTAACCCACTGGTGCTTAGTATATTTGGATCCTAAACAGGCAGTTGTAGAAATGGCAAGTTCACTGCAAGTGGGTTACAGAAAATGACCCACAGACTGAAAGTAACCCAGACATTTTAGTTGTTATTCATTTATAGTTCCATGCTTATTCATCAATAATGAACATACCATTTGCTCCTAGTTTCAGAATGAGTCTGATAGGCTATCGCAATCATTATTGCCTTTATCTGTTGTAAGGATATTTAATTTGAATAGATCTATTCATAATCTTAAGTTGATTGATAGTGTTTTATATTGTAACAACAACCTGACTCATATCACACAAGACCAAATCTATAAGATTAGAATGACAAACAAGTGGGAAACACAGAGGCATAACCTTTTGAACCCCAGACTCCACTCTGAACACCTGAACCATGGCTTAAATGTTGTATGACTGTGTGAAATAGGAGCAGATCCATTACAATCATGGCTATTACCGCTCATTTGGAATGAATTTTCTGTTATTATTTCCTAATTGGATGGAGACAACAATGTTTAATGAGGAGTTTAATTCTGTGTCACTTGTGAAGAACAGCTTCAGCTGACAATCCAAGATGGCCACTCACCACATGTAAATATAGGCAAAAATTACTTATAAATCAATCATTCCATTTCTTTATGTTCATCTTGCACACATTTAATGTGATTCATATATGATTGTTCTTGGTAATAACCATTCTGAAAAGTGCCATAATGCTCTCTGAAGGCCATTTTTCAAAATGGCTGCCACTCCGATCCTGGAATATATATCTGCAAGGCCTATGCATTTTGAAATTTTCCTAAGGGCTTCCCCAACCATGTATCAAAACTCATGCTTGCTTCATTAAATGCTCAATCATGTACTTTATCTGCCCCACTATTACCCACGATATCTTTGAGCATGAGAAATGCTCAGTGGCAGTTGCTCCATGTTTTACAGATCGCAGACTAGCAACTCATGGTCAAAATTGTTACTCAAGATTCTCTGCACATTGCATCATAACTATGTTGCCATCTATATTCAATTAAAAATCTAATGAACCTTTCACCTATGTCACTGAAAATGTGGTGTTGGAAGAAGTAGCAATACAACATGAAAATAACAATACCACACAACACGATTCAATATAACAGAAGCAATGCTTTTCAAATGTTTATGGGAGCAGTAAATCCCTGATATGGTAGGCAGTTTTTTAGCGCAGGACTGGCTCAGATATGGTGCAGTGTTTAGTGAGGTGTTGTAGACTTTCAGCATGCTGCACACACAAGTTAATCCTTCATTATCTGCCTGCTAACCATGTGGCAGAGGGCAGAGGACCAGGGTCTGTTTAAGTAAGTTTACGCGACGTCTTGTACTTGTATTTTTTGTCCTTTTATGTTTAAAGGGGGTGTTCCACTGGACCGACGGTAGCCCATTTCGTAGTCAGGCAATCGCCGATTATTATCGGATGCCCTAGAATTTTTCAAATCTTAGAAAATGGTCATTTATTCAACTATTATTATCAGAATTAAATGAATTACAATACGTGAGCTTCCTCTTAAGGGCCCAGGAACAATTGATCGGGTGAGAAATCGGCCTGGTGGATTGTGCCCTTAAGAGCAATAACTGGGCCGGACGATACGATCTATCAAGCGATGGGAGACATCAGGGACGATCCATGGTAAAGGTCGTTTGATAAACGTGGTGGTAGGTTGACTGTCACATCGTTAGTGAATTTGTTTCTAAGACACCCATACGAAATAAAAGTCAGTTTTAAACCAGGAAAATGACGGACGAAATGATTCCTATCGTCCCACCTGCTGTTTTGGGTGAAGTCGCAGCAAACACTACGTTATCCTAATTTTGTAATTTAGTAAAACTACAGGTTGTGGTGAAGAAAGATGGCGAAGTCTGAATCAGTTAAGAAAATATATTAGTCCATTGAGATGTCGACACAGAACTATTCAAACCAGATGAAAACAGACTACGGAATCAACCAAAAATTGATTCATCGTGTAAAAAATATTAGTAGAATTATCCATCAAGACCCAAATCTAAGGTTCTCACCAATCTCATGTTTGCCTACAGAAACATACAGATTTGTATTTAACTTTCTAGCTCACGAAGCTCAATGGAGAAAAGGCAATTAATTCCAAGTACAGGCAGTAAGGATGATACTTAGAACTGAGCAAATCAAGCAGCATGGAGGAATTAATTATAATTGGTATCAAAACAATATGAAAAATAAAAATAAAAGAAGAAAATGGAGCATGCAGGAGCATTGGCCACTGAAAGGTGAGAATTAAAATATGGTATGGCGACAAAGCACATTATACCAAATGGACTTGGCAAACTGACGGATTGTAATTATTGAATGAAATGAACACTTCATATGAAAAATTAAAAAAATGTTAGAAGTATATTCTCTGCAAATTTCATGTTATTTTATCCATCATTTCTGGGTAAAATAACGATATCGTAAATATTCGTGAATATCATGAATGATGCTCCAATGCATTATCCGCCCTGAATGGGTTGAGTTAAGTTACCGCAGTAAATTGGGAGATTTGTTTGGTGAATTTCACTAAAATACACATTCTTCCCATCAATGTCACTAGACTTACATTTTTTCCCTCATATTTGAGCTTATGACTAGCTCTCTTTATTTTCATTGTATTATTTCCGAAAGTTTCGTTATAGATGTTTTTAGTAGTAAAATAGACACCCACTCCATAGGGCATGAAACGGAATTTTCTGGCCGCATCCATAGCACAATAGCTATGTGTTCTATGGGTTTTGCAAGCACGCTCTTAAAATCCATTAGTCTCTTTCACGACCGCTCGAGGCGCACAGGGCACGCTGACGCCGTCTAGTGAGTGGTGGCCGCACTACAGGCTAAAAATCCATGAACAATGGTGAGTAAGACTGGTGCCATCTGGTGTGCAATATATGAACCAGTACAGATCAATGGGATCTCAAGGTACCAGCAAAACACCATCCATGTGACAGAGAGCTCAGAGTTACCAGTTTCAGCACGGACTGACCTTGACCTTTGCCACACAACCCTCACCTCGTGTGGATCACGTTGTTTTGAACTTTCACAGAGTATTTAACAACACGCGATTGTGTCGTGGTCAGTCTTATTTACAGCCATCATACTGATACTCGTCACTTGTGCCCCCCATCACGTGGCAGAGTCTGGGATTCCTCGCGTCAACTTCAGAGTACAAGCTGTGAGAGTGACTAGTCCAAGTTGGTGAAGACAGCTGAGCTATGGATGCGATTCGCAAGGGTTGGTTTTCAGAACTCAGCGAGCTCTGGCCAGGACAATGTATGTCGTTACAAATAGAAGAAGTCCTTTTCCACGAGAAGTCCAAGTTTCAGGATATCATGGTGGTAAAGAGGTATGTATCAACTGATAATAACTTGTCGCCTGGTATAACCGGGTACACGTCGCTATCAGTGAAACACCCGCCGACTCTGGTCTCTCGGTCCCCCGTCCCCGCCTGGCCGCCCGCACCGACCCGCGGACCGAAGGGATAGGTGTGAATGCCGCGTGTGACACCCCGGGCAGCGCTGTCAGGTCGACAGCTACCAGGTAGGGTTAAGTCGGAAATTGGACGCCTTGAGCCTTTTAGTACCGTTTGAGCCTTCTGTCAGCGCGAAAACGTGGACGCCTTGAGCCTACCCCGTGGACGCCGTGAGGCTTGAGCCTACCTCATTTTAGTTCCGATGGGCGGATTAGGGTCAGAAAAGGGTTGGGTAAGGATTAGGGTTGAGTATTTATGACTCTAAACCATGCAGTATAAGTGAACTTTTCAAAGTTTTTACATCTAGAGGCTCAAGGCCACCAAAACGGGGTAGGCTCAAGGCGTCCAGGGCTCAAATCGTCCCGGGCTCAAGGCGTCCATGAACCGGTTAAGTCTGGGGCATGGCAGGGTCAGGGATACAGTTAAAGCCTGTATTCCACCAACCAGACGAAAACGTTGTACAACGCCCGTACAAGGGTTGCTGGAAAATCTCATGAAATTAAGTTTTTGTCTGGTTGGTGGAGCAGGTCGGTGTCTCGCCTGATGGTCATCTTCTGGGAAAGTGAGTCTCTGTTGAGTGTCTGTTGGGGGTGTCTGGCGCATCGCTCGAGCGTCGCCTGAGAGTTGCTGGGACCTGGGACAGGGCGTCTGTTGAAATGATAAAAAATGCGCTTCCACCCACCAGAATTTTCAGGCGATATCCCAACTGATACTCCAATAAACCTCCAAGAGACAGAATTTGCCCATCTGGCGAAAAACTGATTGATTAGGTTTTTATCGGCTGGAATTGAGCATCTGACTGATGCATTTGAAGAGTACGACACCCGTCCGTGGGTTGTGCTGGGAGTTGCGGCAAGGGAACGCCGCCAACATGGTGCGGCCGATACTGGCGATGCCCGAAGCCGCAAACGGACATCGAAAATTTCGACACTTTCGGTATTTTCGGCAGAATTCTAGCACCATAGCGTGCCATACACATTTATAACATCAATCCTTATCTTTATTTACCTTCATTGCTCGATTCAACACGTAATTCCGCGGTTATTTGACGTTTTCTGACCGTTCCCGTACAAATACCGACACGCGGACACACTGCTTCGCTCGATACAAACTTCAGAACGTCGTAGTGTATCGCCGCACGCCGCGCCGCCTATCGGAGAATTCAATTACTACGTAAAATGCGGTCAACGTCCACCAGTCGGTGCCACGGCAGGGGCGTCGGCTAACATCTGCTGGAACTTTGAACCCACCAGACGCTCGTATGGCGACCACATGAGCGTCTGTTGGGGGTTTCGGTGGAGCAGCGACGCATTTTGACGCCATTTTTCCAGATGTTTCAACCGACGTCGGCTGGAACGTCGACATTCAAAAAGTGGTTGTTTGGTGGAATACAGCCTTAAAAGCCATTCTACAAAACTGCTACAGCGGTGGATCCTGGTGTCCACTGGAAGAGGACCTTGGCGCCACCCCCGCGGCCACCATCGCCATCGGGGGCCTAAACAGAGGACTGTGGGGGGAGGGGGTGGCTCTTTGGAATCCAGCACCCCCCGACTTGCCCGGTCGTCGCTCCCGGCCCCCAAACCACGATATGTATCCATATTCATGGGTGATTTACAATTAATCTCAAAGAATCACATTACGATGTATACGTTCATGTAATTCCATTTGCAAGGTCTATGTGTAAATCAATATCATGCACATGCAAACGAAATGGAACAAAATGTCAATATCATCTATAGAAAAGTGAAACGGCTATATAATTAATGGACAATAATCGATGGTTTTGTGGACAGGCGGCCGTAAACCACGGGAGGTTGACGTGTAGTAATACACGAGTGCTAGCGAGTGTATTACGACGTCAACCTCGAGTGGTTTACAGAGCCGCCTGTCCACATAACCATCGTTTGTTGTATTTATTATCCATCTTTTCGTATGAATTAAACCTAGTAATTACCATATAAACGGGTATAACAACAGGGACTATTTCTTTGCTCTACAGCACAAAGGGGCTATTTTCACCATATACCATGGTTTTTATAGAGGAAACCCATGAAAGTTTAGGGTCTGAGCTTGTATCCCATCGAGTTTGAATCACATAGTAATTCACAAGGCGAAGCCGCATGAATTGCCTTGTGATTTAAATGAATTGGGATCGAGCTCTGACCCTAAACTTGAATGGGTTTCTGAATTTATCTCACCCTTAATATTGACTAATGGGCTAACATTTGTGACATTATCCCCCATTGGATATTTTTCCTAAATATCTAATTGGTGTTAGATACGAGTTTCCAATGTTAAGTCTATGGAGAAAAAATATCTGGGGTGAGATAAATACACAATATTGACTGGTTTCAGATACAAGCGGCCGTATGCTCCGAGGAGTTGAGGCGTAGTAATATCCGAGCGTATGCGAGGATATTGCGCAGAGTCAACTCCGAGGAGCATACAACCGCTTTTATCTGAAACCAGTCTATATTGTATTTATTATCCACCTTGTCTGGACAAGTAGCATGTCCATATCAGTTCGTTTTAGTTATGCACTATTTTTCCGAACGCACTATATTTCCGTATGCGCCACCCGGAGCATACAACATATCCGTATGCGCCGGGTATGTCCATACAAACTCCCTATGTGTTTTCTATGGACACTTTGTATTAGGTGGATGATAAAAGGCCGTATACCATAGGTTTGAATCCGTATACCACAGTTATGGTCTCTGACAGGTGTTATACAATGGGTCATGGTTTACTGAATCAGTATGAGGTTTAGACTAGGCTGTTGGCTTACCCCTACCGCTTCCACGACCACATTGAAAAGAGTATACGGGTTTGGCGCCTTGTTTTGGCGTTACTCCTATCGACCCTGTTTCCTGGATTCCCATTGGCTGAGACGTCGGCTGTTCTTTTTAGTGCTGCTGTGGCGCGGCAGGCGAGTATTTCTCCCTCCCCGTGCCGGTTCGCGTAAGTCGCTGTGCCTTTTCCGTCCCTCCGTATTTCGGCGCGCCATGGCCGTTCTTTCTCCCTCCCCTTCTGAGGCCGGCGGGAGCGGTTATTATTTGTTTGGCGTCGTGTTTTCGTGCGTTTTCACGTCGGAATATGTTGTCATCGACATCCCGTGCTGTCTCTCGACTTGGATGTGTAGTACGTCGATCTTCCGTGGTTTGGTGAGTGGTTTTATGTTAGTTGGAGGGACTGGGAGGGTAAGAGGGGGAGTCTGGGTGGGTATGGGTTGGTTAATGGGTCATGGGTAGTATGGTTGGAGTGGGGTATTGTGTGTCAACCAGAAGGCTTCCGGTTTGAGCATTGTTTGTATCTGGGAGGTGAACGCCGTTCGCCTGTCCCACTCGTTGATGTATTATTTTCTTTTGGACCGTGTCAGCGACGTAGTGACTTGTTGCTGGTTCGGCTATTTATTTTTGTTTTTGTTGGAGAGACTTAAGATTGTATGGTCGCTCTGGCGGTGGCCATTTTGACGTTGGTTTTTTTAAAATTTATCGTGGAAGTTGGTCACTCTGGCGGTGTCCATACCTCCAGATATGTCGCGTGGTGGTCTAGTCGTTTTGTCTTGGGTTTGTTTATGGATGTCTTGTTGGGGGTAACGGATGTTTTGACGTCGGCTTTCAAGACTTTGGCTCTCGCTCTTCCAATGGGAATGTTTAGTGGTTTCGACCTTCGCCGGGTCTCGTCAGGTGTCGTGCGATAGTGTGGTTTTCCCGTGTTCGTATAAGGCTGGTGGTCTTCCCTCTAAATCTGCCGCCTAGAGGAGGATCGATATACCCTGGATTTCTCTCTTTTCAATCAGCCGTGTTTTTCCGTCTTCTCTACGTTGTGAAATCGATTGTGATAACCTTTTCGTTCGTGCTTCCCTTGCGGGAGACGTAGGAAAATTTTTTTTGACATGGCATTGGTGTAGAGATGTGACGGATAAATTCTATCCTTTTGTCTACTCCCGGAGTGGTTATCCATATCTATTATCCATGGTGTTTAGCCCTTCAGGGGCTTGAGTTTTCAATCTGTGGATCCAGTTGAACTCGATTTTGTTTCTTAGTCTGCTTGCTTCGTTACTGTTCGGATGTCTGAAGATGTGGTCCAAGATGAAAACCTTGACATCACTTCTCCCATGATGGTCCACTTTGTTGTAGTGAGCCGGTACATCATTTTTGCCATAATTTTTCCTGATGCAGTTTAGGTGTTCTCTCACTCGTTCCTTGATCTTTCTTTTTGTTTGTCCCACATACTGGGTTTGACATACCTTGCATTCTAGGCAATAGATTAGGTTAGAGCTGTTGCAGGTTGCCCCGATTTTTGTACGGTGTACGTCTCCAGTTGTCTTGGATGTTATCGTTCCACTATTGTCTAGTATGTTGCAGTACAGACAATTTCTTTTCTTAAATCTGTTCCGTTTGTCCGTTTCCTTGTTGTCGCACGATTTCTTTTCCTCCCCTTTCTTCTTGGTTTCGGTGCCTATTCCTGTTTTTGGGTGTTTGTTTTAGTTTGTAGTCAGTTCTCGCTCTGACCAAATGATCTTTCAGATTTTTTGGTCTCCTGTATCCTTTCACCACCGTTTTCTGGTAGACCTCCTTGGTAGTTATGGATTTTGCCAGGATCTTCCAATTCTTTTCCACTATTTCGTTGATTCGTTTGTCGTTGTCTCTGTAGGTTGTGATGAGATAAACTTGTTCATTTTTGTCATCTTTCTTGATCGTTTGGTCTGGTTTTTTCTTCTCGAGTAGGTTTTTCCTTTCTTGGTTGTCAACTTTGTTTTTGCAGTCTTTTAGGATCTTCTCCGGGTATCCTTTCACTCTGAAGTCATTGAGTTTTTCTTGGCTGTGTTTCTCATAGTCCGTGTCTCGACTGCATATCCTTCTTATTCGTAGCAGTTGTGAATATGGGAGACTTCGTTTCGTTGCGGGTGGATGTGCTGAGTCGAAGGTTAGGTAAGTGTTGGCATCCGTGGGCTTCTTGTAGAGATCCGTGTAGATTTCCCTGGTATTTTCGTCTATTTTCACTAGAGTGTCTAGGAAGGCGATCTCCGTCCTAGAGTGATCTACTGTGAACTTTATCGTGTCATGGAACTCGTTTATGTCCTTGATCCAACTGTTCAATGCTTCTTCGCCGTGTGTCCAGATCATGAAGATGTCGTCAATATATCTTAGCCATTTGCTTGGCTCGTTCCCTGGTCGTTGTAGGATATGTTCTTCTATTTTCTCCATGAAGAGATTGGCATAGGACGGTGCAAGTCTCGTACCCATTGCTGTCCCACTGATTTGTAGATAATGTTTTCCGTTGAAGACTATGTTATTTCGTTTTAGGACGAGTCTCAGTAGTTCTACTATGGAGTCGTTGCTTGGATTGAGAGAGTTGTCTCTTGTGGTGTTGAGTTTGCTTCGTATCGTATTGATCCCTTCTTCATTTGGGATGTTGGTATAGAGTGAACTTACATCCAAGGTTACCAGTAAAGTATCCTCGTGTGCCTTTTCTTCTTGTTCTATTTTATTGATGAAGTCGTTGGTGTCTTTGACGTAGGATTTGATTTTGGGGACCAATGGTTTGATAAAATTGTCTACAAACTTTGATATCTTCTCTGTAGCACAGTTGTTTGCAGACACCACCGGCCTACCTGGAGGAGGTCTTTGTGGTTTATGTATCTTTGGTAGGAAGTAGATGTTGGGCGCTTTTGGTTTTGGTGTTTTCAGGGCCATTCCCATATTTGGTGAGATTTCTCCCATCTCTACCATGGAGTCTATCTGTTGGTCGATTTCCTGGTTGATCTCTTGGGTTAGGTCCTTTTCTCTTGCCACGTATGTTTTGGTGTCTGAAAGTTGTCTATCCGCTTCTGTTATATAATCCACGGTATTTTGAATTACAGTCGCTCCTCCTTTATCTGCTGGCTTTATTGTAATTTCCCTGTTTTTTGCCAAATTCTTGAGAGCGTCTTTTTGTTCTCTGCTGAAATTCCTGTTGTTAGGGGGTTTATAGTTGCTTTGAGAGAGATTGATTTCGTTAACCGCTATGAAATTTTCAAGATTATGTGAACCTGAAGGAGGTTTCCAATTTGACTCACCTTTGAGTTTTCGCTGCAGTGCTCTGTCGTCAAAAGGTTGCTGGTTTCGGTGAGTAACAGGCTGGTCTGGAGTCTCTCCCTCCCTCCTTCCTTTGTCTTCGTTAGTCTGTCCCAAGGTTTTCTTCGAGTCGAAGAACTGTTTGATTCGTAGCTTGCGGTGGAAAGTGTCTAATTCCACCTTTCTGTCCCCTTCGTTGTTACCTACCTGTGTCGGACAGAAGTTTAGACCCTTGTTGAGGACCGAGAGCTCGGTCTCCGTAAGGTTGTGTGACGAGAGATTTACTACTATATTGCTGTTGTTAGAGAGGCTTTGTCGTTTTAGTTTTCGATCCCGTTTTCCCTCCCGTCTTTTGCGATTTTTTCTCCTTTGTTTCTCTCTTTTTTTCTCCCTTATGTAACTCGATGTTACATCCCCTTTGTTAGCTCGACTAGTATTACCATGGTTCCCACCCTGGCTCGATCCCGGTGTTCCACCAGCTTCTGGTTCCCCAGTGAAACAAACAAAATCAGTCGAACAGTTGGCAGTTTTATTACCAGTAGAATCGTCTAGTTGGTTAGTGAGAACGTTGAACATGTTAGTGTGACAGAAGTTAGGTTTCTTGGAGTTCACCTTGGGTGGTGCCGGTGTGCGTCCTTTAGATCTCGGTAGAGTCTCTATCCATAGTGCTTTGGTCTTACTCGTGGTGCTGTTGCCTATCCCTGCCGTAGTACGGGTCTTGTCTGTTGTCGTATGGGCGTCGGTCATCGTAGGGTTGGCGACGGTCTTGGTGCATCTCCCGCTCGTATCTCGACCTGTCGACTGAATTTTTTCCTACGTCTCCCGCAAGGGAAGCACGAACGAAAAGGTTATCACACATGGTTTACTGAATCCCCATACATTTTCAATGGAGTCTTTGTATACGATGGATAATAAAAGGTAATCAGGACTAAGTCTGATAGATGGTTGTAAATGATATCATGATTTATTGAAAGACTTCACTACCAATCAAGAAATCATATTTATATCTAAACATAAAGGTGTTTGATGCAAACTAAAATAGACTCATTAAATAGGCTTCTTAAATATTGGACAGTCGGCATGGGAAAGCATGTACTTTCAAGGTGGCTCGACTAACCATACTCTACAATATTTTATTTGCTTTAGTTTTGCCATGTTAGGTAGTTTCGGAGAAACGGATTCTTATTGTACATCCATATAGAAATACCAGTTTTCCAGTTGTCAGTGGAAATCCACTCTTTCATATCCAATGTTTATCATTTCTTTTCCTTGTGTCAGAAAATATAATATTGATTCAGCCTCATCTGCGCCAATAAAACAGAGATTTTTTAACCCGCCCACAAACCCTCAGGCCCATGCCATGGCCGACAAGGACATATTATCTAAGCTTTCCCAGTCTCTCTGAGAATAAATTCACATGAAAAGTATTTACAAATTTGTCCCTGACCTCAACTGACATCCCTGTTCTATAGAATACCTGTCCATTTTATACCTAGTCCTTTTCTCAAACTTTGATCCAGATTTAATGCTAATAAAAGATTTGTTTGGATTGTGTTCCAGTAAGAATTACGGAAATGTACTGATATTGGACGGGGTCATTCAGTGCACTGAGCGCGATGAGTTCTCGTACCAGGAGATGATCACTCACCTCCCACTCAACAGTCACCCCAACCCGGAAAAGGTAAGTCCAGAGTCGTCCTACTTTCTACACACCTCCCTCTCAACAGTCACCCCAACCCGGAAAAGGTAAGTCCAGAGTCGTTCTACTTTCTACATACCTGCCACTCAACACTCACCCCAACCCGGAAAAGGTAAGTCCCGAGTCGTCCTACTTTCTACATACCTGCCACTCAACAGTCACCCCAACCCGGAAAAGGTGAGTCCCGAGTGATCCTACTTTCTACTCATCTCCCACTCAACACTCACCCCAACCCGGAAAAGGTGAGTCCCGTGTCATCCTACTTTCTACATACCTGCCACTCAACAGTCACCCCAACCCGGAAAACGTGAGTCCCGTGTCATCATATGTTCTACACACCTCCCACTCAACAGTCACCCCAACCTAGAAAAGGTGAGTCCCGCGTCGTCCTACTTTCTACATACCTGCCACTCAACAGTCACCCCAACCCGGAAAAGGTGAGTCCAGAGTCGTCCTACTTTCTACATACCTGCCACTCAACAGTCACCCCAACCTGGAAAAGGTGAGTCCAGAGTCGTCCTACTTTCTACATACCTCCCACTCAACAGTCACCCCAACCCGGAAAAGGTGAGTCCCGAGTCGTCCTACTTTCTACATACCTGCCACTCAACAGTCACCCCAACCCGGAAAAGGGTAGTCCAGAGTCGTCCTACTTTCTACACACCTCCCACTCAACAGTCACCCCAACCCGGAAAAGGTGAGTCCCGCGTCATCCTACTTTCTACTCACCTCCCACTCAACAGTCACCCCAACCCAGAAAATGTGAGTCCCGCGTCGTCCTACTTTCTACATACCTCCCACTCAACAGTCACCCCAACCCAGAAAATGTGAGTCCCGAGTCGTCCTACGTTCTGTATCCTACATCTAAAGGCCGTGCTCAACTGCAGCTGATCCTGTGGAGATGGGGTGGCGATCATTTGGTCGCTGGCTGCTCGGCACCTAGTCGCCGATAGTGGAGCTGCAGTGGAGCTACTGTTGGCACTCAAACTCCAAGCGGTCTCTTATCAGCCCCCATGTTCTCCTCATGGTCGTGCATGAGGCAAGAACAATTAGGGAACGGGTGGAGATTGGGTGAAGATTGTTCGGAGACCAACAATCGGTGCAATGGAGCAGCACCTTACCGGACTGACATGATGTTGACGCCATCAGGCTTCTGTGAAATGTGCTTGTAATGTACATTATATCACCTGGTATTTTCCCGCCTATAGTCTTTACATTGGGAATTCGTACTCAATGCCCATGGAGTATTTAGAAAAGAATACTCAATGGGGGATTACGTCACAAATGTTAGCTAATTAGTCAATGTGAAGGGCGAGAAGATAAATTCAGAAATCTATCAAATGTTAAGGTCAGAACTCGATCACATCTCGTTTGAATCGTGTAGTAATTCACGCAGCTTTGCCTTGAGAATTACTACGCTATTCAAACGAGATGGGATACAAGCTCTGGCTGTAAACTTTCGTAATTTTCCTCTTTAGTCCCATGTGCCCACCGACAAAAGGAACCGTGGACAGTAGTGTGCGGGTCATGGGTGCATGCAGGCACCCGACAAAAGGTATCTGAGTAGACTTTATCAGCTGTCAGTTGTTGGTTATTTCTAGGTACAGCAGAACCCCGCCTAACGGACACCTCGCGTAAGTGGACACCCCGCGTTAACGGACACCCCGCGTTAACGGACACCTTCGTTCGGAACGGTTCCCTCTATTAGATGTTTATTTTAACCTCGCGTAAGCGCACACCCCGCGTAAGCGGACACTTTGGCCCGGAACGGAGGATGCCCGCTTACGCGGGGTTCTACTGTATGTCTTTTTTATTTAGTATCCATCATAAACAAAGTCTCCACTGAAAGTATATGGGAACTCAGTTCCTATTGTTTATTTAAAACCAGTCAGATACAATAACCATTCGGCTGCCTGTCCATAAAACCATCGATTATTGTCTATATATCAAAGTGTATTTATCATGAATAATTACAACATGCGGGTGTGTATTCACACTCCAGCAAAATTTGATGTTTTTATCTTTGAAAAGTTACATATCTATACTGATATAAAATAATCCATTTTCACGAAGCATGCATTCAAAATGGCCATAACAATAAAGTGTGTGATAAGGTTGTGAATCAATACTATCATGAAACATCATGAAATTTCGTATGATTGTTTATATAGCATGAGTTGTCTTTGCGGAATGATATCACAAAGCAGAGCTGAGGGATATCTGTAGCAGAAGACAATGAATGCCATGTAAACAATCATATGAAATTGAGTGATGTTTAGATTTTATCCTACCCTGTCACATGTTTTTAACTTCATATGTTACCAGTGACGCCATAGGCTTAACATGGGATTTGTTTATGCCACTACTTTCTGATACTGAAAAAATATGGAAACGGGGTAGAATAAAATCTAGACGCCACTCGTTTGAGTTTGAGTTTATTTATGGCACTCATTTTGTTGGCTCCGTAATGTCACTCGTCTTTGACTCGTGAAATTATGGAGCCAACAAAATGTGTGGCATAAATAAACTCAGACTCAAACTCGTGACGTCTCTTCATAATATCAGTCTACAATGTAGAACTCTAGTGATCGAACAATAGCAGCATCGATACATATCTAACAGGCATTGGAGAACAAACAGTATATGCCAATGAAGAAAAAAATCATATTGCTGTTCACATTCTGAACCATTTCGTGTTGATTTGTACCACTGAGGCTTTATGGGTTGGTCCGAACGGAAGATCAGCTCTAAGCTGAGCTCGGCGATTTGTAAGCAACTTTTAACCCTAATGAATAAGATGATGGAGTCATTGATGGGAATATTTGAGTACAAATGCTGTGTTTTTTTTAGGTTCTGGTCATTGGTGGTGGAGACGGTGGAGTTGTTCGGGAACTCACGAAACATCCTGCAGTCAAGGAGGTGACCATGTGTGAGATTGACCAAGTAAGTTCTACGCAGATGTCAGGTGAAGATATACATGAGGAACTACACATTTTTAATTAAAAATAAGTGATAATTCTCTCCAATCCTGATTAAAAGAAGATTAAAACATTTGAAAAAAGAATATATCTGTGCATGATGATGGAATACGGAATGTTCATCGGTTGTAATTATTAAATTGTACCACTTTTATTGTAATTTTTATTTCATTGTAACAAATGTGGAGCCACTAACCAAAGAATACCCAATGGTTGTCTTCTTTCCCCAGTTTTATTGGTGGTCCAAATGTTACATTATGAGTTACAATACACTAATCCTGTGCTGTCCGACTCGTTTCGGCTTGATTTTTTTTCAATTTCTTTTATTGAAGTCTTTCATCTACAGAGTACCATATATCATTTACGGGTTACAATCCACCAACTGATGACCAACAAAAGAGGCTTGGCACGTCAGCTTAACAAAAGCTGGTCTTCTTTGCGCATTGACTAGATAGTTTTTTTTGTTAAAGCTTTATTCATTCTTTACTATATACCCATGCCGTATATACTGTAAATACGCACCGTTTTGGCATATGACGTAAAAATACTGTACGGACCGCTGGTCCGTACACTAATATACTGACCACCTTGCCATACACGTTTATTAACATATCGGTTGTTAAAAATTGAATTAATGATTTTTTTTAAATTTCGGGTATATAGTAAATATATAACATCCAACCATGCTTGTACAAGTCACAGAACTCGATGATAATTTACGGTTTGTGCGGAACTCTACATAAATGCCTCGTTCCGTACAAACCGTAAATTACCATCTCGTTCTGTGACTTGTACAGCATGGTCAGGACGTTCTATATAAGTGTAGGGGTCAGGGCAGTCAAGTAGCGTTGTTTCACTTTAGAACTAGGTGGCACGAGTGCCGATCCCTGCTGTGCCGTATGGCCGGCGGACCCGCAGTATGCCACTATATAAGGTCGAGTCCACAGCAGGTTGACAGGACTTCTCACGGTGCCTCTTTACGGAGTGAACGTCTGGAGCCTCACGAGTTGGTTAGGTTGTGTTGAAACACCTTTCAACGTTGAAGAGACCAGTATCTCTTCCCGCGCTAGTTGGTGCCCCAACGGGCAGCACCAACGGATTGTGTATTACATCCAGTAATAAAAGAACAGTGAACTGAAACTGTCCGGAGTCTGGTTTTCTATTCGCGGTTAAGCGGTAGTTGGTAGATCTCGTATCTCCCTCCCTTCTCCAGTGGGTAAAGCCGAACCCACCTGTATTGGCACGGTAAGTACAGGGTAGCGACTAGCCTCGGAACCTCTGGTCGACTGACGATCGCGGAGAGTGGTAATACACTTTCAGCGACTAGAGGAAAACCGCTACATTGGTGCCGTGACCAGGATCTTTGGCTGCTTGCACAGCCGAAGATCACTGGAGAGGAGGAATGGCGGAGAAGCCGGGTGTAAAAACCCGGTCGAAGATCGCCGTGCAGAGTCCTGCCGCAGAAGGCGCAGCCGGCCCGGAGAAGACACAAGATGTCCGTACTCCGATGGAAACTGTTAGCCAGTCACGGAAGAAGGCTGCAAGGAACGTGGCTGAGCAACTAAGCTCAACCGTGCTCCACATGGGGACCCCTAGAGCAGACTCCATGGAAGAAAAGGACCTGGAAGGAGTAAGTCAAATAGAGGATTCCGAGGAGGGTCCTGAGCGTGGGGAAACCCCAGTAACCCGGCCTAAGATCGATTCCGGATCGATCATGAAGCCGAGCACTGCAAGCGAAGCAGCGTCTTCTCGAAGAGCAAGATACTGCTAAGTTGATGTTGCAAGACGTGTATTCTCGGGCCAAAGTAGCCGCTAAGTCACTGCGAGTGCAGAAGGAACAGCTTGCTTTGGCCGAGGATCAGGAAAAGGCGGTATTGGTTCGCACACAGCGCGCAGAGGCAGACTATGCTTTAAAGTATAGGACTCCACCGCCAGGCTGGCAGAGTGTGACCAAGGATCACGTATACTCCCCACAAGGGAATGCAACGGGTCCTCGTGTATATACGCCGCCACGAATAGATCGGAGACCTCCGATGGTGAACTTTGCTTCCCCAACGGATTCTCTGAGAGACTCTACGCATGCTAGTGATAGGGGAGTACCGTCTAATTCCGCGATAGCTGAATTAGGACTAAACCCTGTGCTTGCGGAGAGTAACGCGGATCGGGTGTTCAATCGATCTCTGGCACAGGCTAGAGATGTCCCGATTGTGAGACCGGCAGAAACGGCCAGACGTAACGCCATTGTTCCGAAGCCTTTTGGTAAAGGAATGGTGTGGGAACTCTGGTTTGCCGGGTTCTGTGTGGATGTCCAGTGCAATGGGTGGAGTACTACCGATGCATTGCCGTACCTCATGAGAGCGTTGCGCGATGGACCCGGTGAGGCTGCTTTACGCGCCTACCGGCGTTCAGCTACGCATGGATGGGATGCCCTTGTAGAAGTGGCGTCCTATTACTGTGGGCAGCTAGTAACGCTGAACCCTCGTTCAACTTTTCTAAGTCGGATACAGGGTAAAGATGAGTCCGCCCGTGCTTACGGGTTAGCCTTACAGCAATTGCCGATGGAGGTTTACCCCGGTACTCGACTGGACTCACCAGCACTGCATGAGGATCTACAAACTCAGTTTGTGAAGGGTCTCAGAGACGAGGACATCCGCACGGAGGTGGTCTCGAAATGGGAGCCTGGTATGACCCTCATACAGGTGTTGAAAATAGTGGATGCCTATGAACAAAGGTGTGCCCTGTTCGGACAGTATGGAAAACCTGCGAGTAAAACCCGGGTTGCCATGCTAACGCCATCCTGGGAACAGGATGAGTTGACGACCGAAGAAACCAGCGACCCCGAAATGGAGGATGTACTCTCCGCAGTACGGTCAATGGTACTCGGACGCCGTAGTTTCCGCGGTAGGGGCCGTGGCCGGTTAAGTCCAGGGAGGCCCAGGAATGGGAACCCTCAGGTGACAGAACAGGCCGTGGGTAAAGATTCCAAGGAATCACCTACTGTGACGGAGTTGTTGCTGCAGATCAACGAAAGGTTATCGCAATTGGAGAAAAACCAATTAGATACTCGACGTTGTTGGCAGTGTGGAAAGACTGGGCACATTTCTCCGGAATGTCCCCAGAAGCTGGCTGCTGTAGAAACCACAGACGGTCCTCTAGCTTTGCCTTCCCCTCATGAGGATCCGGTAAACTAGAAAGGGCTACGGTAAGTGGCGAGACAGTAGCCCCAGCAACTGTACGCCTGAGTACACAAACTGGAGAACCAGCGAGTAAAGTGAATCTTACTCGGACCAGAGAGGAAGAGATTTCGAGTCAGATTGCTACAATTTGTTCTCGCTATCTATCTCCGAGACATCCCTGTTTACAATGGTTACGCCAGCGTGGATGGGACCTCGGCACCCTCGATGGTATTTCCCGGTTCATTCAGCAGCCTTCTCCTCTAGGAGGGAGACGATGGTATGTACCTGTGAGAATTCAGGGGTTGAAAGTAGATTTGTTGGTTGATACTGGAGCAAGCCGCTCTGTGTTGAACCACAGTTGATATAAGACTTTTGAATTTGATCCGGAATGTAAAGTTTCGGAAGCAAGTGCAAGGGCTGCTAATGGTACTCCGTTGAAGTGCTACGGCAAAGTGATTATCCCGATCTCAGTAGGTAACACTGAATTAGTGTGGAGTCCCATACTCAGTGATATCGAAGAGAATGGAATAATCGGAATAGACTTCCAAGCGTTGTATGGAGTGTCATTGGACCTTCAGCAAGGCCTGCTTCGGATTAAACACCCGGAACAGCTGGAAGTAGAATGTTCCTGTAGACAGATTTCCTCAGTGGTCTCTGTCAGGCAGGATGTAAGCATCGCCTCTCAGCAGATGGTAAATGTGCTAATAGCTGGGAAAGGTGACTTGCCGTTGGCAGATGCTATGTTTGAGCCTGACCCGATGTTATTTCCAGACAAAGGATTACAGGCTTGGGACACCCTTATGGGTGGAGCTCGGATAGGATCTATACCCGTGAGTAATCATACTACGGGGAGGATAGTGTTGAAGAAAGATCCCGGGTTTGCAGTTCTGCACGAGACCCTAGAAACTCTGATCACTGCTGCAGACGCCCTAACGAGAGCGGAGCAACAGGAATTAAGAGTTATGCTAGGAAGGTGGAATAAGATCTTTGCGCGGCCAGGGGACCCATTGGGTAGAACTGATTGTGCAGAGCACCACATTGATACAGAGGGAAACATTCCATTTAGACTACCCTACCGGAGACTACCGCCCATAAAGCGGGAAGCTTTGGAAGAGGAGTTACGGAAAATGCTTTCTCAAGAAGTGATCATACCCAGCGAAAGCCCTTGGGCCAGCCCTGTGGTGATGGTGACTAAGAAGGATGGTACTTGCCGGTTCTGTATTGACTACAGAAAACTGAAAGGTATCACCCGGAAGAACGCCTATCCAATACCACGGATCGATGAGAGTCTCGACTCTCTCGGGGGGAACCAATGGTTTTGTACCTTGGATCTCCAATCCGGATATTGGCAGGTAAAGATGGCTAGTGAGGATCAGCCGAAAACTGCCTTCACTACCCATGAAGGGCTGTATGAATTTACAATAATGCCCTTTGGCCTCTGCAATGCCCCGGCTACGTTTGAATCCATGATGGATCAGATGCTGAGAGGCTTGCAGTGGAAGAAATGTTTGGTTTATTTAGACGACATAATTGTTTTTGGGAAAACTGTGGAACAATGTTTAAATAACCTAGCGGAGGTCTTTGAACGTATAGTCTTACGGCTTGAAACTCAAACCTTAGAAATGTAAACTGTTCAAACGATCAGTGGAGTACTTGGGTAGGATAGTTGCGGGTGATGGTATCCGCGCTGACCCATCCAAGTTGGATGTAGTGGCCAAATTGCCTCGACCCCGGAATATAAAAGAAGTAAGATCTTTCCTCGGATTCTGTTCATATTATCGTGACTTTATCCCGGGTTTTTCCGAAACTGCCCATGCTTTGCAACAGTATGTAGTCCAAGACAAAGCCGGAAAGTCGAAGGAAATTCTATGGAATTCTGCGGCCGAGGAAGCTTTTTCGGGACTAAAAGGAAAAGTTTGAAGAGACTCCGGTCCCCCATTATCCATTGCCTCAGGGTCGGTTCATCCTTGATACCGACGCGAGCAATGACAGTATTGGAGCGGCACTGTTACAGATACAGAACGGAGTAGAGGTTCCCATTGCTTTTGCAAGTAATAGCTTGAATAAGGCACAACGGAACTACTGTACTACAAAGAGAGAACTTCTCGCTGTAGTAGTATACGTAAGGAAATATCGACACTTCCTCGGAGGTGGAGATTTCACGTTACGTACGGATCATTCCTCGTTGAAATGGTTCTTTAACTTTAAAGATGCCAAAGGAATGATCGGAAGATGGCTGGCAGCTTTATCCGAATTCGGACTTAAGAACTGTCAGATAAACCACAGACCCGGTAAATCACACATTAACGCGGATAGTCTCTCCCGGAGACCATTGCGTAAGTGTGGGCGAGCCGACTGTGTAGACTGTGGGGAACATGATGCTATCTTGGCTGCGTTGCACCAAATGGGTAATCCTGATCCCGCGTTTTATCAGTGGACACTGGAACAGACCCGTGAAGCTCAACAGAGTGATCCGGATATGTCCCGGTTGATTAAACTGGTAAAGAATGGCCTCCATAGACCACGAGGAAAAGAACTCTCAATAGAGAACCAGGAGTTCCAAATACTCTGTAGTCAATGGGCGGAGTTGACTGTGAGGGATAACGTGTTATATAGGATGAGAACCACAGTGTGTCCAGTAAGGAGACATTTACAGTTGGTTGCACCCATAGCACTGCGTCCTGGGCTTTTGACTCTGTGCCATGAGCATAGAAGTTCGGCACATTTCAGAAAAAAGAGGACTGCCGCTAAAATAAAGCAACATTACTACTGGCCCGGAATGAACGCCGACATAGAGCGATGGATTCTAGAATGCCCAGTCTGTTGTAGGGTTAAGCCCGGTGAAGGCATAGGGAAGATGCCCTTACAACAAGAGCTATTTGGAGTCCGGTTTGCCCGCATTGCTTTCGATATCATTTCTGGTATCGATGAGTCCGATGACGGCAATACATGCATGATGGTGGTGATGGATTACTACACGAAATATGTGCAGATCTATCCCATGAAAGATCACAAAGCTGCTACCTGCGCGGAGGCACTTGTGAAGAATTGGGTGCTATGTTTCGGAGCTCCGAGTATTTTACACTCCGACCAGGGAAGAGAATTTGAATCTCAAATCTGGCAGGAAATGTGTAGAATATTAGAGATAAAGAAAACACGCACCAACCCGTATCGTCCTCAATCAGATGGGATGGTAGAGCGGTTCAATTGAACGTTGATACAGTGCTTGCGCACTATGGTCAATGAGAGCCGCAGTAACTGGGATGAGTTAGCACCATTTATAGCACACGCTTACAATGGCACTATTCATTCTAGTACGGGGTGTTCACCTAATCTACTTGTCTTCGGAGAAGAGATTGTGATGCCCGCAGACATTGTCTATGGGGTGCCGGGAGTATCCGCTGAGATACCTTGCCCTATAGGGTTCGTGGAAAAACTTCGGGAACGCTTTGTGGAGGCTTATTACTGAGCAAGGCGAGGCCTAGAGAAAGCCGCGGAGTGGCAGAGGTCGGGACATGATGTTCGACTAAAGCCGAGAAAGTTCCAGGTTGGAGACCGAGTGATACGATATCACACACCTTTAGTGAACGTAAAACTCGCCCCAAACTGGGATGGTCCGTTTGTTATAGTTGAAGTGCTGTCAGAAATGACAGTAGTCATCGAAGATGAATGGACACGGAAGCGCTATAAGTCGCATGTTGCTCGATTGAGAACATGGCACTGTACGCGCAATAGAGCTGGCTCTGATAACACGGAGTCCCCGCCCCAGCCGGTACCGCTTTCAGCGAAGCCCGCTCGCAGGGCAGGGAAGTCCCGGGTCAATGCCGGTAAGAGTTGCAAAGGCCCTCCACCAACACGGCGGAAGCCGGGTCGTCCGCGTAAGGTAAAGATACCCCCGTCTGACTTGAGAGAGAAAGATTGGGAGGATCTGAAGCCCGAAGCGGAGGACTACAAAGGCCCTACTGATCGCTCTATGTATACGAAACATGGAAGATCAGTAAAAATGAAAATAGAATTGGAAAACAATTCGACCACCCGCCGCAGCGCCCGAATACGAGGCAAAGCTGCGGTCAGCTACAAAGAGTAGTGGTGCGTAATTGTTGTCGAAAATAACACAACGAGAAGCAAACGCTGACCAAACCTGCGAGTCCTAGGGTTGGTTGATTGAACGTGATGACGGTTGAAACCTAATAAAAGACAGACTTATGGCAGCAGTCCCGACGTTGCTCGAAGGGATTCCCCGTAGAGGGCCCTCCAGAGGCTGCATTATTCGCCATAACGTTCTAATTTGATGGTTTTTAATCTCTCGATCATCAACTTATACCTTCTTGAGATGCGTAATGGTGGTCAGATGGAATTGGAAACCCCCACAGGCATAGATTCGGTTTGGCGCAGTGAAGCGTGGCCGGTGTCTGTACCCGCTGGGAGAGTGTGAAGGAACGAATCAAATGACACGTAACGGCGTCTTTGATCACTTCGCGGTCCAGGGGGCGTGGAGTCGCTCGGATGATGAACGTCTCAACACCTCTCATTGGTCGAGGACATGACCTCTTTTAATTGGGGTCAACAGACCGTATATAAGGCCTTGTTCTCGGAGAGCAGATCACTCTGGCCAAGTGGCGTCCCCGTGACGCCCCTGGAGTGCATCGCTGCGTTCAGCCTGGCTGAACAACGCACAGAGGAGGCCACCCTTCCCGCGGAGGAAGAGGTGGTCCCGCAGGACTCGGCTCCGGCCGAGGGCCTTGCGAGTTCGGGAGACAGTGCGTCTGTCGGCCTGGGCAGTGATGACTCCCTAGGGGGTAGTCACAGTGGTGACTCGGGTGCTCTGGATTCCGGTCCAGACGACACCCAGTCAACACAGCGCGGAGAGTCCAACCCTTCCACTTCGGTGGCAGAGGCAGGACCCAGCTCGCCTAAGACATCAGTTTCGGCTGAAAGCTCTGGGCGAGTTGCTTCCGCAAAAGGTGGGAAACTAGACCTTTTCCATGTGAAGAGCTCTGGGTACGGGCAGAAGTCAGTCTCGACTACTCCTGCTAAGCCCAAGGCTTCCCGTTTGCCTAAACCGACGTTTACGCCGGTGAAAGCAGCGGAAAAGAAAGGAGATGCTGAGCGAGCTAAGTTGACTCCCGTTGGTCGTGGCCGTGGGAGACCAATTAGCAGACCTGATCCTCCTGCTCCCGGGGGTATTCCAGCCAGTCCATGGGACCGGTGGACCCGGGAATTGCAGAACATCCCTGATCCTGACATACGCGCTTTGGCTATGAAGGGGTTAGTGGATCGATGGGTTGCTAGTCAGGGCCCGGAGAATGTTGTACCGGTGGTATCCCCCTCGAGGGTTGAAGCCCCGGTGGTAGCACCTCCAGCCCCGGCTACTAGCCAAGATACGCCCGCCGCTACGGAGAGCGCTATGGAGGTTGACAAAACCCCTGGTGCCTCCACGGAATCAGTGGAGCCGGCTACTTCCTCGGAAGCAGCAAAGGCCGCTGAAGGGCGTGCCACGGAGAAGGTGAAGCCGGCTAAAAAGTCGACGGAACCTGCCTCCGTGGAGGATAAACCGGCTGAAAAGCCAGTAAGTAGCTCCGCTGCCCGTAGGGGTAGACGCAAGACTCGCGCGGCCAGGGAAGCCGCTGCAGCAAAAGCTGCAGCGGACAAAGCGGCCCGCGATGAGCGCTCTAACTCCAGTTCCTCCCGCAAGGGAGGAAAGGCTAAAGGAGTTGGTAAGTCCAGTGCTGGCAAGCTTGTTGCTAAAGGCAAGGGATCTTCGGATCCTAAACCTGGTGGCAGCAAGGAGACGAAGGGGGCCGGGTCTTCGGGCTCGGAGAAACCCGCGTCTACGTCAACTGGACAGCCGCACGAGAGTGCATCACAAGATTCAGATGAACAATCTGAATCCGCTGTGGTGGACAACTGTGGTCGGGCCGGAGACTGGGGCGAGATCATGGATCTTGACGATGCAAAGCGTCTTGCCCGCGGTTCCGACGCCGACAGTGATACCGGTGATTTTGTTCCCGGTGCTAAGCGCGCCCAGAAGCGCAAGGTGGCCCGCAAGCTACCGAGCTGTCTGGTTGGGCATAAAGCGAAGTGTCTAGAGGACCTCCGCGTCAAAGACCGCCATTGGCAACCGGAACCGGTAGGGGAAGATGGCGTGTCTGATGACGAAGAGTGGCTTCAGGACGAGGGCTCTGCAAACACGTGGTATATTACCCGTGTGGAAGGAGTCAAGAGTGCCTCCAACCAGAAGTACAACATCCTCCAGAAGGAAAAGTTGAACTTCGCGTTGCCAGGGCGGGGATGTGAAAACATCACCTGCCTACGCCACGAAAAGGTTGTATGCGCGGCATCTCGTAGAGATGCATTTAGCTGAGTTTCCCTGGTACCGTTGTAACGCAGGCAGGTGCTCAGCTGACTCGGGTTCGTCGCGCCGGTCGTGGATGATTCGTCACATGTTGGATGAACACGGGATCGGTGCTGTTCAGGGTAGGGAAAGAACAATGCAGCTTTTCAATAAGTTTGTAGGGTTAGTTTCCGAAGCCCGGGCTAAGGGTGTCGAACCTAAGCGCAAGGCTATTGACGGGAAATATACCGTGTCTTGGAAACAGAATCGTAGCTTCGGCACGACTCTGCGGATAAGCTCACCGGATATGGACCGGATGAAGCACTTGCGTGACACCGCGCGTGGCAGCAGCGCGAAACGGGACCGGAGTGTAGACTCCTCGAACCGCAAGCCTGCTGCGAAGAAGACTAAGAGCTTGTCTAAGTCCAGTAGTGACTCAGACGACGACTCGAGGTCGAGCCGGTCAGCGCGAAGCCAGACGCCGGGCTCTGTAACTTTGGGGGATGTTCTGAATTCCTCAAAGACGGGCCCAGCGAAGGAAAAGCCTGGCCGGAAAGGGTCGAGTGCACCTAAAGAGGAGAAATCCTCTAAGGGTTCTGTGGAGACAGCGGTCTCGTCTGACGCTTCGGCGTCGACTAGCACTGCTGGTGCTCGCCCAAAGAAAGTGAAAGTCCCCAAACCTAGCGAGGAAAGTGGCGCAGAAGGTGGCGAGGAAGAGGAGTACCCTTCTCTACCCCCACCACTGCGCCCTGCCCCGAAGGTAGTGAGCCAGCCTAGACCTCCGCCCGCGGAAGAGACTTAGCCTGGTAAACACGGGGAACTGGTTGATGTGTACTCCGGCGATCAACATCTGACACTGGCTACTATAGCTAAGACAGATTGGCGCCCGTATCATATGCAAACCTACTTGGATCGCGTTGATAAACAGTCGATTATCAATGCTAACAAGTTTAGGGTAGCACAGATGCGGGTCGCGGAGTACGAGTGCGTCATCGCTCATCAACGCATGTCTAGCCTTTTGCAAGTGCCATTGGAAAACATGGCTGCAAAGCTAGCGGCGGTTGAGGCGCGGTTGGCGCGTTCAGAGCTCTCCCTGCAAGAGTACGACTACAAGTGTCGCACTGTAATGGGGGTGAGCATGTTCGACGTTGAACCGTCTAACATCGCAGGTGCGGAAGCAGCCTGGTTGTTACATCAACATCGAAGGGGGCTGTATCTCGACGTCGACTCCAAACCTGACAATGCAGCAAGCAGGCGCATTGTTAGATTGGGGTCCCGAGAGGGATTACGCCCTAGATGGACAGTCGTCCTAGGCTTTAGCCATGGAGACTGCTCCTTGCAACCGGTCTCAGAGTACCGGTGGAAGTTCCTCGGAATCTCCACAGGTTTCTCTGAGGCAGCCGCCGCCAGTGACCCGTGTCGGAACGAGACCAGCTAGCGTGCCTCCCCGGCAGCAGCAAGTCCCGTTTGGCCGGGAGTTGGAAGAATTAGGAACTATGTTCCCCCCGTTGCCGTTCACCTCAACGGTAACGTGGGATTCCCCCGACATCGCTGACGACATCAGCACGGCTGACCTGAATGCGGTGATGTCTAGGTTCCGGGTCACAGACCCTCTTAGTCCCCCACCAAATGTTGGTCAGCAGGCTGCCGCGACGAGGCCCGCTACCCCGTCAACTACACTTGCCCCTCCAGCTGAAGCCCCCGCCGAGGAACAACCCGGTTGTTCCAGCGAGAGGCCAGCTGGCTGAAGGGCCTGTAGCTAGGCAGCATCGGTCCATCCTATGCTGAATCTAGAGAACCCACGGAGGTTCCCCAGTATCACTGTGGGATGGAGAGAGGCAGGACAACTCCTGCCACAGAGGATGGATCGACATATTCAACCTTAGTTGTCTGTGTCTGTCCGTCCGCCGGCTCCTCAGATATTAACTCAAGCAGTTCTTACCTGGGGATCACCCACACCTGAATTCAGTTTCTGGTGGAGAGGGGGACTGGTTTGGTCCCCCATATAAGTGGTGCTTTGATCAGCGGCCCCCGTGGTCGCTGGGAGGGGTAGTGCAGGAGGATCAAAAATAGGAAAGCAATCTCGGGTTGGGCCGTGGAGAATCACCCCTGCGGTGAATTTTCGCAGCACAACTTGAGTTTCAGAAGGCTGAAGAGTCTCTCGATGGTAGCCCTGTAGTAGGGCCCAATTGCGAAACACTCCGGCCTGCGAAGCTTTTCCCGGGTTAGACTCCGGTTTGACGCCGCGGAAAGCGAAGGAGAGATATGGGGCTGAGACCCGGCTTCGGCAAGTGGTTTCAGTTCCCTGTGGGGTAATTCACGCTGGACTCGCTTGGTCTTTTGCCAGTGAGGGAAGTGTGAATCACCGTGTGGATGGGGGTTGGGGCCTTCAGTGGTTCTTACAACTCCTATCCAAGAAATGGATATAGCGCGCCACGCTATAAGGATGCTGATACCAACTTTTAACAGAGATGGGAACTTCTACACGGAGAAGAAAATGTGTTTGACTATCTTTTTCTTTCTCCTTATATACATATTACTCTCTTCACAACAATGACCTGCAGGACGGGCCATGTGAAGTCAACAAGGTGGGGGGGGTTCGCGGAATTGCTCCCCCTAACTACGCTGGAGCTGTGCTAGGAAGACAGTCGGAAGCCTGGCGCCCGGAAGCAGGGGGCTGGATCGAGTAGGTCCCCACACTGACGGGTCTCCCAGGCTCGACACTAATACTACGTTATCCCTGGCTTACAACTCCGGAACAGTGGGAGGCAGAGTGCTCATGGTGAGGGCTGACCCCTAGTAGGTCCAAACCGGTGAGTCTTCTCCGCCCGATACTCAAGGAAGCCAGGGAGAAGCCAACGACATCGGCGAGACGGGTGATATAGTTACATTTATATTTATTACCAAGGTGGTAGCGAGGCTACTCCGTTTTTATATACCGTATCACCCTTATGTCTTCCTTTTTCAGCATTAGAAATGTATGAATTTTACTTTCCCATCTCAACCTTATCATATATCGGTATCAGTTAAAAATATTCTTTGTGAACGTTGAATGGTTAGACACTTATTCAGAACTGCTCGACTTAGTTATTAAACTTTTTCGGGATGTCCTCTTAGCAACACAATGGTTGCAGGTTCCCCCCTCGTAAAAGCTGGGAGGGGTAATGTAGGGGTCAGGGCAGTCGAGCAGCGTTGTTTCACTTTAGAACTAGGTGGCGCGAGTGCCGATCCCTGCTGTGCGGTATGGCCGGCGGACCCGCAGTATGCAAATGCTGTGGGTTCACCGGCATTACGTAACTCGGCCACTATATAAGGTCGAGTCCACAGCAGGTTGACAGGACTTCTCACGGTGCCTCTTTACGGAGTGAACGTCTGGAGCCTCACGAGTTGGTTAGGTTGTGTTGAAACACCTTTCAACGTTGAAGAGACCAGTATCTCTTCCCGCGCTAGTTGGTGCCCCGCAGCACCAACGGATTGTGTATTACATCCAGTAATAAAAGAACGGTGAACTGAAACTGTCCGGAGTCTGGTTTTCTATTCGCGGTTAAGCGGTAGTTGGTAGATCTCGTATGTCCCTCCCTTCTCCAGTGGGTAAAGCCGAACCCACCTGTATTGGCACGGTAAGTACAGGGTAGCGACTAGCTTCGGAACCTCTGGTCGACTGACGATCGCGGAGAGTGGTAATACACTTTCAGCGACTAGAGGGTAACCGCTACATAAGTATGTACAGTTCTTCCATAAATAGAAGAACTGTACATACGTAAGTGATGGGGGTGGGGAGTTAGCTCAGTGGTTCGAGCACCGGACTTGTAACCCCAAGGTTGTAAGCCTGTGTGGGTTCAGTCCCACCCCCAGCAGTGGTAGATTTACTGCTAAAACAAAGGCCATCCTTCTCATACCATGTCTATGTGGTGTGGGAAGTAAAAGAACTCTCACCTCGGTAAATGTGTAGGGGTGGGATCTCTATCTGAATTCATCACATAGATTCGATCACCACCCATGTGGTGTAAAAGAACCTTGAGTAAGTCTGGTGAGAACCTCAAATGGTTAACTGGACGTTAAATCAAACCAACAAACAAACAAACAACGTAAGTGATGAAGTGGTTTCATTGTGATATGTCAGTGACTGATCTTTCCTTCATCCCGTAGATGGTGATTGATGTGTCGAAGCAGTACCTGCCCTACATGTCGTCCAGCTTCAAACATCCCAAACTGAACCTGTTCATCGCCGACGGGTTCGACTTCATGGCCAAACACCAGGGGGAATTCGATGTCATCATCACCGACTCCTCAGACCCTATCGGTCAGTCTGTCTCTTTGTCATAACATGTATTATCCTACCCCAAATAAAAAATGCCATAGGCTTACCATGGGATTTGTTTATGTCACGGGTGTGACATAAAGTGTTGTTTATGCCACTACTTTCTAATACTGAAAAAATATGGAAACGGTGTAGGATAAAATCTAAACGCCACTCGTTTGAGTTTGAGCTTATTTTTGCCACTCATTTTGTTGGCTTCGTAATGTCACTCGTCTTCGACTCGCGAAATTACAGAGCCAACAAAATGTGTGGCATAAATAAACTCAGACTCAAACTAGTGACGTCTTTTGATATTATAGAGGGAAACTATGTTCCGGTGAGCAAAATTTCAAAGTTACGAGGTAAGGCTCGGACAAATTACTGCCCAAGGCCTTTTACTGCGATTGCCCCATAAAAATGACCACCCTTATCAAGCAACTGCAATAGCTAAGTTTTCGTCCCGCTGCTCTTTATATCACATGGTCAGCCCGGGACGAAAACGTCAGCCTGGGACGAAAACGTCAGCCTCGCTACATAACTTATAATAACTACACCCCAGCAGCGGTATATAACTATAGAGGTTTCAGAAATGGGTATATATGAATATACATTTACACACGACAGAACGTAATCATGGTCAATGTATGTTTATGACACTGGAAAATATCGCCTGTGACCTTCAACTGTGATGAATTTGATTTATTTTAACAGTTAACGAGTCATTGATGTAGAACCCAGCGATGGCAGCTTTGCATTTTCCACATTTTCACATTCAGTATATTTTCCACTTTTTCATATAACTACAATACCTCGTGTTAAACAAAGACAATATTGATTTAGCCTTATTTACGCCAATAAAACAGTGGTTTGAAGCTCTCCACAGACCATCAGCCCTATGCCATAGGATGACAAGGACATATTATCCAAGTTTTCCTGGTATCTCTTATCATTCCAACAGGATATTCAAATTTTACTGAAGTAGTCGAGTCATGTCGAAGGCCACACCGCCTGACACGGACCCTCATAAATAATTAAAACCAAAAGTGATTGATGTACAAATGGTTAATTGATAAAATGTTTGAACCATACTACGGGGTTGATTTGTGGTTCGTGGTCAAACTCCCTTCATTTTACTGAAGTAAACCAAAGTTAAGTCTAATTGAACAAATTGAAATATTTGAGATGTGGCTAGGTGCAAACTCTATAGCAGCTGGGGCTTGAATCAGTTAGCTCAGTGGTTAAGACACTGGACTTGTAACCCCAAAGTTGTAAGATTTGGTTCTCCCTCACCCCCTGCGGTAGTAGATTTACTGCTATATCAAAGGCCAGTCCTTCTCATACCATGTCTATGTGGTGTGGTGTACAGCCACCTTTCTCCTTTACCCCCGCCAGTGGTAGATTTATTGCTATATCAAAGGCCAGTCCTTCTCATACTATGTCTATGTGGTGTGGTGTACAGCCACCTTTCTCCTTTACCCCCGTCAGTGGTAGATTTACTGCTATATCAAAGGCCAGTCCTTTTATACCATGTCTATGTGGTGTGGTGTACAGCCACCTTTCTCCTTTACCCCCGTCAGTGGTAGATTTACTGCTATATCAAAGGCCAGTCCTTCTCATACCATGTGGTGTGGGAACCAGATGGGTCAACCAATGAGTCAGTCTCAAAAGGACGTAAATGTCCTACTGAGACGTAAAACTACACAAACAAGCAAAATGTGGTGTGAGAACTAGAATAACTCTCACCTCAGTTATTTTTTAATGTATAAAACAGCAGTGGTAGATTTACTGCAATATCAAAGGCCAATCCTTCTCATACCATGTCTATGTGGTGTGGGAAGTAAAAGAACTCTCACCTCGATAAATGTGTAGGGGTGTGATTTCTACCTGAAATCCTCTCATAGATTTGATCAACTCCAAAACCAAAGTAAGTCTCATAGAACATATTGGACGTTAAACTAATCAAATTTGATTTGAGGTGTAGTCCTGTCTAACTCTAGAACACTGTACAAACGGATGTCACTCCATACTTTCAACAATAAACACTTTATTCCCTTTCTGTCCCAACCCTGTACTTGTAACTTTACTCATAATCTGTGAAATATCAGGTATTTTATGTAAATGATTATTTTTAGGCCCGGCGTCGTCGCTGTTCCAGAAGTCTTACTACGAGCTGATGAAGAAGGCTCTGCGCTCCGGAGGCATCATCTGCGCACAAGGTGAGTGGTTCAGCACAGACCGGTGTAGTGCCAAAATCGGTTACCCTGCCAAAAATGGTAATTATCGCCCACTAGTATCTTGTGCGCATGCGCGAACATACGCAGTGATGAAATTTGCTGAAATTAAGCATATCACGACATGTAATTCTCATGTCTAAATACTGCTCTTTTCATTTATTTACATTAAAATCACATCAAAATAGTAGTACGTCCGATAGTCCGTGAAATCTGACCGGAAGAGCGTGTGCAGACGCATTCGCATATTGGGTGGGCGATAATTACCATTTTTGGCAGGGTAACCGATTCATTATAGCATGTGTCCTTCTCTGACTGGCTCATGAATCAAAGACTTGTCCACTCTGACCAGAATCTCCTGTTTATGACCCCAAGCCACTCCCTGTAACCCTATACCTCCCTCTACCCCTCCCCCCTCATCTCCTTCAGTTTCCTGGCCGCCTGTGTTGTCATAGCAATATATTTCGCCTACTCCTGACTATGTCTCGATTGAGATCAAAGTGAGAGGGTATCAATCTCCCAGCAGATATCCTGACCAGTAGCCAGACCTCTGCTTGGGGAGTGTGGTGCAAAATCACGCCAGACTACACCGATTACGGATGAGACCAGTCCCTGTGTCACTCAGAAGGGGTGGAGGGGTAGGACACAGGGACTGAGGCCAGTCTAGGATGAGACCAGTCCCTGTGTCACTCAGAAGGGGTGGAGGAGTAGGACACAGGGACTGAGGCCAGTCTAGGATGAGACCAGTCCCTGTGTCACTCAGAAGGGGTGGAGGGGTAGGACACAGGGACTGAGGCCAGTCTAGGATGAGACCAGTCCCTGTGTCACTCAGAAGGGGTGGAGGGGTAGGATACAGGGACTGAGGCCAGTCTAGGATGAGACCAGTCCCTGTGTCACTCAGAAGGGATGGAGGGGTAGGATACAGGGACTGAGGCCAGCCTAGGATGAGACCAGTCCCTGTGTCACTCAGAAGGGGTGGAGGGGTAGGACACAGGGACTGAGGCCAGCCTAGGATGAGACCAGTCCCTGTGTCACTCAGAAGGGGTGGAGGGGTAGGACACAGGGACTGAGGCCAGCCTAGGATGAGACCAGTCCCTGTGTCACTCAGAAGGGGTGGAGGGGTAGGACACAGGGACTGAGGCCAGCCTAGGGTGAGACCAGTCCCTGTGTCACTCAGAAGGGGTGGAGGGGTAGGACACAGGGACTGAGGCCAGCCTAGGATGAGACCAGTCCCTGTGTCACTCAGAAGGGGTGGAGGGGTAGGATACAGGGACTGAGGCCAGCCTAGGATGAGACCAGTCCCTGTGTCACTCAGAAGGGGTGGAGGGGTAGGATACAGGGACTGAGGCCAGCCTAGGATGAGACCAGTCCCTGTGTCACTCAGAAGGGGTGGAGGGGTAGGACACAGGGACTGAGGCCAGTCTAAGACCGGGGCACACAGTCACACTCCATACTCAGTCACCTCGCCCACCTGTCTTGAGGCACTTTGTCTATCCCGTCAGAGATGTCAGTTTCCCATTTACACTTTATCATATTCAGTATATGTAATTGCTTTTCCTTGTGTCAAGCAAAGGTGATTTTTATTTTGCTTCATCTACGCCAATAAAACCGTGGTTTGAACCTCCCCACAGACCCTGAGCCCCATCCCATGGTCATCAAGGTCATGTTATCCAAGAGTTCCTGGTTTCTCTGAGCCAGAACAATCTACATGAAAAACGTTTCCACTTTTTTCCCAGTCACCAACTGACATCCCTGATTCCGTTCAGTGAAAGAAGGACCCAACCCTGAGAAATATTCATAGTAAGGTATGAAAAAAAAGAGAAATTAGTGAAATGATCTATAACATCATATGCTCCTGTAACGATATTGTCCAGGGACACGTTTCACTAGTTTTGGGTTCGTAGCGACCAACTTCGGCACCCACAGTGGAGAAACCAAATTATTATCCATCGTATACAAAGCCCCCATTGAAAATGTATGGGGACTCAGTAAACCACGACCCATTATATAAAACCTGTCAGATACCATAACTGTGGTATACGGATTCTGACCTGTGATATATGGCCTCAAAACCATGGTATATGGGGAAAATAGTCCCTTTTGCTATAGAGCAAAGAAGTAGTCCCTACTGTTATACCCTTTAGAATGGCAATTACTGGGTTTAATTTATTCGAAAAGATGGATAATAAATGCAACAAACGATGATTTTGTGGACAGGCAGCTCTGTAAACCACTCGAGGTTGACCTCGAAATACACGTCAACCTCTCCTGGTTTACGGCCGCCTGTCCACAAAACCATCGATTATTGTCTATGTCTCGGTTCACAAGCTTCTTCGCTGTGGAGGTCATGGTTCCGTTTGCTGTGCCAGCATAGCAAACAGAATATTTAGTGAATCAATATTTAATGAAAATTTTGAGAATTCTAAATTATTCCTCGTGTCTTTCTCAACAGTCTTTATTTAAAGTCTCTCGTGAATTTTTGGCTGAGTTACAGAGCTCGACACTTGTAAGACATGAAGTGATAGCCTAAAGCCTATAAGACACCAACCCGACCGCTGTGCTCGATTCTACCTTTGCCCGACGGATCCGTCGGGTCTGTGACAATCTGCGTCAATCGGGTCGATGTACGCACTTCACCGACCCGATTTTATTACCTTTCCTGACGCGTCGGGCATTACTACCATGTTAGATATGACCGACTCTCACCGACCTTAAGATTTCGGTGTACGCACTTCACCGACTGTTGCCGATTCTGAGCAGGACGTTTAAATAGAGATGCAATCCATCCCCCAGTCCGATTTAGAAGTGCCTAGTATCGATTTGTAGGTGAGACAGGGCCAATTATAGATCTGAAAACAGTTTCCCAATATCTTAATTGGATCCGAAGTTATCAAACTTTGAATTAATTTCTATGATTCCACACCAGCGGCCCGTGGCTCACACCGGCTCGGCTCCCGGCGGCTCTCTTTGATCTTATTCCGGGAAATTTACGAGGTTATAAAAGGAGGAGGTGTTGTCGGGAAGAGTCTACATGTCGGTGTCTTATAGGTATAAGACACCGAAATTTTATTCCCGACTCTCACCGAGCCGATGGTCGGGATGGATCGGGAACAAATTTCGGTGTCTTATAGGCTTGAGGTCGAGTGAAAGAATAGGCAACCAACAGAATGGTCCTGTGACCACAGTTCTTCCTTCGAATAGTTTATTGGCTCTCGGAAAGGAGTTGACCACTAGAGAAACATGAACATCGAGATATGGGTAAAAGATACATATGCAAATGTTCGGAGCATTTATTTCTCTACTTAAAGTATGTTATAATTATATAGAACGTCCTGACCATGCTGTACAATTCACAGAACAAGATGCTAATTTACACTTTGTACGGACCGAGGCATTTATGCCGAGTTCCGTACAGACTGTAAATTATCATCGAGTTCTGTGAATTGTACAAGCATGGTTGGACGTTATATATTTACTATATACCCGAAATTTTTAAAAAAATCAATTTAAAAAAAAATCAATTTCAATTTTCTTTTAATAAATGTGTATGGCCAGGTGGTACGTATTTTCCTGTGCGGACCAGTGGTCTGTACAGTATTTTTACGTCATATGCCGAAACGGTGCGTATTTACAGTATATACGGCATGGGTATATAGTAATATCTGATAAAATACGTTTTAGAATTGTTGTTATGATCAGTGAGAGAGGGTAGACCGTCTCGTGAACACTTGTCAGTGCAGTGGCAGTAATAGCGAAATGAAATTTAGTTCTGATACGATTACAGCCACTGTTGGTGCCACTCATGTTCAAAGTGCCGCTCGCTGATACGGCTATTAACAACTAACCGCCGTGGTGCCGCAGAGACCAACAAAGAACGGATTTTAAACTAGTGAAACGGGTCCCGGGAGATTTAAATACATTTAAGGGCCGATTCCACCAACACACACGATGTAGCAAGATTCAGCCCGATTTGGTTGTCTTGCTAGATCGGGCTAGGATTGAATCATCGCGTGCCTATTTGTCGCGATGTGTCTTGAGGTGTCGCGGTGATGGAGCACAAAAATATACACCCGACACCACTCGCCTATATTTTGAGACAAGTGAGGTACGACACATTGCGACACAGTAAGACAGGGTTCGTACAGAGCCTGGAAAACCTGGAAAAGCCTGGAATTATGCTTTTTGGTTTTCCAGGCCTGGAAAAGCCTGGAATTCTCACAGAGAGCCTGGAAAAAACCTGGAACAGCCTGGAAAATTTAGTTTTGCATAAAAAAAAAGTTTTGTCTATCAAATTCTGTTATTTGTGCTTCATTCCAATAGGTCTAGGCTCTGATTGGTCAAAATTCTCCACCCAATCTGATGGAAGGCCAATGTTACATATAACTTTTGTGTCCAATACGTGTAGAGATTGTAATTATCATTAATTGTACCTTTAAATAATATACACCCTTCAGAAAACAAACAATGACTGTTTTCATTCACTAGCAAGATTTATATTGTGATGTGCCTGGAAAAAATCACTACAGTCTGGAAAAGCCTGGAAAAAGCCTGGAATTTTATTGGTCTGTCTATGTACGAACCCTGGTAATACACTACGAGACATACCAAGATATACCACGGCAAACCCATCCCGTTGGTGGAATCGGCCCTTTATCCTCGGTTAAATCATGGTCATGTTATAATGTTTAGGTCTCATCCCCAGCACGACATGTGGCTGAGGAGAGAACTTCGCCAACTGATTTTTTTTTTAATTTTTAAGATTCTTTATTGCGTTCGATTTTACAATCGGTCTTCCATGCAATAGCAAATATAACAGTAATAGGTACAATTCATACAATTATGTTATATACAATAAGAAAGTGAGATCGTGCAGTGGCAGTGAATTTATGATATTTCTTATCTTATACTACTTTACATCTCTACTCTGTATTAGCTCCTCTTGTTCTGGGTCATTCTCTATCCAAGAGTTTCTCAACAAAAAGGAGCCCAACTGTCCGTTATCATTACATTCTTTACTTACATAAATTCACTGTAACAATTGCATGGTGGTAAAGTCTAGTTTCTGGTGGGGCTATCATTTCGGTAGTTCCCAGTATTGAATGTCTTGATGATTTGTTCGGGGTCATCACGTAACTGCCGTGTTTTTCTCTCTGTGGATGTTAACTCCTGACTTACACTCACAGGAGAGTGCATGTGGCTGCACCAGGAGCTGATCAAGACGATGCGCCAGTTCTGCCGTGAGTTGTACCCGGTGGTGGACTACGCCTACTGCACCATCCCCACCTACCCGAGCGGCCAGATCGGCTTCATGCTCTGCAGCCTCAACCCGGTAAGTTGGTCTAAGTGTGTTTTTTTTTATCATTATTCATTGGTTGCATTGTTGTTGTTGTTTTTTTTATTATTATTATTATTTTTTTTTTTTTTTTTTTTTTTCGGCTGTGGTAAGAAGTGTATATGCCACGTATTATTAATTGTTTTATTATTTCGGTTTGACCTGTAGGTCAAAACCGAAATATACTAGGGGAGGCGGGAAACGGTTTTTGCGGCTTATATTATAATACATTATAGTAATATATTCAGGTATTCTGAATAGTTATAGCCTGTGGTGTCATGGGGGTGTGCTATCTTTGTATTCTCGCCAGTAGTAAACCCCTACAACCACTGTTGCCCACTGAAACCAGAGTAATCAAATATTCAGGAATCATGAATAATTGTCCAGGGCACTGACGCGATTCGTGGGGTGCGTTCGATTTGTATATTTATGTTGCGTTGCGCCTCTGACTATGTTCTGCTTGCTGGTGACCTATTTGACTTGATTCCATCGAACGCGTCTGGTATCGGCACCTGCTCTGGTCAGATGTGGTCTGCACCTGGCGACAGTAGTGTATTTTTATATATTGCGCAGGCACCCGTTACGGTTCAATGAATACCTACTAGCAGGTGGGGTTATGGGGGTGTGCTATTTTTGTTCAAACCGAAAGTATGGCAATGCCATATCAACTATTAATCCTTGTATTGTACAGTGCACTTTGTTGACAATATGGTGTCTTCCAATAAACTGACTGGCCATCAGCCTAGGCAGGTTTTCATTGTCCGCCAAGAGATTTAACAAACCTGTGGGAGTACATCTCATTTTCATTTAAACATATCTATTATCTCTATTTCCAGTTTAACATAACATGATATACAGAATATGGTTCTTCGTGTATGGTTTCAATATGGTCACCACTTCCATATGTAAAATAGTTAAACTTACAAAGTAGATTGCAATTATCGATCTATAGAGGACCTTTTGCTAGTGTGGTGGTCGCCGCCTGTCTAGCAGGTTGGATGACCCCAATCCGGAACGCTAGTTCCAGGCAGGATCCCACCCTACACACTTACGAAGGTTGGTTCGGTTTTCGGGTAGTTTGCACAGACCTAATCACACACAACACAACAACGTCATTTAATAAATAGGGATGTTTATTAATCACTTACTTCCCGGAAAGATCTGGAAGATCTTCCCCACAAGTACAGTACCCTAACACATGGGTGCTAGGTAACGCTGGATAGGCTAATCCGGAGGATTCGCCTAACCACCAGGAAGGTTACAAGAACCCGCCTGCAGAGTGAGGGCCCAAGGATCCGTTCCGTAGAAGGGACGCACGAGGACAGCCAGTCGACCTACTGTGAACGCTGAGTATATATACTAAGCGTTACGTAATCCCAGTCTCCGCCACGCCACTCTCATGTGCGGCGTTGCCCGGAATCACTACACAGTAAGGATCGGCATATCGCGCCACCTTCCGTGAAATAAACGAACACTGCTGGATTCCCGTCCCACTACATTACCCCTCCCAGTTTTTACTAAGGGGGGAACCAAGGCAGCCATTTTGCTGCTAAGGGACTACCCAATTAGAAATTACAACATATATCCAGCAGTTCTTGGTCTACTCTCTAGCTTCCTGGTGTTCACAAGAATTCACTGATACCAACGTATAAGTGAAAAAGGTGGAATTGTAAGATGGAGAAATTATTAAAAATATGGAAGATATGACATTTAGGAAAGAGGAAACGACATTTGAAGAATGAAGGACTAGCCTCGCTAGCACCTTGAATAAATGTGATATTCACCCATCTTGAGCCGGGGAGCGTATTCTTGAGCGTTGGGCAGGGAAGACTCGACAGTCGCGGACCTACAGGTGGTCAGCCCGGCCTGTTGAGCACTCTGCCTCCAGCTGTTCTGGATCTTGTTGAAGTCCTCTGTTGGCTCCCGGCGAGTGAAGTGTCGTTCCCTTTCTCATCTTAGAGTATCGAGCCCAGCTGGCCCATTGGCGTAGCAGACCTACTACATTCAGCCCGATGCAGACCGGTGCTGGGCTTCCCACTGTTCTTCAGTTTGGAAGACATCCATATGTAGAGAAGGGTTAGCCTCGCTAAACACCTTCCGTGTTGAAAGTTTCCGAATACCGAAATAATGGCCAAAAAGGCAAAACAATTCTCCATCCACCTGGTAAGAGTGTGTGGTATCATTGTTCTTTCATTTTGACTCCAGCTATACTGGCATATCTTTTTCTCGGCTCGAATCGAGTACCAATTAAGGCCCCAATTCTAAGCCGGATTCAGAACTTACGATCACCGACCCAAGGTAGAAATAGCCGGCGTAATCCAACAGATCAGGGATTACGCCTACTATCTCACTATCGAGTCGATGAACTCAGTTCCGACACAGACCTGGTAAGTCAGATCTATACCCGAAAGGCATAATCTTCCTTACCCGGTACCAAGTACTAGTGTGGACAGTATCCACACCACAGGCCGGAGGTTTTCGTGATGGGGGGGCCTATCACGGGCCTGACCATCGAGAGAACCTTCAGCCGTCTGAAACCAGGGTTGTGCCTTAGGGAAGTCATTTTACTGACTTTCCCCAGCCCCAACCCAGGATCGCTTATCATTGGTTACTCCTAACTTTCCTTCCACCCCTCCCAGCGATCCTTGCGGTTCGCTGAGAAAGTGCAGAATTCTGGCTAGGAGGCCACATTCTGGAAGTAGCTAGGTCGGAAAAAAAATTTCCTCCCCGGGACTTCCCATACCCGTCTGACTTCGGATCCAGGAGAGTTGTTGGCTCTGCCGGTTTCGAGTTTAGACGGCGTCTTCCCGGCTTGTTAGGCACCAGCCGAGTCGGTCATTGTCAACCCTTAGATATCCTCGTCAGAGGATATCCTGAGGTCGAGAAGTTCCGACTGGCTTGGTGCACTAGCCGTCGGTGGAACCGACGTTGCCAGGGCGGTCCTCTCCGGTCGCAGTGGACTCAGCGCAGACGTAGGCTGCAACTGAGACATCAACTGCTGTAGAGAGGTTGGTCCGGTATCCAAAAAGATTCCAGACTCCAACGGGATGATGTTGGCATTCATCCCCAGTGCCCCACTTGGTTCCTCGGGCTGATCTATCGGCTTAGCCTTGGAAGGCTTTGCTGATTTCTCAGGCCGTGTCACGGCGGGAGGCCTCCTCGACTGTAGGACTTCAGTCTGATCCTGTTGGGTCTGACCGGGTCCTGACAGTAGAGTGTCTACACTGACATCCATGGGCTGAGCCGCTATGGATGTAGTGTCCTGGTGGGAAGTTTCTTCCACGGATGACCATCCCAACATGCCAGCGAGTTGCTGACATGTCGGGTTTGATTCTTCCGTGGTGAACTGAAGAAATCTTCCCCGGCTCCTTTGTCGGGCCAACCACGCTTCTTCAAGGGCTTGCGGGTCGTCACCGATGTCATAGAGCGACATACCCAAGTGCCGAAGACAACGTTCATCTTGGCGATGGGTCTGGGCTTCCGCCCGGGCAAACCTCAACTGGGCCGTGGTTTTCGCAATACGCGCGTCCTCTAAGTCCAACGCGTACTGTTTAGCCAGGCCTTTCCTGGCTTCTCTTACCTCGAATCGGGCTAGGTTTACTAGCTCCTTAACGAGGCCTTCATGGAGGGACTGAGCGCCCGTTCGGACACGGCCCTCCAAGGTGCCACCTATATGCGACTCTAGCTGATCCGCCCTTTGGATGTATTCAACCGACATCGCACAGGGAGAAGAAGTCACCTTCAACACAACGGGTGGTTGTGTCGTTTGTTTCTTCTTTACCTCAACAACCGGGTTGGCTGGTGGAGGGAGTGCCGGAAAGGCCTCTTCATCCTCAACTTTCCCGGGTGCTTGGGTAGCACCTCTGTTAAGCGGGGAAACTCCCGGGAGACTTGAGCTAGGACGAGTCCCAGCTGGTTTTTCCACGGGTCCGCGAGCTTTTGAAGCCGTTGGAACGTTCCCTTCACTCAGATCTGAGAGAAGTTTCAATCCCCCAGACAATCTTTGCCCTACCTGGTAAGCAGCTTCCACCACGTCAGCGATGGTGTGCTTACTAGGAGCCAACTTCTTCTTCGGCTTCCGACTGGATCGCTCAGAAGTGTCAGTCTCGCTGGACGAGGACGATGACAACTTCTTGACCTGTCGTTTAGCCTTCGAGGACCTTTGAGACGGTTCCCGGCTAAGGGATTGTTTCTTCCTCGACTCCTTTGACATCTGTCGATGTTTTGAAGCGGATAGCATCAGACTCCCGAACCAGCCAGGATTCTTCTTCCATCCGATCTTAAACAATCGACCGTCTGTCACACAAGTCTCGGGTTCCGGTTTGCCTTTCTGAGCATCGGAACCTAAGTCAACGAATCTCTGCCACAGATTCATGACCCGTTCCCGAGCAGCAGCACCAGCAGTCCGGTGTTCCCGGGCAATGTGTCGGACTAGACACGATCGCCTTGAACTGGCACACCCGGCCTGACAAGAACCACCCTTCTTGCCAAGGCACTGTAGCCACGGTTGCTCAGCTAAGTGTACCTCTACGAGGTGCCTAGCGTAACGACCTTCAGTCGCATATGTCGGTGACAATTTCTTGTCCCTCCCATGGCAACTCAAAAAGACACAATGATTGCCGTTTCCAAACTTGTGCCATGCGTACGCGATCCGGTCTTTGACCTGATCATCGTTCTTCAGCCGGCTAACTCGGGACACTCCTTTCACCCGGTCGATGTACCAGGCGTTGGGAGAACCCTCGTCAACTAGCCATTCCTCGTCGTCAGAGGTTCCATCTAAACCGACACCATCGGGGAGGTAATGTCGGTTTCCATGACGGAGATCTTCCAGGCAAGTGTAAGTCTTGCCCAGCAAAGAGGCGGGTATCTGTCTAGCTACCGTTCTCTTCCCAGCCCGCTTTACGCCAGGTTGGAAATCACCGTCATCATTGTCGGGGTTGGATTGGGCCAGGGGTTTAGCCTTGTCCATCTCTGTTCCCCAACACTTGACATCTCTGCCACCCGTGGCACCTGTTGAGGTACTCGGTGTAGTGTCAGCCGCACTAGGCCCAGCCTGCGCCGTGGGTTTGTCCGAGCCTTTCGACTCAGCCCCCTTCGACTCCTCACGCTTCCCGGTTTGAGGTTTCCCTTTCTCCGAGTCACGCGATTCCGGCTGACCTCCTGTCTTCTCTAACTCCGCTTCAGCCCGTTTTCGGGCTGCACGACGGAGTCGCTTCCGGTTCTGTTTCGAAAGCTGCGGCTCAGTCTTATCAGCCTCCTGAGGTTTTGACACCTCAGTCTTGCTGACAGACTTCCCCGGCGCGGGCTTAGCCGGTTGTGACACCGGTTTCTCACCTTTGCTGGACGACCCTTTTACAGAGTCGCCCCCAACTGACGAATCAGTCTCCATAGCCGTCTCTGTCCCAGCCTCAGACCTTCCGGGTTTTGCTACCGGACCCGGGCCCAAAAAGGTCCCGGCTTCCGCCAGCTCCACTCCGGGTGGAGTCCAATTTTGGTACATTGACTGTACTATGGCACGCGTTTTAGGATCTGGGATCCCAGCCAACATTTGTTCCAGGCTCTGGGTTGAAACCTCATGCCTGGAATCCATCTCTTCTGAGGACTTCCTCGGAGTGCGACGACGCGGGCGGGCTCGGCCTCGCCTTGGCGTATCGCGCTCCGATTCGGAACCTTCGGCCATAACCACATCCGAGTCAGAGGCCTCAGTTTTCACTGGGCTCGTCTTCGGACGGGCACCAGAAGAACCCTTAGCGGCCGGGGCCGCCTCGGACTTCTTCCCGGTGTGACTTTTTCCCTTTCCGGGTCGTTCATCTCGGGTTTCCCCAAGAAGAACAGAGTCCTCAGACTCGTCCCCTTTCAGGTCAAAATCACCATCATCTGACCCGATGAGCAAAGCATCATCGTCCAGATCTGCCCCCCGCTCAGCCGAAGCTGAGGATCCGGGCAGGGGTGAGGGGAGATCGCGCTCACCCTCCGTAGACAGGGCACGGTCAGCCATGCTGTTACCACCCGACTCCTGTGGTGCTAGGCACCACTCCGATCACAGAGTGAAGACTACTGAAAAAACAGGGTCTTATATACTCCTAAGTGACCTAGATTCGCTGTCGCGAACCAATCAACCGTGTCGAGACTGGCTCATCTTGAGCGTCTCAACACCGCATGCGTGAAGAAACCAAAGGTCAGCGTTACGCTCGACTTGATTCGTTCACGCCTTCAATCACCCAGCACAGGTTCCGGAACCCGGGGAAACCCCTTTTTGAGCTCCACCCCGAGTTCTCTACCGTGTGGATTTTCTTATCGCCGTCGTGTATCTCGTTGATAGTATGGGAGACTTGTTCAATTTCCATGTAAATGGATCAGACCTTTCAGAGCGTTCGGCAATTCTGCAGCCTCTAGAGGGTCCTCGACAGGGTCCCTTAGAGCTGCGGCACATAACGACTGATTTTAAGGTAACTATTTGATCAACATTCATGTATAATCGACACGTCACTGACTACCAACGATCTACATTTCGCACCATTGCTTCTCGTTGTGTTTTCGACAACCCCGGCACCACTACTCTTTGTAGCTAACCACAGCCTTCGATTTTAGTCTATTTTAGACTCCATTCTACATCTCGAACCATGTTTATTATACACAGCTCGATTTGTAGCAAATTTAGACTTTTCCATGTCAGGTTTTTCTTCTACCCACACTTCCCTTTTTAGGTTGGCGTAAGTAGGAATTACCTTCCGCGGACGTCCCGGTTTTCGCCGTGTAGGCGAGTACCCATTCGGAACTCCGGTAACCTTTGACCGGGACTTCCCTATCGGTGCCTGCCTCCGCCGTGTTAACGGGGGTTTGACACCCGGCTTCCCGACTCTTTGAACCCGGGACCCCTCTGGTTTCCCAGTAGGACCCGTGTTCAGTGACACATCCCGCTTTGTAGCAGGGTGTGAAACTTCAAAGTCGGAACATTCGCGCTTTCCTTCCCATAGTCATAAACGAGCTACATGGGATTTATAACGCCTTCTTGACCATTCGTCTTCTATCACTACTGTCATTTCTGACAATAATTGAACAATTCTGAATGGTCCGTCCCAGTTAGGAGCGAGTTTTACATTTACCAACGGAGTGTGGTATCGTACAACCCGGTCTCCTACTCGGAACTTACGTGGTTTAAGATGGACGTCATGTCCAGTCTTTTGCCACTCTGCTGCTTTCGTCAGATTCCGTCTCGCGAGGTAATATCCCTCTATAAAACGTTCTCTGAGTTTTTCGACAAATCCTATGGGACAAGGGTCATCCGTAGACATTCCAGGAACCCCATAGACTATGTCAGCGGGCATTACTATTTCCTCGCCAATGACGAGTAAATTAGGTGAACACCCCGTGCTTGAATGAATGGTCCCATTGTATGCGTGAGCTATAAATGGTGCTAATTCATCCCAATTCTTCCGATTTTCATCTACCAGGGTCCGAAGACACTGGATCAATGTCCGGTTGAATCTCTCTACCATACCATCTGATTGGGGGCGATATGGATTTGTATGTGTCTTTTTAATCTCGAGTATCCTACACATTTCTTTCCAGATCTGGGATTCAAATTCCCTTCCCTGGTCGGAATGTAGTACGCTCGGAGTTCCAAAAGGCAACATCCAGTTTTTCACTAAAGCTTCCGCACACGTGGCAGCTTTGTGATTTTTCATGGGATAGATCTGCACATATTTTGTGTAATAATCCATCACCACCATCATACAGGTATTTCCTTCCTCTGACTCGTCGATACCAGATATGATATCTAGAGCGATTCTGGCAAACCTGACACCAAACAGTTCCTTTTGTAACGGCATCTTTCCGAGTCCTACCCCGGGTTTGACTTTGCTACATATGGAACATCCAGATACCCATCTTCGAATATCTGCACCCATTCCAGGCCAGTAGTAACGACGCCTTATTCTGGCTACCGTCCTTTTCCGTCCTAGATGAGCTGCACTCCTATGTTCGTGACATAGAGTCATTAGTCCGGATCGTAATTCTCAGAGGACAACTAGTTGTAGAGCACGGTTAAGTGGTTGCAATGTGGTTCTCCATCGATATAGTACCCCATCTCGGACTTCTAGCTCTTTCCATTGACCACATAGATTCCGAAATTCTCGGTTTTCAGGCGAGATCTCGGGTCCTGTAGGTCTATGGAGTCCATTAGCTATCAGTTTATTTAACCGGAACAAATCTGGGTCAGCCTGTTGACTTTCCTTAATTTGTTCTAGTGTCCACTGATAGTTTAGTGGCGGCTTCACTTTCTGGGAACGTAGAGTAGCTATTACTGCTCTATGCTCGCCACAATCCCGGCAATCTGGTCATCCACATTTCCGCACTGGTCTCCTTGAGAGACAATCCGCATTAATGTGTGACTTTCCAGCCCGGTGCTCAATCTGGCAGTTAGTCAACCCAAATTCGGAGAGAGCTGCCAGCCATCTACCAATCATTCCCTCGGCGTCTTTAAAGTTAAAGAGCCATTTGAGAGAAGAATGGTCAGTACGTAAGATGAAATCTCCACCTGCTAAGAAGTGTCAATATTTTCTTACATACACCACAACCGCTAAGAGTTCCCTCTTAGTAGTACAGTAGTTCTGCTGGCTTTTACTTAAGCTGTTGCTGGCAAAAGCTATTGGAACTTCCACACCATCTTGTATCTGAGACAAAGCCGCTCCAATACTCTCATTACTAGCGTCAGTGTCGAGAATGAACCGACCCTGGGCTAGAGGGTATTTCAACACGGGGGTCTCCGTAAACTTTCTTTTTAGTCCCAGAAAAGCGTGTTCAGCTTCCGGAGTCCATTGGATCTCTTTTTGCTTCCCTGGCTTATCTAGTACTACATACTGTTGCATAGGGTGTGCAATTTCAGACAAACCCGGGATAAAGTCGCGGTAATACGAACAAAATCCTAGGAAAGACCTTATGTCTTTTATATTCTGGGGGCGTGGCCAATTAGCCACTACCTCCAACTTGGAAGGATCTGCCTGGATTCCATTTCCAGAAACTATCCGTCCCAAGTATTCCACAGATTTGCGAAACAGTTTGCATTTTTGAGGTTTGAGCCTCAACCCAAAAGATTGAATACGCTCAAATACCTCTCTCAGGTTTTCTAAACATTCAACATAATTCTTTCCGAAGATGATTATGTCGTCTAGATAAACCAAACACTTTTTCCACTGTAGACCCCGCAACATCTGATCCATCATGGATTCGAAAGTCGCGGGAGCGTTACAGAGGCCAAATGGCATTACTGTGAACTCGTAAAGCCCTTGATGAGTGGTGAACGCCGTTTTAGACTGATCGCCACTGTTCATCTTTACTTGCCAATATCCAGACTGGAGATCCAGAGTACAAAACCACTGGTTCCCTCCCAGAGAGTCGAGACTCTCATCGATCCGGAGTATTGGATAAGCATTCTTCCGGGTGATACCATTCAATTTTCTGTAATCAATACAGAATCGGGAAGTACCATCCTTTTTAGTAACCATTACCACCGGGCTAGCCCAAGGACTTGCACTGGGGATGATTACTTTCTGGTCCATCATTTTCCCTACTTCCTCTTCTAAAGCTTCCCGTTTTACCGGAGGTAGCCGTCGATAAGGAAGGCGGAAAGGTTGATGACCTTCAGTGTCAATCGTGTGTTCTACTCGATCCGTTCTCCCCAAGGGATCTCCAGGTCGAGTAAAGATTGACTCCATCTTCTTCAAAAGAATCCTTAGTTCATGTCGTTCCCCACTGTTTAGTGCGTCTGTCGTCTGAACTAAAGTTTCCAGAGTTTCGTGCAATGGACTCGGAACTGGAAGGGATCCCGTTCCTGTATCGATAGCACAAACCCGCACTTCTTCATAATCATTTCCTATTAAGTCCGACCTTCCCAGTTCAGATTGTTCATCTTCCCCGGTTATTTCGGAAACGGGAATAGGTGTGATTCCCTGTGGACTGGAGTCCACTAGGCCATCTACATGAGCTAGAGTTACCCAGCCCAATGTATCACCCTTCCTTAATTTAATCAACCCGGAGGTATGATTACTTATAGGAATTGATCCTTCTCTGGCACTTCCGATCAAGGTATCCCAGGCCTGTATTCCTTTTTTAGAAAACAGTTCTGGGTCTGGCTCGAAGAGTACATCTCCACTTGGTAAGTCGCCTTCCCCAGCTATCAGGACATTAACCATCTGCTGGGGGGGGATGCCCACGTCTTGTCGAACAGAAACCAAAGAAGAAATCCGTCGACAACTACATTCCACTTCCATTAACTCAGGAAATTTGAGTCGGAGAGTGCCATCTGGTAGATCTACAGAGCCTCCATAGAGGGTGAGAAAATCTACGCCTAATATTCCACTTTCTTCGATATCACTGAGTATGGGACCCCATACGAATTCAGTGTTACCTATTGAGACTGGAATAATCACACTACCATAGCATCTCATATGAGTACCATTAGCAGCTTTTGCCGAGGCTCCAGGAACATGACATTCCTGCGCAAATGCAAGAGACTGATAGAGTCCATTGCTTAACACAGAGCGACTAGCACCAGTATCTAACAATAGATCCACCTTTCTTCCTTGAATTCTAGCCGGCACATACCAACGTCGCCCTCCTAAGGGGGACGGTTGTCTTATAAACCGTGAGATCCCATCCAAGGTTCCAAGATCCCATCCGCGTTGACAAAGCCATTGCAGACAAGGATGCCCGGGTGAAAGATACTTACTACAGATCGTTGCGACCGTATTTTGTATCTTCCCCTTTTCTGGTAAGTTGGAAATATTTTCCTCCTTATACATCTCACAGGTTTGATTCTCCTGGCACTTTCCTTCCCGGACTGCAGTGTTGCCACTCGCTACAGTCCTCCTTTGTTTTCCGGTTCACTCTGAGAGGCAACCATCAACGCAGGCAGACTACGAGATGTTTCCACCGTAGTAACGTTCCGGGCTTCTGGACAATCTGGAGAGATATGTCCCATTTTGTTGCACCGCCAACAACGTCGGACATCCAGCTGGTTTTTCTCCACCTGATTCAGTCTTTCGTTGATTTTGGTCAACAACTTCATAACCTCAGGAATTTCCTTCAGGATCAGTGGTTATTGGTTTTGCCTCTGCCACAGAAGGTACATCGCTGTTCCTTCCAAAGCTAGGGGTTCGACCTCTTCCACGTCCCCGTCTATTGAAACCTCCTCTTCCGAGTACCATGGAGCGGACATTAGAGAGTATATCCTCTATTTCTGCTTCCTGACACTCGTAGGTATCTTCTTCTACTTGTGACCAAGTAGAACCCACTATGTTAACCCGAGAAGTTTTTCCTGGATTAACATATTTTCCGAATAGTATACACCGTTGTTCATAGGCATCTACTATTCGCAACACCTGCATGAAGTTCATACCGGGCTCCCATTTAGAGATGACTTCCGCTCTCACGTCATCATCTCGAAGTCCTTTTACAAACTGAGTCTGTAGATCTTCATGCAGCGCAGGAGAATCTAATCCCGTCCCTGGGTAAACTTCTAACAACATTTGTTGCAAAGCTAGCCCATAGGCGCGAGTTGTCTCCTCTTTACCCTGGATCCTCTTTAGAAAAGTGGATCGGGGGTTCAGCGTTACCAACTGACCACAGTAGTATGAGGCTACCTCCACTAGCTCATCCCATTCCGTACCACCGGAATGGCGAAAAGCGCGAAGTGCAGCTTCTCCGGGTCCATCTCGCAACGCTCTTTTGAGGTATGGCAATGCATCGACTTTATTCCAGCCATTACATTGTATATCCTCACAAAATCCCGCGAACCAGTGTTCCCACTCCATTCCTTTCCCGTAAGGTTTTGGAATGACAGCGTTCTTTCTGGCTGCGTCTCTGGGCGCATCATCGGAACCTTGTCAGCTCTCGCCATTGACAAGTTAAAGATCCGATCTTGTTCCCGGACTTGGTTGAACGAGTTGAACCCTAGTTCAGCTATAGCTTTACTAGTACGTTCGGAACTCGGAGAACCCATTCTTGACTCAGAGGGTAGCCGGAAGCTAACCAAAGGAGTCTTCACACCCTTTGTTCCAGATATGAATCTGTTAGGGGTCTTCTCTGGATCTTCTACTCTCCCTGGTGGGGAATATAGATGATCTCTCACATTACTCCAGCCAGCTTGTGACATAGGCATCCGTTGGGATGATTCTGTCTCCGCTAGTCGAACTTGGTCCTTCATGTATTGTACATGTTGGTCCAATCGCTCGATTTTCTCTAGAGTCTCAATCTCGCGAACCGAAAGTTCTTCCAAGTTATGGTGCCTTTGGGCTACCTTCTCGGCGATCTCACGGTTTCGAGCTTCTAGTTCCCGACACATGTCTCTGGCTTCCCTCTCCCTATCAAACTCGGCTAAGAGTTCGGGTCCAAGGAAACCTACAGAAACTTCATCGGAAGGTACTCTTAAGGTATTTTCCGACCTATTCCGGTGAGTACTAGACTCTCCGGGACTATCTGTCTGAGACCAAATTTTACTGAGTCCCTCCAGATCCCTTGCGGGGCCATGTCGGCTGTCGGCCGCCGGACTGAAACTCTTCAGGACCGTCGAACTCAGATTCTGAGCGGCGGTTCTCTTCCGAGATTTCTCCTTGCCAGACTTCTGGGTTTCACCCCCTCCCTCTGGTTTTGGAGACTTGTCGTCATTCCGGGCCGGAAGAGTTTGTTGAGAAGTTACCTCCCCATCTTCACTCTCCTGTTCAGCCTGAGATCTGGTTTTTATTCCAGCACCGTGCATTTACCGAGAATCCCGGGTTGTGCAAGCAACCTGGGATCCTGGTCACGGCACCAGTGTGGTGGTCGCCGCCTGTCTAGCAGGTTGGATGACCCCAATCCGGAACGCTAGTTCCAGGCAGGATCCCACCCTACGCACTTAAGTAGGTTGGTTCGGTTTTCGGGTAGTTTGCACAGACCTAATCACACACAACACAACAACGTCATTTAATAAACAGTGATGTTTATTAATCACTTACTTCCCGGAAAGATCTGGAAGATCTTCCCCACAAGTACAGTACCCTAACACATGGGTGCTAGGTAACGCTGGATAGGCTAATCCGGAGGATTCGCCTAACCACCAGGAAGGTTACAAGAACCCGCCTGCAAAGTGAGGGCCCAAGGATCCGTTCCGTAGAAGGGACGCGCGAGGCAGCCTGTCGACCTACTGTGAACGCTGAGTATATATACTAAGCGTTACGTAATCCCGGTCTCCGCCGCGCCACTCTCGTGTGCGGCGTTGCCCGGAATCACTACACAGTAAGGATCGGCATATCGCGCCACCTTCCGTGAAACAAACGAACACTGCTGGATTCCCGTCCCACTACACTAGTTAGACTCTACCTCTCGTATTGTACTTATTTAGATTGAATTTTAATCAACTAAAAGGAAAATGTTGAAATTTGGGTAGAATGAAAAACAAATACGTTTTAAAACGTACATCATAATGGACCTTAAATTGTGTGATAGGTTTCTTCTACTTCAGGATTTCTGAATTTGCTTGAGAAATCATTTCTCTTTATTATCCATCGTATACAAAGACACCATTGAAAATGTATGGGGACTCAGTAAACCACGACCCATTGTATAAAACCTGTCAGATACCATAACTGTGGTATACGGATTCACATCTGTGGTATGCGGCCTCAAAACCATGGTATACGGGAAAAATAGTCCCTTTGTGCTATAAAGCAAAGAAATAGTCCCTATTTTTATACCCTTTAATATGGCAATAACTGGGTTTAATTTATTCGAAAAGATGGATAATGAATACAATAATCGATGGTTATGTGGACATGCGGCTCTGTAAACCACTCGCGGTTGACGTCGTAATACACTCGCTAGCGCTCGTCTATTACTACGCGTCAACCACTCGTGGTTTACGGCCGCCTGTCCAGAAAAACCATCGATTATTGTCTATGTAAACATCAACTCATTCAGTGAATTTTTAAATAGGTTAAAGAAACTGGAATTCTACTCTGAAGTGGAGGGGGACATGACCTATTTAAACACATTTTAGAGTTGGTTACGAGTGCTGACTCCGTCTTGTTTTATCAGGAGACGGACTTCAAGAAGCCGCTGCGGAGACTGACGGAGGACCAGTTGGAGGAGATGAAACTCCGCTACTACAACCCCGACATGCACAGCGCCAGCTTCGTCCTGCCGCAGTTCGTCAAAAAGGTAAACGACACGTCTACAGACACTCCACACCTCACAGGGATGGCAGTTTTCAATGTTTCCATTGAAATTCATGTTTTTATTTTTGAAATTAATAAAAATTAAAAAATTAGAAAGAAAAAAATTTGAATTAATAAAAGAAATTCCTTATGTAATATTGATATACCACCTACTAAATTACCCAATTCCACCACAGCCCATGATCCCCCACTGATCCTCCCCACTGACCCATGTAAAATCTTGAGCTTTCACTTGATCCCCAACTGTAATGCGTATAATATAGAGGAAACCTATGAGAATTTAGGGTCTGAGCTCGTATCCCATCGAGTTTGAATCAAGTAGTACTTCACAAGGCGAAGCTGCGTGAATTATGTAGTGATTTAAACGAGATGGGATCAAGCTCTGACACTGAACTTGAATGGGTTTCTGAATTTATCTCACCCTTAACATTGACTAATGGGCTATCATTTGTGACGTAATCCCCCATTGGATATTTCTCCTAAATATCTAATGGGTGTTAGATACGAGTTCCCAATGTTAAGTCTATGGGGAAAAAATACCAGGGGTGAGATAAAATGCGTAAACCCTATATTGCAATAAAAGATATTTCAATGTTTTTTTTCTGACCCCAACTTGCAACCCTGCACCTCAGCAGTAGGTTTAGCAGATCGACTAGTCCCCTTTTACTGGGGTGGGGAGTACCTCAGTGGGTAAGGCACTGGACTTGTAATCCTAAAGTTGTGGGTTCGAGTCTGACTGCAGCCACCTTTCTCCTCTATCACAGCAGTGGTAGATTTACTGCTATAACAAAGGCCAGTCCTTCTCATACCATGTCTATGTGGTGTGGAAAGTAAAAAATCTCTCACCTTGGTAAATGTGTAGTGGTGAGATTTCTACCTAAATCCATCTCATAGATTCTAGCAGCACCCTTGTATAAAATCAGAGATAAAAGCTGAACCCTGAGTTAGTCCCTATATACCCTGGTTAGGGGTCCCTCCCACCTACTATGATTAAGTCTACGATTAACCCTTTGGCCATGTCGGCGACAAACTGAAAAAATCGTGGAGGTGTCGCCGACAAACTCCTCAATCAGTTAGGTTTTGTCACTGACGAACTCGCTGCGCGGCGACGGGCTACGACGCGCTACAACAAAAAACCGTTTATCGTAGAGGGTCTACGAAATTCAAACATGTTTGAATTTCGTAGTCCGTCGTAGCCCGTCAGAAGGTTAATCGCAGAGTGCGGCGGGTTGTCGCCGCAATAATGCCTCCCACCTACTTCGACGGGCTACGATTAAGTCTGTGATAGCGCCGTGTGTCGGGGACTTAATCGTAGACCATCGTAGCCCGTTATAGTAGGTGGGAGGGACCCTACTGTAGAACTTGACCCGTAGTTGTCAGGAGAACTCGACTCGTTTTGGAGAAATCAACCTGAGAACTCGACCCGTTTCAGATCTTTATGAAAAAGACATTTTCATATAGAAGCAAAGGTCCGACTAGTTAGGGTTAGGGTTAGACCGGGCACCCAACAATGCCGACGAGAGCTGATACAAAATGACCATATCGTAGCGCGTCGGGAGGCATATCGTAGCGTATCGGTTAGCGTCGGAGCGCGTCGTAACGTGTTGGGAGGGTGCATGAAAAAGGTGCCATGTTCCCGATACACCCCGATATAGCTCACGACGTAACCAGCATAATTAACAATATTTCCTTATAATTCCAGAAATAATGCATATTTATGATTGATATTTTACCAGTAATACAAAACAATAGTATATGATATTTCATAATAATATTTAATGAAAAAAATCAATTTCAAGTTAAAGTATGAAATGATCGATTTGACACCCTTATCTATTATCAAATTTCACCATATTTGCATCACCACTATATATTTTAGGTATTCTGAAATTTGATAATTTTCCTTCAATTATTTCATATGATTTCCCGTTGAAAGCGTTGCCATTACGCACCGACGCGCACCGACGCGCTACGACAATCGATACATGATCGATTGTCATAGACCCTCTACGATATGGTTTGTATATCGGTGCGCGTCGGTAGCGTTATCGTAGAAACCTGACCAACTGCCCCGATAAGCTCTACGATCTTGCTACGATATGGATTTTGTATAGGGAGGGCAATATCGGGGCGCATCGGTTCGCGTCGGGGGCCCGGTGGACACCCCCCTTAGGGTTAGGGATAGGGATAGGATTGGTTTTCTGTTTGTTTTCTTCCAGAGAGAGGGCCACATTTGAAGCCAGGATGATATACTTACTACTCAGTCTAGTATCTATCCACAGTTGAGATACTTGAGTTGAGATGATTTAAAACGGGTCGAGTTCGTTACGGGTCGAGTTCTGAAAACGGGTCGAGTTCGTTACGGGTCGAGTTTTTCACGGTTCGAGTTCTCCAGTATTCTATCCCCTCAGGGTCCCCTGGGATGTTAAACAAACAAACCAAACCAACTAGTGGACAAAAATTTTACGAGTGCTCTCAATGGTTTCCATTTCATTTCTGTCACCCGTCATCTCAGATGCCCCAGGACCATGTTGCCACAGCATGAAATACACCAAAAGTATTTTGTAATATCACAATGGTGAAATGCAAAACAAAACTAATTGTACACGGTTTTACTATATACCCATGCCGTATATACTGTAAATACGCACCGTTTTGGCATATGACGTAAAAATACTGTACGGACAATGGGCCGTACACTAAAATACGGACCACCTAGCCATACACATTTATTAAAATTTTGGTTGTTAAGAAAAAATTAAATTGATTTTTTTTTAAATTTCGGGTATATAGTAAATTTATAACGTCCAACCGTGCTTGTACAAGTCGCAGAACTCGATGCTAATTTACCGTTTGTACGGAACTCGGCATAAATGCCACGGTCCGTATAAACGGTAAACTAGCATCTCGTTCTGTGACTTGTACAGCATGGTCAGGACGTTCTGTATAAATATTACTTAACATGCAGCGTTCCTCTATCCGCATAGATTATTGAAGTTGTACAAAACCATGGTAGTATATTTTCTTTGTCCGTACATATAACACTTCCTATATTTTTTCTATCATCTCTCGCAGCTCTTGAAGGATTAAGACAGATGAAACCATGAAGATATTTTCTGCCGCCGATATCTTTCAACAGAATACTCACGAGGTACGAGATTCTCTGAAGCACCTTCAAGTCGCCTCTCGTCCACGAGACTCGTGGTGAATACTCCGAGTGCCGAGACGTTTACGGAACGTGAACGTGGGGAAGATGGCTCAGATAGGAACGTGAATCAGACTGACACCCACAGACCACGACGACCAGAGGTTATCACTTCAAACCAGAATGGACCAGATATCAACACATTCATAAAGAATATATTTCTCACAGGCAAGTAGCCGTGAGTCCTTACAAATGGTACACGGACGTCGCGGCCCCTTCGGCATCTCGGACCCCTTTTAGGGGAGTCATCTCGGCCCCCTCGCGACCGCCATTCGCGCTCCCTTTAATAACAGTGGGAGAAGTTGCCCTTCATCCAGAAAAGGGTTAGGGTGAGGGGAATGTTTATCTGTTTGTTTTCTTCCCCAGAGAAAACAACATTCGAAGCCAAGATAGGGTTGGTTTTTACAAAAGATTCTCCGCCACTCCAGCCCATCGGGCCGTTCGTGGTTAATTCGGAAAAAAATTTAGGGTTGGTGTTAAGGTTTAGGGTTAGGGTTAGGGATAAGGTTAGGGTTAAGGTTTGGGAGAGGGGAAAGGGTTAGGGATAGGGTTAGGGGAATGTTTTTCTGTTTGTTTCTTCTAAGTAATCACATTGGAAGACATTCACCGTTGAACGTGGGGGTCCGAGGTGCCGATGGGGCCGAGATGTCCGGAAATCTTACAAAGTTGGTGGTGGCTGAGGGACCGCTCCTTCTACCTGTGATTAATGATGTGATACGGGCTCCTGTGCCTCATTCATTTACGAACAGTTGAAACTCACTTTGTTTTCCTATGACTGCAAAGATCATTCCACATCAGAGAAACGAATACATTATGTCATTGCCGAGTACACTTCTTACTGATTTGACGCTTGGTTTCTCATAATGATAACTAGGAACGACTTTATTCTTCCATGATAAAATCTTTGATTTAGTTTTACAGACACTTCTCCTAAATGTGCTTGTTTTATTCTTGTGAAAAATGTATAACTTTGGTAGAGCACTTTACCTCCAGGTTATCTGTTTATATTGTCCCAACATTTGCAAAATGCTGTACGACTGACTTTTGACGAGGTTATCACGAGGTGTCTGCGCTAGTCAACAAATGTCATGGCATCATCATTGACGAGCCATGTCATTATGTACAGGTTACCAGGGATGCCAGTTTGTAGGATTTTGCCTACATGTAGGATTTTCATTTTAGTCCCAAAGGTATGAAAATCTCAAGAAATTGTATGTTTTGAGAACAATATAGACTCCAGGTTCCCAAAAAATTTAGATCTTAGATAAACTTGTTCTGTAATCCTTCAAAATTCTGAATTCGGCTACCCACAGTAAACTCAGTTAGAGGGCCTATGGATTCCAGTGCTCCAACCTACGGCTGTAGGATGGTAGGATTCCTGTAGGAAATGCTCCTATGGATAAGGGAAAACTTGAATACTGACATCTGATTGGCTTAAAATGTGTCATGTGAGAATAAAGTTATTAAAGCATTACCAAGTCTAAAAGAACAAATCAGAGGAATGCCTAATGAACTTGTAAAGATATTCTGCAGAATCTAGAACTGATAGTCTGTGGTGATCTTTATTAAATGATTTTCTTTAAAGGGTACCCCGTTTAGTGCAGAACTACACATATACCCACTCTCATAGCAGATATCTAGCTATCCTATACTGCCAGTAAATGCCCAAGCATCTGCTAGGAGAGTGATGGGGATTCCCCATACACCATGTGTGTTTTAGGTGATACATAGACTGGTCTCGGTCCACATGTAGGAATTTTTCTTGACCTCCACTAGCATCCCTGGGTTACATATATAAGAGGGCTGTCTAGTGGGTATTTGTTGGAACCAATCAGATCTTGTTAAACTGATGCTTTAAATAGGACAACGAACCACGTTATTCCTTTCACTGCCCAGCGGCGCTGACCAATATCAGCCGTGCTCTCTTTGACCATCATGGACCAATGTCTTTACTCTGTGCCGTACGAACCAGACTATTGTAAGCTGTACTGTGATTGGTTCCGACAAATACGCACCAGACAGTGGTGTAAAGTGCCTAGTACCACCTAGTGGCAAAGAAAACTATGTGTACATAAAAGCACAGAATAATGAATTATGGTGAATAATGAGCCCGTAATGGTGCATGTTTGTGCTCCTTAAAAAGTACGCTATCAGTACGCTATGTTAAAAGACTATGTGGTCGGGATATATTGTACTGTTTATCTGGTATACGCCCTCCAGAGGTTACTCGTCTCCCGATTATCGCCCAGGGTAAACACAAGTTCCGCCCGCGAGTGGCTGCGCACACCACGATCACATGAACCACAGTTTTCCCACTTATATTTGAGTAACCTGAATATAATTTCGGGTACACATGTAGAAATAGCTGAAATTTCCATTTCTGACATCGGATTTCCCATTTGAACATTTATAAAAACCGTTAAAAAGCAATGATTGTGGGTTACGGGTCAAGGGTGATTACCATATAACGTCGGTAATCAGCGCACACCGGGAACTGTGAACAGACTGAATTCTGGGATACCTCAATAGGGTCTATATGTTTTAATGGTGTGATCCCATACCCAGCTCCAGTTCCTGCAGTTCTGACCTGCAGACTGTAACCTGGCAGGATTATAGCCACAGTTCTAGTCTTCTTTAACATACCTAACTTTAGATGATTACGGTCACAGAGTTTGTTTATCCGCCGACACCAGCAGTTGAGACATACAGGGGAAATACATAATCCCCATTGAGTATTTTTTTTAAACCTTGATAAAGGCCATGTAATTAACGAAACGTCGGTTCTAATCAAAACCTATCACTCCTTAGATCAACCCGATGGTTTTGCTATTTTTACCTAAAACAATATTTTCTTAATACCCAACGGGTGTTGGATACGAGTTCCCACTGTTAAATCTATGGGAAAAAGATACCAATGGTGGGATAATGAATGAACAACTGAGTATCTGTGAACTGACAACAAATCCGTGGTGTCCGTTCAATATATATCTTTACTGTGAGTTTGCCTTCTGTTCAGTTTGTTATACTTTTATAATATAACATCCGGCATGTGGGAATGAAGTATGGACAAACAAGTAGAACGGTGCTATGATTTAACTAATTACAAATAACGTGAGTATACCTAGTGGACGGTCTGATGATGAAATACCCGACATGGTACGGGGTGAGACTCGTGTGGCTGTTATAGTCGAGGCCGGAGGACGAGTGTAGAAGTAACTCCTGGCTTTTATCTCCATGTTAATCGTTAAACACTACATCACAGCGGAAGGCCTATACCAGGAATGTGTCTTTAATGTGAACCAGTTTAATGCTACATGAATGTTCTAACAACTGTGTAAAATCTTGGAAGTACATTTTTCCTAACCAGTTTACATGTACATCAAATAGAACTTTACACCTAGGTCTCACATTGTGAAGGAATTCTCATTTTAAATAGAGCCATGAATAAATTTTTACAACCAAAAGTTCTTTTTTCAAATTTAGTGTTTGAAACTGGGGGCTTGGTGTTCTAAACATGTTGTACATCGGACTCCCTACGCCTCGTCCGCGATGTTTGAGCGATGTGAATTGAGTTTTTCCTTCACCGCCCCTCCGTCCGACTGCACATGAATGGAGATGACAAAAGGAGTGGAAAGTGTCGTGTCTCTGAACAGTCAGTCCCTACATCTCACAGCAATAGTGCAGTTGAGACCTCTGTGGAAATACGTCCCATGGGAATTGGTCTTACTTAGCCAGGTCTTACTTAGCCTCTGCCCAAGAGCCCTCCACCGGATCGTCATTTCTCACTGGCCGCCATCTGACATGTATGAAATCAAAATTGAATCGATAAATATGTACCCATTTGTCTTCGCCAACCTTCAAAATAGGTGTTTGTTGCTTTATAATTGTGTATTTAGAGGTAGTTTTTCAGTGGAGCATGGCTGGTTCTCAAATCCAGCCATTTTGTTCAGTCTTCCTCGCTGGTTCCTAAACTGCAAAGTGCCTCGCCTAATAACATAGGACAGCTGTTCACCCCTGAATAGAGATCAGGGGTGAATACTTAACCTAGGTCTTACTATGTGAGACAGCATGATGCATATTATCTTAAGTTTAAAGTTAAATGGCAATACTTAGCAGTTATGGCCCGAAGGGCAGACACCGATTTTGATATGGTATGGGACGAGTTCATGGCGGGAGTGGTGTAGTGATACAAACGGGCTAAGGTCAGAGATTCGGCATAGCCGAACCGCTGACTGCGGCCTGTTTTTAACACTACACCATGACTGACACGAACGAGTCCCATACGCCCTCCAGAGGTAACTTGTCTCCCGATTATCGCCCAGGGTAAACACAAGTTCCGCTTGCGAGAAACTGGGCACACCACGATCATGTGAACCACAGTTTTCCCATTTATATTTGAGTAACCTGAATATAATTTCGGCTTTACATGTAGAAATAGCTGAAATTTCCATTTCTGACATCGGATTTCCCATTTGAAGACTTGTAAAAATCGTTAAAAAGCAATGATTGTGGGTTACGGGTCAAGGGTCTATCACCATACAACGTCGGTAACCAGCGCACACCGGGACCTGTAAACAGACTGAATTCTGGGATACCTCAATAGGGTCTATACCATATTAAAATCGGTTACGGTTCTGAGGGCCATAACGCGTTTATTATATATGCACAATTAATATCTTTGTTAATTTATAAGGTTTTGTCATTATATAATATGAGAATCATGTTTTTAAGCTAAGCAGATTGTACTTTTAAAAAGGCTTCGCTGCTGTTGCTGGGATAACAATTAGCATGGCAACAGCAGCATTCAGAGCATTCTTGGGAGCGGAACGTTCAAACCAAAACGAGGCAAAGGGTTTTGCAATTTTCGAGCACCCTAGCTTTCTGTTATTATCGCTCGACCGGCGTAACGTAAATCGATGTTTGAACTCACCGTACATGGTTAATATGCATAATTAAAGATAGTTTGATGTTCTTCTGACAAGTTATATGAATAAACTTTGTAACAGAGAAGTGTGAATTTTTGCATTTGAAGATTTATTTACTTTTGAGTAAGTTTTATTTTGACAGTTGTAACAGCCTGCCAACTGCAATTTCGGCAGATTACTGAAAACAAGACCAAATGAAACAATCTTTGCAAGAGGAATTGATACAAAAAAACGGGATACCACTACACTATTTTTATAACCCATCAATAATGGTGGGTAAGTCGGTGGGTCAATCGGTCAATGGGACGATCAGTCAATGGGACGATCGGTCAATGGGACAATCTGTCGGTGGGATGATTGGTCGGTGGCACAATCAGTCGGTTGGTCGATCCCATCAGTTATTGGTTGGGTCAGTGTCAGGTTAATCAATCAATGGGATGATCCGTCGGTTAGTCAATCGGTCAATGAGTTGATAGATCGTTTGGTAGGTCAATCTGTCAATTGAACGATTGGTCAATTGGACAATCGGGGTGTGTCGGAAGCAAAATCGTAGTAAGTGGGTGCGGCACTTTAATATACTTCCATCAAAGACTTATCCCTCTGACGTTTTAACCGTATGAAAACCAGAGAAATGTGTGATCTGGTACCTGAGGACGCATTGACAAAATCAAAACCGAACCAGCGAAAGACGTTTGGCCAAAACGTCTCCACTTTTGAAAATGACATTTTCGTTGATATCTCAGTAACGGATGGGAATTTCTGAATGATTTTTTCACTGTTGGATAGGGAATTCCAAGCCAGACAGGGCCATAATAGTTTTGTCTTGGATTTCTGAATTAATTGTCTCAATATCGAAAATAACCGATTTTCACGTAAATATGATACTATTTGATTAAGTTTAGAGGTAAGAACATGATAGTTTCATATCGGAATCATGATTCTATCACAGTTATATTTTTCAATTTGATTGTATTAGTATCTGAACAATAGCATCATAATATGTTGTAAATACCTCTAAAAGATAATTGAGATTCATTGAATATTTCCTGATTTCTAATCTACATGTATTTCAATATTAAAACTCAGCCTGAGATCTAAATTAATACACAGATTGAATCGTGACCATGGTTTATGTTTTTGGTACTCCAAAGGCATTCCTACGGTCTACGATTTCCACCCATGTCTACGATCTGAATTATCGGAGACCTCCCGATAGGCCAGGAAATTGTAGCTATCGGGAAGTATGTAGTAGACCATCGTGGTAGGTGGGGGCCCGGCTTAATGCGGTGTATGGGTGTATTAGCCTGAGTCATTTCCACAAATCCATATACTACTCACGAAATGTTAACCTGGCTTGTTAAGAGAGATATTTTGGCAATTTGTTCTGATACTCTCAAAGTACACGTGCAAAAACTACAGGGCCAAACCAACTTCAATATTCAATAGTTTCCTACAGGATCCAGGTTATAAACTGGTTTATAATGCTCCGAATCTGATTTATTCTGAATTATATCTGAATTCGAGACATATGCCATAACCACTTCGCCACAAACTCGGTTGCTACTAGACAGCTTTAAGTCTCTATATAATTGCTTTTGATGATATTTATGTTTTTTTCTTTAGTACTTCGAGGTAATTTCGTAATTAACTTGTGTATTCTGCTTTTCAATCCTGTACATGCCTCCATTCACGTTAACTCGCCGATCAATATACTGAATTGGGATTCTGCTTCATACAGTATCCACTAGATGGTGCTACAGGCACGAAATTACCACTCTTTAAGGCATTTTTAGTTTTAATCAGTTGTAATAGAAATATTAACAATTTCATTGGAACAAAACCTCTTGGGTTCGTTGGGAAATATTTTTCTTCTGCGGTACAGCAATTATCAATTTGATAGTGCATTTCTTTGTATAAAGAATTTAGGTTTACGTACTAGTACAATGCAAAATTTGAGCGACCTCCCATAATGAAAAATTAATTCTGAGTGTACAATCAGTGGTAGGGCATTAACTATGCATCATCATTGAACATTTATATGTCATATATCATACACCAAGATGCCATTCTTATACTTTTAATATAAATATGTTTTTGATTGATGTAAAAAAGATAAAATCATATTGTTTCAAAAAAGTTTTTTTTATCTACTTTTCTCCTGAGAAACCAATGAGATCTGACTTTTGCTGGTAGCCCATTCAGAACCCCGCTGATTCCCCCACCCACCACCACTTTAGCCACCACTTTAAGTATTTGACCCATTCCTAGCATCTGGCTCTATGGAGCAGTCGGCATAGTGTACGGCTACGGATGTGGGTGTAGGGAGTTCGATTCCAGCACTTGCTGATCGACTTTTCGTTTTTCAATATTTTTCCCCCGAACTCGGACTCGACGAAGTCACTAGTGCACTATAAAAATGGAACCCGTTACCTGGCCTATAGTCTAACTAGGCCAGGCTTCCAGGCTAAAAAAACTATGATTCTGGTAATATCCGCTTGGAGTTGGTCCCGCACATAGAGACAGAGTGAACTAGACATAGGCATGGAGACTGAAGGGCCACGAGAGTGAGATTCTCGTGCAGTACTTAACTGAATCCTGATATTTTTTGTTTGTTTCTCTACACAGATGTAATTCAACCCATTCTGCGACACAGGGTAATAGACAGGCGCAAATAGTTGCATGTACCATTTCAGAAGTGGCTGTTGACCCTCCTCCTACTCCCCCACCATTACGCTGGTTCCCCGGTCATCCGCTAGAGGGCTCGGCGGAATTAGTAGGTCGTAGACACAGGCGGGTATCAGCCAACCCCACCATCACCCTAAGTATTTGGCCTCCTTCAAGCATCTGGGTTTGTGGAGTAGTCAGTAGAGTGATCGCCTTGGGTGTTGGGAGTAGGGAGTTCAATTCCCGGCATGGGCAGTCTGATGTTTTATTTTTCAAGTTGTTTCTCCCTAACTTTCAATTCCGGTAATATCCGCTTGGAGAGTCCCCCGCACATAGAGACAGAGTGAACTGGACCTAGGAATGGAGAATGAAGATATCTGTTTATGTTTTGTTCTTTTGCTGGTACCCAGCCTGCCCAGATCACCGGTAACAAGTTAAATTGACCCAGTATTCAAATAGTAGTTCTAAGACCTCATATCTTGAGCCTGCTCGGTGGCCTAGTGGTCTAGGTGGCCGGAGTGCTGTGGTCACTCACGCAGGTTCGAGTCCCGACCCCGGGTGTTTTGTACACCCTGTGAGGTGTCTGTCATGGCACCTTGGGCGGGACCTTATAGGAGGGGTCATCGACCCTGGTCCACAGCACAGCTTGGATGCCCTGTAAGACAGCCAGGTAGAGAACCCCAAAAGAACTCTCCTGGCGAGTACGAGTTGAGAAATCTCAGCTCGGTTGGGGGACCCCACACGAACCCCAACACAAGATACTAGGGGGTTTTGCCACTGAGTTCCAGTACGTCCTAAAGGAGGTGGAACCTCCTAAAGGAGGTGGAACCTCCTAAAGGAGGTGGAACCTCCTAAAGGAGGTGGAACCTCCTAAAGGAGGTGGAACCTCCTAAAGGAGGTGGAACCTCCTAAAGGAGGTGGAACCTCCTAAAGGATAAAGGAGGTGGGACGTCCTAAAGGAAGTTATCTTATGTCCCTTTAGGACGTTCCTACCCCCTAAAGAGACGTCCTAAAGGGCGTGGGAACTTTAGAACGTTCTCTTTAGGACGTCCCTTTAGAAGGATTACCACGTCCTTTAGGACGTACTGGAACTCAGTGGCAAAACCCCCTAGTATTTTGTGTTGGGGTTCGTGTGGGGTCCCCCAACCGAGGTGAGATTTCTCAACTCGTACTTGCCAGGAGAGTTCTTTTGGGGTTCTCTACCTGGCTGTCTTACAGGGCATCCAAGCTGTGCTGTGGACCAGGGTCGATGACCCCTCCTATAAGGTCCCGCCCAAGGTGCCATGACAGACACCTCACAGGGTGTACAAAACACCCGGGGTCGGGACTCGAACCTGCGTGAGTGACCACAGCACTCCGGCCACCTAGACCACTAGGCCACCGAGCAGGCTCAAGATATGAGGTCTTAGAACTACTATTTGAATACTGGGTCAATTTAACTTGTTACCGGTGATCTGGGCAGGCTTGGTACCAGCAAAAGAACAAAACATAAACAGATATCTTCATTCTCCATTCCTAGGTCCACCTGGCTGTCTTACAGGGCATCCAAGCTGTGCTGTGGACCAGGGTCGATGACCCCTCCTATAAGGTCCCGCCCAAGGTGCCATGACAGACACCTCACAGGATGTACAAAACACCCGGGGTCGGGACTCGAACCTGCGGGAGTGACCACAGCACTCCGGCCACCTAGACCACTAGGCCACCAAGCAGGCTCAAGATATGAGGTCTTAGAACTACTATTTGAATAATGGGTCAATTTAACTTGTTCTAACTTACTTTGTACTGATTCTCTCAATATACTAGCGTTTTTCTTTTTATACAAAAAGAAAGAAAAAACATTGCCAGTGAAGGGGTTCGAACACCCAACCCACAGATTTCAAGACATATGCCATAACCACTTCGCCACAAACTCGGTTGCTACTAGACAGCTTTAAGTCTCTATATAATTGCTTTTGATGATATTTATGTTTTTTTCTTTAGTACTTCAAGGTAATTTCGTAATTCACATGTGTATTCTGCTTTTCAATCCTGTACATGCCTCCATTCACGTTAACTCACCGATCAATATACTGAATTGGTATTCTGCTTCGTACAGTATCCACTAGATGGTGCTACAGGCACGAATTAGCACTTTTTAAAGCATTTTTAGTTTAATCAGTTGTAATAGAAATAATAACAATTTCATTGGAACGAAACCTCTTGGGTTCGTTGGGAAATATTTTTCTTCTGCAGTACAGCAATTATCTATTCGATAGTGTGTTTATTTGTATGAAAAATTTAGGTTTACGTACTAGTACAATGCAAAATTTGAGCGACCTCCCTGAATGAAAAATTAATTCTGAGTGTACAATCAGTGGTAGGGCATTAACTATGCATCATCATTGAACATTTATATGTCATATATCATACACCAAGATGCCATTCTTATACTTTTAATATAAATATGTTTTTGATTGATGTAAAAAAGATAAAATCATATTGTTTCAAAAATTAATTTCACCAATTCAAATATGATTATGATCAATAAATTGCACTGGACCTAAATGGGATCACACTACACTATTTTTATAACCCATCGATAATTTTACTGTATTGTATTTTCTGTGCTTAATACTATTCCAAAGAGAAGTCACATTGAAAATCAGTTATTTTCGATTTTGAGACAATTAATCAGCAAATCTAAAACAAAGCTGGTATGGCAATATCCGGCTCGGAATTCCCTATCCAACAGTGAATAAATCATTCAGAAATTCGCATCCGTTACTGAGATATCAACGAAAATGTGATTTTCCAAAGCGGAGACGTTTTGGCAAAACGTCTTTCGCCGGTTCGGTTTTGATTTTGTCAATGCGTACTCAGGTACCAGATCACACATTTCTCTGCTTTTCAGTTCATTTTCGTCTGGTCACCTTCCACACTGAAGCGATGCTAGAAACCTCATGCCAGATTTTGACACCAGGTGGCTATACCTGTAGTATTTCACTGTAGGCCTATGAAGACAGACAGGGTACCAGTTTGAACATGCTATACGCTATTAGATCAACTATCCCTCTGTAAATAGTACTTTTCACATAATAAAACCCATGCTATGATCTTCAAACTTACAAAGGATATAGTTAATATGTAGTACTACATATTTAAACACTGTAAAGGAGATCCAGCGGTCTCCGCACTTGTACTGTAATAAAACTTTTAAAAAGTTAATATATCTCCATCTTTTACTGTATGACTTTTGTAAAACTGTTGAGAAACTGCTGTGAGACTGTTGTTGTGAATACTGCCCCTCTACCATTCCGTCCCACCACCATACTGCCCCTCCACCATACTATCCCTCCACCATACTGCCCCTCCACCATACTGCCCCTCCACCATACTGCCCCTCCACCATACTGCCCCTCCACCATACTACCCTTCACCCATACTGACCCTCACCCATACTACCCCACACCCATACTGGCCCTCAACCATACTGTCCCTCCACCATACTGCCCCTCTACAATACTGCCCCTTTACCATACTGTCCCTCCACCATACTGCCCCTCTACAATACTGCTCCTCTACCATACTGCCCCTCTACCATACTCACCCTCCACCATACTACCCCTCCACAATACTGCCCCTCTACCATACTGTCCCTCCACCATACTGCCCCTCCACCATACTATCCCTTCACCGCACTGCCCCTCCACCATACTGCCCCTTCCACCATACTGCCCCTCCACCATACTACCCTTCACCCATACTGACCCTCACCCATACTGGACCTTACCCATACTACCCCACACCCATACTGGCCCTCAACCATACTGCCCCTCTACCATACTGCCCCTCTACCATACTCACCCTCCACCATACTGCCCCTCCACAATACTGCCCCTCTACAATACTGTCCCTCCACCATACTGCCCCTCCACCATACTATCCCTCCACCATACTCCCCATCTAAAATACTGCCCCTCTACCATACTGCCCCTTAACCATACTGCCCCTCACAAAAAGTGCCTCTGTGCCTTTTTCATCAGTTCTGGTGCCGAAATCTTAGGAACTTGTCTAAAAAGACCCAGAATCTATTCACATATTCAAGAGGAAGCTTTCTATGTATCTAAAGTTAATTTTGAAAGACATTTTTGGTTTTCACAATTTTTGACTTAAGGCTATAGCCCAGGGTAAATTTTGGGTGACTTCGGCTTCGGATTAGAACTGCATCAATTTGTATTCCAATAGACTCTCTGGACCCAGTACAATGTATATCCACCCTTAGAATGTGTTTTCCCCCCCCCCCCCTTTTAAATTCATATGTTTTGTAATTTTGTGCGTCTGTGCCTTTTTCATCAGTTCTGGTGCCGAAATCTTAGAAACTTGCCTAAAAAGACCCAGAATCTATTCATCTAGTCAAGAGGAAGCTTTCTATGTATTTAAAATCAATTTTGAAAGAGATTTTTGGTTTTCACAATTTTTGACTTAAGGCTATAGCCCAGGGTAAATTTTGGGTGACTTCGGCTTCGGATTAGAACTGCATCAATTTGTATTCCAATAGAATCTCTGGACCCAGTACAATGTATATCCACCCTTAGAATGTGTGTTTTCTCCCCCCCCCCCCCCCTTTTAAATTCATATGTTTTGTAATTTTGTGCCTCTGTGCCTTTTTCATCAGTTCTGGTGCCGAAATCTTAGAAACTTGCCTAAAAAAGACCCAGAATCTATTCATCTAGTCAAGAGGAAGTTTTCTATGTATTTAAAATCAATTTTGAAAGACATTTTTGGTTTTCACAATTTTTGACTTAAGGCTATAGCCCAGGGTAAATTTTGGGTGACTTCGGCTTCGGATTAGAACTGCATCAATTTGTATTCTAATAGACTCTCTGGACCCAGTACAATGTATATCCACCCTTAGAATGTGTGTTTTCTTCCCCACCCCCCTTTAAATTCATATGTTTTGTAATTTTGTGCGTCTGTGCCTTTTTCATCAGTTCTGGTTCCGAAATCTTAGAAACTTGACTGACAAATGGGGCCCTGTTTGCTGTTGGTTGCTCTAGCAATGCAGTGTGGAATGACATCACACAGTCCCGTACTCTCCCTACACAATCTTCCTCCATGGAGTTAAGGGGAAATCGTAACTTAACCTCTGCAGGTGAGTGGTATTTTGCTTCGTACAGTATCCACTAGATGGTGCTACAGGCACAAATTACCACTCTTTAAGGCATTTTTAGTTTAATCAGTTGTGATAGAAATATTGCCATTACCATTGTGGAGGGGCAGTATGGTTGAGGGGCAGTATGGTGGAGGGGCAGTATGGTGGAGGGGCAGTATGGTGGAGGGGCAGTATCGCTGAGGGACAGTATAGATGGCGGGGTAGTATGATGGAGGGGTAGTATGGCAGGCTGCTAGCAGTGTTAAATATCGTGACTCGTGTCGGAACGGTGTCGTAGACCTCGTTGGAAGCCAAGACATAATCGGCCAACGATACCCTAAAGCCCCGCACCCACTTACTACGACACGCCCCGACAAGCGTTACGACACGTCCTGTCACAGAATTTCTCTGTCGTAGCACAATCGGCCATCCCTTTGGGCTCAGTGACCACGTTTTCTCTTACTACCCCACACCCATACTGCCCCTCAACCATACTGCCCCTCCACCATACTGCCCCTCTACAAAACTGCCCCTCTACCATACTCACCCTCCATCATACTGCCCCTCTACCATACTGCCCCTCCACCATACTACCCCTCACCCATACTCCCCCTCTGAAATACTCCCCCTCTACCATACTGCCTCTTAACCATACTGCCAAAAATGCTCCTGAATCATATTGCCCCTCTACCATACTGCCCCTAAACGCCATACTGCCCCTAAACGATACTGCCCCTCAGCATACTGTCCCTTAGGCATGCTGCCCTTAAACCATAATACCCCTCCGCCATACCGCTCCTTACCATAGTACTCCTCCACCACACTGCCCCTCAACCATACTGCCCCTAAATCACACTGTCCCTCACCATAGTACCCCTATAAGGGGCAGTATAGTTTAGGGCCAGTATGGTTCAGGGCAGTAAGGTTGAGGGGCAGTATGGTCTAAGGGCAGTATGAATTAAGGACAGCATGGTAGAGATGCAGTATGGATTAAGGGGAGTATGATTGAGAGGCAGTATGGTAGAGGAGGAGTATAGTGTAAGGGTAGTGTGGCTGACAGGCAGTATGGTGGTTGAAGGAAAGTATGGGTGAGGGGCGGTATGGGTGAGGGTCAGTATGGGTGTGGGGCAGAATGGGTGAGGGGCAGGACGGTTGAGGAGCAGTCATTTAGGGGCAGTATGTGGAGGGGCAGTATGATGGAGGTGCAGTATAGTGGAGGGGTAGTATGGTAGAGGGACAGTATGGTTGAGGGACAGTAGTATGGTGGAGGGGCAGTATGGTTGAGGGACAGTTTGGTGGAGGGGCAGTTTTGTAGAGGGACAGTATGGTGGAGGGGCAGTATGGTTGAGGGTCAGTATGGTGGAAGGGCAGTATGGTTGAGGGTCAGTATGGTGGAGGGGCAGTATGGTTGAGGGTCAGTATGATGGAGGGGCAGTATGGTTGAGGAACAGTATGGTGGAGGGACAGTATGGTTGAGGGACACTATGGTGGAGGGGCAGTATTGTGGAGGGGCAGTATGGTTGAGGGGCAGTATGGTGGAGGGGCAGTATGGTTGAGGGACAGTATGGTGGACGGGCAGTTTTGTGGAGGGGCAGTATGGTTGAGGGGCAGTATGGTGGAGGGGCAGTATGGTTGAGGGGCAGTATGGTGGAGGGGCAGTATGGTTGAGGAACAGTATGGTGGAGGGGCAGTATGGTGGAGGGGCAGTATGGTTGAGGGGCAGTATTGTGGAGGGGCAGTATGGTTGAGGGGCAGTATGGTGGAGGGGCAGTATGGTGGAGGGGCCATTATGTTTCCTTAAAATCTATGCAAATTTACGCCATTTTTCTATTTTTTTCTGATCTCTGCACTTAGGGGACACCACTGTTGTTTCTATTTCATTTGCCATTAGCCATCCAAGTCTGTGGTATATTGAAAATACAATGGTATGTTATCAATTTATTTTATAAAACCAGTTTGGTGGAGGGGCAGTTTTGTAGAGGGACAGTATGGTGGAGGGGCAGTATGGTTGAGGGCCAGTATGGTGGAAGGGCAGTATGGTTGAGGGTCAGTATGGTGGAGGGGCAGTATGGTTGAGGGTCAGTATGATGGAGGGGCAGTATGGTTGAGGAACAGTATGGTGGAGGGACAGTATGGTTGAGGGACACTATGGTGGAGGGGCAGTATTGTGGAGGGGCAGTATGGTTGAGGGGCAGTATGGTGGAGGGGCAGTATGGTTGAGGGACAGTATGGTGGAAGGGCAGTTTTGTGGAGGGGCAGTATGGTTGAGGGGCAGTATGGTGGAGGGGCAGTATGGTTGAGGGGCAGTATGGTGGAGGGGCAGTATGGTGGAGGGGCAGTATGGTTGAGGAACAGTATGGTGGAGGGGCAGTATGGTGGAGGGGCAGTATGGTTGAGGGGCAGTATTGTGGAGGGGCAGTATGGTTGAGGGGCAGTATGGTGGAGGGGCAGTATGGTGGAGGGGCCATTATGTTTCCTTAAAATCTATGCAAATTTACGCCATTTTTCTATTTTTTTCTGATCTCTGCACTTAGGGGACACCACTGTTGTTTCTATTTCATTTGCCATTAGCCATCCAAGTCTGTGGTATATTGAAAATACAATTGTATGTTATCAATTTATTTTATAAAACCTTTATAAACCTATTCGGGTATCATTTGCTTACGCAGCACGAATAACCCTAAATTACATATGTATACGTCCAACGTATATAGCTATGAGTTTGCATAAATAAGTTGGTCCTATTTTCCATCGTGAATACGCTTCATCTATAGATGTATATAAGTGTCCATGTTGCAGTCATATATAAGTCATATACACCTGATTCTGCTAATTACACCTCTATCCAATGATTCAGATCTCTGCACCTAGGGGACACCGCTGTTGTTTTTATTTCATTTCCCATTAGTCATTAAGTCCTTGGTATATGGAAAAGCCAATGTTATATTATCAATTTCGATTACAAAATCATTCTAAAAACCGAGTGAAGTGGGGGGGGGGGGGGGGGGGGGCAGGCGGCCGAGAGGCCGAGTGGCTTAGTGGCGCCCAGCCAGTGTGTTTTTGGTCTGGATAAACATCAATCTATGTTCAAGATTAATGTTCATCCCTGTTTACTACAGTTTATGCCAAGCATAGTTAGTGTATTTGCGGGGGTGATTATAGATGTAAAGGTACCCCATTATGACTGTCGCTGGCCGTATTTACAAACAAAATGACCTCGTAAAGTGGCGTTCCCTAAAGAAACCAGATCCGTGCTTCTATCAGTGGACACTTGAACAAACCCAAGAGGCTCAACAGACTAATCTGGATTGGCAAAGGTTGTATAAACTGGTTGAGAACTCCATTGACTAAAAGGGCCAGAATTATTGATTGAAAATTTAGAGTTACAGGTTCTATGCGGTCAATGGTAAGATCTGGAAGCCCAGGAAAATATATTCATAGATGCCCCACTACTACTCGACCACTTCTCTGCAATTAGTAGTCCCACTGAAGCTACATTTGGGTTTAATGACCCTGTGTCATGAACACAGGAGTTCTGCTCATCTAGGCTGGAAAAGAATGGTCGCTCATACAAAGCAACATTACTACCAGCCCAGAATGCGTCAAGATATACAGATGTAGTGGGGTAGGAATCCAACAGTGTTCGTTTGTTTTACGGAAGGTGGCGCGACATGCCGATCCTTACTGTGTAGTGATTCCGGACAACGCCGCACACGAGAGTGGAGCGGCGGAGACCGGGATTACGTAATGCTGGGTATATATACTCAGAGTTCACAGTAGGTCGACAGGCTGTCCTCGCGCGTCTCTTCTACGGAACAGACCCTTGGGCCCTCACTTTGAAGGCGGGTTCTTGTAACCTTCCTGGTGGTTAGGCGAGTCTTCCAGATTAGCCTCTCCAGTGCTACCTAGCACCCATGTGCTAGGGTACTGTACTTGTGGGAAAGATCTTCCTTGTTTATTAAAAGACGTTGTTGTGTTATGTGTGATTAGGTCTGTGCAAACTAACCGAAAACCGAACCAACCTACGTTGAGTGCGTAGGGTGGGATCCTGCCTGGAATTAGCGTTCCGGATTGGGGTCATCCAACCTGCTAGACAGGCGGCGACCACCACACTGGTGCCATGACCAGGATCCTAGGTTGCTTGCACAACCCGGGATTCTCGGTAAATGCACGGATCTGGAATAAAAACCAGATCCCAGGCTGAACAGGAGAGTGAAGATGGGGATGTAACTTCTCAACAAACTCTTCCGGCCCGGAATGACGAAAGGTCACCAAAACCGGAGGGAGGGGGTGAAACCCAGAAGTCCGGTTAGGAGAAATCTCGGAAGAGAACCGCCTTAGACCAGAACTCTTAGCCGAGTTTGATCGGGAAAGGGAAGCCCGAGATATGTGTCGGGAACTAGAAGCTCGAAATCGAGAGATCGCCGAGGAGGTAGCCAAACGGCACCATAACTTGGAAGAACTTTCGGTTCGCGAGATTGAGACTCTAGAAAAAATCGAGCGATTGGACCAACATGTACATCACATGAAGGACCAAGTTCGACTAGTAGAGACAGAATCATCCCGAAGGATGCCTATGTCACAAGCTGGCTGGAGTAATGTAAGAGATCATCTATATTCCCCTCCAGGGAAAGTAGAAGATCTTGAGAAGACCCCTAACAGATTCATATCTGGAACAAAGGGTGTGAAGACTCCTTTGGTTAGCTTCCGGCTACCCTCCGAGTCAAGAATGGGTTCTCCGAGTTCCGAACACACTAGTAAAGCTATAGCCGAACTAGGGTTCAACTCTTTCAACCAAATCAGGCAGCAAGACTTGAAGAAAATGGAGTCAATCTTTGCTCGACCAGGAGATCCTTTGGGAAGAACGGATCGAGTAGAACATACGATTGATACAGAGGGACATCAACCTTTCTGCCTTCCTTATCGACGGCTACCTCCGATAAAACAGGAAGCTTTAGAAGAGAAAGTAGGGAAAATGATGGACCAGAGGGTAATCATCCCCAGTGCAAGTCCTTGGGCTAGCCCTGTAGTAATGGTTACTAAAAAGGATGGTACTTGCCGATTCTATGTTGATTACAGAAAATTGAATAGTATCACCCGAAAAAATTGGAGCGGCGTTGTCTCAGATACAGAATGGTGTGGAGGTTCCAATAGCTTTTGCCAGCAATAGCTTAAGTAAAAGCCAGCGGAACTACTGTACCACTAAGAGGGAACTCTTAGCGGTTGTGGTGTATGTAAGAAAATATCGACACTTCCTAGCAGGTGGAGATTTCATCTTGCATACCGACCATTCTTCTCTCAAATGGCTCTTTAACTTTAAGGATGCCGAGGGAATGATTGGAAGATGGCTGGCAGCTCTCTCCGAATTCGGGTTAACAAACTGTCAGATCGAGCACCGGGCTGGAAAGTCTCACATTAATGCGGATTGTCTCTCAAGGAGACCAGTGCGGAAATGTGGACGACCAGATTGCCGGGACTGTGGTGAGCATAGAGCAGTAATAGCTACCCTACGCTCCCAGAAAGTGAAACCGCCCCAAAACTATCAGTGGACACTAGAACAGATTAAGGAAAGTCAACAGGCTGACCCAGATCTGTTCCGGTTAACTAAACTGGTAGCTAATGGGCCCAATAGACCTACAGGACCCGAGATCTCGCCTGAAAACCGAGAATTTCGGAACCTATGTGGTCAATTGAAAGAACTAGAGGTCCGGGATGGAATATTATATCGATGGAGAACTACGTTGCAACCACTTAAACGTGCTCTACAATTAGTGGTCCCTCGAGAATTACGTTCCGGACTAATGACTCTATGTCACGAACATAGGAGTGCAGCTCATCTAGGACGGAAAAGGACGGTAGCCAGAATAAGGCGTCGTTACTACTGGCCTGGAATGGGTGCAGATATTCGAAGGTGGATATCTGGATGTTCCATCTGTAGCAAAGTCAAACCCGGGGTAGGACTCGGAAAGATGCCGCTACAACAGGAGCTATTTGGTGTCAGGTTTGCCAGAATCGCTCTAGATATCATATCTGGTATCGACGAGTCAGAAGAAGGAAATACCTGTATGATGGTGGTGATGGATTATTACACAAAATATGTGCAGATCTATCCCATGAAGAATCACAAAGCTGCCACTTGTGCGGAAGCTTTAGTGAAAAACTGGATGTTGCCTTTTGGAACTCCGAGCGTACTACATACCCACCAGGGAAGGGAATTTGAATCCCAGATCTGGAAAGAAATGTGTAGGATACTCGAGATAAAAAAGACACATACAAATCCATATCGTCCACAATCAGATGGTATGGTAGAGAGATTCAACCGGACATTGATCCAGTGTCTTCGGACCCTGGTAGATGAAAACCGGAAGAATTGGGATGAATTGGCACCATTTATAGCTCACGCGTATAATGGGACCATTCATTCAAGCACGGGGTGTTCACCTAATTTACTCGTCTTTGGCGAGGAAATAGTAATGCCCGCTGACATAGTCTATGGGGTTCCCGGAATGTCTACGGATGATCCTTGTCCCATAGGGTTTGTCGAAAAGCTCAGAGAACGTTTTGTAGAAGGATATTACCTCGCGAGACGGAACCTGACAAAAGCTGCCGAGTGGCAAAAGACTGGCCATGATGTCAATCTTAAACCACGTAAGTTCCGAGTAGGAGACCGGGTTGTGCGATACTATGGGAAGGAAAGCGCGAAAGTTCCGACTTTGAAGTTTCACACCCTGCTACAACGCGGGATGTGTCACTGACCACGTGTCCTACTGGGGTACCAGAGAGGTCCCGGGAACACGGCGGAGGCAGACCCCAATAGGGAAGTCCCGGTCAAAGGCTACCGGGGTTCCGAATGGGTGCTCGTCAACACGACGAAAACCGGGACGTCCGCGGAAGGTGATTCCTACTTACGCTAACCTAAAAAGGGAGGTGTGGGTAGATGAAAAACCCGACATGGAAAAGTCTAAATTTGCTACAAATCGAGCTGTGTATAATAAACATGGTTCGAGATGTAGAATAGAGTCTAAAATAGATTCTGAACCCCGCCGCATCTCTCGACTAAAATCAAAGGCTGTGGTTAGCTACAAAGAGTAGTGGTGCCGGGGTTGTCGAAAAACACAACGAGAAGCAATGGTACGAAATGTAGATCGTTGATAGTCAGTGGCGTGTCAATTATACATGAAGGTTGATCAAATAGTTACCTTAAAATCAGTAGTTGTGTGCCGCAGCCCAGACGTTGCTCTAAGGGACCCCATCGAGGACCCTCTAGAGGCTGCAGAATTGCCGAACGCTCTGTAAGGTCTGATCCATTTATATGAAAGTTGTACATAGTCTCCCATACTATCGACGTGATACACGACGGCGATAAGAAAATCCACGCGGTGGAGAACTCGGGGTGGAGCTCAAAAAGGGGTTTCCCCGGGTTTCGGAACCTATGCTGGGTGATTGAAGGCGTGAACGAATCAAGTCTAGCATAACGCTGACCTTTGGTTTCTTCACGCATGCGGTGTTGAGACGCTCAAGATGAGCCAGTCTCGACACGGTTGATTGGTTCGCGACTGCGAATCTAGGTCAACTAGGAGTATATAAGACCCTGTTTTCTCAGTAGTCTTCACTCTGTGTTCGGAGTGGTGCCTAGCACCACGGGAGTCGGGCGGTAGCAGCATGGCTGACCGTGCCCCGTCTACGGAGGGTGAGCGCGAGCTCCCCTCACCCCTGCCCGGATCCTCAGCCTCGGCTGAGCGGGGGGCAGATCTGGACGATGATGCTTTGCTCATCGGGTCAGATGATGGTGATTTTGACCTGGAAGGGGACGAGTCTGAGGACTCTGTTGTTCTTGGGGTAACCCGAGATGAACGACCCGGAAAGGGAAAAAGTCACACCGGGAAGAAGTCCGAGGCGGCCCCGGCCGCTAAGGGTTCTTCTGGTGCCCGTCCGAAGACGAGCTCAGTGAAAACCGAAGCCTCTGATTCGGATGTGGTAATGGCCGAAGGTTCCGAATCGGAGCGTGATACGCTGAGGCGTGGCCGAGCCCGCCCGCGTCGTCGTTCTCCGAGGAAGTTCTTCGAAGAAATGGATTCCAGGCATGAGGTTTCTACTCAGAGCCTGGAACAGATGTTGGCTGGGATCCCAGATCCCAAAACGTGAGCCATAGTACAGTCAATGTACCAAAATTGGACTCCACCTGGGGTGGAGCTAGCGGAAACCGGGACCTTTTTGGCCCCGGGTCCGGTAGCTAAACCCGGGAGGACCGAGGCTGGTGCAGAGACAGCTATGGAGACTGATTCATCAGTTGGGAGCGACTCTGTAACAGGGCCGTCCAGCAAAGGTGATAAACCGGTGTCACAGCCGGCTTAACCCGGGCCGGGGAAGTCTGCTAGCAACACTGAGGTGTCAAAACCCCAGGATGCTAATAGGACTGAGCCGCAGCTGTCGAAGCAGAAAAAGAAGCGACTCCGTCGTGCAGCCCGGGAACGGGCTGAGGCGGAGTTAGCTAAGAAGGAAGGTCGGCTAGAATTGCGTGACTCGGGTAAAGGGAAACCTAAACCCGGGAAGCACGAGGAGTCGAAGGGGGCTGGGTCGAAAGGCTCGGACAAGCCCGCGGCGCAAGCAGGACCGAGTATGGCTGACGCTACACCGAGCACCTCAACAGGTGCCACAGGTGGCAAAGATGTCAAGTGTTGGGGAACGGAGATGGACAGGGCTAAACCCCTGGCCAAATCTAGCCCAGACAATGATGATGGTGATTTCCAGCATGGCGTAAAGCAGGCTGGGAAGAGAACGGTAGCTCGACAGCTACCCGCCTCTTTGCTGGGCAAGACTTATACTTGCCTAGAAGATCTCCGTCATGGAAACCGACATTACATCCCAGATGGTGTCGGCTTAGATGGAACCTCAGACAACGAGGAATGGTTGGTTGACGAGGGTTCTCCCAACACCTGGTACATCGACCGGGTGAAAGGGGTGTCCCGAGTCAGTCGACTAAAGTACGAGGATCAGGTCAAAGACCGGATCGCGTATGCATGGCACAAGTTCGGTAACGGCGATCATTGTGTCTTTTTGAGTTGCCATGGAAGGGACAAGAAATTGTCACCGACCTATGCGACTGCGGGTCGTTACGCTAGGCACCTCGTTGAGGTACACTTAGCTGAGCGACCGTGGCTACAGTGCCTTGGTAAGAAGGGTGGTTCTTGCCAGGCCGGGTGTGCCAGTTTGAGGCGATCATGTCTAGTCCGACACATTGCCCGGGAACACCGGACTGCTGGTGCTGCTGCTCGGGAACGGGTCATGAATCTGTGGCAGAGATTCATTGACTTAGGTTCCGATGCTCAGAAAGGCAAGCCGGAGCCCGAAACTTGTGTGACAGACGGTCGATTGTTTAAGATCGGATGGAAGAAGAATCCTGGCTGGTTCGGGAGTCTGATGCTATCCGCTTCAAAACATCGACAGATGTCAAAGGAGTCGAGGAAGAAACGGTCCCATAGCCGGGAACTGTCTCGGGGTTCCTCGAAGGTTAAACGACGGGTCAAGAAGTTGTCATCGTCCTCGTCCAGCGAGGATGACACTTCTGAGCGATCCAGTCGGAAGCCGAAGAAGAAGTTGGCTCCTAGTAAGTACACCATCGCTGACGTGGTGGAAGCTGCTTACCAGGCTGAAACCAACGACACAACCACCCATTGCGTCGAAGGTGACTTCCTCTCCCTGTGCGATATCGGTTGAATACGTCCAACGGGCGGATCAACTAGAGTCGCATATAGGTGGCACGTTGGAAGGCCGCGTCCGAAGGGGCGCTCAGTCTCTTCATGAGAGCCTCGTTCAGGAGCTAGTTAACCTAGCCCGGTTCGAGGTGAAGGAAGCCACGAAGGGCCTGGCTAAACAATACGCGTTGGACTTAGAGGACGCGCGTATTGCGAAAACCACGGCCCAATCGAGGTTTGCCCGGGCGGAAGCCCAGACCCATTGCCAAGATGAACGTTGTCTTCGGCACTTGGGTATGTCGCTCTATGACATCGGTGATGACCCGCAAGCCCTTGAGGAAGCGTGGTTGGCCCGACAGCGGAGCAGGGGAAGATTTCTTCAGTTCACCACGGAAGAATCAGACCTGACACGTCGGCAACTCGCCGGCATGTTGGGGTGGTCATCCGTGGAAGAAACTTCCCACCAGGACACTACATCCAGTGAGGCCCAGCCTATGGATGTTAGTGTAGATACTCTGCTGTCAGGACAAGGTCAGACCCAACAGGATCAGACTGAAATCCTACAGCCGAGGATGCCTCCCGCCGTGACACGGGCTGAGAAATCAGTGAAGCCCTCCCAGGCTAAGCAGATATCTAAGGGTTGACAATGACCGACTCGATTGGTGCCTAGCAAGCCGGGAAGACGCCGTCTAAACTCGGAACCGGCAGAGCCAATAACTCTCCTCGATCCGAAGTCAGACGGGTATGGGAAGTCCCGGGGAGGAAAATTTTTTTACGACCTAGCTACTTCCAGGATGTGGCCTCCTAACCAGAATTCTGCACTTTCTCAGGGAACCACAAGGATCGCTGGGAGGGGTAGAGGGAAAGTTAGGAGCGACCTATGATAAGCGATCCTTGGTTGGGGCTGAGGAAAGTCAGTAAAATGACTTCCCCAAGGCACAACCCTGGTTTCAGACGGCTGAAGGTTCTCTCGATGGTCAGGCCCGTAATAGGCCCCCATCACGAAAACCTCCGGCCTGTGGTATGGATCCTGTCCACACTAGTCCCTGGTACCGGGTAAGGAAGACTATGCCTTTCGGGTATGGAACTGACTTACTAGGTCTGTGTCGGAACTGAGTTCGTCTACTCGATAATGAGATAGTAGACGTAATCCCTGTTCTGTTGGATTACGCCGACTACTTCTACCTTGGGTCGATGATCGTAAGTTCTGAATCCGGCTTAAAATTGGGGCCTTAATTGGTACTCGATTTGAGCCGAAGGAAAATATGCCAGTATAGCTGGAGCCAAATAAAAGAACACTGATACCACACACTCTTACCAGGTGGATGGAGAATTGTTTTGCCTTTTTGGCCGTTATTTCCGTATTCGGAAACTTTTCAACACAGAAGGTGTCCAGCAAGGCTGACCCTTCTTCTACATATGGATGTCTTCCAAACTGAAGAACAGTGGGAAGCCCAGCACCCGCTGGTATCGGGCTGAATGTAGTAGGTCTGCTACGCCGATGGGCTAGCTGGGCTCGATACTCCAAGATGAGAAAGAGAACGACACTTCACTCGCCGGGAGCCAACAATGGACTTCAACCAGATCCGGAACAGCTGGAGGCAGAGTGCTGGACAGGCCGGGCTGACCACCTGTAGGTCCACGACTGTCGAGTCTTCCCTGCCTAACGCTCAAGAATACGCTCCCCGGCTCAAGATGGGCGAATATCACATTTATTCAAGGTGCTAGCGAGGCTAGTCCTTCATTCTTCAAATGTTGTTTCTGCTTTCCTAAATGTCGTATCTTCCATATTATTAATAATTTCTCCGTCTTACAATTCCACCCTTTTTACTTATACATTGGTATCAGTGAATTCTTGTGAACACCAGGAAGCTAGAGAGTAGACCAAGAACTGCTGGATTTACGTTATAATTTTTAATTGGGTTGTCCCCTAGCAGCACAATGGCTGCCTAGGTTCCCCCTTAGTAAAAACTGGGAGGGGTAATGTAGTGGGGTAGAATCCAACAGTGTTCGTTTGTTTTACAGAAGGTGGCGCGACATGCCGATCCTTACTGTGTAGTGATTCCGGACAACGCCGCACACGAGAGTGGAGCGGCGGAGACCGGGATTACGTAATGCTGGGTATATATACTCAGCGTTCACAGTAGGTCGACAGGCTGTCCTCGCGCATCTCTTCTAAGGAACAGACCCTTGGGCCCTCACTTTGAAGGCGGGTTCTTGTAACCTTCCTGGTGGTTAGGCGAGTCTTCCAGATAAGCCTCTCCAGCGCGACCTAGCACCCATGTGCTAGGGTACTGTACTTGTGGGAAAGATCTTCCAGATCTTTCCGGGAAGTAGTGATTAATAAACATCCTTGTTTATTAAAAGACGTTGTTGTGTTATGTGTGATTAGGTCTGTGCAAACTAACCGAAAACCGAACCAACCTACGTTGAGTGCGTAGGGTGGGATCCTGCCTGGAATTAGCGTTCCGGATTGGGGTCATCCAACCTGCTAGACAGGCGGCGACCACCACACTGGTGCCGTGACCAGGATCCTAGGTTGCTTGCACAACCCGGGATTCTCGGTAAATGCACGGATCTGGAATAAAAACCAGATCCCAGGCTGAACAGGAGAGTGAAGATGGGGATGTAACTTCTCAACAAACTCTTCCGGCCCGGAATGACGAAAAGCCACCAAAACCGGAGGGAGGGGGTGAAACCCAGAAGTCCGGTAAGGAGAAATCTCGGAAGAGAACCGCCGCTCAAAATTTGAGTTCGATGGTCCTGAAGAATTTCAGTCCGGCAGCCGACAGCCGACATGGCCCCGCAAGGGATCTGGAGGGTACCTTCCGATGAGGTTCCTGTAGGCTTCCTTAGACCAGAACTCTTAGCCGAGTTTGATCGGGAAAGGGAAGCCCGAGATATGTGTCAGGAACTAGAAGCTCGAAATCGAGAGATCGCCGAGGAGGTAGCCAAACGGCACCATAACTTGGAAGAACTTTCGATTCGCGAGATTGAGACTCTAGAAAAAATCGAGCGATTGGACCAACATGTACATCACATGAAGGACCAAGTTCGACTAGTAGAGACAGAATCATCCCGAAGGATGCCTATGTCACAAGCTGGCTGGAGTAATGTAAGAGATCATCTATATTCCCCTCCAGGGAAAGTAGAAGATCTTGAGAAGACCCCTAACAAATTCATATCTGGAACAAAGGGTGTGAAGACTCCTTTGGCTACCCTCCGAGTCAAGAATGGGTTCTCCGAGTTCCGAACACACTAGTAAAGCTATAGCCGAACTAGGGTTCAACTCTTTCAACCAAATCAGGAAGCAAGACCGGATCTTCAACTTGTCAATGGCAAGAGCCGACAAGGTTCCGATGATGTGCCCAGGGAACGCAGCCAGAAGGAACGCTGTCATTCCAAAACCTTATGGAAAAGGAATGGAGTGGGAACACTGGTTTGCGGGATTTTGTGAGGATATACAATGTAATGGCTGGAACAAAGTCGATGCATTGCCATACCTCAAAAGAGCGTTACGAGATGGACCCGGAGAAGCTGCACTTCGCGCTTTTCGCCGTTCCGGCGGTACGGAATGGGATATGCTAGTGGAGGTAGCCTCTTACTATTGTGGTCAGTTGGTAACACTGAACCCCCGATCCACTTTTCTAAAGAGGATCCATCTTCACGTGAACCGGAAAACAAAGAAGGACTGTAGCGAGTGGCAACACTGCGGTCCGGGAAGGAAAGTGCCAGGAAATCCAAACCTGTGAGATCAAAAAGAAGGAATATATTTCCCAATTACCAGAAAAGGGAAAGATACAAAATACGGTCGCAACGATCTGTAGTAAGTATCTTTCACCCGGGCACCCCTGTCTGCAATGGCTTTGTCAACGCGGATGGGATCTTGGAACCTTGGATGGGATCTCACGGTTTATACGACAACCGTCTCCCTTAGGTGGGCGACGTTGGTATGTGCCGGCTAGAATTCAAGGAAGAAAGATAGATCTGTTATTAGATACTGGCGCTAGTCGCTCTGTGTTGAACAATGGACTCTATCAGTCTCTTGGATTCGCACAGGAATGTCATATTCCTGGAGCTTCGGCAAAAGCTGCTAATGGCACTCACATGAGATGCTATGGTAGTGTGATTATTCCAGTCTCAATAGGTAACACTGAATTTGTATGGGGTCCCATACTCAGTGATATCGAAGAAAATGGAATATTAGGCGTAGATTTTCTCACCCTCTATGGAGGTTCTGTAGATCTACAAGATGGCACTCTCCGACTCAAATTTCCTGAGTTAATGGAAGTGGAATGTAGTTGTCGATGGATTTCTTCTTTGATTTCTGTCCGACAAGATGTGGGCATCCCACCTCAGCAGATGGTTAATGTCCTGATAGCTGCGGAAGGAGACTTACCACGTGGAGATGCACTCTTCGAGCCAAACCCGGAACTGTTTTCTCAAAAAGGAATACAGGCCTGGGATACTTTGATCGGAAGTGCTAGAGAAGGATCAATTCCTATAAGTAATCACACCTCCAGGTTGATTAAACTGAAGAAGGGTGATACATTGGGCTGGGCAACCCTAGCTCATGTAGATGGCCTAGTAGACTCAGGTCCACAGGGAATCACACCTGTTCCAGTTTCCGAAATAACTGGGGGAGATGAACAATCCGAACCGGGAAAATTGGACTTTACAGGAAATGATTATGAAGAAGTACGAGTTAGTGCTATAGATACAGGAACAGGATACTTTCCAGTTCCGAGTCCGTTGCACGAAACTCTGGAAACCTTAGTTCAGACAACAGACGCACTAAACAGTGGGGAACAACATGAACTAAGAATTCTTCTGAAGAAAATGGAGTCAATCTTTGCTCGACCAGGAGATCCTTTGGGAAGAACGGATCGAGTAGAACATACGATTGATACAGAGGGACATCAACCTTTCTGCCTTCCTTATCGACGGCTACCTCCGATAAAACGGGAAGCTTTAGAAGAGGAAGTAGGGAAAATGATGGACCAGAGGGTAATCATCCCCAGTGCAAGTCCTTTGGCTAGCCCTGTAGTAATGGTTACTAAAAAGGATGGTACTTGCCCATTCTGTATTGATTACAGAAAATTGAACAGTATCACCCGTAAAAATGCCTATCCAATACCTCGGATCGATGAGAGTCTCGACTCTCTAGGAGGGAACCAGTGGTTTTGTACTCTGGATCTCCAGTCTGGATATTGGCAGGTAAAGATGAACAGTGGCGATCAACCGAAAACGGCGTTCACCACTCATCAAGGGCTTTACGAGTTTACTGTAATGCCATTTGGCCTCTAACGCTCCTGCGACTTTCGAATCCATGATGGATCAGATGTTGCGGGGTCTACAGTGGAAAAAGTGCTTGGTTTATCTGGATGACATAATCATCTTCGGAAAGAATTATGTCGGATGTCTAGAAAACCTAAGAGAGGTATTTGAGCGGATTCAATCTTATGGGTTGAGGCTCAAACCTCAGAAATGCAAACTGTTTCGCAGATCTGTGGAATACTTGGGACGGATAGTTTCCGGAAATGGAATCCGGGCAGATCCTTCCAAGTTGGAGGTAGTAGCTAATTGGCCACGCCCCCAGAATATAAAAGACATTAGGTCTTTCCTAGGATTTTGTTCGTATTACCGCGACTTTATTCCGGGTTTTTCTGAAATTGCACACCCCATGCAACAGTATGTGGTTCTAGATAAGCCAGGGAAGCCAAAAGAGATGTTGAAGTACCCACTACCCCAGGGTCGGTTCATTCTTGACACTGACGCTAGTAACGAGAGTATTGGAGCGGCGTTGTCTCAGATACAGAATGGTGTGGAGGTTCCAATAGCTTTTGCCAGCAATAGCTTAAGTAAAAGCCAGCGGAACTACTATACCACTAAGAGGGAACTCTTAGCGGTTGTGGTGTATGTAAGAAAATATCGACACTTCCTAGCAGGTGGAGATTTCATCTTACGTACCGACCATTCTTCTCTCAAATGGCTCTTTAACTTTAAGGATGCCGAGGGAATGATTGGAAGATGGCTGGCAGCTCTCTCCGAATTCGGGTTAACAAACTGTCAGATCGAGCACCGGGCTGGAAAGTCTCACATTAATGCGGATTGTCTCTCAAGGAGACCAGTGCGGAAATGTGGATGACCAGATTGCCGGGACTGTGGTGAGCATAGAGCAGTAATAGCTACCCTACGCTCCCAGAAAGTGAAACCGCCCCAAAACTATCAGTGGACACTAGAACAGATTAAGGAAAGTCAACAGGCTGACCCAGATCTGTTCCAGTTAACTAAACTGGTAGCTAATGGGCCCAATAGACCTACAGGACCCGAGATCTCGCCTGAAAACCGAGAATTTCGGAACCTATGTGGTCAATTGAAAGAACTAGAGGTCCGGGATGGAATATTATATCGATGGAGAACTACGTTGCAACCACTTAAACGTGCTCTACAATTAGTGGTCCCTCGAGAATTACGTTCCGGACTAATGACTCTATGTCACGAACATAGGAGTGCAGCTCATCTAGGACGGAAAAGGACGGTAGCCAGAATAAGGCGTCGTTACTACTGGCCTGGAATGGGTGCAGATATTCGAAGGTGGATATCTGGATGTTCCATCTGTAGCAAAGTCAAACCCGGGGTAGGACTCGGAAAGATGCTGCTACAACAGGAACTATTTGGTGTCAGGTTTGCCAGAATCGCTCTAGATATCATATCTGGTATCGACCAGTCAGAGGAAGGAAATACCTGTATGATGGTGGTGATGGATTATTACACAAAATATGTGCAGATCTATCCCATGAAGAATCACAAAGCTGCCACTTGTGCGGAAGCTTTAGTGAAAAACTGGATGTTGCCTTTTGGAACTCCGAGCGTACTACATACCGACCAGGGAAGGGAATTTGAATCCCAGATCTGGAAAGAAATGTGTAGGATACTCGAGATAAAAAAGACACATACAAATCCATATCGTCCACAATCAGATGGTATCAGATTCAACCGGACATTGATCCAGTGTCTTCGGACCCTGGTAGATGAAAACCGGAAGAATTGGGATGAATTGGCACCATTTATAGCTCACGCGTATAATGGGACCATTCATTCAAGCACGGGGTGTTCACCTAATTTACTCGTCTTTGGCGAGGAAATAGTAATGCCCGCTGACATAGTCTATGGGGTTCCCGGAATGTCTACGGATGATCCTTGTCCCATAGGGTTTGTCGAAAAGCTCAGAGAACGTTTTGTAGAAGGATATTACCTCGCGAGACGGAACCTGACAAAAGCTGCCGAGTGGCAAAAGACTGGCCATGATGTCAATCTTAAACCACGTAAGTTCCGAGTAGGATACCGGGTTGTGCGATACCACACTCCGTTGGTAAATGTAAAACTCGCTCCTAACTGTGACGGACCATTCAGAATTGTTCAAATATTGTCAGAAATGACAGTAGTGATAGAGGATGAATGGTCAAGAAAGCGTTACAAATCCCATGTAGCTCGTTTACGACTATGGGAAGGAAAGCGCGAAAGTTCCGACTTTGAAGTTTCACACCCTGCTACAACGCGGGATGTGTCACTGACCATGGGTCCTACTGGGGTACCAGAGAGGTCCCGGGTTCAAAGAGCTGGGAAGCCGGGTGTCAAACCCCCGTCAACACGGCGGAGGCAGACCCCGATAGGGAAGTCCCGGTCAAAGGTTACCGGGGTTCCGAATGGGTGCTCGTCAACACAACGAAAACCGGGACGTCCGCGGAAGGTAATTCCTACTTATGCTAACCTAAAAAGGGAGGTGTGGGTAGATGAAAAACCCTACATGGAAAAGTCTAAATTTGCTACAAATCGAGCTGTGTATAATAAACATGGTTCGAGATGTAGACTCTGAACCCCGCCGCAGCTCTCGACTAAAATCGAAGGCTGTGGTTAGCTACAAAGAGTAGTGGTGCCGGGGTTGTTGAAAAACACAACGAGAAGCAATGGTACGAAATGTAGATCGTTGATAGTCAGTGGCGTGTCAATTATACGTGAATGTTGATCAAATAGTTACCTTAAAATCAGCAGTTGTATGCCGCAGCCCAGACGTTGCTCTAAGGGACCCCGTCGAGGACCCTCTAGAGGCTGCAGAATTGCCAAATGCTCTGTAAGGTCTGATCCATTTATATGAAAGTTGTACATAGTCTCCCATACTATCGACGTGATACACGACGGTGATAAGAAAATCCACGCAGTGGAGAACTCGGGGTGGAGCTCAAAAAGGGGTTTCCCCGGGTTTCGGAACCTATGCTGGGTGATTGAAGGCGTGAACGAATCAAGTCGAGCGCAACGCTGACCTTTGGTTTCTTCACGCATGCGGTGTTGAGACGCTCAAGATGAGCCAGTCTCGACACAGTTGATTGGTTCGCGACTGCGAATCTAGGTCAACTAGGAGTATATGAGACCCTGTTTTTTCAGTAGTCTTCACTCTGTGTTCGGAGTGGTGCCTAGCACCACGGGAGTCGGGCGGTAGCAGCATGGCTGACCGTGCCCCGTCTACGGAGGGTGAGCGTGAGCTCCCCTCACCCCTGCCCAGATCCTCAGCCTCGGCTGAGCGGGGGGCAGATCTGGACGATGATGCTTTGCTCATCGGGTCAGATGATGGTGATTTTGACCTGGAAGGGAACGAGTCTGAGGACTCTGTTGTTCTTGGGGTACCCCGAGATGAACGACCCGGAAAGGGAAAAGGTCACACTGGGAAGAAGTCCGAGGCGGCCCCCGCCGCTAAGGGTTCTTCCGGTGCCCGTCCGAAGACGAGCTCAGTGAAAACGGAAGCCTCTGATTCGGATGTGGTAATGGCCGAAGGTTCCGAATCGGAGCGTGATACGCTGAGGCGTGGCCGAGCCCGCCCGCGTCGTCGTTCTCCGAGGAAGTTCTTCGAAGAAATGGATTCCAGGCATGAGGTTTCTACTCAGAGCCTGGAACAGATGTTGGCTGGGATCCCAGATCCCAAAACGTGAGCCATAGTACAGTCAATGTACCAAAATTGGACTCCACCTGGGGTGGAGCTAGCGGAAACCGGGACCTTTTTGGCCCCGGGTCCGGTAGCTAAACCCGGGAGGACCGAGGCTGGTGCAGAGACAGCTATGGAGACTGATTCGTCAGTTGGGAGCGACTCTGTAACGGGGCCGTCCAGCAAAGGTGATAAACCGGTGTCACCGCCGGCTAAACCCGGGAACGGGCTGAGGCGGAGTTAGCTAAGAAGGAAGGTCGGCTAGAATTGCGTGACTCGGGTAAAGGGAAACCTAAACCCGGGAAGCACGAGGAGTCGAAGGGGGCTGGGTCGAAAGGCTCGGACAAGCCCGCGGCGCAAGCAGGACCGAATATGGCTGACGCTACACCGAGCACCTCAACAGGTGCCACAGGTGGCGAAGATGTCAAGTGTTGGGGAACGGAGATGGACAGGGCTAAACCCCTGGCCAAATCTAACCCAGACAATGATGACGGTGATTTCCAGCATGGCGTAAAGCGGGCTGGGAAGAGAACGGTGGCTCGACAGCTACCCGCCTCTTTGCTGGGCAAGACTTATACTTGCCTAGAAGATCTCCGTCATGGAAACCGACATTACATCCCAGATGGTGTCGGCTTAGATGGAACCTCAGACGACAAGGAATGGTTGGTTGACGAGGGTTCTCCCAACACCTGGTACATCGACCGGGTGAAAGGGGTGTCCCGAGTCAGTCGACTAAAGTACGAGGATCAGGTCAAAGACCGGATCGCGTACGCATGGCACAAGTTCGGTAATGGCGATCATTGTGTCTTTTTGAGTTGCCATGGAAGGGACAAGAAATTGTCACCGACCTATGCGACTGCGGGTCGTTACGCTAGGCATCTCGTTGAGGTACACTTAGCTGAGCGACCATGGCTACAGTGCCTTGGTAAGAAGGGTGGTTCTTGTCAGGCCGGGTGTGCCAGTTTGAGGCGATCGTGTCTAGTCCGACACATTGCCCGGGAACACCGGACTGCTGGTGCTGCTGCTCGGGAACGGGTCATGAATCTATGGCAGAGATTCATTGACTTAGGTTCCGATGCTCAGAAAGGCAAGCCTGAGCCCGAAACTTGTGTGACAGACGGTCGATTGTTTAAGATCGGATGGAAGAAGAATCCTGGCTGGTTCGGGAGTCTGATGCTATCCGCTTCAAAACATCAACAGATGTCAAAGGAGTCGAGGAAGAAACGGTCCCATAGCCGGGAACCGTCTCGGGGTTCCTCGAAGGTTAAACAACGGGTCAAGAAGTTGGTATCGTCCTTGCCAGCGAGGATGACACTTCTGAGCGATCCAGTCGGAAGCCGAAGAAGAAGTTGGCTCCTAGTAAGCACACCATCGCTGACATGGTGGAAGCTGCTTACCAGGCTGCGCCAAGGTTGACTGAGGGATTAAAACTCCTCTCAGACAAGAGTGAAGGGAACGTTCCAACAGCTTCTAAAGCCAGCGGACCCGTGGAAAAACCAGCTGGGACTCGTCCTAGCTCAAGTCTCCCGGGAGTTTCCCCGCTCAACAGAGGTGCTACCCAAGCACCCGGGAAAGTTGTGGATGAGGATGCCTTTCCGGCACTCCCTCCACCCGCTAACCCGGTTGTTGAGGTAAAGAAGAAACCAATGACACAACCACCTGTTATGTCGAAGGTGACTTCCTCTCCCTGTGCGATATCGGTTGAATACGTCCAACGGGCGGATCAACTAGAGTCGCATATAGGTGGCACGTTGGAAGGCCGTGTCCGAAGGGGCGCTCAGTCTCTCCATGAGAGCCTCGTTCAGGAGCTAGTTAACCTAGCCCGGTTCGAGGTGAAGGAAGCCACAAAGGGCCTGGCTAAACAATATGCGTTGGACTTAGAGGACGCGCGTATTGCGAAAACCACGGCCCAATCGAGGTTTGCCCGGGCGGAAGCCCAGACCCATTGCCAAGATGAACGTTGTCTTCGGCACTTGGGTATGTCGCTCTATGACATCGGTGACGACCCGCAAGCCCTTGAGGAAGCATGGTTGGCCCGACAGCGGAGCCGGGGAAGATTTCTTCAGTTCACCACGGAAGAATCAGACCTGACACGTCGGCAACTCGACGGCATGTTGGGGTGGTCATCCGTGGAAGAAACTTCCCACCAGGACACTACATCCAGTGAGGCCCAGCCTATGGATGTTAGTGTAGATACTCTGCTGTCAGGACAAGGTCAGACCCAACAGGATCAGACTGAAATCCTACAGCCGAGGATGCCTCCCGCCGTGACACGGGCTGAGAAATCAGCGAAGCCCTCCCAGGCTAAGCAGATATCTAAGGGTTGACAATGACCGACTCGATTGGTGCCTAGCAAGCCGGGAAGACGCCGTCTAAACTCGGAACCGGCAGAGCCAATAACTCTCCTCGATCCGAAGTCAGACGGGTATGGGAAGTCCCGGGGAGGAAAATTTATTTACGACATAGCTACTTCCAGGATGTGGCCTCCTAACCAGAATTCTGCACTTTCTCAGCGAACCGCAAGGATCGCTGGGAGGGGTAGAGGGAAAGTTAGGAGCGACCTATGATAAGCGATCCTGGGTTGGGGCTGAGGAAAGTCAGTAAAATGACTTCCCCAAGGAACAACCCTGGTTTCAGACGGCTGAAGGTTCTCTCGATGGTCAGGCCCGTAATAGGCCCCCATCACGAAAACCTCCGGCCTGTGGTGTGGATCCTGTCCACACTAGTCCCTGGTACCGGGTAAGGAAGACTATGCCTTTCGGGTATGGAACTGACTTACTAGGTCTGTGTCGGAACTGAGTTTGTCGACTCAATAATGAGATAGTAGACGTAATCCCTGTTCTGTTGGATTACGCCGACTACTTCTACCTTGGGTTGATGATCGTAAGTTCTGAATCCGGCTTAAAATTGGGGCCTTAATTGGTACTCGATTTGAGCCGAAGGAAAATATGCCAGTATAGCTAGAGCCAAATAAAAGAACACTGATACCACACACTCTTACCAGGTGGATGGAGAATTGTTTTGCCTTTTTGGCCGTTATTTCCGTATTCGGAAACTTTTCAACACAGAAGGTGTCCAGCGAGGCTGACCCTTCTTCTACATATGGATGTCTTCCAAACTGAAGAACAGTGGGAAGCCCAGCACCCGCTGGTATCGGGCTGAATGTAGTAGGTCTGCTACGCCGATGGGCTAGCTGGGCTCGATACTCCAAGATGAGAAAGAGAACGACACTTCACTCGCCGGGAGCCAACAATGGACTTCAACCAGATCTGGAACAGCTGGAGGCAGAGTGCTCGACAGGCCGGGCTGACCACCTGTAGGTCCGCGACTGTCGAGTCTTCCCTGCCCAACGCTCAAGAATACGCTCCCCGGCTCAAGATGGGCGAATATCACATTTATTCAAGGTGCTAGCGAGGCTAGTCCTTCATTCTTCAAATGTCGTTTCTTCTTTCCTAAATGTTGTATCTTCCATATTATTAATAATTTCTCCGTCTTACAATTCCACCTTTTTTACTTATACATTGGTATCAGTGAATTCTTGTGAACACCAGGAAGCTAGAGAGTAGACCAAGAACTGCTGGATTTACGTTGTAATTTTTAATTGGGTTGTCCCCCAGCAGCACAATGGCTGCCTAGGTTCCCCCTTAGTAAAAACTGGGAGGGGTAATGTAGTGGGGTAGGAATCCAACAGTGTTCGTTTGTTTTACAGAAGGTGGCGCGACGTGCCGATCCTTACTGTGTAGTGATTCCGGACAACGCCGCACACGAGAGTGGAGCGGCGGAGACCGGGATTACGTAATGCTGGGTATATATACTCAGCGTTCACAGTAGGTCGACAGGCTGTCCTCGTGCGTCTCTTCTACGGAACAGACCCTTGGGCCCTCACTTTGAAGGCGGGTTCTTGTAACCTTCCTGGTGGTTAGGCGAGTCTTCCAGATTAGCCTCTCCAGCGCTACCTAGCACCCATGTGCTAGGGTACTGTACTTGTGGGAAAGATCTTCCAGATCTTTCCGGGAAGTAGTGATTAATAAACATCCTTGTTTATTAAAAGACGTTGTTGTGTTATGTGTGATTAGGTCTGTGCAAACTAACCGAAAACCGAACCAACCTACGTTGAGTGCGTAGGGTGGGATCCTGCCTGGAATTAGCGTTCCGGATTGGGGTCATCCAACCTGCTAGACAGGCGGCGACCACCACACTGGTGCCGTGACCAGGATCCTAGGTTGCTTGCACAACCCGGGATTCTCGGTAAATGCACGGATCTGGAATAAAAACCAGATTCCAGGCTGAACAGGAGAGTGAAGATGGGGATGTAACTTCTCAACAAACTCTTCCGGCCCGGAATGACGAAAAGTCACCCAAACCGGAGGGAGGGGGTGAAACCCAGAAGTCCGGTAAGGAGAAATCTCGGAAGAGAACCGCCGCTGAAAATTTGAGTTCGACGGTCCTGAAGAATTTCAGTCCGGCAGCCGTCAGCTGACATGGCCCCGCAGGGATCTGGAGGGTACCTTCCGATGAGGTTCCTGTAGGCTTCCTTAGACCAGAACTCTTAGCCGAGTTTGATCGGGAAAGGGAAGCCCAAGATATGTGTCAGGAACTAGAAGCTCGAAATTGAGAGATCGCCGAGGAGGTAGCCAAACGGCACCATAACTTGGAAGAACTTTCGGTTCGCGAGATTGAGACTCTAGAAAAAATCGAGCGATTGGACCAACATGTACATCACATGAAGGACCAAGTTCGACTAGTAGAGACAGAATCATCCCGAAGGATGCCTATGTCACAAGCTGCCTGGAGTAATGTAAGAGATCATCTATATTCCCCTCCAGGGAAAGTAGAAGATCTTGAGAAGACCCCTAACAAATTCATATCTGGAACAAAGGGTGTGAAGACTCCTTTGGTTAGCTTCCGGCTACCCTCCGAGTCAAGAATGGGTTCTCCGAGTTCCGAACACACTAGTAAAGCTATAGCCGAACTAGGGTTCAACTCTTTCAACCAAATCAGGAAGCAAGACCGGATCTTCAACTTGTCAATGGCAAGAGCCGACAAGGTTCCGATGATGTGCCCAGAGAACGCAGCCAGAAGGAACACTGTCATTCCAAAACCTTATGGAAAGGGAATGGAGTGGGAACACTGGTTTGCGGGATTTTGTGAGGATATACAATGTAATGGCTGGAACAAAGTCGATGCATTGCCATACCTCAAAAGAGCGTTACGAGATGGACCCGGAGAAGCTGCACTTTGCGCTTTTCGCCGTTCCGGTGGTACGGAATGGGATGAGCTAGTGGAGGTAGCCTCTTACTATTGTGGTCAGTTGGTAACGCTGAACCCCCGATCCACTTTTCTAAAGAGGATCCAGGGTAAAGAGGAGACAACTCGCGCCTATGGGCTAGCTTTACAACAAATGTTGTTGGAAGTTTACCCGGGAACGGGATTAGATTCTCCTGCACTGCATGAAGATCTACAAACTCAGTTTCTGAAGGGACTTCGAGATGATGACGTGAGAGCGGAAGTCATTTCTAAATGGGAGCCCGGTATGAACTTTATGCAAGTGTTGCGAATAGTAGATGCCTATGAACAACGGTGTATACTATTTGGAAAATATGCTAATCCAGGAAAAACTTCCCGGGTTAACATAGTGGGTTCTACTTGGTCACAAGTAGAAGAAGATACCTACGAGTGTCAGGAAGCAGAAATAGAGGATATACTCTCTAATGTCCGCTCAATGGTACTTGGAAGAGGAGGTTTCAATAGACGAGGACGTGGGAGAGGTCGAACCCCTAGCTTTGGAAGGAACAGTGATGTACCTTCTGTGACAGAGGCAAAACCAAAAACCACTGATCCGGAAATGAAGTTGTTGACCAAAATCAACGAAAGACTGAATCAGGTGGAGAAAAACCAGCTGGATGTCCGACATTGTTGGCGGTGTAACAAAATGGGACATATCTCTCCAGATTGTCCAGAAGCCCGGAACGTTACTACAGTGGAAACACCTCGTAGTCTGCCTGCGTTGACGGTTGCCTCTCAGAGTGAACCGGAAAACAAAGAAGGACTGTAGCGAGTGGCAACACTGCGGTCCGGGAAGGAAAGTGCCAGGAAATCCAAACCTGTGAGATCAAAAAGAAGGAATATATTTCCCAATTACCAGAAAAGGGAAAGATACAAAATACGGTCGCAACGATCTGTAGTAAGTATCTTTCACCCGGGCACCCCTGTCTGCAATGGCTTTGTCAACGCGGATGGGATCTTGGAACCTTGGATGGGATCTCACGGTTTATACGACAACCGTCTCCCTTAGGTGGGCGACGTTGGTATGTGCCGGCTAGAATTCAAGGAAGAAAGATAGATCTGTTATTAGATACTGGCGCTAGTCGCTCTGTGTTGAACAATGGACTCTATCAGTCTCTTGGATTCGCACAGGAATGTCATGTTCCTGGAGCTTCGGCAAAAGCTGCTAATGGCACTCACATGAGATGCTATGGTAGTGTGATTATTCCAGTCTCAATAGGTAACACTGAATTTGTATGGGGTCCCATACTCAGTGATATCGAAGAAAATGGAATATTAGGCGTAGATTTTCTCACCCTCTATGGAGGTTCTGTAGATCTACAAGATGGCACTCTCCGACTCAAATTTCCTGAGTTAATGGAAGTGGAATGTAGGTGTCGACGGATTTCTTCTTTGATTTCTGTCCGACAAGATGTGGGCATCCCACCTCAGCAGATGGTTAATGTCCTGATAGCTGGGAAAGGAGACTTACCACGTGGAGATGCACTCTTCGAGCTAAACCCGGAACTGTTTTCTCAAAAAGGAATACAGGCCTGGGATACTTTGATCGGAAGTGCTAGAGAAGGATCAATTCCTATAAGTAATCACACCTCCGGGTTGATTAAACTGAAGAAGGGTGATACATTGGGCTGGGCAACCCTATCTCATGTAGATGGCCTAGTAGACTCCGGTCTGCAGGGAATCACACCTGTTCCAGTTTCCGAAATAACCGGGGGAGATGAACAATCCGAACCGGGAAAATTGGACTTTACAGGAAATGATTATGAAGAAGTACGAGTTAGTGCTATCGATACAGGAACAGGATACTTTCCAGTTCCGAGTCCATTGCACGAAACTCTGGAAACCTTAGTTCAGACAACAGACGCACTAAACAGTGGGGAACGACATGAACTAAGAATTCTTCTGAAGAAAATGGAGTCAAACTTTGCTCGACCACGAGATCCTTTGGGAAGAACGGATCGAGTAGAACATACGATTGATACAGAGGGACATCAACCTTTCTGCCTTCCTTTCGACGGCTACCTCCGATAAAACGGGAAGCTTTAGAAGAGGAAGTAGGGAAAATGATGGACCAGAGGGTAATCATCCCCAGTGCAAGTCCTTGGGCTAGCCCTGTAGTAATGGTTACTAAAAAGGATGGTACTTGCCCATTCTGTATTGATTACAGAAAATTGAATAGTATCACCCGGAAAAATGCCTATCCAATACCTCGGATCGATGAGAGTCTCGACTCTCTAGGAGGGAACCAGTGGTTTTGTACTCTGGATCTCCAGTCTGGATATTGGCAGGTAAAGATGAACAGTGGCGATCAACCGAAAACGGCGTTCACCACTCATCAAGGGCTTTACGAGTTTACTGTAATGCCATTTGGCCTCTGTAACGCTCCTGCGACTTTCGAATCCATGATGGATCAGATGTTGCGGGGTCTACAGTGGAAAAAGTGCTTGGTTTATCTGGATGACATAATCATCTTCGGAAAGAATTATGTCGAATGTCTAGAGAACCTAAGAGAGGTATTTGAGCAGATTCAATCTTATGGGTTGAGGCTCAAACCTCAGAAATGCAAACTGTTTCGCAGATCTGTGGAATACTTGGGACGGATAGTTTCCGGAAATGGAATCCGGGCAGATCCTTCCAAGTTGGAGGTAGTAGCTAATTGGCCACGCCCCCAGAATATAAAAGACATTAGGTCTTTCCTAGGATTTTGTTCGTATTACCGCGACTTTATTCCGGGTTTTTCTGAAATTGCACACCCCATGCAACAGTATGTGGTACTAGATAAGCCAGGGAAGCCAAAAGAGATGTTGAAGTACCCTCTACCCCAGGGTCGGTTCATTCTTGACACTGACGCTAGTAACGAGAGTATTGGAGCGGCGTTGTCTCAGATACAGAATGGTGTGGAGGTTCCAATAGCTTTTGCCAGCAATAGCTTAAGTAAAAGCCAGCGGAACTACTGTACCACTAAGAGGGAACTCTTAGCGGTTGTGGTGTATGTAAGAAAATATCGACACTTCCTAGCAGGTGGAGATTTCATCTTACGTACCGACCATTCTTCTCTCAAATGGCTCTTTAACTCTTTAAGGATGCCGAGGGAATGATTGGAAGATGGCTGGCAGCTCTCTCTGAATTCGGGTTAACAAACTGTCAGATCGAGCACCGGGCTGGAAGGTCTCACATTAATGCGGATTGTCTCTCAAGGAGACCAGTGCGGAAATGTGGACGACCAGATTGCCGGGACTGTGGTGAGCATAGAGCAGTAATAGCTACCCTACGCTCCCAGAAAGTGAAACCGCCCCAAAACTATCAGTGGACACTAGAACAGATTAAGGAAAGTCAACAGGCTGACCCAGATCTGTTCCGTTTAACTAAACTGGTAGCTAATGGGCTCCATAGACCTACAGGACCCGAGATCTCGCCTGAAAACCGAGAATTTCGGAACCTATGTGGTCAATGGAAAGAACTAGAGGTCCGGGATGGAATATTATATCGATGGAGAACTACGTTGCAACCACTTAAACGTGCTCTACAATTAGTGGTCCCTCGAGAATTACGTTCCGGACTAATGACTCTATGTCACGAACATAGGAGTGCAGCTCATCTAGGACGGAAAAGGACGGTAGCCAGAATAAGGCGTCGTTACTACTGGCCTGGAATGGGTGCAGATATTTGAAGGTGGATATCTGGATGTTCCATCTGTCAAACCCGGGGTAGGACTCGGAAAGATGCCGCTACAACAGGAGCTATTTGGTGTCAGGTTTGCCAGAATCGCTCTAGATATCATATCTGGTATCGACCAGTCAGAAGAAGGAAATACCTGTATGATGGTGGTGATGGATTATTACACAAAATATGTGCAGATCTATCCCATGAAGAATCACAAAGCTGCCACTTGTGCGGAAGCTTTAGTGAAAAACTGGATGTTGCCTTTTGGAACTCCGAGCGTACTACATACTGACCAGGGAAGGGAATTTGAATCCCAGATCTGGAAAGAAATGTGTAGGATACTCGAGATAAAAAAGACACATACAAATCCATATCGTCCACAATCAGATGGTATGGTAGAGAGATTCAACCGGACATTGATCCAGTGTCTTCGGACCCTGGTAGATGAAAACCGGAAGAATTGGGATGAATTGGCACCATTTATAGCTCACGCGTATAATGGGACCATTCATTCAAGCACGGGGTGTTCACCTAATTTACTCGTCTTTGGCGAGGAAATAGTAATGCCCGCTGACATAGTCTATGGGGTTCCCGGAATGTCTACGGATGATCCTTGTCCCATAGGGTTTGTCGAAAAGCTCAGAGAACGTTTTGTAGAAGGATATTACCTTGCGAGACGGAACCTGACAAAAGCTGCCGAGTGGCAAAAGACTGGCCATGATGTCAATCTTAAACCACGTAAGTTCCGAGTAGGAGACCGGGTTGTGCGATACCACACTCCGTTGGTAAATGTAAAACTCGCTCCTAACTGGGACGGACCATTCAGAATTGTTCAAATATTGTCAGAAATGACAGTAGTGATAGAGGATGAATGGTCAAGAAAGCGTTACAAATCCCATGTAGCTCGTTTACGACTATGGGGGGGAAAGCGCGAAAGTTCCGACTTTGAAGTTTCACACCCTGCTACAACGCGGGATGTGTCACTGACCACGGGTCCTACTGGGGTACCAGAGAGGTCTCGGGTTCAAAGAGCCGGGAAGCCGGGTGTCAAACCCCCATCAACACGGCGGAGGCAGACCCTGATAGGAAAGTCCCGGTCAAAGGTTACCGGGGTTCCGAATGGGTGCTCGTCAACACGACGAAAACCGGGACTTCCGCTGAAGGTGATTCCTACTTACGCTAACCTAAAAAGGGAGGTGTGGGTAGATGAAAAACCCGACATGGAAAAGTCTAAATTTACTACAAATCGAGCTGTGTATAATAAACATGGTTCGAGATGTAGAATAGAGTCTAAAATAGACTCTGAACCCCGCCGCAGCTCTCGACTAAAATCGAAGGCTGTGGTTAGCTACAAAGAGTAGTGGTGCCGGGGTTGTCGAAAAACACAACGAGAAGCAATGGTACGAAATGTAGATCGTTGATAGTCAGTGGCGTATCAATTATACGTGAATGTTGATCAAATAGTTACCTTAAAATCAGTCGTTGTGTGCCGCAGCCCAGATGTTGCTCTAAGGGACCCCGTCGAGGACCCTCTAGAGGCTGCAGAATTGCCGAACGCTCTGTAAGGTCTGATCCATTTATATGAAAGTTGTACATAGTCTCCCATACTATCGACGTGATACACGACGGCGATAAGAAAATCCACGCGGTGGAGAACTCGGGGTGGAGCTCTAAAAGGGGTTTCCCCGGGTTTCGGAACCTATGCTGGGTGATTGAAGGCGTGAACGAATCAAATCGAGCGTAACGCTGACCTTTGGTTTCTTCACGCATGCGGTGTTGAGACGCTCAAGATGTGCCAGTCTCGACACGGTTGATTGGTTCGCGACTGCAAATCTAGGTCAACTAGGAGTATATAAGACCCTGTTTTTTCAGTAGTCTTCACTCTGTGTTCGGAGTGGTGCCTAGCACCACGGGAGTCGGGCGGTAGCAGTAGGCTGACCGTGCCCCGTCTACGGAGGGTGAGCGCGAGCTCCCCCGCACCCCCGCTCCGGATCCTCAGCCTCGGCTGAGCGGGGGGCAGATCTGGACGATGATGCTTTGCTCATCGGGTCAGATGATGGTAATTTTGACCTGGAAGGGGACGAGTCTGAGGACTCTGTTCTTCTTGGGGTAACCCGAGATGAACGACCCGGAAAGGGAAAAAGTCACACCGGGAAGAAGTCTGAGGCGGCCCCTGCCCGCGTCGTCGTTCTCCGAGGAAGTTCTTCGAAGTGTTGGGGAATGGAGATGGACAGGGCTAAACCCCTGGCCAAATCTAACCCAGACAATGATGACGGTGATTTCCAGCATGGCGTAAAGCGGGCTGGGAAGAGAATGGTGGCTCGACAGCTACCCGCCTCTTTGCTGGGCAAGACTTATACTTGCCTAGAAGATCTCCGTCATGGAAACCGACATTACATCCCAGATGGTGTCGGTTTAGATGGAACCTCAGACGACGAGGAATGGTTGGTTGACGAGGGTTCTCCCAACACCTGGTACATCGACCGGGTGAAAGGGGTGTCCCGAGTCAGTCGACTAAAGTACGAGGATCAGGTCAAAGACCGGATCGCGTACGCATGGCACAAGTTCGGTAATGGCGATCATTGTGTCTTTTTGAGTTGCCATGGAAGGGACAAGAAATTGTCACCGACCTATGCGACTGCGGGTCGTTACGCTAGGCACCTCGTTGAGGTACACTTAGCTGAGCGACCGTGGCTACAGTGCCTTGGTAAGAAGGGTGGTTCTTGCCAGGCCGGGTGTGCCAGTTCGAGGCGATTGTGTCTAGTCCGACACATTGCCCGGGAACACCGGACTGCTGGTGCTGCTGCTCGGGAACGGGTCATGAATCTGTGGCAGAGATTCATTTACTTAGGTTCCAATGCTCAGAAAGGCAAGCTGGAGCCCGAAACTTGTGTGACAGACGGTCGATTGTTTAAGATCGGATGGAAGAAGAATCCTGGCTGGTTCGGGAGTCTGATGCTATCCGCTTCAAAACATCGACAGATGTCAAAGGAGTCGAGGAAGAAACGGTCCCATAGCCGGGAACCGTCTCGGGGTTCCTCGAAGGTTAAACGACGGGTCAAGAAGTTGTCATCGTCCTCGTCCAGCGAGGATGACACTTCTGAGCGATCCAGTCGGAAGCCGAAGAAGAAGTTGGCTCCTAGTAAGCACACCATCACTGAAGTGGTGGAAGCTGCTTACCAGGCTGCGCCAAGGTTGACTGAGGGATTAAAACTCCTCTCAGACAAGAGTGAAGGGAACGTTCCAACAGCTTCTAAAGCCAGCGGACCCGTGGAAAAACCAGCTGGGACTCGTCCTAGCTCAAGTCTCCTGGGAGTTTCCCCGCTCAACAGAGGTTCACCACGGAAGAATCAGACCTGACATGTCGGCAACTCACCGGCATGTTGGGGTGGTCATCCGTGGAAGAAACTTCCCACCAGGACACTACATCCAGTAAGGCCCAGCCTATGGATGTTAGTGTAGATACTCTGCTGTCAGGACAAGGTCAGACCCAACAGGATCAGACTGAAATCCTACAGCCGAGGATGCCTCCCGCCGTGACACGGGCTGAGATATCAGCGAAGCCCTCCCAGGCTAAGCGGATATCTAAGGGTTGACAATGACCGACTCGATTGGTGCCTAGCAAGCCGGGAAGACGCCGTCTAAACTCGGAACCGGCAGAGCCAATAACTCTCCTGGATCCGAAGTCAGACGGGTATGGGAAGTCCCGGGGAGGAAATTTTTTTTTCCGACCTAGCTACTTCCAGAATGTGGCCTCCTAACCAGAATTCTGCACTTTCTCAGCGAACCGCAAGGATCGCTGGGAGGGGTAGAGGGAAAGTTAGGAGCGACCTATGATAAGCGATCCTGGGTTGGGGCTGAGGAAAGTCAGTAAAATGACTTCCCCAAGGCACAACCCTGGTTTCAGAAGGCTGAAGGTTCTCTCGATGGTCAGGCCCGTAATAGGCCCCCATCACAAAAACCTCCGGCCTGTGGTGTGGATCCTGTCCACACTAGTCCCTGGTACCGGGTAAGGAAGACTATGCCTTTCGGGTATGGAACTGACTTACTAGGTCTGTGTCGGAACTGAGTTCGTCGACTCTTTAATGAGATAGTATACGTAATCCCTGTTCTGTTGGATTACGCCGACTACTTTTACTTTGGGTCGATGATCGTAAGTTCTGAATCTGGCTTAAAATTGGGGCCTTAATTGGTACTCGATTTGAGCCGAAGGAAAATATGCCAGTATAGCTGGAGCCAAATAAAAGAACACTGATACCACACACTCTTACCAGGTGGATGGAGAATTGTTTTGCCTTTTTGGCCGTTATTTCCGTATTCGGAAACTTTTCAACACAGAAGGTGTCCAGCGAGGCTGACCCTTCTTCTACATATGGATGTCTTCCAAACTGAAGAACACTGGGAAGCCCAGCACCCGCTGGTATCAGGCTGAATGTAGTAGGTCTGCTACGCCGATGGGCTAGCTGGGCTCAATACTCCAAGATGAGAAAGAGAATGACACTTCACTCGCCGGGAGCCAACAATGGACTAGGTTCCCCCCTTAGTAAAAACTGGGAGGGGTAATGTAGTGGGGTAGGAATCCAACAGTGTTCGTTTGTTTTACGGAAGGTGGCGCGACGTGCCGATCCTTACTGTGTAGTGATTCCGGACAATGCCGCACACGAGAGTGGAGCGGCGGAGACCGGGATTACGCAATGCTGGGTATATATAATCAGCGTTCACAGTAGGTCGACAGGCTGTCCTCGCGCGTCTCTTCTACGGAACAGACCCTTGGGCCCTCACTTTGAAGGCGGGTTCTTGTAACCTTCCTGGTGGTTAGGCGAGTCTTCCAGATTAGCCTCTCCAGCGCTACCTAGCACCCATGTGGTAGGGTACTGTACTTGTGGGAAAGATCTTCCAGATCTTTCCGGGAAGTAGTGATTAATAAACATCCTTGTTTATTAAAAGACGTTGTTGTGTTATGTGTGATTAGGTCTGTGCAAACTAACCGAAAACCGAACCAACCTATGTTGAGTGCGTAGGGTGGGATCCTGCCTGGAATTAGCGTTCCGGATTGGGGTCATCCAACCTGCTAGACAGGCGGCGACCACCACACAGAGATGGATCCGAAGTTGCTTCATGTGTGGCAAAGCCAAACCCGGGGAAGGACATTAGAGTCTTCGGACTCTGGTTGGTGACAGAGGTATATAGTATTTATTTAGAACGTCCTGACCATGCTGTACAATTCACAGAACGAGATGGTAATTTACAGTTTGTATGGACCGAGGCATTTATCATGGAGTTCTGTGACTTGTACAAGCATGGTTGGACGTTATATATTTACTATGTACCCCCAAACAAATTTAAAATCATTAATTTAATTTTTAACAACCGATATGTTAATAAACGTGTATGGCAAGGTAGTCCGTATTTTAGTGTAGGGACCAGCGGTCAGTACATTATTTTTACGTCATATGCCGAAACGGTATATAGTAAATATAAAGGTTTAGATGAAAGACAAGAGAGGGGGCAGCAGTTTCCCTCTGTGGTCAACCCCCTCCCATAACGCCACTGGCCAGGGGAGACTGGAAACATCCCTGCTGGGGCACACGTGCAGCACACGCTTCCAACCACCCTCCCCTCCACCAAAAGACTTTTATCACACGGGACGGGGGAGACGTCACACAGTTGAACAGAGCAATGGATTATGCTTCATATGGACTAATTAACTTATTCGTGTTAGTTATGTTTTATAGGTCTAATTAACCCCACTATACATTGACCATAAACTTGTTATGTTTATCATTTGATTGCGAAATGTTTGTCTATTATTAAAATGACATGCGCAGATCAGGTTACATAACCTCATTAATTGATCATGTTAAATGTTTCAATCGCTTACCAGGTTATATAACTTCATTGTAATAACTAGTTGTTCCCAATTGTAAGAACTTGTGCAGCTCGCCTTCTTAGTGTAATAAATATTTTCCTCCAATGACGTCTCATCATTTAAAGCCAAAGAAACTGGGGTGAACTAGCACCATTTATAGCACATGCTTATAATGGTTCTATTTATAACTTGATCAACTTGGAACTGTAAACCACACCTGTACTGTGGATAAGAGACGTTCAAAAACTTACCTATAAGTGGGCCAACGACGCCACGTCTCATAACCACTTACCTATAGTGCTTTTTATCATGTAATCAATGTAGACCTCCATTTATTCAGTTCTCAAAACCTGTTACATATAGAAGGTAAAATTCCGATATAAATCTTCCATGTTCGGAGACTCACTCATACCAGTTAACTGCTGAAGATTGTCCCATTGAAAATAAAGAATTTAAAAAGAAAATTCATTCAAATTCGAAGTCATGATCCTTTTTTTCATGCTCCAATTTTTTTGGTTTTGTATACATAAATATTCTATACTTGTATTTTTTATTGGTATAGTTCGCCAATGAAGTACATTTAGCGGTCTGCGATAATACCCCTTTCAACATATAATTCAATTTTATGAGGTGCATCTAGATTTCCTTATATAGTCAAGCTTACATTTAGGTTCAAGTAAGGTATATTGAAGGTTTTTAATGTTAATGCCACTAGATAGAACTGTTATTTTCAGTTTTCTTGAGATCTTCTATTTTACAGTAGTATTTACTCTTGGTGCTAGAAACTAAGACATTATACAGACATTGTATATGTACATTGTACAGGCAAACTTAAACCATACAGGACATATTACAATACAATACTTAGTATAAGACAGGACATATTACAATACAGTAGTTGGTGTATGACAGATATATTTGAGATAATTAGGAAACCATGAGAGAGATGCAACATATGGTATTAACAAATTCATCACCAGTTAGGGTATTGTTCTGTCTTCAGATCTCCATTTACTAATGCTCCAGAGATCTGAACTTATGTATAACGCCCTTCTTCATTAATCGTGGCCCGCCACTCGACAGTTTAAAGCGGTGATTCCACCGAGCACCCGAAACTTGCCGAAATGAAAATCGGAAAATTTCGTATCAGCATAGCTGGCGGTGGAAGCACACATTTTCTTCTGGTAATTTTGGACGCGTATACAATTTATTGTGCGAAAAAATTCACCATATAAGATATTCTTTGATACATTCCAAGGACTTCAGAAACTTTCCGATAAAGCTTCTAGTCTGGTTGAATCACGACTTAAAGGTTTTACCATCCCTCCCTCGTCATGGATTAAAAAGAAATTTGACTCACTACTCTTCCAGAGGCTTTTCATGTATGTCCATTATACAATAATACCAGACAGGTATTTTCCTCTGTATTTCAAAATGTCATGTTATTTCAAAGTTATATATAAAACTCCTTCCACGCTAACTGGACATGTGTTACATCATTATAGTAGGAGAGTATGGTCACCCATATTTGTTGTGTATTGTGTTAAAACCCATAGTGTATCTGATTAAACTTGATCCTTTGTCTGAAGTAAACGCTAATTGAAAATTGGAGTGTAATTGACTGTTACGACATCTGATGGATGCTTTAATCACTCCTCGCTATGATGTCATAGCTCGCCCTTCTCGGGCGCCGGCTTCAAAAGACTTCAAACGGTTATTTGATCTGCCCCGCCATCTCCTCCGGATTACTAAGAACATCCGGACAGTAAAATGCCGCGCCCTTCAGCAAAAACTCTGGCAGTCACCAGGAGTAAAAAGAACGAACAGCTGGAAGATAGAGTATCCGCCATGGATAAAAAGATCGAAGAATTCGGAGGCCGCTTCGACTCCATAGAAGAGTTGCTGAGAGCAATGGCGGTCCCAGCGGAAGCCCCAGAAGTGGAAGTGGTGCTTCCAGACGAAAAATCTCCGGAATTATCACCAGCTCAAAGAAGAAAAGCTAGGGCGGCCGGAGCGAGGTCAGATGTCCGGTTTGCTCCGTACAAGAGTGTCTCCCCGATAACCCACTCGATCATTGAAGCAAGAAAAGAAAAAGCAGCCCGCAACCCTGGATATCGAGGCACCACGCAGCGCGCCACCTCCGCCTTCACACTCTCCTCCCCGAGGCCCCTATCCATTGGGGAGGCGTCGGAGAGGGGGGGGGAGATACAAGACCAAGTCCAGTGGATACTGGAGGAGGCACAGCATGTCCTCTGGGGACAAGGTAAGAGACAGAAGTTCTTCCCTCATGCACATCTGTTTCGAGGCCCGGCTAAAGCCAAGACAAGCCTTAATGAACTTACAATAGTGGAGTACTTGTGGGGCTTATTCCGGGTGGTGGACGACCCAGCCTACCCCCCCGAATGGATCTCCCCCATCATGAACCACATGAAGGATATCCTGGAGGATGCTCGCGATTACTCCTTCGATCAGGTCCAAGGGTGGTCGGAGGAGGTACTTAGCCGCATCGCGGAAGGGCGACTACAACAAGCCTGGGAGGAGTCTACACAGATTCAACTCCTGCGAATGTCGATGTCCAGATCCCCCCTGGGCGCCCTGCATTCCCCCCGTCTTCGTCGGCCTCGGGAAAATCCAAAAAGTCGGAAAAGAGCGCGGATAAACAAGATCTGAGGGGTGGCCCCCCCTGCAAGCCGTTCAACAACGGTGCCTGTGCCCTCACCAACGGCCACCTGGAGAACGGCCTAAGGCAGATCCACATCTGCGCCTACTGCCTATGCAATCTGGCATCCTATCACTCCCACCCAGAGAAGGAGTGTAGGATTAAGCAGCGACAACTATCCGCCCAGACCAACTGCCCCGAGGCCCAACAGAAGAAATCATCTCATCATCCTTTTCCGCAGTAGGCTCCCCCAAGCCTATGAACCAGGGGTACCCAGCATCGAGGCAAGCCTCGCAGGGCCGGGAATTCGAGCCTCATGACACAAGCAAGCCTGCTCGCAACGCCCACCGACACCCCACTCAAGCCTCAGGGCTCGACTCAAGCTTCGGCTTGGAGAACAACATGTGAGTAATATGTGTGCCTTCTCAATTCTCCAGGACGGATACTGTATTACCGGAGATGTGATCAATGATATGAGTAATGTTCGCCTGGCACCTCGTGGCGACCGTCCACGTGGGAGATGCCGCCGTTTCCCGCAAGATGGCGCCACCACGGGAAGTGCTAGCGTGCCGCTCAGCGAGTGCCACTGCCAGTAGCGGCAGGGGACAGAGACAACGACCTAGCAAGAGGACTAACGGCCGCGACGTCCGCCCCGGTGGCTGCGGTAGACCCTCCTCAATGGATAAGCCCGGAGGAATACGCCGGGGTGGTCCGGGAGAAATGGCCGGCACCTACACAGAGTCTCTGGCGGCCGTTCCAACTACATCTACATGCCTATTTAAAGGCAAAAGCTACCAGCCTCCCAAATTACCTTGGAGCACGAGTCCCCCTGCCCTCGGGGCTGACTATCCCAGCATGGAGGAAGGCCCTGGAGGGATACCACGATGTCCTCCTGGTAGACTACCTGGAATTTGGTTGGCCGTCAGGGTACACAAGGCACACCCTCCCAACCCCATCTATTACGAATCATGCGTCGGCCGTCGCACACCCGGGAGCGGTGGAAGCCTACATAGATACTGAAAAAGGCCTGGGAGCCCTCCTGGGTCCATTCAGGGAGGCTCCGTTCCAGACTTGGACACAGACCTCGCCCATGATGACCAGACCAAAACAAGATGGCTCCCGTCGTATCATAGTAGACCTGTCCTTCCCGGAGGCAGAGGGAGTCAATGCTGGTGTCCTCCCGGGTAACTTCCAGGGTACTAAATTCACTTACACCCTCCCAGGGATTAGGGACACAATGACCTTCCTCCAGGTGAAGGGCCAGGGAGCCTTCGTCTGGAAGGCAGACCTGGCGCGAGCCTACCGTCAGCTAAGGGCAGACCCCTTGGCCTACCCCCTTCTGGGCATTAATGGTTCCAAGGGAACCTACATCGACCTGTGCCCCCCCTTCGGGGCCAGGCTCTCGGCGGCCGCCTGCCAACGTACAACGGTCGCCGTGGTCTACCTTCTTGCGACCAGGGGCTTCTCGGCACTGGTCTACTTGGATGATTTTTTCGGGGTGGAGGAATCCCGAGAGAGAGCCTCCCAGGCATATGAGGGCTTCCTTGCCCTTGCGGCTGACCTCGGACTAGCTCTATCGGCGGATAAGTGCCACCCCCCCACCCAACAACTCGACTGGATTGGCTACAACATCGACGTAGTGGAGGGCAGAGTAACCATCCCCCGAGTAAAAATGGACGAGATCGAAGGCCTAGCGACTCACTGGGGGGCCAAAGTCGCAATAGACAAACCACGCCTCCAGTCACTTATAGGCAAGATCGCCCACATCTCCAGGTGTGTCCTCCCGGCTCGACGCTTCTCCAATAGCCTCCTGGCGGCCCTGAGGAAGGTCAAGCCTAATAGCCGGATAGGCCTCTCCAGGGAGGTCAAAGCAGACCTGGGCTGGTTTGCCGCATATGCCGCGGAATGGAACGGCATTGCACTCATTGACCCCCCACGGGCCGCGGTCACAATCCAAGTAGTATGCGGAAAAGGGGGCATGGCAGCGGCGTCTGGAGGATACTACTTCGCTCAGCCGCTAACCCCAGAGATACAGGTTCTCGTAACCAAGCCACGCCACCTCCAAGCCTGTGGGATCTACATCGCATGTTCAACCTTCGGGCCTCGGGTCCCTACGGGTGCTCGGATAGTAGTCGAACTGGACCTCCTTCCAGGCCTCGAGGCCTTAACTACGGGTAGAACCAAGGACCCAATCGTTGCAGCGGTCGCTAGACAAGTCTGGCTCCTCCTAGCAGGAGAGGATATTGATCTCGCCCTACAACAGACCTCGGGACGCGCCCTCGACCTCCCGGCGGCGGCGGCCCGGGCCCTCGTCTCGGCCCCAGCGGTCCCGTGGGCGGACACACTGGCCGAGGAGCTCGGAGCCCAGCTCGTTCCAGCCACACTTCCGTCTCCATTTCTGTCACTGATGTGGTAATCTCATTCCAGGGACAACCGGACTACAAGCACAGATGCTGGCCTCGTTCCATGCAGCGACGTCACCATCGACTCAAGCCAACAAGGATCACCAAGCCAGGACGTACCTCAACTTCGCGGCGTGGTACAAACTGGACCCCCTCGCTCCATCAGTCCGGGAAGCGGGACTGTATGCTCAGTACCTAGCTAACTCTCTACAAGCCCCGACCTCGCACCAGAACTATATCTCCAGTGCTCGGGCTTGGATCGCCGCACATGGGGGCCGCCCAGATACATTCTCCAATAATCTGGTCAAGCAGGTTCTCCAAGGAGCAGCTCGCCTCACGGCCCATGTACCGTCTCAGGCACCCCCCCTCACGGCCGACCTGGTCGCTGCCCTTGCCGCCATTGCAGATGCAGCGGGCACCTCAGCTTGTGTCTTCAAGTCGGCCGTACTACTGGGTTACGCGACCATGCTGCGCGGTTCTAACCTCATTTCCCCCTCTGCCCTCGGGGCGGGTCCCCACACCCTCCTGCGCAGAGACATCCAGCAGGAGGGCGGGGGATACTCATCAACTCCTCAAAAACCATCAGGGACTCGGCGCATCCCCCCTCACTTCTGGTGGCTCCCACGTACACTCAGCATTGCCCGGTGCAGGCGTGGAGCAGGTACAAGGAGACAAGCCTGGCTCCTCCTTGGGCTCCAGCCTTCCTGACTCAGTCAGGAGCGCCGCTGGCCTCACGCCAGCTGACGGCTTTTATCCGCCTCGGTCTGGGGAAGGTCGTATTTCGGCCCCCGAGCAGTATTCCATCCACAGTCTGAGACAGGGAGCTGCCCAGGATGCAGCCGCTACTCCAGGTATCGCACCCCGGGACGTCATGGACCACGGTACCTGGAAATCGAAGGCAGGCCTCGGGGCCTACCTTCACCCACCAGCTGTTCCTCAAGCCCTCGCGGCCAAGCTGGCAAAATTTTGACTCTACGAGCCAGGCCTCTCGCCCTTTGGCGTATTCTGACTCGTATTTCATCAAAAATCGTATAATCTTTCAGATTACCATGTTAATCGATACCTTAATTAATTCTTAACTGCCAATTTCTCGTGTTGAGTTAATTGGGCGCTAATTGAAAATTGGAGTGTAATTGACTGTAACGACATCTGACGGATGCTTTAATCACTCCTCGCTATGACGTCATAGCTCGCCCTTCTCGGGCGCCGGCTTCAAAAGACTTCAAACGGCTATTTGACCACCACCCACCCCTCAACTAACTCGTATAATTCATTAAGGGCGTATTCTGACTCGTATTTCATCAAAAATCGTATGATCTTTCAGATTACCATGTTAATCGATACCTTAATAAATTCTTAACTGCCAATTTCTCGTGTTGAGTTAATTGGGTGCATTTTCTATAATATTGAAGCTATGTAACCCCCTCCCAAACACAAAGAAAGAGGCAAGAAATGAACATATATCTATATCAATCTTAGAAACATATTTTATTGATTTATGTAGAAAATGTAGTGCGAAATATGATTGAATTTTAACTTTCATTCAAAAATAAGGACTGTTAACTACAGCTATCAGTCATTCATCATGATATTCACATCGGAATGCTGGTTGCATTATGGCTTGCATCGGGACCATTTATGCATATTTCTTTTAACCCTAAGCTGGTTCTGATGCACTGCGATACACTGCAATGTTGTTCAAAATTTGGTACAGTTTATGATATCCCCATTGCTTTGCTTTTCTTTCAGAAGAAACTTGATGATTATGATCGCTGGATGCAAGAATGAAAGTGCTACTGTTCCAAGGATAAAGGCAATAAGCTGTAATAAAACAAGATAGGTTAATAAGAACAGTACTGCATGTGGATGAATAGCAGGTTCAGGGAGACAAAAGAATCTCGCAAGTACTTGCAGTAAAATCAATACTTTTAAAACATGCAGCAGTAACTTTGCAACAATTTAGAACACTACTCTGAATGAGTGCACACTTTATGTAGATGACATATGACCAACTTTATCCAGTCAAAAAACAAAGATGTAAAGAGATGCTAGAAAACAAGCGAACCTCCTTGAACTCCATCTCCAGGCTAGTAAATATCAATTTGGTAAAGTAGTAAAAATTATGCAAATATTGAGGCCACCTTGGCAGGTCCATAGTCATCAAAGAATTCCACAAAACCAAACTGATTAAGGGATATTGGAGATAAAAACTTTATAATTAAGATAAAGCCATGCTGCCAATAAAATGTATTTATTACAGACATAAAAGTTTAAAACATTACATATGTTTATAAAATACATGAATAAATACATTTTAAAAATACAGTGTATAAATGATATAAAATTACACATTATGAGCCCTATTAAGGGGACTGATAAGAGATTAAAGATATAGTATACAGGTATGGGTGGGTTGGCTAACAAAAATCCTGCGCACCAACAGTGAGTGCTTGAAGCGGAATGAAATGTAGAGGTGGTCACGTGGTGAATAAATTAATTAGTTAATAAACATAATGTTTGACTAAACACCTGAGTTGTGTTTGACTAACAGACCGAGGTAAAAGCAGCATGGCACTAAATTATAAGCAATTTTTTTTTTTGCAGGTAATTCACCTCTCATTGCCCCTTTCCCGCAACACAAAAGTAGGAGACAGATATGGGCGAATAAAATTTATTTTAATTTTATGAAGTCCATAAGATATAAGATATTAAATATGATATAATATCTTATTGATAATAATATACATACATAGATATGTTATATTACATGATAACATATTGGTAAATATGATAAAGTACATATTTGTTGATATGGTATAAGGTATACATAAGGCAGATGTGATGCCTGATAAGGTAGTACATATGGTGATATGTAGTAAAGGAATACATATTGATAATGTATATGAGTATTATGGAATATGTATATATGATTATACAATGTGTAAAAACTAGCCAAGAGTCCATGAAGAATTGTGGAGCGGAGGGTGGGAGAAAGTGTGAAGTCACTCGTTGATGGATTTAAGGAGTGAATCATTAACATGAGTGGCATTTGAGACGCGGATGTAGCTCCTGTGAGCGCTAGAGCGCCACCCTGCGTATCTTTGTATCTCCAGTTCCGGGACTCTGGCCTGGAAGGCCTGGGTAGCCGCGGCCGTTCGCAGGCTGTGGAGGGTATAAGTTCTCAGTAGAATACCTGCCAGCGTGGTCAGTCTGTTCCATTCTTTCGAGAGGCATCGAGTCGTTATGGGGGACCGATCCTCATTCATGAGGAAGGGGTCGCGGTCGTCGGATGTTGGGACGGCCGCGATCATCGCCCTCATGGCCCGAATTGGGCATGACCTCCGATCAGGGGAGGGCTGCAGAGAGACGTGCTTCTCCTCTCCAACACACTGGAGGTTTTTAGCAGCTTTGATACGCACGCAGCGTGACTGGACGTGATTTTCACGTCTCCCCGTGTGAGGGGTCGGTCCGGATCGAAGCCCTTGATGGATGGCGGCGCGACTTCGCTCTGCCGCAGGGCCACGAAGAACATTAGCAGGCATGCGGCTTTTGTCGACCGGTCGAGGGGCTTGACCGAGGACATTCCTGACAGCCTCCATGGGGATCGGGGGCTTTATATTCGGCTGGTACGACTTGTCCCGTTTCATCGCGTCGAGGGCGCGCTTGATCCGGGCGTCTTCTGTTGCCGCGATGTTCCCTCCGGACAGCCGTAGGTGCGACCGTAGGTGGGACAGATGGTTGGCCACGGTCGCTGGAGAGGGGGCGTGGTCCCGGACGTACTCCAGGTATGAGGTGAGTAGGCTGACCGTCGGCTGCTGGGGGTCCGCTCCCATCCTCCAGCAGAACGTGAGGTATGTTGATACTGCGCTTCGCTGGTTGGCGACCGTGCCGGGGGCACGCGCCGCCGCTTGCCGCGCAGATGCCCTCAGCTGGAGACAGGGTAGCGCCGGATCTGCAGGATAGCCGGAGGATGGGGACAAATGAGGCATGATTACATGGCACAACAGATTTGAGGTTATGTGAGAACATGTAATATGCAGCTTTGTTATAGTCACTGGAGGTGAGGTGCGACCGGCTGAGGGCGTCGGCAACCGAGTTGAGTACCCCCGGAATGTGAGTGTACAGGAGCTCGACTTGGAGGTTGGCCTGTACCATCCAGGCCTGGCGGGCGCACTCCGCCAGGACTTTGTTTCGTGCTCATCCCGACGTCAGTGCCTGGACCGTGCCCATGTTATCACAAAAGAGGGCATTTATTGTGTTGAGGGCTTCCAGCTCTGAGATGCAATTCACCGGGTCAGCAACCGGGCACACCTGACCGGAGTACGCCAGGCGGCCATCGGTGCCTCCGTCCCCGGTGAGGCAGGCGTCAACTGTAATGCACTTCGTCGGGGGGCACCTGGGGATCAAGCCACGTCCATTCCACCCCTCCGCGAATCTGGAGAACCAGTCGAAGTCCTGCCGCATGTCCAACGAGATGTTGACGTAGAAACCGGACATGCCACGCAGAGCTTCGAGCAGCTTGCTCACGAATGGCCTTGCCGGGCGGATGCACTTTGCTACGTGTAGAATCTTCCCCAAGACGGACTGTAGTTGCCCCCTCGTGAGAGATCACTTCCGCGCGACGGCCGCCTGACATCTTGCAGTTTATCGTCCGGGATTGAGAGGGTCATGCTCGCCGCATCGATGTCTAGCCGAGCCACCGGACCACCTGCGACGGCTCCTGTGCCTTGTCGTGTGCCTCGGGGAGACCCAGCTCGCGGAAGAGTTCCCAGGCGGTCGCGAAGTCCGCCTCCACTTTTTCCTTGGTCAGCGATATCAGGATCAGGTCGTCGAGGTACATGGCCGCCTCCACCCCCTTGCCGGTGAGAATCTCGACGATGGTATCGGCCACACACTGCATGTGGTACGAAGACGCGCGGGCACCAAACGGCATGGCCGTATCGTAGTAGTACCCGCCGTCCCACATGAAGCACAGGAGGGGCCAGTCGAGGGGGTCGCACCAGAAGTTCTTATAGGCCCTCGCGATGTCGATGGAAGCCATGTAGCTCGAGGGACCCGATCTCAGGAAACGGGAGACGAACCCGTCGATGGTAGGGAGACTGTGCTCCCTCTCCTCCCCGGACACAGAGTTCTTCATCACGAAGGCATTGACACTGTGCTGGCGGGGGAATGTCATATCGGTTATAACTCTCCTTGCATCCGATCCCCACTTCTCCCGCGACATCAAGGGTGAGACGTGGCACCATGGTGTGAACGGTGCCTCCGTGAACATTCCGAGGAGATTAGAGAAGGAGAGTTCCTTATTAACAAAGTTGCCTACCTCCGTGGGGAAAGCGGTGGCCCTGGGGTGATTTGGAACCCCCTGGGTATCTGTCACGGGTCCAAGGTATCCGAGAGGGAATCCATATTGTATGAATCCCATCAGCTCCTCCATCCCCCGCATGCCCGTGAGGTATTTCTCCCACGCCCGTAGCCGTAAGTCCATTGGTAGAGTGATCTTGCTGCACATGGCGTTGGGGAGTCCGGTGGCCCGCACGGCCCGGTATATGTGACCGTGGGCTGGCGGTGCGTCCCCGTGCATGGCAGGCCATTCTGAGCGGCGGTGTATCATGAATGCCTCCGGGTCTGTACGAGTCCCGGCGGTCACGATCCCCGTGCGGCAAACCTCCTCGAGTGCGCTGAAATCCGGGATGCTGGAGTCTGCCGGGCCGCTGGGGCCGGCAACGCCGTCGGTGGAGGAGCCCGGGAGGGCGACGCCCACTGGGCCGGCCACGTGTCCAGGGAGGTTTTTTTTGTTTTCTTTTTTTTTTGTTTATTCAGCACATAATTCATCTATACAGACGGTTTTACATTACGGCTTGCAATCAAATGCCTTTGGGCAGTACATTACCACTCACATGTGCATTTTTACTTAATAATATACATCTAGCTTAAGTTTGTCGTCGATCATCTGGGTCCAGGGGACCTTACAATTCATCTAGCTTAGAGACTTTGTATATGGATTAATGAGATGAGATGGGATTATGAATTCTTAACTAACTACCTAGCTTATGTGCATTCTCACTCTTTTTAGCCCGCCTCCACATGTATTCTAATGACACTACTGTCATATACTTGTCTTTCGCTTGTTTGTTTATCAGCACACTCTTGTTCTTAGAATTTCCACTTGTTTTATCGCTTTTTTAAATGCAGACTTTCCATCAATCTTTTTTAATTCTTCATCTAGTGCATTCCATAAATTTTCCCCTCTATATTTTGGGGATTTCTTATAGAATTCACTTTTTGGTCTCCTTTTCTTAAAAAGATATTTGATCTTAAGTTTCTGCCCATGTCCCTTGTTTCATTCATGCCCAGGGCTTCTGCATTTGTTTGTTCCAGTCTGTATTCTTCCTGCCGAAGATACTCCCTACGCATATAACCAACGAGAAGCTCGTCGCGTCTCCTATCTAGAGTGGCCACCCCAGTGAGACTATGGAGTGCCTCGACAGTGTGCACCCTGGCAAAATCACTCATACATACTCTTAAGAACCTATTCTGCATTCTTTGCAACTTTATCAGCATAATCTTGCTAGCTCCCCCGGAGAAAACCGCGCTATAATCAATTGTTGGTAGGACTGCTTGCTTATAAAATTTAATTGCCACCTGCCATGACATCATTGATCTGTGCTTTCCGAAACTGAAGAGCTTTTGGTTCAGTTTCTTTAGTAAGGACACCATTTGTTTACCAAAATTTAAAGTGGAGTCAACTATCACCCCCAAATATGGGTAACTGTTAACTTGATCCAGTATGTGGTGATCTATATAAACTTTGGTCTGATTTATGCCAATCTTTTTCATTTTATTTTGTGGCCCGAACCAACAGATCTTTGTTTTTTTCTTGTTTACTGTAAGAATGTTTTCTATACTCCATTGTTTAAATCTATCCATTGTACTTTGTAAAACCTGTACTACACTCACTATATCAATATTTGAATGATATAATACAATAGAAAAAAAAAAAATTTTTTAAATAAAGAACCCGCCACACACCTCCACGAGGAAGAGAACGGTGACTTATTTGAAGAATTTTCTCCTCAATATAATACAATATCATCTGCATATGCTGTATACTTGACTTGCCCAAAAGCGTCAGACACATCGTTAATGAAGTAAATAAACAACAGGGGCACTAGGACGGACCCCTGGGGTACTCCATAACCAACTTCTGACCATTCTGATACTGAGTTCGAGAAACGAACTCTCTGCTTTCTTCCTGTGAAATACGACCTAAACCATCGGTTATATTCCTCTGGCATCCCTAGTTTATGTAACTTTCTAAGAAGTAAACCATGGTGCACACTGTCTAAGGCTTTTTTAAAATCTATATAAATGGCTCCAGTGATCTCCTTATTATCTCTTGATAGATATAGACTATTCACGACCTTGTATATCGCGTCTATTGTCCCTTTTTTCTTCCTATAAACGTACTGACTTGGGGTGAGTAGGTTGTTTTGTTCCAGGATAATGGTAAGGTAACTGTGCATAATCTGCTCCGCTATCTTCGCAGGAACCGGAAGTAGCGATATTGGGCGCCAGTTATTTGGATCTTTTTTATTGCCAGGTTTCTGCAACAGTGTTACATTTGCAACTTTCCAATCATCAGGGAAAACCCCTGAATCAAATGTACGTTGGTATAAATACTCAAGCTGTTCTATTATCAAAAACATAAACTCTTTTAAGATCGACGACCATACGTTATCCAAGCCCGATGATTTTCCAATATTTATATCATTTACTAGTTCCGAAAGTTTTTCTTTGTCTACTATAATCCAATGAGGCATAAGTTCAGGATCAGTGATAATCTGGTCCATATGGATAAAGTCTCTATTCGGCAGAAGTCCTGGTATATTTCTAGCCATATTGTCTGCCAGTGTTTCACCTATTCCAGTAAAAAACCTATTTAGGTGGTTTGGAGCCTCAGATACGTCAATCTCTACACCAGAGTCTTTATCCAGGAAAGTCAGGGCAGGTTGTGTGTGGCGGGGATTTAACATCTTATTCAATTCAAACCAAAATCGCTTGGGGTTGTCAAAATTTTTCGTCTAATTTATCCCTTATATATTCAGACCTAGCAGCATTAATGGCATTCCTCACCTCCCTTTTCAACACACGGGCACGATCCAGATTATTTTTTACTCTGTATTTATAAAACTCAGTTAGCTCATTATCTCGTTCGTGGATTAATGTTCTAATATCATCTGTCATCCATATGCAATTTTTCTCTTTCATCTTCCAAGTTTTAATTGGACAGTAGAAGTCCAAATATTCATTTAATGTATCTATTAAAAATTTCCATAACTCATTAGGGTTGTCCATTTCCCAATACTCATCCCAGTCTACAAAATCAAGCCATTCCCTTAAATTATCTACTTGATGATTCTTATAGGTTCGCCCCGTCACTTCAATTTCATGAGATTTCACTTTCTTCCTATTTCTGGTTACAAAAATAGGTAAATGGTCACTTACAAAGTACTCCAAGACCCCAGATTTATCTACTAGTAGTGAGTTGGTCAAGACGTTATCGATACACGTTCCTCCAAATTTATTTGGTCGTGTGCATTGATTTATCAATCTTTTCATCAGATTATCCTTACAAAAATCAAAGATCAAGTCCTGTTCCCTCTCCTTAGTTTGTAGTAAATTAACATTAATATCTCCTATAAACCAGAATTCATGATTACTTAACTTCTCATCCAATATTATATTATTTAAATACTCCAGGGCTTCAGTCAGTTTTCCCTCATGGGTAAAATATATAGTTGTGATAACTATGGGTTTGTTAAATGGCTTGTTTATCTCAATAGATAAGCATTCCAGATCCTTTGATATAGTGCTATGGCTATTGAGTATTGAAGTGCACCGGGCTACATCATTTTTAACGTAGCATGCAACTCCTCCACCAATCCTATCTTCTCTATCCAGCCTAAGTAAGGTACGTCCCTCCCAACTAACCATATTTTCAGAATAATTATTATTAAACCATGTCTCACTGAAGGTGGCCACATCTGACCTGGCAAAGACCAGTTTAATCTCATCTAGTTTTTTGTAGAGGCTTTGGCAATTAAGGTGAGTAATGCACATTCCCTTCAATAAAGCAAAGTTTTCTACACTTGTAGTCATGATGATGATATACGAAGAATAAATGAATACAGTATGTTTTCAAGCAATATATTGATGAAATTCAAGTTTGCATAAAGCGCAGGAATGAACAGAATGTGCCCGGTATAACTCAAGACCTTGTTCAAGGCCCTCAGTTATCCAGACACCTAACAGCGTGAAATAACTTCAACAGCGTGAAATAATACATTGATACAGCGGGATGAGATTTGAGGCATGGTTAATTACTACATATGAAGAACTTAATGTGATATAGACATGACTATATCCATTAATAGTTCAACTTTCTCAGCTCTTAGCCTATCTCTTTCCTATAGAGTCTGCGTCTTAGGATAAAGACAATTCATTGATACATCTAAATCTAAATCTATAATGACATCACATAATCACAAATATGCAATTCAATACATATTCATGCTACATGATTCGCCATCACAGACCACACCAAGTTTCCATGACATATCAAGTCACTTTCATTATTTTCCTTAGTTACTTATTAATAATACTGAGAAGACTACCATTCCCTGACCTCACACAACAAATGTACCTATATACAATTTCAGATTATATAAACACAACACACCTAAGGTCCTATTTAAGAACTAAATTATTAACACCGGTTTAGATATTTGAGAAACACTATCGTTCCGTCTATATTCAGAGAAATTAACTGTAGCAAATCATGGACCTACATTGCGACCACAAGTCAGGTAAGTTTTTAATTATAACATGTCTCTCATTGCTTTCCCATTTGCCATTCCTGAATGCAGTCACGTTTCTGAGACAGCTATGGCCGACGATAGGGTGTAGTGTCCTTGGGCGATTTTGATATCACAAATATTCTAAGCCGTGTAGAAAATCAATCAATGTCAAAAATTCAAAAAATTCAAAAAATTCGACCATTCGACCACTATAACGCTATCCCATATTTGAGACAGCTATGGTCTATATTAAATGTTCATCATGTTTTCCAGATTGTGGCATCGTATTTGAGACTTGATCTCATCATCTTCTCTTATCAGGAGAAGCAAACACACTATCATTACACAGTTCAAACGGATAAAGAACATTCCAATACTAGGCATCAAACGAAAATGTGATATGATCATCTATGTATCTACTAGCATTGACTCTAAAAATAAATGACTCAAGTGAATCGCAAAGATCACATCGCAAAAGTCACATCGATACCACCATAGTACCACAATCAATCCCGTATCTGAGACTGCTGGTGACAATATGTTTACTACTGCTCACCACAATTTGACTTATTTTAGTAATGCTAACGAAAATATATATATATACAAGTATAACTTCTTACTAAACCTACACATATATGGTGAAAGTTCGATTTCAGAGAGTACGAATAATTTCCATCTATGTCCATATTCCGTTCTGTCTATATTGCCGTCCAATGATGTAATGTATGCACTGTTATTTCATGATTTGATGTCCTCGAAATTTGGAAACACACTCAAGGCAAGTCCCGTGTCTGAGACCGCAGTGGTTCATTTAGTCAATACCAAAATGCTTCTTGATCACTTTCAAATAATATCCGGCAATCTGTGGCATTATGAAATCCGAAGGGTGACATCCGTCATGCAATAGGTGGTATCTTGTGAGTTATTTTAATGGACCCTTTCCCCTCTTACTGTACTTGCTCGAGTTCCGTTTAGTGAAGTGAAACATATAATCCACTCGAGGCGTCGTGACACCGTTTACCAGGTTGTAGTGAACTATATCAGCGTTTATACCTCGCACTGCTTCGTCTAGGTGATCTTGCTTCGGGTCTCTGTTAATCCAGTCATTTCTTGTTAGTCGAGTGATGGATGAACTCCCAAACACAACAACACGATTGGATCGTTGTGTGGCGGATAGTGCTTCACGATCCTTTAGTCTCTTCAATTCCCACCGATGGTTGAAAGCAAAAAGATTCAAGCCATAAATAGGTGATAGAATGTAGGTGACTTCAGGGAACTTCAGTTTTATTTCGGTCACGGAGTCTATGATTAGACTATTCACACTAGATCTACATTCATCTGCAGTCTGATATGCAAAAATATACTCTTGTGTACCTTGTCCATTTCTCATTTTAGACGTAACATCACATATTCCACCGGTGTAAATAACAACACTATAACCCGTTTTGGTTTTGCCCGTAACATCCGCTACGCGTGCTAGTTCCTCTGCCATTGCAGCAAATAGCACACGGGTCCCCGAGCCGCTGATTGACATCACAGTAACATGTATTCCTGTCTTCTCGAAGTCTTCTGTAAGAAGATTTTTTAGTTTCCGGACCCTCGAGTCTCCAATCAATAGCACATGCATACCTTCAATATTGTATTCCTGAGAGTTCACACAATACAATGCAATCAGTCATCCGTTTCTTCCTCTACCAACCTATTCTTTTGTCTGAAATATTCACGGACTGACATAAGCAGTCGACCGTGACGGTTCTGACCTCTCAGCTGATCACCTGACTCGTACTGAGGGGCCCCGAAAGGGTATCCCCCACCCCAGTATTTGCTACTAGTCGCTTCTATGAGTGTTTCTACGCGCGTTTTGAGCAATCTCTCGAAAAGATCCTCATTCTGTTCAAATTTCGTGATCAGAAGTGTTTCCATAATAGTTTCACAGTCGTCATGCCATGAGTGGTCACCCAGTACCCTAACTGAGTCTCCTATCTTTTTTACCTGCCTCGGGTCATCAAGATCCAGTATACTTTCTGCCTTTGCCAGATAACTCAACTCCCGCAACTTAGCGTACATGAAGGCGTGCTCGACTGATTTAAAATCTATTTCTTCCTCCTCCATATGATTGAAACTGTGTGAGAGTCCGCACATATACCAGTTACTCAAATAAGCACTAGCGCCGGCATAGATAATACCACTCTTAGTTATTTTGATTTGTTCTTGCGTGTTCCTATCATCTCGCTCTTCAGTCTCTATATCTTCAACATCTTCAGAGATGTCTGTTTGTACAATCTTTGGGTTATTAACATCCCTTCATGTCCCAGCCATTAAGTTCATGGGTGCAGTACTCCAGACTCCTCTCCCAACCCCTCCTGGGTTTTCTCTTTCATGTACCACGCTTTGTGCCCTTCCAGTCTTCTTATATGGCACGAAAACCGGACAAAATCTCACTGGAATTTCAGTGTGATTTTTCAAGTCAAACAGTTTACCTTCAAGTTTAAGTTTCTCATTTGTGAGGAGAACACTATGTACTCCCAGTGTTTGTGCCGTCTTGTATGCTTTCCTTAATCTAGACTTGGCTATCCTAGTGTCACGGGGTTCATCTTCTGTCAACCAGACTTTACTAGCATTTGGGATGTTCTTAACTTCCATTTATTTTTCATCAAGGCTAGCTTGATTGCATCATTGCTGCAAGCTAACCGAAGTGGTATCGGTGATTTATTGTTAGATCGTGGGTTCTTGGGCTCTAGTCTTCTCACATTAAGAAAGTCGTCTTGACCAAATTTCACCTCAAAGTCCGTACACAGCATATCTATTATCTGCCAGAAACTCAAATCTGGGCCGGTGGGGATCCCGTAAATAACTATATTACGTGTTGGATTTTCAGTGCAGTGTTTCAGTGAACTAAACTTTCCCACCACTTCGGCGTAGGATTTTCCTGAATCAGTCACAAATCCAGAACCATTCGGTCTATTCGGTCGTTTGAGCTCCTCCTGTAAGCTTGTGATAGTAACCTGCTGCTTCTCTACTATAGATCTGAGATTCGTTAGATCATCTAGCGTTTCCTTTCGATGCTCATCTATCTTTTTATCCACATTCTGTATCTTGTTTGTGTTTTCATTCACTGATACAGTAAGCTTTGAGAAGGCCTGAGACAAGTTTTCAGTTAACTTCCCTTGGTGTTCAATTGTACCATCTAGCTTATCAAGTCTTGTGTTAACCGATGTTGTTTGTGTAGCTATCAGAGACATTATTTCATTTAATTTAGTTCCCAGATCTAAGTTTGATGGTTGTTTACTTCGCCTTGCTACACCTGTGCCCCAGTCGGTGCCCCTCAGGTCAGGTGTACTCAGGGCTGTTCTAAGGTTTGTTGACATCATTGTCGGGTCAGTTTCCCTACGTTCTAATTCTGTCTCGGTGCAGGTTGATATATCAGTATTGGATATGGTCTTAGAATAGTCAAGTATCGATTTTTGTTTCTTTTGATCAGGACTAACACTAGATGCAGGCGATGTTGAACTAGAACTTCTATTCTGTTTCGTACTGGCAGCGAGTGCCGGTGGTGGGGGCGGCATAGTGGTTCGTTGTTTGTTTACCTTGTCGTCCAGGGTAACGGCTCAAACCGCTACACACACAGATCCAATAATACTCGATTTGTGGGAAGAAACAATCTCTACTCACGATTTTCAGCAGTTCAGTCACTTCTCTGATCATTCATAACAGTGTATGCCAATATTTACGGTGCTATAGGCTGTCCATTCATGTGTAATCCAGATATAAAGCGCTGCCTCAATTCACCCGGTCCTCACATGACCGGTCTTTCCATGTCCTCCTTGTTGTTGTTATTGGGTGCCGCCCCCCTGTCACGTGGTGGGGCGGCTGCGGTCGCGATGACGTCACGTGCTCCCCCCCTCCCGACCGGCCTACACGCGGCGGGTGCACGAGTGGGGGCTGTAACTGGGCAGGGGCAACTGACCACCTGGGCCCACGTGGCCAGGTTTCCGTTGTTGGTACACGTGGTGGTGGTTGTGTGATCTCATCCTGTTGTGGGGTGCGCTCCGATCACTCGCGGGGCGCACCGTGGCCGTTTTTTTACGCCGGCTGAGAGTCGTGTTGGTACAGCGCATCCGGTCCGGGGTCGGCCACCCTCAACGTATATCCGGCCTGCGGGATGTACGCCACCTGGGCCGCCCGCTGGGCCGCTGGGGCAGCGGGTGCCTGCTGGTTCTCGTAGCCCATGGCGAATCCTAGTTTGCGATTACAGGCATGGAGCGAATGCCCGCATTGCTTTCCTACCGAATCACAGTATGAGCAAATATGAACCCATTTGATAGGCCCGTCTTCGTGCCCGCTCCTATGGCGACATCCCTTATCCGAATTGAATTGCCGGCACGGCAACTCCCTCAAGCGGCTTTTACTCCCGTTGTCCGGTCCGCTGGTCTGGGTCCCGGTCGTCATCGCGAGCCGGACCCGCTCCTCCTGTATCAGGGCATAGTCTGACCAACCGAGCCTCCCGGTCTCCACCTGGTCGAAGATGAATTGGCTCCACCTCCGTACGCCGGCCCACGGCCGGGACTGCGCGTCGATTGACACCTGATGAAGGTGCTTAAACATATGATCCCAGTCTGCGGGCTCTACGGCTCGGTCATCTGCTAATAGTCCAAGGAAAGCACTGACGTAATCCATCGGCCCTAGGGAGGCCCTCACCTCCAGTTTCTGGGAAAGGGTGTAGACCCCCTCCCGGTCGATAAACATGTAAGGTTTGCTGGTAAGCCTAGCGATATTTAAGTCAGAATGGAGCTTACCGGTCGTCCTATCATGCTTTATCGCCTCATGGTTGAGTTCCCTCTGGATGTAGGAATCCGCAGCGTATCTCTCCCTCAGCTAACGTGGTGGCGGCAGCACACGTGATGCCTGGTCCTCGGCCCAGTCTTGCGTCCGCCTCTCAGTGGCAGATTGTGCAGTCGGCGGCCGCGACACTGCCTCCAGGATCCTCTGCTCGGCTAGGCGGTTGATGGCAGCCAGGACTCTGCTTATTTGCATCTTCATGTCTTCTTTCATCATGGCGAGGCCCGTCTCAACGGCCACGAGGCGGGTGGTTTTCACGCTCCCGACCTCGGAGGCTGACTCCACGTGCTCGTTGGCGGGCATGACGGTAGACTCCGACGATACCTCCGCATCCTGAGCCTGCGAGGTGCTCGGTCCCGCACGTGTTTTCGGCATCCCAACGTGTACCTGTCTTTTCACTTTACCCGTACTCAACCCTCACCCTACTGCCTCGGTCCGATACCCGTGGAGTATGCGGTGCCGTGAGCAGCGTTGGGCCAAAGATGGAGAAAATTAGAGAAGGTGTGAGCGTAGTGAAGCGCAGGAACAGAATGAGATAGAGTGTCGGTGCGTGCTTCGCCACGTGACCCAATGGTTCACGTGACTCACACGAGGGGGCGCGCAGGGAGCGCTAGTAGGGAGGGAGTGCGCTAGGTGGAGCAATGACCGCTCCTGACCCTACGGGCCATGAGCTACCAATTGAGATGGTCTTCCATTACAGCAGCTGTCCGGTCCATGTACACAGATTGTATTACAAGTCTAGTAGAAATTACAAGGAAAACAATATATGGTGGATAATCAGTGATTCCCCAATAGAGCAGTACTAGTATCAGCTCTGTAGTTTTATCATCTTCAATGGAGTTATAAAAAATTGATGAGATGAGGATGGTATGGCAATGTGAGAATACAATTATAAGATTATGCTTCCAACGTGACAACGACACTATATCCAACTCAAACCAAGCAGCGCCTCATTCGACATGACTAGCATTTTAAGCTAGTCTTACATTACAGGATTTATAGAACTGCAATCTTCAAAACTGCGTTTTTAAAACTATGTTTGCTTGATGCATGTTTTATAGACTCTGGTAGTAGATTCCATGCCTTTTCACCTCTATACATGGGTGACTTGCGTAAGAATTCACTCCTGGGTCGTGCTTGAGCAAATAAATGTTTTGTTTTGGATCTCAACACCATACCATATTCCGCTGCTTTGATTGGGGAAGATTCAAGATTCATGCCAGTGTTTCCATATAACTTTAGATGCCGTTTTCTCATAAATGATAATAACAGTTTGGTACGTCGTCAAGACAAAGGCAGCTCTTCGACAGTGTGGGTCATTGTGCGAGCGTTTAAACATAGTCTAAGAGCACGGTTCTGCAAGCGTTGCATCTTATTTAGGTTTGTCTTTGTTGTTCCATCCAGAAAAATAGCAGTATAATCGAAGATTGGGAGGATGGCCTGCTTGTAAAACTTAATTGCTAAATTAAGTTTTACAAGCAGGCCAACCTTACTTTCATAATAGCATTCAGCGCATGATCACTTCGTGGGAAGCGACTCCACTGAATTCATAGCAAGATGACGAAGTTATTCAAGAAATTATGAGATCTTTTTTCAATTCAGCGATTGATATTCCCTAAGTCTTAGGTAACATCTGTGAGACCTGACAACGGTACAATACAACTTGATACTAAATTACTAGAAGAATGGTGTCAGGTAAATCATATGGAGATAAATGAAAAGAAAACTAAACTTTGCATTATTTTATCTAAGCCATCATTACCAGCAAATAACGAGGAAATAGTCATATTTATATTAATGGTAGAGAAATCCCTCACTCTTAGTCATTTATGTATCTAGGTGTCCCTTTGCATGATACTCTGTCATGGAGGAACGTAATAACGTTAGCAGAAAAGTCAATCAAAGATTATTCCGGTTGGCGAAAATATGTAAATTCATTGTCGAAGAAACAAGCCTGAAAATATATGAAGCACTTATAGCCCCAATTTTTTACCACTGTGGGTATTTTATTAATGGGGCGGAAAATTACTGTTAGACAAACTACAAAAAATGCAAAATAGGGGCTTAAGGATATGTACTAGAACAAAAATACGGGATCTAAGGATATCCCATTTACACAAGAGAGATATAGATCGACTACCTATGAGATCTTATGAGAGGGGTGCACAAACCCACCCACATCCTAATTTTACTCTCTTTTTTTCAAAGCAACATTTAATTCCAGAAAAAAAGTTTACATTCAGTTATTCACCCTACTTCATTTTATAATTGTAGGAGTTCTTGTACCTTATCACTTCATCACCAGCTCAATTTCATCAAGTCTGAAAATTCACAAATATATCGGACTTGGGGAAAAAAAGGAAAATACATGAGTTTTAAATGTACATCTGATGAGGCTCTGCAAGACTGGAAACCATAACTTACTTAAATAGCCTGACCATGGGAACTCCAGTTTTATAATAGAGACACAGGCAAAGTGATTAATATGATTATTTTGTTAAAACAGCAGGCCCATACACACTCTACTCACTCTATGTTGTCTACAGCAGAGTTAGCATTTCCATGGGTTTGATATAAGCAATTATCCTACCCCTAATAAAAAAACGCCATAGGCTTAACATGGGATTTGTTTATGTCACAGGTAGTGACATAAAGTGTTGTTTATGCCACTACTTTCTGATACTGAAAAAATATGGAAACGGGGTAGGATAAAATCTAGACGCCACTCGTTTGAGTTTGAGCTTATTCATGCCACTTATTTTGTTGGCTCCGTAATTTCACGAGTCTTCGACTCGTGAAATTACGGAGCCAACAAAATGCGTGGCATAAATAAACTCAGACTCAAACTCGTGACGTCTCTTGATACTATCTATGGCCTGTTTGGACACCCCTCTCATAAGATCTCACACTCTCTAAGTGGTATTCTGTACAAGGTTCTCACTACGCTATACGGGAGAGCCATCATTGAGATTATAGGAATCTTTGGGTTGCATTGATGTACGTCTTTAGCACGGAAGGCAGGCCAGTGGTTTTCCAAGGCTCTTTTTTTTTTTTTTTATTCAAAGAAAAATGCAGTTCTAACACTGGGTTAGATCTTCCACTGCGTCTTGTATACAGAACATGTTTACAAATAGTAGTCGTCCTCTTAATACAATTATATATCAAAAGAATACATAAATGACAAATGAGAAATAATGAGATGAGTAAATGTATATCTATCTCCAATCAAACTCCGAGTACATCAGTTTTATCTCTTTTTTAAAGATCCTATACGTATCAATTTTCTGAACAGTAGGAGTCAATTTGTTCCACAATATTTGACCCCTGAAAACAGGACTATGTTGGTAATTACTAGTTTTAACAATAATTGACTTAAATTTTACCTTTTGATCACTTCTTGTTCTTCTAACAGGTAGATCCAGATTTATATCAGACTGTGACCATTTATACATTGCATTTAAAAGTTAAGCCTCTAAGCCTTTAAGCCTAGTTTGTTAAGAATTCTTCTCCCATAGAGCATAGTGAGAGTACAGAATTCCACTTAAGGAGTGTGAGATCTTATGAGAGGGGTGGTTTGGGAGGGGTAGATCAGACCCGGCAATTCTGCCATAGCACTAATAATCATCAGACAAGCTCTGAAGCAATCAAGAGCAGTCACAGAATATGAAAAAGGTCATAAATAAGACATCTAAAAGGTTGAATAGAACCACAAATATGATTACCACTATGGAAATAAATATAACTGTACCTGCAAAAATCCATGCGTCTCAATCCACTGCAGGTAGCCATATTGAATACCAATATTGATTCCAACAATACTAAAGATGAGACCATATAAAATACCAAAATACTCCACAGGAAACCTGAAACAAAACTGATTATGTTGAATTCTGAAGAACCTCCGTATCAAATGAAGATTTATTTCTGTCATTACATGTCAACAGAATACTAAACAGGGGATATGTTTTGACAGTTTTTTTGTTTTTTTAAACAAGGTGCAAAGAAACTCATGATGAATTTTCCATTACATTCTTGAAAATGCCTTCCTTAAAAACGTGGCTGCCAGTCAGGTAGTGACAATCATTTTCATTGAACATTAATAGCACGATGGATTTAAATGGGAAATTATTGTCACTATCCTTTTCTTTGGATAAGAAGATTTACAATGTGAAAAAAGCCTTAGACAATATCTTTTTATCACTATCAACTAGTTTTCAAATCGTAAGGAAAAGAACAAATATTATGCAATATTATGCTTACACAGTTGGTATATAAGCTACACAAGTCCCAAAGAAGAAAGCCCGTCCCAATTCTGTGAAGACAAAAATAAGATATGGACTCCATGGCAGTGAATGAAGCATGAAGACAGCCGCCAGTAGAAACCACGACGATGCAGCTACCATATTTGGAGCTGTGATGATGGCTGTCGATGCTTGTTTTTTGTCTATGTAACCTGCAGATAAAATAAAAGTAATGCAGACGGAGAAATAAAAGAAATGGATCAGGATAACATGGAACTTTCAGAAGGTAAAGACAATGACATACTGAGGCAGTTGATACAGACAACCTGACAATGCCATTGGTGGCAGTCATTAAAACATGTTGCATACTTAGAAGACACAAAGACCAACTAATAGATACTCGTTTGCCAGAAACAACCAATGACAGCTAGATTGTAAGCGCCTAAAGGGGACTAGTCACTTATACAGGATGAAACTTTGAGTTTTCTGATACATAATTTTGGCATACACAAAGCACCATGGGTATACATATATATATATATTGTAGTGAATTCAGCCTGAAGTAACGACCCGACAACAGATATACAGTTGGTAGCTTTATTTAGACACAAGTAGACACAATCAGTTCCTCAGGTTAGACATCCACCTAAGCTCAGCTAAGTAGGTCTTCCTGAGAGGTAGCGGTAGCTGGGGCCAAGTCCTAGGTGTCCTCGCTGCTGTAGCTGAATCACCACTGCCTGCACGGAGAGCGATCACTTCTTTTATAGCCTAGGGGTGACGTCACCCACCCAGGGCGTGACGTCACTGGGGAAAGCCGCAGCGCCCTCTTCAGGGAAGTAGGGCTCTCGTACGCTTCCCTCCGTCCTAGCCCTCCGTGGACTCCGAACGCTCTCCCAGGCTTCTCCGGGCCCTCCTTCACTACACTCTCCTCACCCTAAATTGAACTATCCCTGCTTATGGGCCTCATCCACGTCCGCCCGGTACTCTCTCCTCTATGGAGGGGAGGGTGGTTGCTTGTCAAACGATATGGGCCTCCGGAGGGGAGGCCCCGTCATACGCACCTAGATTACGTGAAGTTACATACTCCCTCCTCTATGGAGATGGGGTTGGTTGCTTGTCAACCGAGATGGACCTCCAGAGGGGAGGCCCCGTCATACGCACCTGGATTACGTGGAATTACATACTCCCTCCTCTATGGAGATGGGGTTGGTTGCTTGTCAACCGCAAGCAGAGTACCATACGGGTCTCGCGCTCAACCCCCCCACCATAATGAGTGGGTGGGATCCTTACCTGCTCCGTAGGGGAGCCTACTATAACTACGTACACATAACATCAACTCACCGACACAGTTCAAACCTTTATTCATAAACAAACCACCTCGTCACCATCAGTCCGCTGCTCCAGTCACTCCGTCATACGTCCGCACACAGGTGGGGAGGGGGGGGGGTGCGCTCCGCCGACCTGCCGACCGCCTCCGCGACAACAATCGCAATCAGTCAGTAAAACCTAAAAAGTCCCTGAACACCATGGAGGAAAAAGGGGAGGGGGGTGGGGTGTGCTCCGGCTACCCTCCGACCACCTCCGCGACAACGGTTGCCATCATCCCCACAAAAGAGTCCTTAAAGACACGGGTGGGGAGGGGGGTGGGGTGCGCTCCGGCGACCCTCCGACCACCTCCGCGACAACGGTTGCCATCCGTCCCACAAAAGAGTCCTTAAACACAAAGGGTGGGGAGGGGGGTGGGGTGCGCTCCGGCGACCCTCCGACCACCTCCGCGACAACGGTCACCATCATTCCCACAAAAGAGTCCCTGAACACCACGGGTGGGGAGGGGGGTGGGGTGCGCTCCGGCGACCCTCCGACCACCTCCGCGACAACGGTCACCATCATTCCCACAAAAGAGTCCTTAAACACACAGGTGGGGAGGGGGGTGGGGTGCGCTCCAGCGACCCTCCGACAACCTCCGCGACAACGGTCGCCATCCGTCCCACAAAAGAATCCTTAAACACAAAGGGTGGGGAGGGGGGTGGGGTGTGCTCCGGCGACCCTCCGACCACCTCCGCGACAACGGTCCCCATCCGTCCCACAAAAGAGTCCTTAAACACAACGGGTGGGGAGGGGGGTGGGGTGCGCTCCGGCGACCCTCCGACCCCCTCCGCGACAATGGTCGCCATCCCTAGGGCCTACTGGCCAACACTTCCCTCCAGATGGAGTCATCAAAACGACGCTGGCTGCTCCCAGGCCCGCGGTTCCGAAGTGACCACCGCCGCGCCTACCAGGGGTCCTCCTGAAATGTAGAAAACTATATCTCAAGAGCCGATCTCCATCGAACCCACCACACCAACTGCCTCCCCCCGACAAGTGGCCCGAACAGATCTGTTTAACCCCGCGCCCCTGGACCGCCTCCGAGCATACCGCCCCTCCCGCCGGGACCCTGTATTGCACAATGCCTACACCCTACCCGGGACGCAACTCCGGTATCATAACAAAATTCTACTCACCCGGCGATACACCGATCGGCGATTGAACTCCACCACCAGTGCTCCATCAACGGGGGCCACGCACGTAGAGGACTGCCGTCCGCTCACCACCGTATAGCCCTCCTCCTCAAAGTCCCCGGGCTCGGCCCGCTGCGCCCAAGTCTCCAACCTGTCCGTGGGTTTGCCCACCCAGGGGAGGCGCACTGCCGCGGAGGCTCCATGCGGGCCAGCGGACACTGGAGCGAAGCGGAGGTCGCTCTCTCCGTCCCAGGCCACGAACGCCATCCTGGCGGCCTCATAAGGGACCACACACGGCCGCATGATTACCGGGGGACGGATCACTTGCTCCCTCCGGCGTCGCCGCGGTACCTTCCTCTTCCTTGGCTGAGGTTTAGCTGGTGGAGGCGGTGTCTCGTCCTCGGCGGGGTCGGGGCCAGCCCCGGCGGAAGCCTCCCGGCGGGTCGGTCCCTCTGGTTTTACCGCTGCTTCTGGGGCAATCCCATCCAGCTGAGGGGCGGGCGCATCCGATGGCTCGGCCTCCTTCCCCCTCGAGGTTGGTGGCGGGGCCCTCGCGGCGTCGGGTTCTGGGACGGTCGCCTCCGTCGTGACCACCCTCCGTTGATCCCCCTGCGCGGCTGACAGCGGGATGTCTTTATTGGGGATACGCTGGACTGGACCAGGCTTCCCCCCGCCAACCCCCCTTCAGCGGTGGTCAGAGTGGGCGCCACTCGTGGGGGAAAACCAATCTCCGTCAGGTACGACTCAAATGCCGCCACCGAAGCCGGGGTCCACTGGGCAGCCGGGGTCGGAGGCAAGCTCTCCTCGTCTAGGCCGTACATAGCGACACACCTGGGTTTCTTAGCCTCGGGACTGCACTCCGTGCTACGTGGCGTCTCCCCCTCCCCTAGATTGGAGAGCTGTAGTAGATTCTCCACTGCCTCCGCCTCCTCCCGGACCTCCTCCTCCTTGCCGATGGAGATCCCCGGATCTGATAGGGAGGGAGTTACCACTGCGGACCCTACATAAGGTACCGGGGAATCCAGCTCGGGTCATCGGGTCTTCGACGGCGATGTTGTCGGCCCCTTGCTGGTGCTGGCCTGGGGATCGCTGCGCGCCGGGTGTCCGGGCGAGCGGCCCGGGACGTCCCCCGTGCCCGAGACAGACGAGGAGTCATTGTTGGCGGCTCCGTCACGGCTGGGCGACGGCGAACGCCGCGGGAAGAACATGGGCGTCGCGTCCGGGATTTCCTCAGGCACACGGGCCCACTGATGGTTGTGGCGTTGGAGGTGCCGGACGAAGTCATTTTTTCGCAAATGGCGGAACTTGTGGCTGCAGTCAGGGCAGCCCCATCCCCGCCCCCAATCCTCATGGACGCTGGTATGATGCCCCTGAGTCCGTCCGCCCGCACGAAGCGGACTCCGCATAGGGTGCATTAGTGCTTTTTCGCCATCTTTGGTCTTTGGGTCTCGTGACCTCCAGTCGTGGCCACGTGACTCCGCGAGATCACACAGCGCACCTTTGGGCAGGGCGACGAGACTGCGCCACTCGCCGCAATGTCCCGGCTTGTCAACGACTTTCGGTCCGCAGCTCATTTCGCTCGCCGTCTCTCCGCCCTCCGCCAATTCGCCGCCTTCCTCGCCGCCTCCCCAGGCGCTTCAACGGTTCCCCCGTCTCCCCCTCCGAGGTCGTCTGCAACGGGGTGTTTTAATCGCTCCGCATTGAAATGACAAGCCGCGCTTGCTCGAGCAGACGACATAGCTACGTGGTGCCTCATTTTCTCGTCACTGGCCGCCAGGGCGGCGACACGGACCATACCCGCCACTGGTGGCGCCATCTTCAGAGTGTCCACATGTACCACTCGTTTTCTCCGACCCATAGAAATTTCATATATGGGCCCCCCTACCCGGGCGGAGACGGTCCAGGGCCCCGTCCAGAATGATTGCAATTTGGGAGACAGGCCGATCTTCTTCCTGGGGAGGTAGTAATATACTTCTCCCCCAACGGGAACCTCCACCCTCTCCGCCCGGAGATCATGGTTACGGCGTTGGCGGGCTACTGATACTCCCAACGTCCTGCGGGCAGCGGCATGCGCCCGGCTGATGGCCTCCTGCAGCCGGGCCGCGTAGTCGGACCCCGACCCACCTTCCCATTCCAACCCCTCGGGGTACAGGAGGGACAGGTGGGCACAAGTCTCTCTTCCCAGCATCATTTGGTTCGGCGACTCCCCGGTTGATGACTGGATTGAGGAACGATAAGCGGCCATTACGAAGGGGAGTTGGTTGTCCCAATCGCCCTGGTCGTCCCGGACCGTGGTGGCTAGCAGGCCCTCGATAGTACGGTTCGCCCGTTCTACCAACCCATCGCTTTGGGGCCAAAACGCTCAGGGTCTGCTGGGCCCCGAGGAGGGCCACCACTTCCCGGAACACCCCCGCCTGGAAATTACGCCCTTGGTCTGTGTGTACCGTCACGGGGGGGCCCAGGCGGCACACGAAACCCTCCACAAAAGTCTGGGCCACCGTCACCACCTCCTGGTTGGTCATGGGGAACCCCTCCGCCCATTTGGTAAAATAATCCATAATAACCAATATGAAGCGGTGGCCTCTCTCCGTCCGGGGCAGGGGGCCCCTCCGTACGGCGGGCCGATCCCCTCGTGACCACAGCGCAACGGTCCTCCGAAGCCCGCTCATGGTCACCCCTGCACTGACGACAAGGGGACCTCGACAGCCCGTCGGCATTCCCGTGGAAGCGCCCCGGCCGGTGTTGGATGTCCAAGTCGTAGCATTCCAGGATTTGGATCCATCATGCCACCTGACCTTCCGGTTCCCGCATACTGGTGAGCCACTTCAGGGCGGCGTGGTCCGTCCTGACCAGCACGGGGCGCCCCGCCAAATAGTGCCGGAACTTCCCCACTGCAAAGATGATAGCCAACAGCTCCCGGCGTGTAACGCAGTAACTGCGCTCCGGCTTCGACAGGGTACGGCTGGCGTAGGAGAGGACCCGTTCTGCCCCGTTCTGGACCTGGGACAGGACCACTCCCAACCCCAGGTTGCTGGCGTCGGTGTCGACCACCAGCCGTCCCTCCGCCTGCAGGTAGCCTAACACCGGCGCCTCTGTGAGAGCCTGAAAAGCCGCCGCGCACTCCGTGGACCACTGGAAGGAGCGCCCCTTCTCCACCAGAGCGGTCAGAGGCTTAGCCGTAGCCGCGAATTGGGGGACGAAGGCTCGGTAGTAGCCCGCCAGGCCCAGAAAACTGCGGAGTTCCGACACGTTCCTGGGCTCTGGCCACTCTCGCACCGCCTCCACCTTCGCCGGGTCCGTGCGTACCCCCTCCGCTGAAACCACATGGCCCAGGAAGTGCACCGACTGGCAGGCCAGTTGGCATTTAGAGGGCTTAACCTTCAGTCCCGCCCCCTGGAGGCGACTCAGCACCTCGCCCAGCCAAGTCAGGTGTTCATCAAAGCTTCGTGCGAAAACAATAATGTCATCCAGGTACACGAGGCATGACGTCCACTGTAACCCTTGCAGCGCTGCCTCCATCAACCTTTCAAAGGTGCCCGGGGCGTTGCATAACCCGAAAGGCATCACGCGGTACTGATATAAGCCCCTATGTGTGGAAAACGCTGTTTTTGGCCTATACGCGCTGGAGAGCAAGTTCACAGTGGCCCCCGTATCTACCAGCATCTGGACTGGGCTACCCCACAAGGTGCCCATCACCAAAATGCCCGGACCGCCGGACTCCCTCAAACCTCTCCATTCCCTGCCCGTGTCCCCCTCGACCCCCGTCCCGCTAGGGGAGGGGGCCCTCCTCAGTTTCCCGAGAGTGACGACTGGGCGGGCACCAGTGCCGGGGTGGCCGGGGATGGGCGCGGCGCGAGCTCAGGGGCTCCGGTCACGCCCTCTCCCTCTGACCCTTCCATACGGCGCCATTCCGTTGGTAGGGGCCTCTCCGGACAATCCCTCCGGATGTGGCCCTCCCTCCGACACCGGAAGCACCGCCTCTGCTCCGGGCCCCTGGCTGACAACTGGTTCCGGAGGCACGAGACCTCCTCCTTGAGACTCCGCATCTCCTCCGCCATGGAAGTACCCGCTGCCCTGACCCTTGTGCCGGCACCCTCCGAGTGAAGGTACGCCTCTGCCTCCAGCGCCATGGAGACAGCGTCCTCCATTGACCTTGGTTTGCTCTGGAAAATCCAGTGGGGGAGAGTGGATTCCCGGAGACCCCCCACAAATCGATCCCGACACATGCTGTCGACTGTACTGGCATCCGCCTCCGGATATGCTAAACGCGTTAAGCGCCATACCTCCTCTCCGTAGCTCTGTAGGTCCTCCTTGGAGCCCTTTTCCCTAGTCCGGAGCAACGCCTTATAGGTCTCCTGCTGATTCCGGGGCTGGAAACGCCGGTACAGGGCCTCGGAGAGTCGGCTGAGGCTGCCCTCGCTCCCAAGGGGGATGCCTGCCAGGACTCTCCGTGCTACTCCGCCCAGACTAACCCCCAAGAAGGTACTGGCCTGAGCCTCCGTCCATCCGTTCGCTGAAATACACAACCGGAAGTGGGCCATGTACTCGTCCAGGTTCGTGCCCCCGTCAAACTTACCCGGCATTACAATAGGTTTGGCGGCCACCGCCGGTCCCCTCCGGTTCCCCGGCCCCGTCTGCACCGGAGGCCAAGACCCTATGGCCCCGCCGCTCAGAGGCTTGGGACCATCCCCACGTGGCTCCGCCTTAGGCCCCGGGTCACCAGCCCCGGACTCCCCGCCCTCTGGCCCATTCTTGGGCCCGGGCTCGTTTCGATCATCCCGCCGGGGCCCCCCTCCGTAGCGGCCCCTGATGGCGGACCCGACTCTACTGGAGCCTGGTCACTCCGCAGAGAGGCCGGAGCCCCCTCGGAGTGGACCGGAGTAAAGGGGGCGCCAGGGCTACCCTGGTGGGTCTGCCCCTCCGCCAGACTACCCAGCCAGGGCCAGTCCTGGGGCCTGCCCCGGGCAGCCTCCGACCAAGGGTCCAGCCCCCTCATCCTCATAGCAAGTAGGGTATCCCAAGACCTCTCTCCGTGGCTTACCTCCCCGGCCGGAGGCAGGGGGCCGCCCTTGGTGCCCCCGCTCTCCGACTGGGAGAGGTTCCGTTGGCTGGGCCTGCGGAGAAACATGTCCTCCCCGGTAGCCTCCACCAGGGATCCTCCAACTCCCTGCCCTAACACCCCCTCCTCCGGAGATGTGGGTTCCATCACAACCGCTGCCACCAATGTAGTGAATTCAGCCTGAAGTAACGACCCGACAACAGATATACAGTTGGTAGCTTTATTTAGACACAAGTAGACACAATCAGTTCCTCAGGTTAGACATCCACCTAAGCTCAGCTAAGTAGGTCTTCCTGAGAGGTAGCGGTAGCTGGGGCCAAGTCCTAGGTGTCCTCGCTGCTGTAGCTGAATCACCACTGCCTGCACGGAGAGCGATCACTTCTTTTATAGCCTAGGGGTGACGTCACCCACCCAGGGCGTGACGTCACTGGGGAAAGCCGCAGCGCCCTCTTCAGGGAAGTAGGGCTCTCGTACGCTTCCCTCCGTCCTAGCCCTCCGTGGACTCCGAACGCTCTCCCAGGCTTCTCCGGGCACTCCGGAGATGCTGTGGCCTATCTCCGGAACCCGGGGAACCGCGCGGCGCCACTGGACTCGCTGACCACACGGAGAGGGCCCTCCTTCACTACAATATATATATATATACCCAATGCACTGTTGGTCTTACTACCATTACCTTTTGCCATCATGCTGAGGAAACCCTATTAACCTATATTTGCTATGGTTTAATTATAAGGTTTTTCATGTTAGTTAGATTCTCCAGGGGGACTTCCTCTATTAAGACCCTTTCCAATGAGACCCATGGAAGATGTGGGTAAACTTTATTTAACACTTATTGACTACCTACCTATCCTACCAAAAAATCCTTGAGAACTTGAACAAGGTATCAAACAACCATAAACTCCCCTTGCCATTTATCATTCAATGCACCCAAGGGGCCTTTGAACAAATTAGGCTTATACAAGAAGACCCTTTTCTGTATACCAACGAAACCCAGGGATGATGTGGGTCAACGTCATTCAACAGTTATGGAAGACCTGTAGTCAAATAGGACTGTCTTAGTGAACGAATTTGAATATTATCCTACCCCTAATAAAAAACGCCATAGGCTTAACATGATTTTTGTTTATTTCATGGGTGTGACATAAAGTGTTGTTTATGCCACTACTTTCTGATACTGAAAAAATATGGAAACGGGACAGGATAAAATCGAGACATCACTCGTTTGAGTTTGAGCTTATTTATGCCACTCATTTTGTTGGCTCCATAATTTCACAAGTCGAAGACGAGTGATATTACGGAGCCAACAAAAGTAACATTTCATCCCACTTTATGGGACTTCTTCAGGCACTTTCATAGGCATAAGTTATTCAACAGACCCCAGGAGCAGTACCCTATAAAAGCTACATAGCTAAATCTTGATGGCAGTCTCAGCCTGTAGGCCTACTACCTCTGAGGATCGACCAGCTCCCCAGGTCAGCTGACACCCTCTGTAAATCAAGAAGCTAGATTATATTTGGAAACTAGTCTATTATAACAGCCTTCTATTGAGTAGAATATGGAAAGTTGTATCTGTGGCCATTTTGTCTTTCCAATGAAAACGTATATTTGGAATGCTAGAGAGTAAATACAGCTATGCAATGTCCTCACATTTGCTTTGATATTACTCTATTTCAACTATGAGGCAAAGTTGACCATGCAAATTGAATTCATGGTAATATTGTGTATAACCATTCAGAGTGGTATTCAGATAAACTTTTGTTTCTCATGTCCAAAATTTTATTCCTGGGGCCTGTTTTTTAGTCGTGACCATTTCCTATAGTGACCAGTTAGTGACCGTTTGGAGACCTTTGGGTTCCAGAGATAAGTCGTCATAACATGTGCGACCATTTAGAGGGGTAAACTGTCATGGTCACTGTTTTGGGTTCCAGAGTTGTGACCATTTAGCCCAAATGGTGGCATATTTCATTGTGTACACTTCCACTGTATCAAATGAAACAATATTTACTGCGATGAATTATCTATATCTGTTTTATATAATTCCCAAATTTCACAATTTTCTGTTAAGTAATATACATGTCAGACATGCTTTTGTTTTTGAATGGGCCTTGGTCCAACAGTGATCATAACAGCTGAATAGTGACTGGGTCTGAGGAACACTTTTTGGTCATGATCACTGGTTTGGTCGCCCAACTGGTCACTCTTTTGTGATCACTACAAATAAAGATGTTGCTGTCTGAAAAACAGGCACCTGTTTTTTCGATATCTAATGTGAAAACGAAGTCTTACCTTGGATACATTGTGTGATTATATCAATCACAGCACCGGCAAGTGGAGGGACAACAATTCCAAATATAAGTTGGATATATCCAAAGACATTGACAGCAAAACTCACTGAAATTATAAAATTGATATAGGTAATTACTTGGAGAACATTCCTGTGAAGAAGAGATTAAAACTTCATGTTTTACAATTTAGCATTATGTTAGCAAAGATATTTTGTGAATTGCTATAGGTTACTAGCTGTGCTTTGCATTTGGATGTTTTACTCCATTTGGCTGTTATAAAACCACTGACAAAAAGTGAAGATAATCTTCTTGTAATGATGCAAACAACAGTGTGTAATATAGAAACACATGGTTAGTGTGACTGAGTGGAATCTGTTCAGAGATATTTTGATCAAAAATACTCACCGAATTCGAAGAATGAGGTGAGTATTTTTTATCACAATATCGAGGAACAGATGTAATTCAGACACGCTCACTATGTCTTTTTATTACTATATGCCGAAATTCGATTAAAATGCCATTTATGTACTTCAGTTATCAACCTATTTCAACCTCCGAAATAAGCAAGGCAAGTATGAATCCCCGAACATTCACATTGATGGATAGTTCACGGGTGATCACATGGTACGGTGTGGCGTAAAAATATTTTACGCCACGGTGCGGCCGAACGGTATCTTTTCTCCTATTGCGTAAAAGTGAGACATTCGTGCACCGGTATATAGTAATAGATACGATAGACTTTATCAATGGATTGTATCTAATAATTGAATGTGTAATTAGTTTAATAACAAACCATTGGCCTTATCTTCATCGTAAAACTTAAAGAGCCATGATATCAAAGTTCCTTTAATAAGGCCGTCCCAGATGATGATTATACTAAAATAGATAAGATGTAAGATATAGGGTAAAGTCTTCATGTAGTGCCATGCACTATGACTATCCCCAGCAGTGTTCTCAGTATTGTCCTGTTTCTTCTTGGAAATATCTATTTGCTGCACCTTGAATGGAGGCAGGAGGAAGTATGTTGTGTAGACAACCAGAATCCATGAGCAAGCCAGTATGATAAGTGACCAATGATGTGAGAACCCGTAGTCATATCCCAGCTACAAGAAATGTAAGTGTGTACACTAGATGTTTTGCGTAAGAGGGAAACACTTACAAGCACATGTATCTTTTGTAGATATGTCTTACAGTCAACATATGAGCAACATGCATACCTTGAGTATATATGAGCTAGATGGATTAGGTGGAGTAAAGTGTCTATTAACAAGAACTCATTGTGTGCTTTGAATATATAAGGCATTCTGATTGGCTGAGAGGCCGGAAGCACTTGTCTGGTCGGAAGATTTGAAAAATGGTGGACCACCACTGCATCGTGACTTTGAAAGTGTTTTACAAACCCCCTTTAATGGACAACCTAAGGTAAATGATAATATAAAGACATAGGAATGACACAATACACACATACTTATCTCAGTATTTCTGATGAATTTGTTCAGAATGAGTCTGAACATATTCTTTGGAGACACTTCAATAAGTATGTGAGTAATGGCATCATTACTATGTTTTTACATAGTAAGCCATGATGCCTTGAGATTTCATTTTTCTGTAGTTGCTATTTTTAATGAGATGATGTCAATAGTTTGCTAGTATTTTCTAAACCTATGTAAAACTATATAACAAGTAGTATAACTCAAGAATTTTGGTAAAAAGCCACAATGGGGATATCAATATAAATGATTGTAAAATCATGCCACATTGGATGATTCCAAAAGCATCACTGCACTAAAGTAGCTGAAATGACACTAGGGTCACAAACTTCTGGGTGAAGAACCCAAAGAATACCTTCACAAGAAAGAAGACAATTCCAGAGGAATTGATAGCAGCAGAGAACACGAGGTTGAGGACTGGTGCCCTTCTACCTGCCATCAGAGCTACCTGTCATGATAAATGAAAATGTACAGATGTATATATTTCATATGTATCAGGATACAACAATCTCAACCTGAAAAAGGCTGTAATTGCAGTGATATCCTCCCTTCATACTAAAAATGTATTTGGTAGCTAGACCATCAGTAGTACAAGGCATATGTATCCTAAGCAATACTTTCTGTTATAGTAACTGGTGACTCTAGTCAAAGAGACAGGCAGGCTCTCAGGCAGCTTCTCTCAGCATCCTTTTCATATCCCTTGAACACTTGATGGCCTCTCATATAGGATGAACATCAATATTTGTTAACCAACAAGAAGAACTGTATCTTTAACAGAGGTTTGGCAGATAAAAAAAAAGTTAATAGTTGTACTCCAATTATCTTTTTTTGTTTAGGGGGTTTCTTGTTTTTATTATTCTTTTTCTCCTCCACTGCACTTATAACTAGAGGAAAGAATAGTTAAATATTATTGTTCCAATTAATAAAATAAAACCTCTAAGTTATGTATGATTTATTCCTAGTTTCAGCTTTTGAGTATTTTACTACATCAACCTTTATCAGGAAAGGAAGGGATATGCACTATTTCTTCATTTAGGAAATAGAAACTTTTCAAATTGAGTACATATGACAAAAGGTGGCAATAGCGACCTACATGGTGGTTTGTGAGAATCACAATTCTACCTGCAATGCCAGTGAATGAGGTTCCAAAGTAGATAAGATATGGGTCTGAAACAGATGAAACACTAGAAATCATTTCAATTTGATTATTATTGAAAATAAATAGAAATTTGTCATAAGAGATTCATTAGGGACTGCATTCAGGTATCATTGTTTATGAATATAAGTTTTTATGTATATATGGTGTCACAAACCAACAGCCAACAGCCGTCAAAATTACCAACATTAAATTATACTAATATATCTACCAACGTAGTTGATCCGGGTCCCTACTCACAGGGCATACTCCCTCATTTATGTGATGTCAGGTTTAACACCTTGTCAATTAATTGTCTAATTGTTCTACATGTAAATGTGATTTAAGACTAGAATATTATATATATGCTACATTGTATTTATTTGTTAGCAATTAAGTCTTACCTAGCTAGTTAGCTTGAGTATATGCCAACTTTACTAAACATTCCTGTACTACATGCTAGTGGGATCAGAAAACAGGCACAGTTTGCCTCGCCAGAGTAAATAAAGTGATTTAAAAAATATATAAAAAAAACACTAGCTAGTCATTTTTATCAATAGTCAACCCACATGGAGTTGGCCATGATTTCTCTGCATCATCTATCGGTTTATGTCTGGGCTGACCAGGTGTATGTTCCAGCACATTAGATAGATAAGTCAGCATTATCCATATAGTTATTGAGCTATCTAGACATGGAGTCTGAAGGGAAAAGACATGTTCCTGTGTGGTGGGACAATGAATATACTCTACTGCTATGCAATCATAAAAGATAGTCCACTAACCACTTAGGTCAGCATTCTCAATGCTTCCTTTCTTATTCGTCAAGTCCAATAACCAAAAAGCATAAACTATTATGTATGTACAACACCTATGCTAGTCTCTCCCTCCTGATTTCTGCAGTTCAATGTTTATTTTCAATCTTTTATTTAGACTTTTGTGCTGGTTTTAATGCAAGACCAGTATCTCAGTACCCATCATATTACAATATTACATAAAATGTTTTGTTCGTGATATCTCAATGCTTATAGAGTTCTCTTAATTTTTCAAAACAGTTATAAATATAAAAAAAAGGTTTTAAAGATTACAAAGGCCAAAATTAGTTTTTATGTTTGTTGTCAACCCTCAGACCCCACGAAATATATTCAGCGGTCAACATGTACTCACATTCGTTTGATGTAAATGCAAGGAACAATGCACCAGTGCCACCACAAATTCTGCAAGTTTGAAAATTTGAGTCAGTAATTATCTGGTAGATGATCAAATACAAGGCGACCACATACCAATCCCAAAGATCCACACCTGCATTGTCAAGAACATAGAACATCTAATGAAACATATTACTCCTCAAAATAATGTTTAAGCGATGCAGAACAAGGCAACATCCTTCTCTCCTAGCGATGCTACCTTGAATGGCAGTTTATAGAACTGCCCCTAACCACTGTAACCATAGTACACTGGCAGCCATGACATCATAGTGTCAACAACTGTATCCCTGGGCCCTGCTTTTTAGTCACGATATCGTGGATCCACGATGGCCTAAGATCGTCCCTTGAGACCAAGACATTATTTGATGATACAAAATGGCCGCCGTGCTATAGACGGTGTCGTAGCCTGCAGCCTACGATCGAAGCTCAAATTGTCGGCCCTGACGACAAGTATAGAACTGTCTTAGGTTCTATAACACATCACTGTGCGTATATAGAGGATTGTTCCACTTCCCGATGGAATTAAGTAATGAAATTTTAACACGAGTAAGGGATACATATGACCTATAATCGTACCAAATATGAAGATGATTGGACGCATCGTTTTGAAGATATCGGCGATTGAATTTCGTCATAGCAATCGTCTGCTCTGGTGGCCTAACACCCTCCCACCTCCCGTACACAGTGAATGTCGAGGTCACTGCATAAATTAGATCACGTGAGGGTAGAGCTACACTGGCCACCAGAGCAGACGATTGCTTTGACGAAATTCAATCGCCGATATCTTCAAAACGATGCGTTCAATCTTCTTCATATTTGGTACGATTATAGGTCATATGTATCCCTTACTCGTGTTAAAATTTCATTACTTAATTCCATCGGGAAGTGAAGTTGCGCATTCGGTACGACATGTCCAAAATTGTCTTAGGCCTACGACACATGTGGCATCATTTTCGGTTGGGTGCGCACTGATTGTCGTGACTATAGCACTCATTTAAGCTCTCTATGTGTCGTAGCCCCACGCCATTTGTCGTTGGTTCTACGATCGTAGCTCTCTAGCACACTGCCGCATCGACGATGTCGCCAATAATGATTGTCGTGACTAAAAAACAAGGCCCTGGAGTCTCTACAGTGATCTGTAGAGGTCATTAATCAGTTTTATACTGTTACTGATAGGATTATAGAGTCCTCGCAAGTGGGATAAGAAGCGACTCATCAAGCATCTTAGTAAGCTTTATGGGTGTTAAGGTGATCAGACAATATATGTTGTGTTATAGTCTGAGTTTGGATACTCAACATTTGGGTATTATTATGGTGTGTGGGGGAGAAACCATTTTATACTACTATATGTAAATGTTGGTGAAGTGCAGAAGTTACAAATTCTCCTCGTGTCAGGATCAATCACGATGAGGTCTCCATCGGGGTTTATTGATCAACCGTATCCATAATTATTTGTTTAGACAAGGCAAAGGTTTATGATCGCATCGCATGGGGAGCCATTATTTCTCAATTTCAGGGAGTGTGTGCTCTTTGGATTAGAGGGTATGAAGTCCACTATGTGGATATCGAGGTCTGTCAGGCCCCGGTGGCCAGCAGTCTGGCCTGCAATGTTATGCCCCTGTCACACTAGCGTAAAAAATGGCATTTTCCATGTACACACCTCTACGTTCTTCAATGCATTTTGAAATTTACCAATGCGCGGCGATGCGCGGGAAAACGGGAGATGCGTAAATGAAAGTTGGAATACGCCGAAAAATGCCACAATATGTACAAAAGCGTAAAGAAGCGTTGATGAACATTGAGCAGTGTACTAAAACGTTAAAGCAAACCAAACAGATACTCTTGTAAAGCTTCTGGGCTTAGATTAATAAAAGACAAGTAGATTCATCTTCTTGTTAACTGTTGTATTCAAGCATGACCAGATTTCACTTCCTGTAACAAGGCTGTAACTGGTAGCAGTCCCAGACAACTTTTACATATGTTAGTTACAAGAAACGCCACCAGGGCGGTGTGCGCATATAACACTACATCTCCCTTTGCAAGAGAGTTATCGTTTAGAAAATACTATTTCTCAAAGTTTTTCATATATGAGATAACTACTAAGATATACTAGTAACTCTATAAGTCTCTTATAAGTCAATATGTATATGAAAGTCTCTGTAAGTAAATGGACTGTTCATTGTCTTTGAATATGAAATAATAAGATCAAATGTTCTTTGGTAACTTTAAATGCTTTCTAACTTATAAAGTAACATAATAAGTAATCTGAAAGAGAAGAGTCATTAGTATTCTTCTATCAGTCTTTTAGGAGAAGATCTCTGTCACTTAGATCTTCTCGGTTTCGGATCAGGTACGCTAGGGGTGGCACCTAGATCAGGAGTTGGTGAAGTGACCACTGGATGGGCATCAGTGATCTCCACGGGTTGTGGACAAGTAATAGTTGGGGTAACCACTGTTGTAGTTGTGGCTGGATCACTCTGGTGAACTGGTGGTATATTGGGACCAGGGCCTAGGTTTCTGGTCATCCGTAGATTCCGTCTCACTAGTCCATTTGGTGTTGATATGATATATGACCTAGGGCTCTGTGCTTTGCCAACCACCCTTCCTTCCACTTTCAGGTCTGGAAGCCATGCTCTGTCTCCAGGCGATAACTCATTGGCTTCAGTGGCTCTGTGACGACGATCATAGTTGATACGCATTTGTTTCCTATAGTCTCTCTCTCTCCTCCTGTCAAGATCGGCATCAGGTGTGCAGGGTCTCAGTTCATCCGGGTGAATTGGAACTCTGGTTTTCAACTTACGCCCGATGTTGAGCTGGGCTGGTGAAAATCCATTTTGTAGTGGTGTATTCCTGTATGAGAGAAGGCCAAGGTATTCATCGTCTGTCTTGTTCAAGATTGCCTTCATGGTTTGAACAGTTCTCTCTACCTCAACATTTGACTGAGGATATCTTGGAGATGATGTAAGGTGTTCAAATTTGTAGTGATCTGCAAAGCATTTGAACTCTGCTGATGCGAATTGTGGTCCGTTATCACTAAACAGAATATCAGGAATGCCTTGATGGTAGAACATCCTCTTCATTTTAGCGATGGTCTCAGCCGAATCAACATTTGTAATCACTTGACACACTTCAATGTCTCTTGAGTAATAGTCAACTAGAAGTAGGTATGTCAGCCCTTTATGATAGAAAAAATCGGCTGCCACTCTTGACCAAGGACGTTCAGGGAATTCTGTTCCTTTCATAGGTTTGACCCGTTCTCTCCTATGCTTCTCACAAGTGACACAATTTTTCACTGTCTTCTCAACATCTTTGGTTATTCCAGGCCACCATACTGAGGAGCTGACATTGGCTCTAGTCTTGGTTAGTCCTTGGTGACCATCATGCAGTTTTCGTAAGACATCAACTCTCAGGCTAGCTGGCACAATGAGTTGTCTACCACGTAGTAGTAACCCTTCATGTAGAGAGAGGTTCCCTCTTTCAGTCCAGTATTTCACAAGTGGACCAGATATGTCACGTCTAGCTTCTGGCCATCCATGTTCTACATGGTGTATGACAACACTCAGTGTCTCATCCTCTTTTAGTGCTTGGCAGATCTCATCTAGACGTTTATCCGATGCTGGAAGGCATACCATGACAGCATTCACATATGCCTCAACTTCATATTGAAGATCCACTGCTTGCTGATCGCTTCTTGACTCTTCATGTGGTGCCCGCGAGAGAGCATCTGCTGTGGTTAGGAGTTTTCCAGGAACATGACTGATTGTGAAGTCAAATCTCATCAGTCTGAGTCTGAATCGTTGGATCCTGATCGGTAGTTCGTCGATCAATTTGGTTGAGAATAGTGGCACTAACGGCTTATGGTCGGTTTCCACATGAAACTTCATGCCAATAAGGAGATCGCTCCAGTGTTCAAGTGCCCATGTGGTCGCCAATGCTTCTTTCTCAATTTGAGCATATCTGCCCTCCGTCTTTGTCATTGATCTACTGGCATAAGCAACTGCCTTGAGATTCCCATCTTTCTGGCGTTGTCTGATCACGGCCCCTACACCATAACTACTTGCATCTGCAGATATGATTGTCTCTTTTTCCGGGTCGTATAAAGCAAGGGCTTTGTCGGAAGCCAGCATTTGCTTCAGTTTGTTGAACGCTGCTTTTTGTGGGAGATCCCAAGTCCATTCGGAAATCTTTTTAAGGAGATCTCTGATAGGTTTTGTTACTTCTGCTAGATTCTCTAGGAACTTCATTTGCTGATTGACCATGCCAAGGAATCGTCTGACATCTGGGACATCTTTGGGCTCAGGCATGTCAATGATCGCTTTGACCTTCGCTGGGTCTTTCTTCATTCCATCTGCATCTATCACCTGACCCAGGTAGTGAAGTTTGTTTGAGGCGAAGACACACTTGTCCTTGTTTAAAGTGATCCTGCTGTCTTGCAGTCGGTTCAGTACTTTAGTTAGACGTTCATTGTGCTCTTGTTTGTCTTTGCCGATCACGAGGATATCATCCATGTGACACAACACTCCTTGTAGGCCTGTCAGTTCTTTGTCCATTCGCTTTTGGAAGTGCTCAGGTGCGGATGAGATTCCGTAGGGTAGCCGTCTGAACATATATCTACCAAAAGGTGTTATGAATGTTGTAAGCTTCGCACTTTCATCAGTCAGTAACACTTGGTGGAAGCCGGAATTAGCATCCAGCTTGGAGAACACACTTCCACTTGATATACTCCCAAGGGTCTCTTCTACTTTTTTCATCACATAGAGTTCACGACGGACTCCTTCATTGAGTTTAGTCAAGTCCACACATAATCGTACTTTCCCGTTTGGCTTCGGTACGACCACCATAGGTGCGCATCAGTCTGTCGGCTCATCTACAGGCACAATCACTTCTGACTTCGCAAGTGCTGCGATTTCTTCTTCTACCTTCTTCATAAGAGGCAATGGTACCCTGCGTGGAGTATAGAGGCAGAAAGGTTTTGCGTCGTCCTTGAGTCGGATAGTGTATTCACCTTTGAGCTTACCGAGTCCATTGAAGAGTTTTGGGTAGGCTTTGATGACCTTATCCTTTGTGTCCAATTCAGGACTATCACTGTTCACGGCTCTGATCCTGTATGCACCAGGTATGTTAGGTATCAGTCCTAATTTCTCAATTGCGGGTTGTCCGAGGAGTAGCGACTTAACGCCTTTTACTACATAAACATCTTCGAGGATTGTAGAGTCTCCACGTCTTAACTCCATACGAGCACATCCCAGTGTCTGTAATTGATGCTCGCCTGTAGCAAACAGTGTGCGTCTGGTTGGCTGAATATCACCGTATGACTTCTTGTAGAGTGTGTCGGGCATCACCGATATCTCAGCTCCTGAGTCTATATACCATGATAGGATATCTGGACCAGCCTTGAGTTGTTAACTGTTGTATTCAAGCATGACCAGATTTCACTTCCTGTAACCGGGCTGTAACTGGTAGCAGTTCCAGACAACTTTTACATATGTTAGTTCTGCTACGTACTCCCCACCAATTTAAATAAGTAGAAGAAACGCCAAAATTTACGCCAGTGTGACTGGGGTATTAAAGTGTGTGCCAATCAGTATCAAGGTGACGGTTGGTCGAAAAAAAATAGAATAATAATATTGATGTTTAAGGTGCGTGCACAACTGTAACGCAGGGTGCAGGCATTGCTGACATAGTGCAAGTATTTTCTTTGAGAAAAGATACAACACACAAAACGTCTACAGGTAGTGAGAGTGAGGATGTGTTTGAGGATGACCTGAAGTCTGTGGCTGAGAATGAAATTATTTCTGAAAGTGAAGATGAAAATGAGGTGTTTTAGGGTGCTGATTTCTCCGAGTGAGGATGTATCAGGGGATGGTAAGAGGTGCCACCAAGAGTGAGGGTCATTATTTCTCAGAGGGTAGCATTAGAATAAGTCTGAAAGTCTGACAGTGGGTGAAGATCTGTCTGACAATTTTTTTTTTTTTTTTTTCAGAACAATTTTCTTTATGGTCATAAATATGGTCTTGTCTTGTTTACAGTAGTTGTTGTACATGATTTCTACTCTTTGAGAGTTGTATATCATACGCTTCCCCAGTTGGGATTGACACATTACTGTAACCAGTTGTCCAGCAGTTACACAATATATACAATTTATTTGACAATAAAGCAGGCTGAAATATCAGGCCTTATAAGCCTGTTTTTCATATTCGGCCTTCTCCCTTTACTTTGCTTATCATCTGTGACTTTCTATTGCTCTATCTAAACCCCTTTCTTCAGACCTCTAAGTCTCATCTCATTTACACTACTAGCTTCTATATAACCGGTTAGCATTCATATGGTAATTCTTCAGATTCTCAGTCCTGCCATCATGAAGTCCTTAGTCAGAGCCTTAAAGTATGTGTAGTTATCTATGCTTCTCACATTAGCTTTTAAATTGTTCCACTTTGTTGAGCCATTGTACAGGATTGATCTTTGGAATGCCTGGCAGTTTGGTCTTGGCACATGTAGAAGAGGTGCATCATTTGCCCTTGTAAGTCTGTTGACATTTTGTACATATTTTTGATCTTGTGTTCTTCTAAACATAAAATTCAGTAAATGTGAGTTCATTCTGTCTTTTAACATAGGTATTCTAGCCACATTATGTAAGGTTCCTATGGGTGTATACAGATCGGTTTTGAGGCACAGTCTCAGGCAGTTATTTTGTAACCTTTGTAATTTGTCCATATACTGCCTGTTTGCACTGATAAATAATATACTTCCGTAGTCAAAATAGGGTAATATTGAACTTTTGTAAACACTTAATGCTCCTGTTACATTTAGATATGCCCGCATTTTGGCCAACTGATACAGACGATACAACATTTTTTTAATAATACTGTTAATATTCGATTGATAGGATAATCTGGCGTCCAGGATAACTCCTAGGTATCTGTATTCAAAAACAGATTGCAGTTTTTGCTCCCCAATTTTGACAATTATTGTGTTTTTACCCTTTTTGATTTTTGAACTGAAATGTAATAATTTGGTCTTATTTATATTAACTGTTAATTTATTTTGTTGACACCATAAGACAAGCTTATCCGCCACCAATTGGAGTTCATTTTGTATTTGCGTCAGATCATTACCCGTCCTATATATAACCATATCGTCTGCATATAAATAAAGTCCCTCTTTTCCCAGTGCTTTAACCATATCATTAACATATATAACAAACAGTAGTGGCCCGAGTATAGACCCTTGGGGTACTCCACAATCAATATCCCGCAGATTCGAGTTTATGTTATTTGCCCTTACCTTTTGTACCCTGTTAGTTAGATAATTTTGAATCCATTTTAAATTTTGACCTCTAATCCCATAGTTCTCCAATTTAGATAATAAAATTTTGTGATTTACCATGTCAAAAGCTTTCTTAAAATCTACAAATATTGCTATCGTGTCACGCCCTATGTTTCTATTTGTCAAGATGTCATCAGTTATTTTTGCTATTGCATTGATTGTGGAGTACCCCTTACGAAAACCAACCTGATTATCATACAGTATATTGTTCTCATTTAAAAAATCAGTTATTTGGTTGTGTACAATTTTTCAAATTAACTTCGAAGGCAGGGGCTCCAGTGATATCGGCCTTAAATTATTTACAGCATAAACATTTCCTCCTTTGGGGATCGGTACAACACAGGTCTCTTTCCATACATCTGGTACAGTACTTTGTATGAATGATGTATTCTACATGTCTTCAATTACATCTGGTAATGCTAGGAAAGTATCCTTTAATACCCTTGTACTTATTCCTGTAATCATTGATTGTTTATTAATGTTTATGTCCCTGTTAATCCTAGTAACCTCATCTCTACGTACTTCAAAATCATTCATCACGTTGTTCACCTTCTTGTCATAACTCAACCATGGATCACTCATGTCCCTGGATAGGTCAGCCCCAATCTTGGAGAAATATTCATTTATAAAATCCGTTATTTCCGTGTCATTTAAAATTTCTCCTTGGCTATTTTTGAGTGTTATTTTGTTTTGATTTCGTGATTCTGTGCCAGGCAAGATTTGGTTTACAGTTCTCCAAAACATTTTGTGGTCCCCTTTGGCATTTACTATTTGGTTTTTTATAAAGAACTGCCTAGATGATTTAATCATTTGATTAGTCCTATTCCTGAAATTTCTAGCCCTTTTCCAATCATCAATAGTTCCGATTTTCTTTGCCTTTTTTAAACATTCATTTTTAGCCCTAATCATCTCCATAATTTCATTATTCATCCAAGGTTATTGTTTTTCTTTAATTTTGAAGGCCCTATAGGGGCATAACCTATCCAGTACCATACGTACATTCTTTAATAAGTAATTCCATTTTTCATCCACCGTATACTGTAGCTAGCACTATAAGATCCTGTATTTTTGCACTTGCGAACGTGTATACATTATATCGGTTCGAGTTCACATTTTTTTGGGCTAGGCTTCATATAACCCGGCGACACGAGAATCACCAAGTATTGCATGACACGGTGTTGGCTTCCAATAGCGTGACAGTTCCCTCTCTAGCCGTAACAAGTTGTTGTTCAGCTTTGTGGGATACGAAATACCCCTGTTGGAGTACATTACTGCAATACAATATGATGGATTTACTTAGCTTGTTTGCAGATCAGCTCTGATTTCTTGTAGCAGTATTCCGTGTTTGTTACCCTGAGTCACTTTGTTAGTCTCCATTTTCGTCGCTTCTCCGAGGTGGAAAGCACAGCCCCAGTGACTGTCACGTGGGGCTTCGTATAACGCCGCGGTACCGGTTGCTGTCAGAATGCCTCTTAGTCCTTCGTTTTGCGTAAACTTTGCGAGCAGAACTTCCTTCATCACTCTATCCTTCTCATTCTCCCATTTATCCGACAGTTTTAGCCCTTTTGCCAGTCGTTTTGCCTCATAGGGGTTGTTTGTTTTGTATATCAACTCCGCGAGTCTTGTCTGCGCAAGCGATGGCTGCCTTGTGTTGGTATCCCTGCTCCGCGTTCGAGTAGAGATTTCCTTCTAACGTAAACTTTGCTGGATACATATTTGACAGTGGTGCTCTGTGTCCCTGGTATGCTACCCCATCCGTTGTGTTGACCGTTTTTAGCTCTGATATCGATAGGTTATGCGGTAGGTCGTCTATTTGATCATGACTGTAGTTTCGGTTTTCGATCCGTATTGACGTTCCCCTAACCGTACATCGGATGTTTTTCGATTTGGCTGTGGCTTGTACCACTCTTAGTTCCTTTGTTTTGGCTCTGTCTTCTGCCGTCATGTCATCGTTGAGTGAGATTTTTTTCCAGTAATCCCGATCCTTTAGTTTTTTTATATTTCTGAAGATTGCCGGTTTTGTTGCAGTACTCACAAACTGTATCACAATCGAACGCGTCCACTTTGCATTTGGTACATGGCGCCCCCTTCTGTAGATGTTCTCAACCATTGCCACTGTATAGTTTATACCCAAATCAGTCACAAGTCGTTGTACAACCTCCATCAGGTTTTCATCTTGATCTTCTTTCACCCCATCAATCACCAGAGTTTTACGCTTTCCTTCATCCTGTAGTCTTTCCAGCTTACTATTAATGTTTCTTAGTAGTACACTATCCATAGTATTGGCTTGTGTTTTTTCCAAGTCCTTTTGTGCTGCTGTCACATCTTCTCTTTCTCCATATGCCTGACTTTGTCGGTTATGGTTTTAAGGCTTTCTGCTGCTTCTGCCAGTAGTTTTGCCGTTTTATTTCCCAACTCCTCACTTTTTTCCATCCTCTTTTCAAGTCCTTTAATCGTTGCGGTGTTAGTTGCTTGTACTGTCACCAAAGTTTCTATCCGATCCTGGAGTTCATTGATCTTTTTAATCATCTGTGAATTAGTTGACTCGACATCCAGTCTCGGAGAAGGTGGTACTGCTGACAGCTCCGGCATGGTGTTTGCTGGGGTTGACACCTCGGGCAATAATGTAGCAAGTTCGTCTCCTTCGTCAGGTGTGTCGATGATTTCCAGTTGTTTTGGAGTATTACCCCTGGTCTGTTTCTTTCTCTGGGGTTTTGTCATCTTCACATGTACTTACTCTATTATATTATCCAACTTGTATGTTGTTACTCGTCTTTTAGCCCAGTTTTGTATCGAAATCCCTCGGAGCGAAGACCAGAGCACGTCCGCCTACTCTGACATTGCCTGAGCCTGACAATACAAGTGAGTATAACTTCTACAGTAGACTGGCTTTGCTATAATGTATAACTTGGAAAGCCATATAATTATATGTATATGATTGTATGATTATGGAAATTTTTGGCTGTATTTACCCAGACCGTAGTATGCTGTAATGGAAGACCACCTCTCCCAGATGAATTATTTGCTAATAAAAAAAAAAAAAATAAATAAAAAGATTTGGAGGGTGGGAAGAAGATCTATCAAAGCAGAAGGATAGATCTCCTCCTCCAATATATTTGTACTATCAAATATAAAGCCTTGGAATGTATGATTTTTATATTTTTAAGTTGAATGAAAAGCAGAAGGTAAACAAGAGGTCACTTGTGGTTGCACTAGACACCTGACATCCATGAAAATCTGTTATCATATCTGACAATTTTGTATATCCTTTGATCTGTCCGGAGTAACACAAATACTTTCAACAAATGAGATAACTGATACCACAGAACCAATCGAAATAACAAATATTTGGCCTGGTTGCTCAAAGCCTTTTAGGTTATTCCGATGACTCTGGGTGCCTGTGGCTGGGTGATGCTAACCAGGTATTAATGTCAGTGCCTACCACTATAAGACAGGGCTTTATAAATTTTCCTAGAAATCTTGAATATGATATCATATCTAAATTCTGTAAAAGAATTTTGCTCATTTATCCATCGTTACCTGTTTCATTATCTAAAATCCATGTTTTCGAAAATCCCCGTTGATGCCTTGAGCAAACATGTTAATCAAAGAAAACACTATATTGAGACACTCAGGGAAAGTAATTAACAATAAGTTTGAAACATTTTCTTAAAGTACCAATTATTTGAAAACCTACCTCATAGTGAAACTACTAATATGATTATAAAGATTACTAACATTGCAAGGGTTCTTGCAACTCGAAGCCCAAATCTGTCAAACAGCATGCCGAATAGTATTGTTGGTAAGGTCATTGCAACTAGTCCTACTGTCAGAGCCAGGGCAAGGTTTGTGTCTTGTTCTGCACATGGCTGTGTTGTATTTACAGTCTCCATGTGCAATGTCTGTAAAAACATGATACAAACCAACCAATGAATGTAGTTACTAGTCAATCAATCAAACCCTAAGTTTATTAGGTACAAAGCTGAGTTGAGATACTTAAATTGAGTTGCTAGACCCACAGTAGAGAGTAAACTAGCACTATCTATGGAGGCTATTGTATCTGGAATTTGTTGAGTTGTAATCAATTTATTTTTCAGTATATTTTTCCAGGCTGATGGGCTATTTTTCAATTTTGGGTAATAGTTTTTACTTTCAGGAAATCATTGTTCTGTGGGTATCAGCCTAACATTGTTTATATAGCACAAGCTGTCATCGGATTATATGCCAACCTGCCACATCATCTGATGAGAAAGAAACAAACCACCACTCAATTTCACCTTTTCCCCGTCCCTATTCCTAATTTTGGGAATATTAGTATTCATTTTAGATTGTAAGACATCCTATTTTCTGACATAAACCACTGATATTGATCTGATCGTTATTACCCAAAATATTTTGTTTTAATCTGTTGTCTAAATAAGTAATGAATATATATTTACCTGGTTTCCATCACATGAGTAGATCCCAATATCCTTGTAGACATAATTTATGAAAGGCCATCCATATAGTGAGCCTCCAAAGAGGAGACACTCAATCCAGGCGAGAACCAAGCTGACAGTTGTTTCCAGTTTACTGGATATACCCATCATAATCTGAAAATAGTACAAAGGATTTTTAACTCATTAGAATCTGGTTTATTCATCTATACACCACCGTGTGAAAGCAGGTATAGGTTGTATACGGCATATAGCCTATGAGCCATGGGGGCGGCCATGATGCCCCCCAAGTAGGTGTTCTTCACTAATGGAGGTGCAAAAGAAGTGAGTGATAATTGAGAAGTGTCACAACTCTGGCCTTGCTCACATATGTATAGAAAGTGTTCCATGTGAAAAACATCATGTCCTGGGTTTGATCAGTATCTCATCCTGCTCTAGGATAGGTGTAGCGAGTCAAGGGAACCATGGTCAAACATTGAAAGGCAATTGAATTTTGTTAGAACAAAGAGCCAGAATATAGATCTGTCCCCCCAAGGGGTCTGCAATACTGCTAGCCACCTAGTGACAGCTTCATGAATTAACAAGGGCTCTGTCCCCTATATGATAATGTCTATGATAACGCCACCGTAAAGTGACAATACTATGTGAGATGATGTCATGAGGATTTGCGAGATATATTCAAACTATTCTGATATTCTGATGTATCTTATGTTGTAGAAATGGGTGAGATAAATCCAGAACCACACTCGAATCGTAAAATAGACAATATTCCACTTGTTTGGATATGCCATAATTGTCACTCAGCTTCGCCTTGATGATGATTTGGGCACATCCAAACTCGTGGAGTAATGTCTATATATATGATTCTTAATGCAGTTCTATATGAATATCTAAAAATCCTATATGTGGTGGTTAGGTTTCAGCTATTGCGAGACAGACTCGAAAACAATTTTCTTGAGCAATGTCTGTTGTGTGGTCCAGGATCTTCTTCAGACGATGTCTATTCACTTACTTTGCAGTTAGCTCCTCATATCCAAGAATTCGCTCACTATGGATTTTCCTAACTTGAGGATAATATATATGTATTAATTCATTCTAATGTCTGTCTTATAAGCTAGATAATCTTTTATTGTTTCTTAATTAACAAGTAGAGCTTCGCTTGCTGATGGAACACAGTAACCTCACACACCATCCGACTCAAGGTAATACGTGAGAAAAATGCTTCTCGATTATTCCTTTTAATTAAGTCCTTCTTGTAACAGATTTCATTCACTAGCTCAACTTATACTAGCACTCAAACCTTCAATTCCAACAAACTAAATGTTTCAGTCCAAAATAGATAATCCGTTGTTGAGTTCACAGTTCTTGAATGGTTCTAGTCACTCTCCATTGCCCACCTCCACCACGATGATCGTTCCCATTTTCTCTCACACCTGGTACAAGTTTAGCCATAGGAATAACATTAGAAAAAATATACTCAACGATCACCCTGGTAAAGTTACAATACTGCGCCACGGCCGTGGCGTAGTGGATTTGCTAAGTATATTGTGATTATTCTGAAGTTGTGATGATATTTAATGTCATAGAAAGGAGTAGGATAGCGAACAGACGTAGATATATTAAATAATATCCCTTGTACGAGGTACAGAACAGGGGCCAGTTGAATAATCTAGGTCTTACACGTAGACCCTTTTCTGTACCTCGTACAAGGGTTATCGTTTGATAATATTTTAGTCTGTTCATTAAGACAGTATAAGCCATCCATAAGGTCATACATAAGTGTTAAAAAAGGTTGACTCACCTCGTCCCTGGGTCTCGTTGGCGTACAGAAAAGGGTCTTCATGTACGATCCTAGATTATTCAACAGACCCCTGGGTCTTCATGTACGATCCTTAATTATCAAACGGCCCCATGGTTAGATACATACATGATGATTACAAATAAACATAATAATCCTAGCGATCGCTGGCTTGAGACTACCTAAACCTCAGATGAGTGTATGGATTGTACCTGCAAATAGATGTGTGCCCCTGTGGATGTGTTAACTCACAGGTCAGTCTGTTATTAGAGCGTGCTTGCATGTGAACAGAGCAGGGAGCCAGTGTCACAATCCCTTAGAGGCGTGCCCAGCTGACCATGACCAATCACTCAAGGCCAAAATACCTCAAAACCCACTGGTCCTTGATGTGTTTGGATCCTAGATAGGCAGTTACAGAAATGGCAAGTTGACTGGGTGCAAATGTATCACAGAAAAACTATCCATAGGCTAAATCTATCTCAAACCTTTGATTTGCTTTGAATTGCACGCTAATTCATCTATGATGAACATACTATATGCTCCTATTTAGAATAAGCCAGGTCATCTGGTAACTATCCAGAAATACAGCAGGACCAGTACAATGTAAACTGTATAGTCAAACACATAAACCATCCCATCTCCTTGATTAACAAATAAGAAAGTGTGTATGGTCCGAGACTGCAGGAAACATTCACCATAGACTGGGAAATTATGACCTAAATGTGTATAAATGTTTGTTCGATGTTTTGCATTCAGACAACAACACTGCAACATCTGCAGGGAGCTGTTTCAAAACCATAGACTTAACCCACGTTTTGAAACAGCTCCCTGGAGCGGGACCAATGACCTAGTGGCGTGACTGGAATCAAAAGGCTAAGTTTGTTTAGTAAATCGTGGAGGCCCGTCCGAGAGGGGAGACCTCCGTTGACTGACAAAACTCGGTCAATCTTCCTGCTATAAAGATGAGTTATGGAAATTACTCTTGATGATAATTTCATTAAAAATAAAGACCGGCCCCTCACACAGTGAGAGTACGGGTCTGTGTGTAGCAGTGGTCGCGACCAGGCCCTGTTCTGCCCGTGCCTGCTGGCAGTGTAGGCGAGGCTTATTCTTTAGAATTGATTAACAGAGATTGATTGGTTTGCGTCAGCTTTAAATTCTTATAATTGCAGTGGAAACAGAAATTTCCTAAAGTACGTACATGGGCAGATCGGAGAAAAACTACAATGAGGAGCATTTTAAGGGGTTGTTTCTCAGTATGAATTGGGATGATGTTTTTAAAGAAAGAGACCCAAATTTATTGTGTGCTAAAATGAAAGAAGGCATTATTTCTAAACTGAACATTTTGTGTTCGCTAAAAAAAAGTACTCGGTCAAAAATGTCTGCGAAAGCTGGATTACTTACGAACTAGTAGAACAAATTAAGGACAAAGATCGCCTGCTAAATAAGGCTAAGAGTACCAACAACGAGGTTGACTGGGAACTGGCGAAAATAAATTTAACTCATCTCTTAAAAAAGCGAGGATAAATTATGTTAATGAACTATTGGAAGTAAACAAAAGCGATAGTAAGAAATTCTGGTCTACTTTAGAGAAATATACTAAGGAAAATTCTAGTAAGTATCAGGAAATTAAACTGAAGGACAATGAAGGGTCATGGGTGACTTAAGAAGACACGGCCACCTATATCAATGATTATTTTACCAAGATAGGCCCAAGTTTGGCAAAAGATCATAATCAAGTATGGACTTATGAGGGCAGGATAAGTATAGCAAGCATGGCGGGAGTAAGGTAGGTCGGAGTTGTGCGTGGCAGCAGACATATACAGAAAATAACTGATCTGAAGGTGCAAAGGTATTGAAAAAGTGTAATTATCTGTATCTAAAGGTGTGGTGAAAACTATATGTGATTTTCGAGGGAAATAGAACGTGGAGAACTGTGGTATTTCAATTTTTCTTGTGTAACTTTCCGGATTTTAATCTGGTCGGATAAAGCAATGTATTGACGAACCTCCTAAAAAGATACCTAACAAAAGAAAGTGTGTAGGTAAAAAAGCTGAAGAAATTGTGTCTGTATCACATACTTTGATAGAGGAATTCATGAATCGTATGGATGATACTGTAAACAAACTCACACTAAAACTAGACAGTAGCGTAGAGAGTACGAACAAAAAAGTAGAGGAAATGATAGTATGTGTTGATGATAAACTCACTGAAACATGTCTGAGTATTAGAGGCCTATTCGACCAAAAAGGCCCTCAGCAGGCGGGTTTTTGCGCTCCAGCCGGCATTTGCCGCCAGGGCCGGCCGGCCGGCCGCCCCTAAACCCCTAAATTCTCCAACTGTTCCACCAAAGTCCCACAAGGCGCCCGGCGAGCGCCTATACAGCCGGCCGGACCCCGCGCGGCGATACACTCGGAGCGGGTTTGATATTGCCTTCTGGTGGACGTTGGCGGCACTAACGCGCAAGCTATCGATCCGATAGGCGGTGCGGCGTGCGGCAATACACTACGACGCTCTGAACCCGCGAAAGTCGTGTATCGAGCGGAGCAGTGTGTCAGCGTTTCGGGATTTGTACGGGAACGGTCAGAAAACGTCAAATAACCGCGGAAATACACGTTAAATCGAACAATGAAGGTAAATAAAGATAAGGATTGATGTTATGAATGTGTATATTTGACACTGGTGCTTATATTTTGCCCAAACTGCCGCAAATCGGTGTCCGCGTATAGGGATACCGTCCGCGGGGCTGTGTCAGCTCAATATTGACGGTGTATATCGTAGTATAGGCGGCCGAGCGGTCAACGCGCGCCGGAGGAACAGCTCTCCGCGTCACTCTCTTGGCACGCCGCCCGGCCTGCCGGGGGCTTAACCCTTTCCCGCCGGGTGATGCCTTATGGCATCAACCGCGCGTGACCGGGTGATGCCTTTTGGCATCATCCGCGCGTGGCCGGGTGATGCCTTAAAGCATCATTTCTCCGAGATTTACGAAAATGTTCTTTTTCTAGAGAAATATTGGACGAATAAACCTGATTTTTTCACACGATGTAGGCAAAACATTATCATTTATATATATGTTCGCGACAAAAAAAAAAACCTTGATCACGTGACCTTTCAATCGAACGAATACACAAAATTATCGACCAGACGACTCTCGCGCCAACCGCCACTCCCGTAGGCATCATGGATGATAACGTATGGTCGGGGGATGATGAAGAATGGGAGGACAAGCTCCCTTTGGCTACGCAAAAACTGCTGGAATCACGGAACAACGAGGAAAATGAGGATTCAACGGATAGCAAACGTGAAATAGCGAAAAAAACAAAGAAAACGAAGCAAAACAAAAGAAATGAGGATCTGACAGCTCGCACCTGGATAAAGATGTGTCGGGGCATCCCCAAGAACCCGCCCCTCCCACCTTTCGCCGATGAAGATGTCGGCCTCACTGATGCCAGAATGAAAGCTGACAACACTCCTTTGGGCTTCTATTTCCTTTTTTGTACCTTAGAGTTTCTCTTGAGGATAGTGAAATGCACAAATGATTACGCTAGGGAGAATATGACCGCCGGGAGAGGCCGCAAGATGAAAAAATGGAAACCCCTAACCGTGCCTGTTTTGCGAAAGTTCATCGCGCTGACGATGCTGATGGGATTGGTGCGAAAGATGCGTATCAAAGATTATTGGACTAAGATAGCCGAATTGTCAACCCCCTTCTTTGCGAAAACGATGACAAGAGATCGATTCGCCACCATTCTACAGTAAGAATATCATATTGAATGTACTCCCCTCTCCCGCAGCTAAAAAAAACAAAAATGTAAAGTATAGGTGTCAACTGCCGAACTAACTGTCACAAACCTACTGTCATGATCAAAGCAAGGCATATGTATAAGTGTCAGTGTCAACGTCAATATATAGTCTTTTACTGAGTGTAGATAAGATAAACTGTAATATTATATCATGATTTTGCCTACGTATTGTGAAGGCTGTTGGTTATCTTTTCCCAGGTTCGTAAATTTCTGGAGTCCCTAGATTGTCAGGATTTAGCGTAATCTCTGTTAGGAGTTTTAGTGCAATTTGCTGAAATTAAGAACGTCATAATTAACCCTTTAACGCCGGGTGATGCCTGGAGGCATCAACCGGACTTGGCCGGGTGATGCCTAGAGGCATCAACTGGACTTGGCCGGGTGATGCCTTGAAGCATCATTTCTCCGGGATTTGCGAAAACGGGAAAAATATTAAGAAATAATGGAAGAACTAACCTCAAATTTTCACAGGATGTAAGCAGGATATGGTTATGAATAAATTTGGTTAAAAAAAAAAAAGGTTGGTCACGTGACTTTTTAATCGAAACAAACCGCGAAATATAAACAACAGACGACAACCGGGCGGAAGACTCACTCCCGCCGCCAACATGGAGGACTCAGACTGGAGTGGGGACGATGGCGAGTGGATCAATGAGTTGCCTCTCAGCACACAAAGGCTTTTGGACCATGGAAACAAACGGACAGATGAAGAAACATCCGATATTGACGATAGTGAAGGAAATTCTCCAAAAAGAACAATGGAAAAAGAGAAAACACCCGATGAAGAGGAGCTTACATCGCGATCTTGGGTGCGGATGTGCAGAGGGATCCCCAAGAATCCTCCCCTACCTCCCTTCGATGTTGAATCAACCGGAATACAGAAAGAAACAAGAAAAACCACCCCAACAAGTCCCATTGGATTTTCTTTTCTTTTCTGCACAATGGAGTTTTTAAATCGTGTTGTAAAATGTACGAATAAATACGCAGAGGAAAGAAAGACCAGGCCAAAACGTAAAATGAAGAAATGGACGCCGATATCGACAAGCCTACTGAAGCGGTTCATAGCTCTAACTATGCTTATGGGGATAATAAATCGTGTTGTAAAATGTACGAATAAATACGCAGAGGAAAGAAAGACCGGGCCAAAACGTAAAATGAAGAAATGGACGCCGATATCGACAAGCCTACTGAAGCGGTTCATAGCTCTAACTATGCTTATGGGGATAATACGGAAACATACCATCAAAGATTACTGGAGTAAGATGAAGGAACTCTCAACTCCGTACTTCAACCACACTATGACATGAGACAGGTTCGCCGATATTCTCCGGTAAGCAATTATAATATATAAAAGAAAATCCAGAATCACTACGAATGCATTCTTATAGCTGTCAGTGAATCTTTCCCACAGTGTCAAGTCCATGTCAACTCGCTCGCTTTTGTGCTTTCAACATAATGTCACTATGTAAAACCAGGTAACTGTCTTCTAGCTAAGTAGCTATATTTATAGTGTGAATGATTTGACCATACCAAGAAGTAAAGATAGCTGTCACATTTTATCTTACAGGTATATAAATTTCTGGTCTCCGACCGATGACAACCCCCCAGTGCCCGTAGTCGGAGAGAAAGGACCCCGCCCACGATCGGCCACCAACAAAGTATCTTGGCTATTTGAAATCATTAACAAAACGGCATCTAAAGTATATCTTCCACAACGGGAATTATCTATGGACGAGTCCATTGTCGCCCACAAAGGCAGATGTCTTCACCGACAGTATATGCCGGCCAAACCAACAAGATGGGGAATTAAAGTATGGGTGCTGGCAGAGAGTGTGACTGGTATATACAATGTCCGATGTCAATTCATTTTACTATTACTTCCACACGTTCAAACCCGACAATATATATATTGTAATAAACCTCAGTCTCTGCTTTGCTCCCACCTACTTCCCTGATCGTTTATCTAACATTAAAATCCCATACGAATTGATTTTCAAATCGACATCTTCTACTGTCCGTGCCATGTTAACCCCCCTCCGCAGTTGACACCATGTTGAAGCAAGCCAAAATATGAACCGCGTAAGGCGCAACGGTTAAATTCGATCATCAAGTTAATTCTCTATCAAAATGTAAAATATTATTCGGGAACAAACCTCAGAGTGTGGGGAATATCCTCGTATAAGTCACTGTTCATATATTTAATGTTAAATCCTTGTGCGAAATGATTTGCAAACTCGCCCAGAACTGCTGTCACTTGACAAGCGTTCCTACCCTACCCGCCCCACCACTGAGTCGACAGCCCGGTTCGATGTCAATATCTTTAATTCATTTACTATTACTTCCACACGTTCAAACCTGACAATATATATATGTGAAGATAGCTAGAAGTGTGGAGAATATACGCAACTCAGAGAAAGTTAAATCTATTTTGCAGGCTACGTTTTACAAGCGATACCATACTTCTCGAAAGTGGACAAAAAAGGCCCCAGCAAGAGCCTCTACAAGTCCGTCGTCCTGCCCCTGCTACGTAATGCCTCTGTGACTGGCCGCAACCACCACATATATTTTGATAATTTCTACACTACTGTCACAATGTTTGCCGATCTTGCTTCTAGGTTTAATAGATTTTGTTGTGGAACTCTTCGTTTAAAGAGGAAAGGCTTGCCTAAGCATCTAATGGTAAAGAAACATATCAAGTTAACTGACAGAGGTTCATCCATTTTCTCTTGTTCTGGTGATATGATTTTGTCTGTATGGAAGGACAGGAAAATAGTTCACTGCCTCTCAACCATTCATGGCAGTAAGATGAATGTGTGTAAAAGAACAGTAAAAAACATGGAGAACGGAAAGTTTGAAAAAAAGACCCTTGACTGCCCCGAAATTGTGAAAGATTACTCCAAGTTTATGGGAGGTGTAGACCTCGGAGACCAATTATTTAAGTATTATAATTTCTCCAGAAAGTCCCATAAGTGGACCATGAAAATGTTTTTTTTCATTCTAGAGGCTATGAAGGTTAACGCTTATGTTCTGTACAAGATGACAAACCCTGAGAAGAAGAAAATGTCTTTGTATCATTTCACGTTAAGGCTAATCCAGGAATTATTATCACTTTCTTTCAATGATGTAGAAGAGTCGAACAGATTGTCACAAAACAAGGAAACCCCTCACAGGCTTGTGGCCAGATGTCTACCAGCTAACTTGGCCCGGAAATCATGGTGCCGGGTATGTTACAAAAGAAATAGCCAAAACCCAGCAGTGAAAAAAAAACAGACAAAATTTGGGTGCTTAAATTGTAATTGTCATCTTTGTATGCCAGATTGTTTTGTTACATATCACACGGTAGAAAACTACATATACACTGAACCCACTGCCCAATGAATCCTTTGTAAATAAAACCTACCTACCCTAACTGTATATGATGTCTTGACTCCATTCACTTTGTCTTAGGGAAAATTAATAAATAGATGACAGTTGATCGCAGACAACGCGCTGGCCCAGCCTCGGTATGAGACGCCATGGCGAAGTCAGTCCGGGTGATGTCCAGATTAATAAATTCATTTTATAATTTCTCCACTCCTCCAAATCAGGAAATATATATATGTACATGAACCTTACACTCTCTAGTTTGCTCCTATATAATTCCCTGATCGTTTATCTAACGTTAAAAGTCCATACGAATTAATTTTCAAATCGACATCTAATGCTGTCACTCCCGTGTCAACCGCCCTCCGCAGTTGACGCTATGTTGAAGCAAGTCAAAATATGAACCGCGTAAGGCGCAACGGTTAAATTCGATCATCAAGTTAATTCTCGATCAATATATAAAATATAATACGGGAACAAACCTCTGAGTGGGGAATATCCTCGTATAAGTCATTATTCGTATATTTAATGTTAAACCCTTGTGAGAAATGATTTCCTAACTAACCTACATTGTCAAGTGTTTCCCCACCCATACAGCGTAATGCGTAGTTCGATGTGGGTTATGTTTTATTTATTTTCTATTTATCGAACCGTCTAAATTTTACAAAATTTATATAGGAACAAACCTTAGAGTGTGGTGATTCGTTGTATATATGTGTCCATTAATTTCCTGAAGGTTTAAACCTGGTGCGAGATCATTTTCTACATGTTGTCTTTGCACTGCGGTGAAGGGAGTTGCTGGATTTGAAAGTGCCTACCACAAACACGCCATGCTGGGGCGAAGCCACATATCCAACTCCTTGGTGAGATCGGCTCGTACAGATCAACCAAAGAATATTATTATGTTAATATCACAGGGGACAGAATCAGCAGGCTTTTATGTTCCTTCCAGTATAATCCAATAGCGATGTCATAACGTCTTGTAGGAGTAAATCGACCAAATCCTGGGCGAGGTGATGGCTAAACAACTCGGCTTTCTTAGTATTGGCTTCATTGACACTGCACTGAGTAGCATGTTGTTAGGTACGGCGCCTTGGTAAATATCCATTTTCTCCCGTTATTTGCCGTCTATATGAATAAACCAGACACTGTCAGAATCGTGAAGACTTGTGGAATATTCCCAGGGTGATGATTAGAGATGTCAATGCATTTTTGTATGGTTATGACAGCAGCAAAGTTATATCACTGCAGAACTGGGACTTCGCAGGCTGGCGTTGTCAATATAAACCACTGTCACACTTATTTTGCGATCGATGTCTCAACTTGTTCCAGGCCATATGCGTTGATCTGCAGGCTATTTCTCCATAATAACCACCCACACACGTAGGGAATATATATATTAGGCTCGTCCTTGGTTGGTAGACTGATATTTAAATGATTTATAATGTAGTGGCAGTTTTTCCCCTTGCAATATCCAATTCGACTGTAGGGCCAGAATCGCCATTTTGCAGAACGCCACTGCTGACCCGCCTAAACTTACGAACAAGGAGGAACTAAAATGGCGATATTTTTTTATTGGTTCGATAGAAATTTCTCATATTTCGTACACTTAATCTATATAACAAGGCGGTCATTGTGATACCAAACTTTATTGCTTCGGTTGGGGGAAACATATTTAATTTCATCGATTCCGTGACTGGACTGCTCTCAGCTGGCAGATCAGGGCGCCACCACCCGGCCCACAGGGGTATCGCTGACCGAGTTACCCGGCGTGTAGCTGTTTACTGCCACAGGGGGGCCCGGTGCGATAGGGTTAAAATCAAATGAATCAGTTTTCCTCTGGCAGGGCTTGCGGGGAACGTTGCGCTCATAATGCCCTGCCGCCCGCCCGGCCTTCTCTGTGGTTATCGCTATATTTTGGTGGAACACCTCCAAAATTGGCTATTTCACGAGTATTGTCCCCAGCCGGCGGCCGGCGGCCACCAACAGGTCAGCTGATACTGCCCGGCTACGGGGTTTTGGAGGCACGGTGGCCGGCAGGGGCCGGCCGTGTGGAGCCTGTGAGCTGTCATGAGTTGTTCCACCAAGCAGATTATCGCCCTGCCTGGGCTCGTGCCTCCTTGGTGGAATAGGCCTCTAAATGAACGACTGAATACGAATGAGAAAGTCACAAAGGGGATAAGTGCCAATATGGAAGGTATGTGTGATACTCTAAATATTACGAAGGAAAACCTCAAAGTGCAGTTTGCAGGCACGGTGGCCGGCAGGGGCCGGCCGTGTGGAGCCTGTGAGCTGTCATGAGCTGTTCCACCAAGCAGATTATCGCCCTGCCTGGGCTCGTGCCTCCTTGGTGGAATAGGCCTCTAAATGAACGACTGAATACAAATGAGATAGTCACAAAGGGGATAAGTGCCAATATGGAAGGTATGTGTGATACTCTAAATATTACGAAGGAAAACCTCAAAGTGCAGTTTGCAGGTGTAGATGAAAGACTTGAGAAGTTGAATGTAAATCTCAAAGACAATTATGATGAATTGCAACAAAGTAACAAAATGTGTGTGGAAGGAATGAGAAAATTATCAGACAAGTTAGAGAAAGTTGAAAAAATACAGACTGAACATGAAACAAAACTTGAAAAAGAGATCGAGGACTTAAGGGGTAGGATGCAATATGCTCTAAATATAGCCCAGGATGAATTGAATGAAATGACTGTTAAATATGAACAGCATGAAAATGAAATTTAAAGAAATGAAGGACATTCCGCTAGCTATGGGTGAACAGAGGTATGTATCACACAGACGACTAAATATATACATAGAAGGTGTCCCTGATAGGTACCATGAGAACGTGTATAATTCAGCATTGAATGTCCTGCGACAAATTGTACCAGAAATGACTATGTCTGATCTTAACTTGGCCCAAAGAAATCGAAAAATGGAGGTGAAATAAGATGAGTATCCACCCATCCTAGTCTGCCTCACCACCGTCCGAATGAGGGATCTTATAATGAGGTCAAAAAGGGCATTGAAAGACATTGAGGGATGTAAATACATCTAAATAAATCCAGATGAAACGCCTGAGGTAAGACAGGCTAGGGGGCGAGCACGCTCGATAGCCATTCATAGTAGAAAGTTGGGGTATACAACTCAATTGAAAGGTGTTGAAGTCTGTGTACGTGGTATGTGGTACAACAGTAACTTTATGGAAAATATACCAGAGGAGTACAAACCATGGGGAACTGGAAAGTCACCAGACCTAGAGAGGTCAAAAGACCTTAGAGGTTTAATGGAGAAAAAAGATGAGGTAAAACGAGCGGACTCACCTGGTATGGAAGGAGTGTGTGAAGGAACTGAAAAAAGTAAAAGCGAAGAGATCCAGACGTCTCTAAAATCTAGGAGCAAATAGTATGTTCATCCTAGATGAATGAGCGTGCTATTATAAATTAATAACAATTAAAAGGTATAAGTTAGATTTAGCCTATGGATACTTTTCTGTAACCCAATTGCACCCAGTCAACCTGCAATTTCTGCAACGGCCTAACTCGGATCCAAACAGATCAAGCACCAGTAGGTGTTGAGGTATTTTGGTATTGAGTGATTGGTCATGGTCAGCTGGGCACGCCTCTAAGAGACTGTGACTCTGGCTCCCTGCTCTGTTCTCAATATCACAGATAGTGAAGGGATAATTTCTATGCAGTACCCTGAAAGTCTATATGGACCCCTCTAAACTCTAGATGATGTATTTAGCGCATGCAAGCACGCTCTAATAACCCAGATTTAGATTAGGGACCAACCACTGTGTATGGACTTAGAGGCCTATTCCACCAAGAATGGATTTCCCCCGGCCGGGCACCTTGAGGGCACCTTGTGGTCGCCTGTTGGTGTCTGGGCGAGGCCGGCGGCATTTCCCGGCTGGGACCATCTCCCGCCGGGAGAAATCTGCTTGGTGGAATAGCACACCCGGTTCGGCAGGGTACCCCCGGCTTTCCCCAGCTGTCCCCGCCGGGCGCCGGGTGAACTCCTGGCCATGCTCCGCATCTCCATAACCCGCCGGCCGGCCAGGGCCGGCTGCCCTGTTGCTAGCCGCCCATCGCCTGCCGGCAACGATAGAGCAAAGTTCCTATTCCACCAATGAGGTTGGCCTCAAATTATAGTGAGCCCGATCCAAACTAATTTGCATATTTGAACCTGCCAGGCTTTGTTAATAGCCCGGGTAGGAATACTGATTGATTTGATTTTTGTCTCCAGGCCGGCCGGTATTTTTCACACTGCACCGCTAGAGCAACCTACAGAAACTTGTTTTGCGGCACAATAAACCGGAGCGTTGCAGTGTGTTTTTTCTATATATACATAGCACACACTTTACAACATGTTTGCTTCATCGCTACATCGCTCCATCGCCATAGTATTGAATACTATTATTATTGTATTGCTTAATTAAATGAAGTGAAAAATTATCTTGTATATAACATGTTGCTACCCAGGAGTTGTCGCTGCCACAGCTCACAGTCCATTATACATAATTTAATTAAATATATCTTTTGCCCAGCATTACTATTCCCATATAAGTAAAATTTGTATTGTCTTATAGCTTAATATAACGATATTATTTATTGGTATCTACATAGCATTTAGAATGTAGTCTCAAAGTATAATGCCAATTTACATGGTGATGCACCATGATAGCAAGTCGCTATTGTTCTATTATATACACTTTGTTTATGCTACTTGTTTAACATTTTCCCCTTAAAAAAAACCAAAAAAAAAACCATTCCGTGTTTTTATTTACATGTTTATTTAAATATTTATTTACATGTAGTTAAAGCATGTCTTTGCTTCCTCGCCGTAAGCAGTAGAACTATTTGGTGCGGTATTATTATCTAGGTCACCTGGTGGCCTTATCAGTTAACTTCTCATCTCGCGGGTCACGGGTCACTCACTTCCACGCTTGCCTGCATCCGAACAACACATTCACCATTCCGCGAAATCAGCTGTTAATTTCAAATCATGCCAGGAAAAAAAGGATCTACACGTGGTTCAAGGAGGGGTGGGAGGCGAGCCGCAAAAGTAAAGGAAACTATTGCTACTGATGAAACCGTACAGAATGCAGCAGAACTATTGATGAGTATAGGTGATTCAGAAGAGGCTGAAAAACTTCCAGGAAATTCCGCGGAGGACATCGTTGTAGTTGTAGAGAGACCAGGTTTGATCCGTTGCCTTGAGTTGACGGCAGCGGACGATGGGACGTTATCGGTGGTCCGTGATGTGAAACTAACCGAAAACCAGGAGGCCGCTGCCCTTAATCCACTACCAAGCCTACCAGAAAAGGATAATGTGGACGTGGAAGTTGCCGATTTGCCCGATGTTGATGAACTTCCAGATGATATTTCCGGGAATAAACCTTCTGACGAACCAACCCAGACCCTGGAGAAAACTGTAACCGTGGAACCAACAATTACAGAGAAAAGCGTTGGAGAAATGGACGACCGCAAATTGCAAGCAGAAATGGGTCGTCTGTGGGAAGCACATGCGAACCTATATGACATGACCGACCCCAAGCACCGAGATGTTAATGCTAGACGGTCGTCGCTTGATGCCATTGCTGCAGAGCTGGGATTGACTGGTAAGTTTTCCTAGAAATATCACACTATAAATCAATTACAGTCTGCTTTTTTGTATGTCTCCTTTTTATAAGTTAAATCATTATGTGAATTTCAATAAATACGATCAGTTGCTATATTTATATAAGATGATGTATACCGTTACACACATGCTTGTTCTTGAGCAAACAAAGTAAGCGCTAAAATGGCGGCAATTTTTTCGCGCTAAAATGATAATGTGTACACTACACGGGCACCCTGTAATCACTTTGTTAATCCAATAGAGGATATTAGTGCTTGTACTAATAGTCATCCTGACATTAACATCTTTTCTATCAATAATTTTTAAATGTGTTTAATAAAATAAGATCACTTGCTATATTTACATAAGATGATTTATACCGTACATGTGCGCTCGTGCATGTTTGTTCTTGGGCAAACAATGTAAGCGCCAAGATGGCGGCATTTTTTCGCGCCACAATGCTACTGTGTACACTACACCGACACCCTGAAATCACTTTGTTAATCCAGTTGAGGATAAGAGTGCTTGTACTAATAGTCGTCCTAGCATTAACATTTTTTCTAATAATAGTTTTTAATGTTTTCTAGGAAAATTTGTATTGGTTGGACAGAGAAATACATTAAGTATAATAATTACTTGTTGCATTGCTAGAGAACGAAGTATTATACATTGAATGTCTTCAACTTATATTACATGTTATTCTTTTTCTTAATTCAAACAGTTGAACGCCTAAAGACGATGATGAATACGTTGCGAACGGCTTACTCCAAGTTGAGGAGTACAAAACTGGCCTCTCGGGCAACTGCCTCAAGATTTACCTTTCGGCAAAACGAAATCCTGCGGTTAGGGTCGTTCTTTAACCAACACATAAAGCACACATCTTCAACATCTAACTACAAGTCGGCAAAGTCGGTAAGTAATAATATAAACATTAATATATATTGTTCTCATTAGATTATCATTTGTTCTATACCTGTTCACAATGAATTCTGTATATCATATTAATAGTTTTGTATTGTTAATTTCAACACATTATAATCATTTCAAAATGAAAAAATAAGTACGTTAAGAAATATAACTTGATTTAAAAAATTTAAAAAACCAAAGAAAACACCATGTAATATATAAGGTTTCATATATACTACCAGGTGCACATATTACAACACATCACTTATAATCAATAAACATCGATATAAATATAGTTTAAAATTTCAACAGAATCAGCTCTAGCATAAGGAAAACCTTGGTAGAAGGATAGGCTAGCTTTGTAGTGTTTTGTGTGATATGTTGATAATTGTATATCGTCAAAAATTACATAATACATTATCTTTTTTACCTTCATCTTTTATCAGACTCTGGCGCCCACTCTACAAACTACGGAGAGTGCAACCAGTGACGCTCCACGAACACCAAAAAAGACAACAAAGACCTTCCCGACATCCCTGACCAGTCCACCAAAAACACCAACGGTCGAGCGAATTGCCGCATCGACAGAGGTGCGTTGCTCACCGCGTGTCCCGAAAACAAAGGATATGCGAGACTTCGTAACAGGACCAACAACCAAGGCAAAAGTTGCTGAGAAGCCTGCAACAGTGGTTAGATCTGAGCCGACGGTCCAGGAAGAAATGATCGACATCGTCGAGGATTTCGGGGTTGAACTTCCTGAACACATTAGAGAAGACAATGACATCACTCCACCTCCATCCAAAAAACCGAAGCAAGTCAGGAAAAAGTCTACAGAACGCGAGGAGAGAACTGTTTGTGCTCTGGAGCAGCGGAATGTCTTCATGAACGATCGAATGGGTGACATCACTACTGTGATGGCTCACATTGCCACTAAGGACAATCACCTAAAATCCTTCCACAGAAAACAGTGTGATACCATCGCTGATATCATGGACGGCATGCTGCCCCATGTCAGGAACAACTTTTGTCGATATCTAGGAGGAGAGGTCCTGTCTAATGCCTTGGATGCCTTAGAAAATAAGTGGCAATTGTAACCTGTCTTTGTGCCAAACCGACCGAGGGTATTTTCTGTGGTTAAATATGTTTGACATTTTTTTTTTACATTAAAGTATTTGAAATTGAAATAAAAATAATCTTGTGAGACTTTATTTCCTGTACCTTTTTCAATCATAAAAATAGTAGAAATTCCAGTAGGACAGACAGTATAATAATGTATTAATATGTCAGCTATGAAAATTCCTTAAAAAATCACTAGATTCTTGTTCATGAAATTGCTGAAATAACTTGTTTATTTCATTCATGAAATGTTATCGCTAGATATCAGTGACAAACAAATTGCTCTATTGCCATGAACATGCTATTAATATTAACATACAATTCCAGTATGATAGACAGTATAATAAAGTATTACTATGTAAGCTATGATAATGAAAAAAAATTACTGGATAGTTGTTAATGAAATTGCCTAAATAACGTGTATTTTTTGTAAAAGAAAAGTTATCGCTAGATATCAGTGACAAAGAAATTGCTCTATCGCCATGAACATGAAGTTCATATTAACATGCAATTCCCACCCACGGCACAGATAACATTTCCCATACAAATATAATCCAATCTATACATTATAATGCCTTAAATGAAATTAGAATACCTCAGCACACCCAGATATTACACCTGACATAAACATTTTGTCGGTGTTCGAATATTTCAAAGTCAATCACCTATCAACTTATGTGTACAACATTTGGTCTACACTCGCCGTTGGCGCTAAGCAAGGAAACGGTCAATTTCTGAATCAAACTATGACAGTGTTTCATTGCCAATTTTAACCACCAGATGGCAGCACCATAAGTACTGAACTCCGCAGTGAATGCGGAAGTCATCAATATTTACAGTGTTAATCAATCTGGGACATCAATTAATAACCACAAGAGGATACGGATAGATTCATAAAAATAGTTTTTATCTATCTATACCTTCGACTTACCGAACTGATTTATAAAAATAATAATTAGATAAACTGATAAGATAACACCGGTAACGCAGCAAAGATAGAGACAAAGAACTTGCCACGTGCCACCATAGAGCGACAGACAAGCTGACGATGGGCCGCACGAAAGCCGTAGAAGTCGAGCGCACCCTCTGCCTCTACTGGGAGGAGAATAGCATACTCTATGATGAATCACACCCGATGCATAGGATAACGCGCGCCAGAGAGGCTGCCCTTGAAGAAATTGGGGGAATTGTCGACATGTCTGGTGAGTAAAATACACCAAAATAGACCGGTGCTGAAGGTTATCAGACGATAGAGCGATGGGCCTACTGTCTGCCAATGGTTTGGGCTAACGGTATTGGCTGGTTTATTTGCAGATCTATCAACATTATAATTTCGGGAGCACTGTCTTTGGGCCTACAATTGGTGCCATATAACACGTGGCGACCACGTGGCGACCACGTGGCCATCGGTGGGCCTTGATGGATTGGCCACCTAAGTATGCCATATAATATGAACTAAGAAAGAAAATGATGAATATTGCATTTTGAACAATTGAATCTTGAATAATTTCCAATTCATTTTCTAAATACAGATAAACGCTAACATTAAACCATGAAAAGATTGTGTAAGGTTACTGATTTTTAATCTTTCAATCAATATTCAGTGTTTGATCTTAAACGGCGAATGAAGTCGCTGAGGACCTCCTACCAGAGGATTTTAAAAGAGGGGGCGACAACTCCATGGCATAAACAGATCCTGGTGTAAATTCCTTGAACCCTTCAGCAAGGGTAAAGATAGTGAGGTACTTAAATCATGGCAAATCAATACAAATAGTCTTATCAGTGTCTGTAAAGAAACTCAGTAATAATATGTAACATCTTAATTATGTTAATAAAGCCATACAGTAATCTCTAAGTATTTATAATGCATAGTCTGGTATCAGAAAATGTCATTACTATAAGTGGGAAATCAATAGAATAAAACATATTAAGCCAATGTAATTAAATATCTAGCGATGATTCAATAACTTGGTCAAACATCTTATCATATTTGTGGTTTACAGTCAGAGGATCAGCAGGCCACCACTTCGGGCATGCAGAGGCCGACCAGGTCGTGCACCAAGAGGCGGTGTCAAGTTCTGGCCGAGGACAACGAGGTATGTTAAACTATAACTTGCTTGTTAAAAAATTGAATGTTGTTTTGCACATGTTAGCTGATAATGTCTTTTTTTCAGGTAAATGGACTTATTTGCTACAGAGGCCTGTGCAGTGGCCTTTGATGCATTTGGTGTCAACAAAACAACACAAGACACCAACACAAATACAACACAACACCACACAGGTATAGGAAGGGGAGTCAAGCGAGGTTTGGAGGGCAATATACTCTCCAAATCCCAAAAAAACTCCACCGGTGACAACAATTTGGCAATTCTTTTAGAGTTGGACTCTAACACACCAAGTGAACATGAAATGGATCAGGGCACCATAACTAACAATTGCATGACGGGAACAAAACCTGGTCACCACCCCAACTCCCCTCTGTCTTTTCAGACCTTCGACGATCTGCTGGGACAGAACCTACGACAGTCATGGCGTGCAGTCCGCAAGAATGGGGTGGACAGCATCCGGAGTAATCTCCGCAAGCATTGGCTGGACGGAGCCATAGAAGCCGACTTACCAACAGCCTGGGCGGCATGTCTGGAGGACATGCCTCAGTGGGTTAAGGATAATCAAGAGATGTGTGAAAGCATCCAGGAAATAAGAAGAAAGGCTGCCCTAGACGTGATGCGAGAAGTATCCGCAACCCTAGAAAAGGAAGAGAAGAGAAGCTCAACCCTGATGCACCAAATTCTCGGCAACGTCAAAGAAGAACTCTACGAGAGGGAGAGCAAAGACGATGCCAACCTGAAGATTCGGAAGCTTACAGGCTTTCTGGACCAGAAATGGATCAGGGACAAGAAAATCACCGAGCTGGATCTGAAGAAGAAAATGGACCAACTACAGGATAATCAGGTTAGAGAGGAAGACATCACACATCCCTCCCGATATGTGAAACGCGAAGTGAAGAAGCAATCAGACCAAGACAGCCGCCGGTTCAGTGCGAGAAGAGAGACCCAACCCTTTCGACCGCCCCCCCCCGAGCGCATCCACAGGAGCACGGGGGGGGACCCCTGAAGAAAAGAGACCCGCGCCAAGCCACCGAGAGAAACAGGAACCGAGAGAGTACAGACGTCCACAGCCGAACCACCCCTACCGAGGGACTCTACCACCAGCCAAAACCAACAAGGGCGAGTACCAACAAAGAAACAAGACCTACAAAGGCCAGTACAAGGATAACGACAAGTATGACGATCGCGGCCAACGAGACTGGAAGCCGAGGGACCGAAGATACTAAAGCAACAAGACCAGCCACGCTCACCGATCCAGAACGACCCCGGACAACGACCAACGACGATGACGATAACCAACCCAAGCTACTCACCAACCCTCCAACGGAGGACTTCACTTGGAGCCCGAAGCCACAAAGAACAGTACGACGACCTCGACGCATCCTTGCAGCATCGCGGAGCATGGTCACGACAGACCTACTACCGGAACTTGGTGAAAGCTCTAGTGTACATACAACAACTTCTGTTTCTGTTCTTGTTAACACAAATAAAGGTTTGAACTGTTCATCTGAGTCACTTCATTCTTTCACCACATCTACAGGAGGGACTGTTACAAATCCCTCTAAGTTACCCCGACAATGTCACCCAGCCAATTCCAGTCACAACTGCCCACCACCCTCTACCACCGACCCGATACCAACACCCCCATCTTCCCCAAAGGATAGCATAGTCGTCAACCTTTCAGATAGATCAATCTCAGATATAGAATTCTCTATTCTGGAGAAGGGTCTCAACTTCTGCCCTACTCAAGGGGGCCAGGGCGATGGGGATAGAAAGATTGAGCTAGATAAATTCCACCGCAAACTAAGAATTCGACAATTTTTCGATAACAACGACCGCCGTCCAGATACCGAAAGTCTGGGTTTTTTTCAACCCAGGTCTACCAAACCACCCAACGAGAAGATCAAAGGTAGCCTCAACGCGTTCGACGACAAGATCCTCAACCGCAAACTACGAGGCGAATCAACATGGAAACCCCCCACCGGATCCCAAAACCTCGAAGGTTTTATAGCACTCAACGAGATCCACCTCAGTGGAGAACACAAACAACGACAACGGAAGTTCAACACCACGAAGGAACAAAAGATAGCTCTGAAGAAACTGGCAAAGGACAACTCGATCACCATCAAACCAGCGGACAAGGGAGGAGCCCTTGTCATCCAAAACACAGTCGACTACATAAAAGAAGCTGAACGACAACTGAAAGATACAAACGTCTATGAGGAAATGCCACACGACGTGACCAACGAGACGAGTCAACGAATAGACAAGAGAATCGACAAAATGGTGGAAGATGGGGAATTGAGTCACAACATGGCAGGAGCCATAAAGACCCAAAAACCACGAGCCCCACACGTCTACTTTCTACCGAAGATTCATAAACCAACACGCCCACCACCTGGAAGACCAGTCGTGTCTGCCAATAACTGCGCTACGGAGAAGATATCGACCTTCATAGACAATTTCATCAAACCATTGGTCCCGACCATTGAATCGTATGTGAAAGACACGAATGATTTCATCAACAAAATAGAAGATCTCGGCGCTGCAAAAGAAGGAACAATTTTGGCAACCCTAGACGTAGGCTCACTCTACACCAACATCCCCAACGACGAGGGGATAGCTGCCATAAAAGAAAAACTCGACTCGACCAGAAGCAAAAGACTCAACCCAAGCAACGACTCAATTGCAGAACTACTCGAACTGGTTCTGAAAAACAACAACATCCAGTTCAACGGAACCCACTACAAGCAAGTCAGCGGTACGGCGATGGGGACTAGACTGGCCCCATCATACGCAAATCTCTTCATGGAAAGATTAGAAAAACAACTGCTCGATATCGATGGAAATAAACCCAAGATTTGGCTTCGATATATCGACGACATTTTCGTAATCTGGGAACATGGAGAAGAAAATCTGAAGAAGTGGGTAGGGGCTTTAAACGCACACCACCCAACCATCAAGTTCACCTCGGAGTACTCTACAACAGATATTCCTTTCCTGGACACGAGAGTCAAGATAGACCCGACTACAAGAAAAATCTACACGGACCAGTACACCAAGCCCACGGATGCGAACACCTACTTGGACTACAATTCGGCACACCCCCCGGCAACAAAGAGAAGCCTACCGTACTCTCAATTCCTACGAATACGGCGGATCTGCAAACGGGATGATGACTACGAAGAACACTGCAAAAATAAGAAGATGGAATTCGAGACAAAAGGTTATCCCATGGAACTGATAGACCAGTGCAAGACGAGAGTCGACGAACAAACGCGAGACAACCTGCTTCAAAATAAGAAACCAACGAAACAAGAAAAGAGCGAAAATGTGATACTAGTCACCACCTACAACCCCAACAACAACGCATCAACGATGTGGTCCAGAAAAATTGGGACCTTCTGGCAAGATCGACAACCACGAAGGATCTACACAAGAAGAAAATCATCAAGGGCTACAAAAGACCAAAGAACATAAAGGATGTTCTAGTCAAGGCCAGAACAGACTACAAAGAAAAAGAGAAAGAAAAGGACAACGAAACAAAGGCAACCACAGAAAAACACGAAGATTAAAAAAACAACAACAAGTGCACGAAAGTCAACTGCAAATACTGTGCACTTATCAACATGGACGGATCAATCACATCAAAGGCAACCGAAAAGAAGCACCAGACGAAATGGAACGTAACCTGCAACAGCTCCAACGTAATATATTGCATCGAATGTAAAACCTGCAACATGCAATATGTGGGGCAAACAAAGCGGAAGATTAAAGAACGTATACGAGAACACCTCAACTGCATCAAGAAAAACTCCACGAAAAATGAAGTACCACACCATTTCAACCAACGAACACATCGGGGCACCGATGACGTGACGGTATATATCCTGGATTACATATACCGACATCCAGAATCCAGAGAAGCCACGAGACTGCGAAACAAGATCGAATTCAACTGGATACATCGACTCAAGACCAACGCCCCAAATGGTCTGAACACGCTGGACAACAGGTACGGCTAACTGCCAGAAATCCCACCCACCACCTTCCCCCATTCAATGCCACGTCAAAATTTTTTTTCCAACCACGGATCCTCGACAGGTCCATCGGAACGAAGAAATTACAAACATATACATGTCCAAATGGGGGTAGGCAACAGGGTAGGGAGTGACAGTTAGGACTACACAACATAGAGAGAAATCTACGATGGGCTGCATTATCCTCTTCCCGAACTGGTTTCGGGAGGGAAGACCACAGAAGAGTACCTACCACGATATGCCTGATGAGACTGGAGAACAGTCGAAACCACTAAGAGACCAAATCAGAGTAATCTGACTCGCTACACACTTCCGATACTGGCATATCGGAGACCTAACATTGGGTTTGACACCAGTAAATACACTGTCAAATCTTGGTGACACCGGGCTGAGTATCTCTACTTGGCAAGGTTCAATCACACTTACCTGGGTTATTCCTCCATGTTCTGACGGAACTTGGCCCTAGGGTGAACCAGTTTCACCCCAGACAAAGGATAGCAGCTTATAACCTACTGCCTATTCGATAGGAACTGTGTGTTTCGACACATAGCACCCACAACAAACCGCAACGTTGGGCGACTTGCCAAGTCGAACACACGCGGCCGTAAAAAGCGACAACAAAGTCACATGACTGTCACGTGCCGTGTCAGCCAATCAGGAGCGCCGCACAGGGTATGCAGATGAGGCCGCGGTACGTCCGCGGCCCGCTTCCCCCTTCTCTCTATTCAGTGGTCGCATGTGGTAGGAGAAGGCTCGCACATCCAGATACGCCACGTCTTCCCACATTATCTGCTACAGTTGTTTTGATATGTATTTGGAAGATTTGTTTTTAGTACACAACAATATAAACCTTTTTAGTCCACTGATTGAAAATATACACTATTTAAAAAAAGGGCCGATGCGGCGATGGAATAAGAATAAATGAGATGATAATCAATAACAATGAGTTAGTAGCCGACGCCTTGAAAGCAAGGATTACATTGAATTGATAGATTAGAGGTGTTATGCTAAATTTGGCCATACTGAGTATTAACTTTACATTGATCAAATGTTATTTCTTATTATCTGTAGTCTTCAGATGAGGAGCCGGTCCCGGCAAAGAAGTCAGCTGGATCCAGGAAACAGCGTGACAATGTGAGTTATTCTCCAAATAAGCAGCGAATTGATCTGTATAAAAATTGATATCGGCGACACAGCAACAAAAAATCTACCCATTAAACGATAACCGAACATTATCCATCTCAAGATGGCTTAAATGTGATCATCAGGGATGAAAGTCGGAACTGATGAAAAAGTCGGAAACCAAACACAAAAAATACTGGGGCGGACTCGGCGGGGGGGGGGGACGGCACCCCCCCCCCCCCTGCCGACAAACAAAATTTTGGCACTTAACGGAACTGTGACGGCAGTGTCAACGGCCCTTGGCGCGTTTAACTGTCGCTAAAGTACTGACTAGAGGTTTATACGCCGTTGGTTAGCTTTGTTAATGATCATATTTCAAGATGCAGAAATTTGTGATTTCTGTCAATTGTTGGCAAACTTGCATCCCTGGATCATAGAGAACTGTTTTTATAAAATCATCAGTTGAAAAGCTATAACCACCCGTAAAATTAATTGTATGAATCCTTTAACTATGTAGGAGACCCCAGAGGGAAGTGCCTGCGGCGAACGAACCAGGCCACCCACAATAAGTGAAGTGAGCATCTTAATTAAACAACTACTCATATTAAATGCGTTAATTGGCAAAACTGTACATAAAGTATCACAGATTAGTGGCAATTTTAATCTAAGTATAGATACTTGTTTAATTCAATGTTATCAGGAAGCTACATTATTGGAGACAAGGAGCCGATATGATGAAAATTAATAGAATGACGTTTTGCTGCATTGTTCTGTTGCTCAAGATTGGCAATGAAACGATGGAACAACACAATGTTATTAGTCTAATTCACTGTAACAAATTTATTTCTAGGTTGATGCTGCCGATGTTCTGTTGAACATGATGGAGCAATGTCCACGGGGAGTGGAGTTGCCGCCAGGGCCATCAACGGTGGTGGTAAGTACTATATTACTTAGCATATCGAAATCGTTACAGGTTACACAAGGTTGGAGAATGTAACAAATAATTTAAAACAAAGCAATGCTTTGATCTAAGATAGTTTAACAAAGTACTTAAAATTCTGCAAAATTGTTATGTGTTTTTGTTGAAAACACAATCTTAATCTACTTAAAGCTAACATAAAGATAACATAACATAAAATAACTTGAGAGTTTTGCTGTACCAATAAAAGAAAACTCTTCCAAATCATTTCCCCAAAATTTTACTTAATTTCAAAGAATGGAAGCCACTCCACATGTAGATTCTAACCGTGTAAATAATAAACCTTCCAGTGCGATCAAGGAACCGATGTGGCTGCGGAGGGCCCCCCTGTCCAAGACGACATTCCCCCCCAGGAGTCAACGGCACCCGAGCCCGATGAGCCTGAAGACAACGCAGAACAACAACAGGCTAGGGTGAATATAAATTTTGGTTTTCAGTAAACCCCACACTGTTGGTTACCAGCAATGTGGCAACATAGGTCAGTAGCGATAGGGCAATGCGGCGATGTGGCGATGCGGCGATGCGGCGATGGAATAATTGATTACTGATATAGAATAAAAATGGTGTGTGATATGATTTGGTAAATGCCTTTAGGTTGGATCACGTTAGAGAGTGACTAGTAAAATTTAAATGAACATCTTATAAACTAGAAACTAGAAACACAAGCAACAAATCGGACATGTTAATCAACTACCTAAGTTGCATGACATCTGTAACAAAATATCAAGTAAGTATAGGCCAAACAATGGTATAGTATACTAACTCAATTCTATTTGACTATACAGGTCGAATACCGACAAGTCATCGACCATGCAACGTTCCCTCTGTACATCAACCAGGCGGTTCATGTAAGTTTGAATACTTTTTTTGGCGTTTTTTTTAAGGTGCTTAAATACCATTGCCCAAAAAATATAGACCTTAACATCATGAACTAATCTCTCAACTTTTTTCCGTTTACAGGCATACACCCACTGCGAGGTCGCCGTCCCGTTCGGATTCTTACACATGTTGATTGGACAAATGAATAGAATGACCGATGCCGAGCGGGACGAGTTCAGGGCAAAAGCCATCGCCTTAGCAAATACCATTATTCATCGCTGAATTTTGTTGATGTTGTTGTAAATATGTATATAATAAATCGTTCTTTTAGGCAATGGTATCTAAGCACCTTATCTTTTTCATTCTATACATCAATCATTTTCATTACCACAAATAGAACATCATTTACCAAACGCTTTTTCCACTTGCCACTTAACCTCGCCCACAGGCGAAACACACCAGTCGCACAGTTGTTGCCGAATAGCCTTGACGAAGCGGGTGTGTGCGCGCTTGCTTGGTGTACATGGTTCGCAAGGACTGAATGACTCTGCAACAGCCTGGTCTAGATCATGTTGGCGCATATGACCAGGAGTGTATTCCATGGGCGACTTGGCACGAAGAAAGTTGTGCAAATTGATGGCGGCCAATGAAACCACCTTGACCCCTTCAGGCTTCATATCTTGTTCCCGTCTGAAGATGCGGAAACGTGTAGATAGGATACCAAATCCATTTTCGATGATACGTCTTGCCCGTGACAGTCGGTAGTTGTAGATCCTTTCTTTGGGTTGTAAGTGTGTGAGGGGGAAGGGTTTCATCAGGTGTGGTCCCAAAGCGAAGGCGTCGTCACCCACCATGAAATATGGTAAAGGTGTCTTTGTTCCAGGTAGTGGTCGCGGTCCTGGAATGTTGAGTGGGTTTTCGGTTGAGTTGAAGTCTTGCTGGAATGAGCTGGCCCTCCATAATCCGGAATCTGAGGCCCGACCTTCGGCACCCACATCAACAAACAGCAATTCATAGTTCGGCCCAACCACAGCGAGTAGAATAACTGAGTAAAAGTTCTTGTAGTTGAAATACAATGAACCTGATAGACTTGGACATCTTATATGCAAGTGCTTGCCGTCAACGGCGCCCAGGCAATTTGGGAAATTCCATCGCTTCTCAAAACCTTCAGCAATCTGGAGCCATTCGTCCTTGGTGGATGGAACCTAATAATAGAGTTTAAATATGATTAAGAGGCATGTTAATAATATGGTATTTCTTTTTAAAAAATATTACAATATTGAAATATAGTAGATCTACTGCCAGAGTCATATTAACTGCCATAAATTTACTGAGAAAAAAGTAATAAAAAACTATTTACTGTGGTAAGAAAATGAGGATATAAAAGGCAGTACCAACGACCATTGAAGTAATTTGATTATTTAACTTCATGTTAGTTTTTGAAGTAAGAAAGTTATTGCATGACATGTTTCATTATTTTCTTCATACTCCTTACCTTCAGATGAGATATGCAAGATGCAAAGTGCGTACAGAATCGCCTGAAATGTACAAATAAATGTTTTTATTCAGAGTATCTGGAATAACACATAATTTAAATAATATATATAATAACACAGTCCATATGCACTGGGGTTTTTTTTTACAAAGAACCAACTGTAATACTATGGTTGAAATCTATATTTATTGCCAGTGCGATATGTTACCCGCAGAAGGATGATATAAAAGAAACTGAAAAAGAGAGGTTGAATGAAAATAACATCTTAATCACAGCAGTTTAACTAATGATAGGAATCTGATAGATCTGTTGGTGCTTTTTCCAAGTGTACTGATAATTGCATACAGATAAATCCTATATTGTTGTTGATGGATTTTATCCTACCCCTAATAAAAAAACGCCATAGATTTAACATAGGCAAATTTTATGTGGCAGGCCGTGACATAAAGTGTTTTTTATGCCACTAGAGTAATAACATTATTGACCAATCAGAGAGCAGGATGTCAGCTACTATGAAAAAAAGTTCTGTTGATCGGTGAGTCAATATTTATCTTTTAGTGATACAAAAGCAGAGACGGGGTAGGATAAATACGAAACCGAACTCGAGTTAGACTTGTCAGTGTCTATGCCACTCTGGTCAGGTCTATTCCTCACTACACTCGGCTACGCCTCGTGTAGTAATACACTTCCTGCCCATCTTGGCATAAACATTGTCAAGTCTAACTCTCGTTCGGTTTCTACTAAGTATTGGTATTATATAATTTTTGAATTGTTGTACAGTTAAATCGCGCTGGGGACAAGAAGCAGATTGATCGACAATGACAAGTGTATGGCCTAAGTACTTGGTCATCAGCGATTCACGTACCAGAGGAGAACAAGCAATCATGAACAATTTGAGAGGCCCTGACTGTTGGTTTGTGTGTCTGCCGGATGCGGATATCGACAAGCTTACAGTTAGGATTGTCAAGGAGCTGCAAAAAAGCAAATTACTGGCGCCACCAATTCAAGGCCATCTACATAGTAGGAGGGACGAATTCGTTAACGACACGTACCTATCGACCATATGCTGTAACACTAAACAAGGGAAACACCAGGGCCCTGTTTCATAAGTAACGGTCAGAACAGCGAGCGGGCCACTATAATAGTGGCTGGGATAGCAAGACGAACAACGTACTCGAAAAATCTGCATTTCATAACACCCCTCGTTGTTGGGATGTCTCGCTCGCTCGTCACTTAATTGCTTCCGCTCCTTGTTCGCGCCACAACTGCCCGGTTATAGCTTGGTTATGTAACAGCTTCCGTTCACAGCTGGAAAGGTACCAGCGCAGGCCGTGACCTCCCGCACTCTCACGCCTTCTCTCGCGAGATTGGGGTCAAGAGGTCATTGGCGCGAGGTAAACAAGGCGCATCTCTTCACGAGTACTCGTGGGCAACTCATTCGATTTCAACGTTTAATAGTTATATTTCATCTATAACCGACATTGTAATTTAATATTAGTATTTATATCTAGGTGTACCTATGTTTGATTATCTATGTCATGTTGTTTTGTGTCTGTATCAGTCTTATTATAAATTCCATGTTGCTTCAGCCCATGGCTACTGTGGCTACTGTGCTGGCACTAATGGGCCATGTGGTTAGTATGGTAGGGGGGATTGTAATTTTCTGTTTAATACCTTCACTCAGCTTTCCTGCACACAAATATATTAATTACTGGTACATCACATTTGTATTTCCTATGTGCGTTGTTAATTTTGTGCTATCTGCTTTTCTGAGTTAGCTTTCCGTGGTTTCTGCATACTCGTTTTGCTTCTCGATGCGTGACCTAATTAATTAGGTACCTTCGCGGTATGTCTCCCTAACCTTTCGTGGGTAACAGTGAGCTCTCCTTTCTCAAGGAATGATAATGTTAAGTAGTATGTTACAGATATTGTATTTTGTTTTTCAGTATCAAACCACTGTCCTACATATATATGTTACCTACGTAATTATTATTACATACTTGCCCTACTACTATTTCCACGATTTTGTCTCTTATCACTCTCCTTTATATGATTGGTGGTCATACTTCACTGATTTAGTGTTACATTTTGTTTTAATTCCGCAGATACATTACCAATGGCCGACCAGAATGAGTGGGAAGAGGGTGGTGATGGGGAGTATGAAGAACAAGGCGAACAAGGCGAACTAAACAACACCGCTAGGAACCCTGAGACTCAACGTCGCCGAGCGCAATGGAGACAAGATGAGTTGATGGCTCTGCTGCAAGCCGCCCTTCAGGAGAAGCCTATACTTCAATCCACCTTCAAGGGTTGCGGTGGTGGCAAACGTGAGCGGGACGAGGCGTGGACCCGAGTGGCAAGTACTATCAATATATATAGACAATTAATATACCACAAAACTAATGTACCACAGTAGAAAATTCGAAATGTTTGGGTCATTTCAATGAGTTTTCGGGCGTATTTACTGTGTGTTACCATCGTGTAATTGCTATTCCAGGTGTATTTCCTTCTTTTTCTCGCTACCAATATTCTTTTTCTTTTTTGGCTGCTTCTTTCGGATATGCCCCTAACGGAATTGCATGGGTTTTAATGTTTATCAGTGTTATCGGTTTGATATGTACAGGTTTCTGCCATATGTTCAATAATGGATTAATGCATTAGTCGTTATACATACTATTTTTCTTTTTCAGATCGGGGGAATGCTGTATCGAGTCGGAACCATTCCGAAAACGAGTGCCGCAAGAAACTCTGTTACTACAAGTCTGAGGCTCGCGCACGTGTGAGTAGGCAGCATGAATATATCTCTTCAGGAAACATCCCTCTATCATGTCTCACGTTAAGTAAATACCAGTAAATAGTTTTGAGCTTTCTGTCCTGTAAATACGCCCGCTAGTGTATATGCCTCAATACTGTCTTTAAAAAATTTGCTACTATATGTCTATTTTAAGGTGTTTTTCTAACGATTTTGCTCTCTCATCAGGCCGGTGAACGTAACAGGTGGATAGGGCAATCGGGCAATGGAGACGTACCTGCTCGTCTGGAACTCACCCCCCTGCACGAGATGGCACTTGAGTACGCTTCCCCTCTCACAGTTTATGGTGAGCACATTATTTAATGGAACTTGACTTCTTCGCTTTTCCTTTCCCAAAAAGAATACTTAAGTCTTCCAGAATACTTACTTATCCTGACCGTATTAGTGTTGGTTTCAGTAGTGCGGGGGCACACAAGTGTCATAGCCACTGCTAAATTATGCATTTTCTGTTTATAATCTCAGTTTGCCATTTTCCTATCTTTGCCATAACTGGCTATTTTCTCCGATTAATTTGCAGGTATACTTGATGACGATGCGGAGGGTGGGGCTCCTCCTACTAATCAATCACCATTTCAGCCTGCGGCCCGGACCCAGCCACCTCCCCCTCCACCACTCTCATACCGTCCCCCACAAGGTCAGTCACAGCCGGTACCAAAACACGGTCGGCAATGTCCCTCATCTGCTGCAGGTCAAGCACCCACCTCACAGCATTCTGGTCCAGGACGCCAGGACAATCGTCCACAGCAACAGCTCCCTACAAGCCGGCGCCCTCCTGCAGTGGCAGCTGCAGGCCGAGCACCCACATATCAAGACAGTCTGCAGGTACCTCCACGCAGGCGGCACCATGCACCTGCTGCTGCGGCCGGAGTGCCCAACCCACCAGCACCCAACCCACCAACACGGGAGCCTGCACAAGGTACTACTGTACGAAGAAATCGTCCTCCCTCAGCAGCAGTGGGCTCTGCCCCCCCAGACACGAGCCATGTTGATGAGGAGCTGCCTCTACCACAACCACTATTTCAGGCCCTTATTGGACCACCCCGTTATTCATCTACCCCCGTGTGTGGAAAGCGGGCTCCCAAAAAGAAGGATGCCGCTCAGTCCCAAAACCCAACCAAATGTGCTAAGGTAGAGGATGGTCGAGGCATGAATGTGCCTTCCTCCAAGCGGCAGAAAATATCTGTAGAGCGTCAAAATAGTGAGTTATCCACTAAATAACATTCACATTACCTATATGTATATAGGAACATATTAGTGCGTATCAGAGTTCTACCCAAATCTTTACTTTCGTAACATAACCTATGGAACTGCTGCACCGATAAGTATACGCCAATTAAAACTGTAGACACCAATGTAATATTATTATATATATATATATAGCCCGTGGTAGATATTTCGTGCATATCAGAGTTGTACCTAAATATTTACAATTTACATTTTTATAACTTCAATCATACGCAATAACGCCTTAGGCCTACCAGCCTTTTAGAAAATATATTTAAGTAAACTAAATCGATCAGTATTGCAGGCATCACTATACCCCTAAAGAATTTATAAATATATAATATTAAGCATACCTTTTTATTGGTTTTTTTGCAGTGGAGACCGAAGAACGGGCCATACCTCAACAGTCTCCCCCCTCCCCCCAGATTTCACCAGTAGGACCGGCATCACAAGGTAGGCTAAACAACTGTTATTGGTAAAGAAAAATGAAAGAAAAATTTCTGCTTGATCTGCTGGGTTTATTAGTGGTAAGGCTTAATACAAGTTATGTAAATCCGTAATATTTCGGTCACCTACAACTTTGGGATTTGGTACCCGCTATGAAGTATTAGGGCAAAATAAGGCAACAACAAAAGAATGCCAGCAGTAAAGCTTCAGGTAGCAGTTGTTTAAATTAAAAAAATTGGCCGTTTGAAATTCGCAAAATATGACATAAACATAAACTAGTAAGTCCGACGGGAAAGAGTATTTGGCAGAGAGAGTATCTCGTTGCACCATCCAGAGTTCACATTTAAGGGGATATTGCCCATTGAATTGCTCCTAAGTCTACACTTTGTTGTTTATGTCCTGGTAGCATCCAAATTAGAGGGACACTTATATTTGTCAACACTGCAAAGTTCTACTTTATGGGTTATTTCCCAATCCTTCCTCTCCAATTCTTCTCAGTAGCGTCCAAATTATAGGCAGACTTATTGCTGCACCCACGGCGAAAGCATAAGCGTACATAATTAGGCTGCTCCCGAGAGACCACTCCGTGGGTTTCCTGGCGTACGTTTCACTTTTTGAGGCTCTGTAAAAAAAAAGTTAATTTTTTCTAAAATGCCCCTGACGTAAAGTGTAAAATACTGGGAAATTGGCGTTTTACCGAAATTGAAAATGTAATTTCATCTAAATTTCAAGTTATAATTTATATAAAATTTGGAATATAAGCACTATTAGCTGGCCCTCAACCGAATGGTAATTTTGGGCAAAATGGGATATATTTGAGGTAAGTTTTACTCACGCGGTACTGTTGAGTTCTAGCGTGGGGGGTCTTTCTGGTGTGTTGAGGTACTCTGAGTGGGATGCAGTGCAGGGGGAATAAGTGATCAGCCTGGAAAAAAATTTGAATCGTGATAAATCCGTTGGCAGCATCTAAAAAATTTTCAAAATCAGGGTATTATAGGAATACCCATAAATTTTCAACTATAAAGTTTATACAGCTCACACTCCTCCATGCAATAACCGAGAATACTCCAAAAATTTAATCTCTTAATAAACAAAACTCCTGTTATAACCACTCCCTTCACACCTAAGGTGTTATTACTGTGTGGCTCTATGCACATGTGGCTGGATTCGGCCATGTTCCTCCGAGGTGCCACGTAACTACACAGTGGGCCATTAGACCGCGTGGAAGGGTAACACCTGTATTGTAGAACATTTTGTTACAAAAACTTCCTTAAAGAGTAGAGAGAAGTACTCACTTTCTCTTGTGCATACGGAAGACTTGAGTAGGCGCTGAGCGGGGGAGACTTGATGCCTGCGCGCGATAACGTCGCAGATTGTTGATAGCTGGGGAACGGAAGAGGGACTTTGCTGTATATATATATGGAGGGCACACTCCAGCTGGGGATGCCTGGTTTGGTTTTATTGACTGGCCGAGTGACACAACCTCCTCCTCAGGGTCCTTAGAGTCTTCCACCACCACTGGTGTGGGGACGCGTGGCGGGAAGAGTGACACGACCTCCTCTTCAGGGTCCTTAGAGTCTTCCACCACCACTGGTGTGGGGACGTGTGGCGGGAAGAGTGACACAACCTCCTCCTCAGGGTCCTTAGAGTCTTCCGCCATGCTTGCGCCTGGTGTGGGGGCGCGTGGCGGGATAAGTGACACAACCTCCTCCTCAGGGTCCTCCTCATCCCAGTCCTCCTCCTCCTCCTCCCCCCAGTCCTCCTCCTCCTCCTCCACCACCACGCTTTCGATTGGTTTGGAGACAAGTGACTGGACGAGTGACACAACCTCCTCCTGAGAGTCCTCCTCCTCCTCCTCCCCCCAGTCCTCCTCCTCCTCCTTCACCACCACACTTTCGACTGGTTTGGAGACGAGTGACTGGACGAGTGACACAACCTCTTCCTGAGAGTCCTCCTCCTCCCAGTCCTCCTCCTCCTCCCCCCAGTCCTCCCCCCAGTCCTCCTCCTCCTCCTCCACCACCACGCTTTCGACTGGTTTGGAGACGAGTGACTGGACGAGTGACACAACCTCCTCCTGAGAGTCCTCCTCCTCCCCCCAGTCCTCCTCCTCCCTCCTCCACCACCACGCTTTCGACTGGTTTGGAGACGAGTGACTGGACGAGTGACACAACCTCCTCCTGAGAGTCCTCCTCCTCCCAGTCCTCCTCCTCCTCCTCCCCCCAGTCCTCCCCCCAGTCCTCCTCCTCCTCCTCCTCCACCACCACGCTTTCGACTGGTTTGGAGACGAGTGACTGGACGAGTGACACAACCTCCTCCTGAGAGTCCTCCTCCTCCCAGTCCTCCTCCTCCTCCTCCTTCCCCCAGTCCTCCTCCTCCTCATCCAGCGTGCTGGCAACTGGTGTTGGGAACAGTGACTGGACGAGTGACACAAACTCCTCCTGAGAGTCCTCCTCCTCCCCGTCCTCCTCCTCCTCCACCATGTTCGCTACTGGCGTGGAGACGAGTTGCTGGACGAGTGACACAACCTCCTCCTGAGAGTCCTCCTCCTCCCAGTCCTCCTCCTCCTCCTCCACCATGTTCGCTACTGGCGTGGAGATGAGTGGGTGAACGAGTGACACCACCTCCTCCTCAGAGTCCTCATCCTCCCCCGCCAAGTGCTCCTCCTCCACCAACAGTCGCGGGCTGCAATTAAGGTTAAAACATGTTTAAACACTCCATATATCTCAGCGTTTCAGCCATAGGTAAGTAATGAGTATGTAGCATTGACATTTTCTTAAAACAAGTAACCTCACCCCCTGTAAAGTGGGAGTGCGGAAACAATTCATCTCTCCCGTTATTTAGTCACCAAACACTAATACCCTACAAAAGCACAAAACCAACCCATGATTGTTTCTAAGTATAAAACCAAGTGACCTAACAGAAAAATAAAAACCAGGTAAAAATTGCCGAATATACTTTAAGTAGTTGTGAAAGTAATGGCCATGTGAAGCCAATTAGTAATTGAGGTTTGACTAATCATCTTCACAGATAAAGTGAATAATATAGATAGGAAACCTACTGCGCAATGAAATCCCCTTCACCCTGGACCTCCTCCCCGTTTATGTATGCATCTGCATTCCATCCGTATTGTGGCTCCACCAGTGCCAGTCCTGAGCAAATTGAAGGCCCAGGCTTTTTTAGATGAGGTGGTAACAAAATGAGACTACGATACAAAATTGTGTAAAGTCTCCAAGTTAAGATAATTCTCATGCGGTGACAAACAAAAAGCCACAATAAATTAAACGCATATACAGGGCTCATTACCACAAGGAGAAGAAGAGAGAAAAAAACACAAAATAAATGAAAAGTGTCTGTAAAGTGTGAACAACAAGGGGGCCCTCCGACCTACTACGATGGGCTAGGATTAAGTCCCCTACAGTGCCGCGTGTCGGCCACGGTCTCAGGGACATGCGGCGCTGTCGGGAACGTAATCCTAGCCCGTCGTAGTAGGTCGGAGGCCTTAATGCGGCGAAAACCCGCCGTGCTCTGCGATTAACCTTCTGACTGGCTCTACAACGGGCTACGTAGACCCTCTACCATTAACCTTTTTTTGTTGTAGTGCGTCGGCGACAAAATTTGACATAAGTCACTGGTTTGTTGGCGACACCTCCACGATTTTTTCAGTTTGTCGCCGAGGTTGATCGTAGACTTTGAACCCAAACGAAAAATTGTATCTACGTAATATTACAAATCACCTGCCACACGGCGACGCCCACGATACTTCTCCATATATCGCCTTTTTTTGGCATTATGTAAAAGGTTTTCTTCCTCACTCCGGTTGGCCTTTCGCTTGTTGTACTTCTAGTTAACGCACAAACAGAATAAGTCTGTAAATGTACCCCCAAAGAAATCTTTATTCTAGAGCATAAAGTTGCCCTTACCAGTAAACTATTCGTTATAGTTGCGGGAGCTGGCACCCCAATTTACAAACGAAATTTGCAGAAATAGCGTTAGATACATAAACCGTACTAACTTTGAGTCTCTTTTTCTCACTCTCCCAGTAGGCCACATCTCCACGCTTTCTCTCCCTCCACCTCGCCACGGTCACTCTGTTGGCCTCTTTTTGTTGGGCTGTCAGTACTCATTTAGGCATCTACACAATATGGAAGATGAATAACCATGTAGTAATAACGTGGTTTAACGTGAGTTTCACATCCAATAACACTAAATAAGCGAAGGCCCGACACGCACCCACTTTGCTAAAAGATATTAATCGCCTGCCGGCACCCTGCGGCCGCCCAACCAAAAACAAAGCCGGTTGACACCCGGCTCAGAAAAGTACACAATTAAAAACCGAAAATTGAAGTACATGGAAGAATTAAACATGAATTTCGTGGAATAACTTGTGCTAGGGAGATTATCCTACCATACTACGTAGTATATTCAAAGTTACGTGATGATTAATGTGTCCTACCGTGTCCGGTTGCAAGAGTGTGCTGTCTATGTCCATCGCCCACGGAGTGTCTTCCGGAAGTGGGTGCGTACGTGCGCACACTACCACGGTGTGCCATTTTCCGGTAGTGTACACACCCACCAGTAGGGAAGGAAGGGAGAATTTACTTTGTGATGTGTTATTTTTCCGTGTTTGTACTTAATGTGGTTACACCCGTGGCCTTTACAGAACGTACCGAACTTCAAGAACGGTCAAACTTGGACTTGACGGTAGAAATAGCAGCCGATGCAAACGACACCGTCCACAGTGAAGAAGTTTCGATTGGAGATGTTCGTGAAGACTCCATAGCGATCATCTCTACGCAGGTCTACCCCATAGCGTGTAAGTAGTAATGCTCACTATCTGGAAAGAGCTGTGCACCAAATAAATTTAAGAATATAAAAATCATATACATGTCTTGTAATTAGCTGTAAATAAATCTTTTATCGACCAAATTTGAACTTTTTTATGTTGTCGTTCACCAAACTTGAGTGAAAATGTCTTGCGTCTTCGTTTTTTGGGTGCACATAGGCCTACGTTTAGGACTTCGCACTCTGGAGGGCCCTTAAATTAATCCACACAATAATCAATGGATGATGTTTTTTTGTTTTAATGCCTGAAAAAATGTTACGAAAATGATGTTAATAAATTGGCAATGGAAGTGTTTTGGTTTTTTTTGGCAAATAGTGTCACAGGAGCAAGCTTCGTCCGAGACGAGTGATTCACAACCGGCAGTGATGCACGCAGTTTCAGTAGAGCTGGACGAGGATTCCTTCAGTCACAGTAGGTTGCACCAAACATTATGTGATCTACATACACTCTCCAAGCATATGCATGGGTGAAAGAATGAATTTTAAACCACATTTCCTAGCTCTCCTGGCAAGCCTAAGCTTAACCCATTCATGCCGGATGAGGTCTTGCTGCCTCTTTTTCCCATTAATAAGTTTCCTTTCAAGTAAAACTTGAAAAATAAATGCTCAATATACACGAAACTCTCCCATAAGCGATCAATAATCGGCTATTTCATAATAACTTCATTAAATAGAAAATTTAAATGTATACGAAGTTTATAATTTAATGTGCAGTTAACCCCCACCCCCACCCCTCCCCCTGTTTTGCAGTGGATGACATGCTTGCCGGTGTACAAGCCGTGGAGGAGCGGCACTTGTTTCATGTTTCGCCACCAGAAGACAAATTCCTGAGGCAGGACATCGTGTTCACTCGCAGAGAAGTGGGAGCCCAGACTGCAGAGACCAGGGTGTCTAGGGCCAATGACCAACAAGAGGCTCTTGTGGGGGAAGTGGCGCGATTGGGCGCCACCATCCAGGCAGCTACAGAGGCTGGAGCCCGAAATGCAGAGGCCATGGTAGCTCGGGCAAACGACCAACAAGCGGCTCTTGTAAGCAAAGTGACAAGATTGGGCGCCACCATCCAGGCAGCTACAGAGGTTGGAGCCCGAAATGCAGAGGCCAGGGTAGCTAGGGCAACCGACCAACAAGCGGCTCTTGTAAGCGAAGTGACAAGATTGGGCGCCACCATCCAGGCAGCTACAGAGGTTGGAGCCCGAAATGCAGAGGCCGGGGTAGCTAGGGCAACCGACCAACAAGCGGCGCTTGTGAGGGAAGTGACGAGATTGGGCGCCACCATCCAGGCTGTTTCGGAGCGCCCTGTGTGCAACTTTGATGCAGCATTCACAGAAGGTAGGGTCTAAAAGTAAAACCACCTTGATTACATTAGTTTCGTGTGCTTCCAGACCCAATGACATTTACACATGAATTGCGCAATTTCAGTGTAAAGCTTAGTCCCCTCCCGTTATATTATAATGGGTCCACCTACCGAGTTGTTTAGAAAAGGTGTCCCCATAAAAAACCCATAATGGGACGAGTACTTAATATTTGACATGTTATATTAATACAGTGCTGCGTGGATGGAAACACGACCTGGATGACCTCAAAAGAAAGCGCTTCACATCATCGCATTGTCAGACCACCACAACCTCCACATGCAATTCAGCGATGCAGACTGAAGAAGTTGCCTCAACCAGCCAGGATTCTCAAAGACCGGTTGCCTCATTTGTGGAGCGGGGTACCCAAATGCGGCAGTTACCGGGTTGCCGTCGTCATGTCCAAATACAGATGACACCGCGAACCGATATCTACTCGAGGCACACACAGACTTCGTTACAAGCGGTGGATATGGGTACTCAGTACTCCCCCCCTCCCATAGAAACAACACAAACCGAATCATCAGCTACAGCAGGTACGTAAAATCACCAATGACCACCTGTTAATTAACACAGGTTTGATTTATTGATGTGATGCATATGTGTTTGTAGATTTCAGATAATTAACTACATTTCTGATTCACCCGTTAATTCTAATAAAATAAGCTGGTGAGGAAAAAAATTATAGATGTTGATCTGCTCGAACTTGTAACTTATAATTACGAAGTATTCCGAAATTGGCTATTAGTATATGTTGAACATATATCTTCACCACAGCACCTGCGGGACAACAAACGGGAAACGCTGAGCACGTAGACCATATTATGCAGTCTAGCGCCCTGGCACCAAACCGCACCGGCAATGCCGAAGTCCTCCCCGCGCCTGCTCTGGAAAAAACTCGGTGGCTGGAACAGGTAATTTCGTCCAGTCTGTCTACTATTTCAAGTGGGCCGCAGTATGAAGGTGAGTGACTGAAGACTATGTCGACTTTAATTGCTATTGTGAACAACATGTCAGAAGCATTATAAATGGGCAACTTTATTTGAACAGCTGTTACCAACAAAGTCAGGTTTGCAAATGCCACACAACATGTAAATATGTTAGCGGGAGGACATGTTCGGCTGATAAGATGGAGGGAAAGTGAATACCGGTGATAAGTATGGTCCTAACAGAAGGTTATGATGACAAGTTTGGTACCTTTAAATATGGGATAACAGGTATACGGTATAAGTTGTTAACCCCACAAGCAGTGTTATAAAGCTAGGGACTAATACGTGTTTTTGTAGCCAAATTTAGGAAGGGCGTCGAAAGGGCTTTAATAAATGGTTACGAAAAAACTTTAAGATGATTTATTTTTACTTTCTTAATGTAGTGCTAGTACCGGATACGGAACAGGAGCGAGAGTCCTTGGAGAGCATGAGTGGGCCGGATTGCGTGAAGGAGAGTTCCGAATCGGAGCCACCAACTAAAGCGCCCAGTGTCTGCCGCATGTACCCAGAGTTGCCGATTGAGGGAATGCCAGCACACTATGAACAGTATGAACAATATATAGGAAGTGCCGAGTCATCATCTCCAATTGAGTACGGTCAGCGATCGGTCTCGAGTTCTTCTGATGACCAACTTAGCAGCGCTGAACAGACGGAGGCCAACAACACTGTACTACGGGCTTTAAGTACTGTGAGCTCTAACGATGAGAGGGAGACTGGAGAGGATAGTGAATTGGGAAGTGTTGAGGCGAATGAGAGTGAAGCAGAGGACGAGACTGGATGGGGAAGTGAAGAGGAGAAGGACAGTGACCTGGAGGAGGTGGACAATCCATCTGAAGGGGAGTTAGACTCACTGGAGTCGATTGAGGAACAGAGAGAGTGTGTGACCTATGCCCAGAGTGAGGACGAGATAGAGTCACAGTCAGAAGAAGAGACAGAGAAGGAGACAGAGATGGAAATGGCGGAGGAGAGTGAAGGACAGGATAACACAAAGAGCAGGGCGGGCATGGAAGAGAGACAAGCCGAGTCATCGGACGAATATAATGATCAAACCAATGCGATACCACCACGGTACCACCATCGCCTCTGCGGAAATTGTCACGTGCTCGAAAACCAAAAGTCATCAAAGACTACTGAGGTGTAACCTCCGCCATAATAAGCCGTTTAATTACCCCACCCACACTGTATTCGTGGGGATACTTAACATAAAGTGGTGCTATCTATTTTAACCATATATTCTTGAACAATATACGATTTATAGGCTAGCACGGAAAAGTGTGGTAGTTAATGCGAAGGGTGCTAACCACAAATTAGATACCATCACTTTCGCCAATATTTAGCGCTATTTGTACTTTTTTACAATCTGAGATAGTGTTCTATGTAGGAAAAGTTAGGGAACGGTCCTCTCGGTGATACTATTGACATATCTGTTTATACATGTCCAATAACTGGTGGTAGGAGAGAGATTGTTTGGTTTGGTGAAGGGTTTTGCAATTTACAGGTATTATTGCCGGGCGGTTGCCAAATTATCATTATGCAATTAATACTACTTTGTCTTATTCTCAGGTAATTTCTTTCGTTGTTTAATCCATTGACATTTTAATATTTGTTACATGTTTTAATATGGTAGAGTAGATGGTTATGGTGATGATACATCTTATTAGATATCGTTAATTTAGAAAAGTTCGTGCATATTTACGCTTCATTAAGAGGGGTGTATGTTTTTTTACCAATTTTGGACATTTTTACGCATACATTTTGGTATGTTCATCTGTACCGTTTAACTTTTTTGGTAGTTGTGCAGGACAGGGTCACTAGGTATGAGTAGCTGGTGGATTTATTGTAGCTAACTATATTTCTTTCTGTTTTTTTTTATTTACTTGACATAGGAATACTTGTTATATGTTTTTAAAAGGGTAGAGTAGATGGTTATGGTGATCTTACAATTTATTAGACACGATCGAATTGTGATTAGTTTGTTAATAGTGTTGCATCATAAAGGTGGTGGATGTTTTCTTACATTTTTATATGATACCATATTCCTCACTACGGTTGTATTTTTATGGCAGTTCTGAGAGACAGGGTAAATAGGCAGGTGGTGGTTTTACTGCATCTTACGCAAAAGTCTGTGAAAGTGTGCGTACATGTTATTGAAGATGAGTTAATTAAGAAAAGTTTTTAATTAGTGTAGCTTAATAGATGGGGTATATGTTTTTTACCATTATTATACTTTTTATTTAAACATAACTTTATTCCGATATACATTATTCCCCTCTACAGTTTAACTTTTTGAACTTGTATGAGGCAGGGTAAAAAGGTATAGGTCGACTTTTCTTGAGTCTCTACATGGTAATGCAAATACATTTATCATTGTGTAGTGTTATGTAGTGTAGATGCAGTCTGGAAGTTAAATAAAACATCTGAAAAGTACTTTTCATTATATACCTCTTTATTTCTTAGGAGACAAGCATTTATATAATATAACTAGTGGCTTTACTGTGAAGTAGGGAAGGCACTTCATTCAGGGTCCCTGAACAGGCGATTAACAAAATCCTCTCTACGAGTCCTTGCTTGTTGGGGGGGGATGTTCCTGGGCTCGCTCGAGAGGGGGCTCGACTGGTACCGGAACGGGGTTGAGGGGGAAGTCGTCATACGCGTCATCGGGAGCCATCGGCACATGAACCTCTAGACACAGGTTATGCAGGCAAATGCATGCGTTAATGATCTTCACGCAGTGTGCTGGCAGTTGATAAAGGTAGCCCCCATGACCGTCGAGGCACCTGGAAAAAAAAGGAGAAATAGTACCACAGAAAGAACATTTTAGCTATTAGGAACATACCGAAAAACAACGGCAGAAAAATAAAAAGGGTATAGAAAGCGATCCACAGTTACCTACCGAAATCGCTGTTTAAGCAGGCCAACAGACTGCTCCACAACCACACGCGTGGTTGTGTGCCAGTGGTTGTAGCTTTGTTCGGCAGGCCTTCTTGGATTCAGGAAGGGGGTTAGCAGCCGTTGCCGCAGCGGATAACTGCAGGAAATAGGTTAATAGAGTGTGGGAATACTTAAGATACATGCAGCTGTACACAAAACGAGTCTTAAAATCTTAAGTAATACCACATAATACTACGTTCATGAGGCTAGGATAAGAGGATGCCACATAATCTATCTGCATTCACTAGCAATTACCATCTTTTGCACCAGTGTTAAGTACCCTACAAAGGTGAACTAAAAGGTGAACTAAATTTGTGCATGACTTAGATTAAATAATATATATTACGGTACGACTATCAGCATATAGTTTGTAAATCTTACCCAGAATCGCCAAGGATATAAAAGTCTCCCAGATCACGGGATTCAATTTTATCCCAGAGACCCGACTGTCTTAGCGCAAAGCTGTCATGCACAGACCCGGGGAATCTCGCACTCATGTATATGAAACGTTTGTGAGCATCTACGGCAACCTGTGAAGGCGATAGGAAAAAAATGTCCATTACATGCTTCATACATTATTTTTAGATAAAGTCTAATTGAACAAATTGGACGTTCAACTAAACATGATTTTAAAATTTTTAGATGGGTGCAAGAACTGCTGTAGGAGACGTAAGTTCCAAGCGGTGGAAAATAATTATGGTCGAAAGTCTAAATTTGATTGTTTGAAGCTAATCTTTCGCTGAGAGTGCCCAATGCCTAGTTTTAAAAATGTTATTTAAAATTTTATTTAAGTGAACTAAAATGGTGACATGCCCTTGTGTACCTGTTACGACATTGTGAACTTATAGAGAAAATGATTTGAAGAAAAGCAAACAGAAGCAATATTTACCATGGCATTGATGCTGTGGTACCCCTTACGGTTTACATAGTCCACTTCATTCTCCACCGGAGCGATGATGGGAATATGGGTCCCGTCAACTGCCCCAATGCAGAAGGGTTTACCCCCGAAGTCATCGTAGAAATCCTGGGCGTTTTGTTGCTTTTCAGCCCACGTATATGGCCACTTAATGATATGGTTCTTCACATGGTGAAACCAATTGAGTACCTCATGAACGCACCGAGATACGGTGCTTTTAGATACGCCTTGCGAATCACCTACAACACTGTAATTTGCACCCGTGGCAAAATAACGCAATGCAAGGCAAAACTGAAAAAAAAACAGTAAAGAAAATCTCAGTCTAACATAATATACAGCAGACATGATAAGGGAATATAGTTTATCTAAATTTATTATTATTTAAATGTAAATAAATGGTGGGTTTCTTGTTATAAAGCCATATATTGTTAGTTTAAGGTACAGAGGATGTTGAACAATACGCAAACACACTTGAAAAATTTAGAACTTGGAAAGATATATGTATTATATTTCATAATGCCCAAATATATATATAAAGACGACTACACAATAATAATGCAAAAGAGTAACCCCATAAGAACCCGTAATGAAGTAAGACAACCCACGTGCCATGCTTATTATGTGAGCAACAATGAATAAAAGAGCATTTACAAGGTACCGGGTATAACCTCTAGAGTATATTAAAAGGCACTATATTGCAAGTAGTGACATATAATGCTTATTACGTGGGCAACACAGTGAAGTGACAGCTTGAATGGGAATTTATACTAACTCGAGCAGTCGGTGGCAAGGCGCTGCCTTGGGATCGGGTGATAGAGCAAAATCCTGATGCTTCGAAGGCCTGGGAAAGATGAATAGTTAGCTGTTTAGAAAGCCGATATCGCTTCAGAAATAAATGGTCGGGCAGATCTTCAACGGGGTTAATACGCGCACGATACAACTTTCTCTCACGAGGATGATTGAAACCAGCGGCCATTTTGGAGCAGCTCAGGGTAAACAGGAAGCTGTTACGAGAGGGTTGACCCTCTCGCATATTTCTGATGGTTTTAGGTCAAAATAGCGGACGCATGGCAGAGCAGAGACTCCTTATGCAACGCAACCCACCCGCATTTCCTCTCGCCCACTGGGTAAGCGGACCCCCCCATAAAATCGAGGTCCTTCTGCAACGGGACCTCACGCTATTAACGGACGAACCGCTATTAACAAAGCCTCCGCTGCTTATGAAACAGGGCCCAGGGCCCTGTTTTTCAGTCACGTCCATCGTTATGTTTTTGCTGTCAGTGTACTATAGACACGACATTTTAGGGGGTCAGCCAATTATCGCAGCTCTACGACACTTAGGGCTGTGTGAGGTGTCCTATAGTCACGACAGTCGGTGGCTAATGGAGCAGAAACTGTAGCCCAAAGTGTCGTAGGTCTAAGAGAACCATGGACATGTTTGCATTGATGTACGTCCTTAGCACGGGAGGCAGGCCAGTGGACTCTCAAGGCTCTAAGCCTAGTTTGTTAAGAATTCTTCGCCATAGAGCGTAGTGAGAACCTTGTACAGATTACGACTTAGAGAGTGTGAAATCTTATGAGAGGGGTGCACAACCCAAGGGGAAACTGTTCTAAATCTGCAGCAACCGAAGGACTTTCATCAAGATATCTTAAGGTTGCTCTTACTATACTGATCGTATAATTTACTCATTTATTAAACACTTCGTTAAACTCTGGTATTATTCCATCAGAATGGAAAGGGGCGACGAGTATCCCATTAAAAAAGAATGTGGACAGTCCTAATGTATGTGATCTGAGATCGATGTCACTGTTGCTGTTACCAGGAAAAATATTCAAAAAGATAGTTCATAATCGCACTATCTCATTCCTAAAAAATTCAATATTAGCCCCAGCACAAAATTGTTTACTAGTATCAATTGACTTTACAAATGTTACATGGAGATATTTACAAATTTACATGTGTACATATGTTGTGATCTGCTTCATATCCTCATTTAAGAACTAGGAGCAAATATGATGTTCATCATAGATGAATGAGCATGCAATTATAGATGAATGACAATTAAAAGGTTTGGGTTAGATTCAGTCTATGGATAGTTTTCTGTAACCCACTTGAACCCAGTCAACTAGCCATTTCGGCAACTGCCTATCTAGGATCCAAACACATCAAGCACCAGTGGGTCTTGAGGTATTTTGGTCTTGAGTGATTGGTCATGGTCAGCTGGGCATGCCTCTAAGACCCTGAGACACTGGCTCCCTGCTCTGTTCTCACTATAACAGTGAACAGCATGCAGATAGTAAAGGGATAGTTTTCTGGAAGCACACTGAAAGTTCAATGTGACCACTCTAACATCTAGATGATGTAATTAGCGTGTGCAAGCAAACTCTAAAAAGGAATGAATGTAATTCCATTGTGATGTAAACTGGTGGTCCTTTGAGGCCAGTCACCAGACTGAGGACATGCCAATCTGAATAAAGGTCTTAATAAACATATGAAAACCCTTAATCACAGAAAAACAGAGAAGAGAAAATTCAATAAAACAAGGTTTTATTCAAAATATAGTCAAACTACTGCTAAAATAAATGTTGGTTTCTTGGTTGTTGTTTAACATTTTGTACAGTGTTTGATATTACCATTGGTTTGCTTTTCTTTCAACAGAAACCTGACGATTATGATGGCTGGATGCAGGAAGGAAAGTGCTACTGTTCCGAGGATGAATGCAATCATCTGTATTAAAACAAGTTTCGGGGATTAGTACAGGCTTGTGTATGAATAGCAGGAGTGCCCCCTACACTCCCATAGGCACCCCTCTTATAAGATCTCACACTCTCTAAGTCATATTCTGTACTCTCACTACCCTCTATGGAGAAGAATTTTTAACGAACTAGGCTTAGAGCCGTGAGAATCCACTGGCCTGCCTCCCGTGCTAAAGACGTACATCAAAGATTCCTATAACCTCGATGATGCCACCTAGCAGGAATAATGTGTGCCAGTGGATTCTCAAGGCTCTAAGCCTAGTTCGTCAAGAAGAGCGGAGTGAGAACCTTATACAAATTACGACTTGGAGAATGTGAGATCTTATGAAAGGGGTGCCATAGGTATGTGGAGACCACACCCCAATCACAGGGTCGAGATTATTTCCTAATGGATACATAGATATTTTAGTAATAGAAATAAAAAAATTCATGCTACAGTCATCTGTACGTTGACAGAAAGATTAGTTTCAACAGGTATCATTCTAGAATAGATGATTGGTTGATCAATAGCATCACAGATCATAGTATGACAAAAGACCAATCCTCAGGCCTTGTAGTAATGAATGATCTATTAAGATACATAGATACATAACATATTAGATGAGTATACTTTGGGTATAACCACATTTGGAATTTGTCCTATGAAGAATACATAGAGATGTCTCCAGTGACTGGGGACTTTTTGGTTGTATATTTGTAAAAGTATTGATGTGTTACATGCATATGGAGGTTTCATACTTATGTATGCTGATCCCTCTATAAATACTTCATACAGGGCCTAACAGAGATACTACAATGGTAACTTCTCAATCCAGAACCTTTTATAAAATTAGGTCCCCAGGAGGCATGGTCACAGGTTTACAAGCCATCTAAGATGTAGAATAAAACCATAATATGATCACTATGAAAATATAACTGTACCGGAGAAAATCCATGTGTCTCAACCCAGTGCAGATAGCCATATTGAACACTCATATTAATTCCAGTAATAGTAGAGATGAATCCATATAAAGTACCAAAATACTCCTCAGGAAACCTGAAATGAAAGTGTTTGAAGAAATTTGATATCAATTTAGATTCCATTCCATTGTGAAGCATGTCCACAACAGAATTATATTTTAACAATAACCAAAAAGAGTATATATATATATATATATATATATATATATATATATATATATATATATATATATATATATATATGTTGGATATAGCATATACATATTCATATATGATAATTTGTAACTTTAAAAATACGATTTTGTTAATCAAGGATGATAGCTATATATTTTTAGGATTCATTAAAATCTTTTACCTTACAAAAGGCGAGAAGGCCACAAACAATAACTTTTCTTAATTACCACGATTGATTTTAAAATTTCAATTGATAATAAAACATGTGCTTAAACTCTTAAATTTGCTTTTACCAAGTAACGACACAATACTGACAGTGCTTACAGTAGTAGAATATAAGCTACACCAGTCCCAAAGAAGAAAGCTCTCCCCAATTCTGTGAAGACGAAAATTAGATATGGACTCGATGTCAGTGGATAAAGCATGAAGACAGCCACAAGTAGGAACCACAGAGATGTAGCTACCATATTTGGGGCAGTGATGATGGCTAGTGATGCCTGCTTTTTGTCTATGGAGCCTGCAAAAATCATAAAAGTGATGAGGAGAGAAGGGAAAATGGATCAATGAGACATGGCAATTTCAAATATGCATAACTTTAACCCTTTTCTTACCGGAGCAGGGACCTGTTTCACTAGTTTCGTGACATGTCTAGATGGCGTCTAGATGGTGTGTCCGGTTTCATAAGAATTAGACATTAGACTTTGTTTTGTCCGTTCTTGCTTGCACTGTTTGTGCCGCTTTTCATGTGTGTCTAACACTTTTGTCACGAAACTAGTGAAACAGGTCTATGACGTGTAGATTTGTCTAATTCTTATGTTTGGGGTCTGTCTTTACCTAAGGGCAGCTACATGTGCTGTCACGAAGATAGACAACCCCAATGTCTGTATGGTGTCACAGACATGTCATGAAACTAGTGAAACAGGTCCCTGGTCGCAGGTGCATGTCTTAAAATGCAGCATGCCTGACACCAGACCATCTCTGTAGTGCAGACCTATGTTACAATTTTTTAAGAAAATTGATACTTTTCCACGGTATTTCAAGTTGTCTGTCAATGTTTCCATGGTGAAAACTATAATATTAGTCATTGATTATCATTATAAAAGCATTTTACATAATCTCTGAAATAATTATGAAGATCCATGTTGAATCTGCTGAGATAAATGACATTTTAACAAGAAATAAAACATAATGCCTTGGGCATCATTTGCACTAGCCATGGCAGAGCCTTGGGGCTTCATTGGTAAGGAAAGGGTTAGTACAAATCCTTTATCCTACCCCTAATAAAAAACGCCATAGGCTTAACATGGGATTTGTTTATTTCACGGGTGTGACATAAAGTGTTGTTTATGCCACTACTTTCTGATACTGAAAAAATATGGAAACCGGGTAGGATAAAATCTAGACGCCACTCGTTTGAGTTTGAGTTTATTTATGCCACACATTTTGTTGGCTCCGTAATTTCACGAGTCGAAGACGAGTGACATTACAGAGCCAACAAAATGTGTGGCATAAATAAACTCAGACTCAAACTCGTGACGTCTCTTGATAATATGACATGGATTACACTTTATCATAGTATATTACTCTACGGTAATGTCAATTCTTGGCCATTTATGACCTGATAGTGGTGTATAGCTAGTAGAATATATGTTTAAGATAAAGCTTAGCATAATACTCTCATAAATACTTTATGAAGTAGAGAGAGCAATTTGACAGACCACAATGCAGAACAATTGCAAATGTACGATATACTACGTAAGTCAAAGGACCGCACTGTAACAATATCAGGAGAAATCAAGGAGAAAATGAAAATTTAAATGTTTTCCAACAATTTCTGTATGCTCCTTGTCAAATAAAGCCTTACTTTGCATGCATTGTTTCATTCTATCGATTTCAGCACCGGCAAATGGAGAGATAACAATTCCAACAGTGAACTGTATATATCCATAGATGTTGGCAGCAAATCTCACTGTAAATAAATTATATCTTTAGGTATCCAGTTCAACGATATTTATCTGGCATTGTTAATGGCATGTTTTAAATCAGTGAGACTATATGTTGTTTATCTAGATGGCCAAGCCCTTTGATGGGATTTAATTATATTATATCTCTAGAACATGTGAAAATGAATAGCAGATTAGAAATACCTATTCTTAAATTTCACACTATAAGTCAATGTGATGCCTGGAGACGTTACCTTGCAGGAGACGAATGATAAAACATAAGTAATTTGTCTACCTTTGCCCGATAGATCTGTCGGGTCTTTGACAATCTGGGTCAATCGGGTCGAGGTATGCACTTCACTGACCCGATTTTATTACCTTTCCCGACGCGTCGGGCATTACGACCATGTCAGATATGACCGACTCTCCCCGACCTTAAGATTTTGATGTACGCACTTCATGCGAAGGCCAGAGTTCGGATCGAAATTTGTACGTTTACAGGAACATCGTTTTATTACTGTACAGCATGGTTAGGACGTTCTATATAATTACTGATGAAAAAATATTATTGAGGCCATTTTGAGATTGCACTCCTTTGTATATGTAAATACAGAGAGGGGTGTCCCCTTAAGCGGGGCTCAAATAAACTAAATACAAATTTCTGTTCCGAGCAAACCGTCCCCTTAAGCGGGGTCCCCCCTTAAGCGAGGTGTCTCAGAAGCGGGGTTTTACTGTAGAATACATTCATTTTCTCAGTTCTTTACATACCCTTTTCCTCATCTTCATTGTAGAACTTAAAGAGCCATGGTGTCAAAATTCCTGCAATGAGGGTATCCCAGATGAGAATGATGTTTATATAAATAAGGTGGATGATGAATGGGAAAGTCTTCATGTAATGCCATGCACTATGACTACCACCAGCAGTGCCATTTGTATTGTCCTGTTTTTTCTTAGAAACATCTTTATGCTGCACCTTGAAAGGAGGCAGGACGAAGTATGTGGTGAAGACAACCAGAATCCATGAGCAAGCCAGAATGATGAGTGACCAACGTTGTGAGAACCCATAGTCATATCCCAGCTACAAGAAATATAAGCATAAGAACTGAATGTTTTTGGTGTGGTGGTAGTGTATTGACAGAGACTCGCATCCGCCTCGGTCCGTACAAACGGTAAATTAGCATCTCGTTCTGTGACTTGTACAGCATGGTCAGGACGTTCTATATAAGTATATCACAAATTGACAACAGTATAAGAGGCAGCAAGAGGTGGTAGAGTGCACACATACCTCAAAGACAGACTTTCTCCATTTTTACAATGATGGTCTATGACCGATGCTATCAGATGTGGGGGATTCCATATTGATATTGATATTAAAAGGCCAGTGTTATAATAGGAGAGTTTGAATTGGTATATGAGGTCCCAGAAGGACTAAGAGCGTCTGTGAAATTTGAAAGAAAAGATGGCCCCAGACCAGGGCCGATTCCTTTTAACTTTGGCGTCTATGGCAAGTCTACGGGCATTTACATTACTAAATTGTTTTTTAACAATAATTTCATCAAAATCTTTGTTTATATTTGACCTTTATTATCCCCACCAAATTACCAGGAAGTACCAATCAAGACACGCTCTTCAAGTCCAACATTTATGGAAAAAATATATTCAAAGATTAGTGAATCCTGTTAAATCATACATGCAAAAAAATGTACATTATAGCATATCTACTGTAACAACTGACACATTTCGATGAATATTCAACAACATTTAACTTAGATATTAGATGTTAAACAGCCTTTAACAGCCGGCACTTTTCCGTCTATGAAGGAAATGCATTTTTAATTTGTTTTAAATACAGGTATAAAATAAGTGTTGAGAATATATATTATATTACATGAAACATACACAATTACTATGCTACTATAAATTACTGTTCCTAGTTCTTGGATTCTACTGCAATACTGTATACTGTAAAAGCTTTATGGCTTTATAAATCACCATCCAGATATCATGAAATATGTTCTGACGTTAATATTGATATAAATGAGAATTATAAAGCATCAAGGTGACATGTATTTCACCTAATGTCAAGTACTTCAAATATTTCAAGCAGATACCTTCACAAGAAAGAAGACAACCCCAGAAGAAATGACAGCACCACAGAACATGAGGTTGAAGATTGGAGCCTTCTTACCAGCCATCAGAGCTACCTTTGATGATGAATAAAGATATATGTTTATGATGTAGTGGTGCCAGCTTCTGCTATAGGTTTGATTGTATAGGGATAGAGCTGACTATGACACACCACAGGTAAGTTATACCCATGGATCACACTGCATGAAAATGACAGTTTATTAGAGCTCAGTACACACTATATACATCTTCTAGAGGTTAGAGTGGTCCAATATAGACTTTCAGGGTACTGCATAACTCGGAGCAAATGGTATGTTCATCATTGATGGATATGTAAAATGATAGATAAAAAAACAAGTAAAAGGTTCTGGTTAAATTCGGTCCATGTATCGTTTTCTGTAACCCATTTAGAACCAGTCAATTTTCCCTTTCTGCAACTGCCTGAGTCTAGGATCCAAACATATCAAGCACCAGTGGGTCAATGAGGTATTTTGGTGTTGAGTGATTGGTCATGGTCAGTTGGGCATGCTAAGACCCTGAGACACTGGTACCCTGCTTCCTTCCCAATATCATAGTGAATAGCACGCAGATAGTGAAGGGACGGGTGTGTTGCAGTAAGGTGGTAGCCTATATGACCATATGAGAACGCTCTAAATACTATCCCTTCACTACCTTTATGCTATTCACTGTGATATTAAATATGGGGCAGGGAGCCAGTGTCTGAGGGTCTTAGAAGCATGCCCAGCTGACCATGACCAATCACTCAGGACCACAATGTCGCAAATTGTTCCTCGTTGTTCAGGTGCCGGACCTGGGACCTGTTTCACTAATCCAGACGTAGTGACATACTGGCGACATAAACAAGGACTGGAATAGTGGTAGTAATAGCGCAACCACTATTTTCCTTTTGCAGAAGCCATGTCACTGTTGCTCACCTTGTTGGTGTCACTGTTCAACCAGAGACAGTTAAAGTGTCGCAGTGGCGTCCCCAGTATGTCACACTGTATGCTGCGCCACTCTGCTTTCAGATCGATCGAGCACTGCAGTGTGATATGGAGAGTGGCACTGCCAAGACAGCCATATAATGGTTAGCTCGATGTTTCAAATTAAATGCAAATATCAGCAGATTGCAGATGCCGATCTTCTTCATATTTGGGACGATTATAGGTTATATATACCCCTGAGTTGTGTTAAATTTTCATGGATTATTTCCTAGGGAAAGCTATGTAATTTTGCGTTCCAGTATTGCACATTGACCTATTTGACACCGCAATGTGAGAGGGTCTACCCTCTCGCAAATAGTGACACAATAGAGGCGGTAACAGTGACATCACAGTTGGTTCTGAAACAAGACATGCCACTGTTCACCCATGTCTTCTCTGTGACGTCGCGAACTGTGTTGTCACAGGACAATTGAAACGCAACCTGCCCTTGTTGTGTGGCAGAGACCAACAAGGGTTGTCACAAGACTAGTGAAACAGGCCCCTGGTGTTGGCCAGCATGCTGGAGAGGTGGTTTTTAATCCATGTTTATCTTTTGTCCCTTACGGATATGGATAGTCCAGATGTTCACATGTGCCTGCTGTAAGAACGTAGTGTGTATCTGGCAGACCAGGTTTTACAGAGTAGTACTAAATGTAAGATAGATTGACGGGGCTTAGCTGTAACAAACACTCCTACACCCACCGCTTGCGACCACGGAATAGTACTAAATGTAAATCCACTACCAACCGGGGGGAAATTTTGCAGGGCAGGTGGGAGCAGTGAGGCTGTGTAAAACCTCGAGGGCCTGATGCCAACCCTACCACAGTCACTCTACCACAAAGGATTTATTAGAGCGTGCTTGCACGCGCTAAATACATAATCTAGAGACCTATAGATTAGAATGGTCACATACACTTTCAGCGTGCTGCCAGAAAACTATCCCTGCGTGCTATCCACTGTGATAGTGTGAAAGGAGCAGGGTGCCAGTGTTTCAGGGTCTTAGAAGCATGCTCAGCTGACCATGACCGATCACTCAATACCAAAATACCTCAAGACTCACTGGCGCTAGATGTGTTTTGATCCTTGACTCAGGCAGTTGCAGAAATGGCAAGTTGACTGGGTGCAAGTGGGTTACAGAAAATTATCCATAGACTGAATGTAACCCAAACCTTTTATTTGTTTTTCATCTATAATTGCACGCTCATTCATCCATGATGAACATCCTATGCTGCACCTCCCGATAAAAAATCAAAATCGCATCGGAAGGTTACCTAATATCTGGGCAGTTGACCACGTTTCTGCGATTAGACACCGATAAAAAACCCATACAATGAGTGTTGGATTGGCATGTCTAGACATACGCCTACGATTTTGCACCTTCCCGATATGGGACCGATTTTGACATTTTGTATCGGTGCCATATTGGGAGGTCTACGATTCTATCGTAGTAGGTGGACACCAGGCCTAAGAGGTCTATTCCACCAACGAGGCACAAGCCCAGGCAGGGCCCCTTGTGGTCGCCTATTGGTGATCGGCGGCAATAGCCGGCCCAAACCTCCCGCCGGCGGCGATAATCTGCTTGGTGGAACAGCTCATTAAGCTCAAAGGCCCCACACGGCCGTCCCCTGCCGGCCACCGTGCCTCCAAAACCCCGTAGCCGGGCAGTATCGGCTGACCTGTTGGTGGCCGCCGGCCGCCGACCTGGGAACAATTCTCGTGCAATAGCCAATTTTGGAGGTGTTCCACCAAAATATAGTGATAACCACAGAGAAGGCCAGGCGGGCGGCCGGACATTATGAGCACAACGTCCCCCGCAAGCCCTGCCAGAGGAAAACTGATTCATTTGATTTTAAGCCCCCGGCAGGCCGGCCGGCGTGCCAAGAGCAAGACGCTGAGAGCTGGTTCATGGGAGCGCATTGACTGCTCGCCCGCCTATACTACAATATACACTGTCAATATAGGCCCGCGGACGGTATCCCGATACACGGACACCGATATTTCGGCAGTTGCGGCAGTTTGGGCAAAATATAAGCACCAGTGTCAAATATACACATTCATAACATCAATCCTTATCTTTAATTACCTTCATTGTTCGATTTAACCTGTAATTCCGCGGTTATTTGACGTTTTCTGACCGTTCCCGTACAAATCCCGACACGCTGACACACTGCTCCGCTCGATACGCGACTTTCGCGGGTTCAGAGCATCGTTGTGTATCGCCGCACGCCGCGCCGCCTATCGGATCAATAGAGAACCACGGGCTTGCGCGTTAGTGCCACCAACGTCCACCAGACGGCAATAGCGAACCCGCTGCGAGTGTATCGCCGCGCTGGGTCCGGCCGGCTCTATGAGCGCTCGCCGGGCACCTTGTGTACGCCTGTTGGTCGCCTTGTGGGGCTTTGGTGGAACAGCTGGGAGAATTTAGGGGTTTAGGGGCGGCCGGCCCCGGCGGCAAATGCCAGCTGGAAGGCAAAGACCCGCCTGCTGAGGGCCTTTTTGGTGGAATAGGCGTGTAACTCAGCACCACCCCCTAGACTATTGTAAATATTCAGTATCAGAATTCAACAATATATAATTTCTTCATGTTTCCAGCTTTTGAGTATCTTAGCTTTTACCACTAGTTCTACGATATTTGTTTATATTCTTAGGTAGGATAGGCATAATGGAAAACCATCTGTGTGATGAGCTATGAGCAATAAAGAAATTAAAAAAAGGCATAAAACCTACTTGGTTGTTGGTAAGAATCATAATTCTATTTGCCGCACCAGTGAAAAAGGTTCCACCATAGATAAGATATGGATCTGAAAAAGAAAAAACTATGGAATCATTCCTACTTAATTGCAACTAGAATATGTAAGCAGTTGTTATGAGAGACTAAGTAGACTATATACTTGTATATATATGGATGATTATTGCATTTATGCTATGGCTACCACTAGCTGGATCTACAAAGGTTTGTTCTATACAATTGCTGGTTATCAAGTATAAGTGACTGAAATGAAGTTTGATGATAATCAACCTAGAGGACCAGGAGGTCATTGATTGTATTAGCTTTTAGTTTCCTTGCTAAAGTATAGTATATATCTAACCATTGAGATTATTACTAAGCAGAATTCCCTTGTGCCATCTTGGGAAAGGAAACAAACTTTGTGACCAGCAGACCTTGTTTGTGCAGGCTGGTCTCTCGGTACAGAGGAATTTACTAAGTATATACTCACATTCTTTTGAGGCAAACGCAAGGAACAAAGTTCCAGTAACCCCACAAATTCTGCAAATTCGAGAATTCAAGGAACTCATCATGCGAAAAAACTTACATGGTGAAAACAGTCCAAACTCAAAGAGCTAAATCTATACTGCAACAAATACAGAATATCTAGAGAAACATATCATGACTTAAAATACTTTTTAAAAGAATGCACAACTGCTAAGTTCTATACCAAATGGTGTTGAGAATCAGGACATGTCTAAAGCCTATAAGACAGCGACCCGACCATTGTGCCCGATCACACCTTTGCCCGACGAGTCCGTCGGGTCGGGAAGAATCGGGTCGCTGTACGCACTTCACAGACCCAATTTTAATCGGGTCAGGCATTACTAGCGTGGGGGTAATGACCGACTCTGCCCGACCATAATCGTGTCGCTGTACGCACTTCACCGACTGTTCCCGATTCTGAGAAGCCTATTTGAACATCGATGCTACCTATCGCCTGGTCCGATTTACAAGTGCCTTATATCGATTTGTAGGGGAGACACAGGCGATAATGAATCTGAAATTTTGTTCAGAATATCTTAATTAGAGCCAAAGTTATCAAACTTTGAATTATTTTCTAAATAATGTGCCCGATCACACCTTTGCCCGACGAGTCCGTCTATTTTCTAAGAATCCACATCAGCGGCCCGTGGCTCACCCCGGCTAGGCTCCCAGCGGCTCTCTTTGATCTCAATCGGGTCGCTATACAAGGTCATAAAGTGGAGATGTGTGATCGGCAAAGGGTATAAGACAGCGACATTCTTGTTCCCGATTGTAATCGGTGATCGGATCGGGAAGAATCTGTGGATAATGTCGCTGTCTTATGGGCTTTAAGCCTATAAGACACCGAATTTTTTTTCCCGATTCATCCCGACCATCGGCTCAGTGAGAGTCTGGAATAAAATGTCGATGTCTTATACCTATAAAGCCTATAAGACACCGACCCGACCGCTGTGGCCGATTCTGCCTTTGCCCGACGGATCCGTCGGGTCTGTGACAATCGGGTCGGTGTACGCACTTCACCGATCCGATTTTATTGCTTTTCCCGACGCGTCGGGCATTACCACCATGTCAGATATGACCGACTCGGTAACATCGGTAACATTCGGTGAAAGTGCGTACACCGAAATCTTAAGGTCGGGCAGAGTCGGTCATATCTGACATGGTAGTAATGCTCGACGCGTCGGGAAAAACAATGAAAGTAAGAGTGAAGGTGAAATGTGTCTGAGAATGAGAGTGATGAGGTCTCTGAGGGTCTGAAGAGGATGTGTCTGAGGACAAGGTGAAGATCTTTCTGAGAAGGAAAAAACTGATCATAGATGAAAAGAAGGCCTGTGTTATCAGGCTGACAAACATGGTACACAGTACAGCAAAATGTAGATTGGCTTGTTTCTGTGGTCACAGGTGAGGTGGCCAATAAAAGGAGAGAATACAAATTGAGGCCAAACTGAGTTAAAAAAAATTAAAGTACTAAATTGAACAGGCTTTTCAGGTTAACCAAGGCAGTACACTATCTATTATCTCAGCTTAACTTAAATGGAAACTTGTTTTCTTGAGGTAAAATGTATTTTGGGGAGCAGATCTCATATGTTTATAGAATACTAACATTGCAAAGGTCCGAGCAGCTCGAAGCCCATATCGATCAACCAGCATGCCAAATAGTAAAGATGGAAAAAGGAATGCGGCTAGTCCAACAGTCAGAGCCTGGCCAAATTTTGTGTCTTGTTCTGCACATGGCTGTGTTCCATTCATAGTTTCCTCATGCAGCCTCTGCAAAAGTTTGGTAAATGAAATGAATATGCATGGAATGAACTCCTTTACATGTTTATCAACTGAAATCGTTTTATTAAAAATTGTATTATGAACAAAACGTATATATGGTCCTTTGAGTTCCACATTCTATAGGCTGATTTTTTGTTCCATTATACTACTCAATTCCTTATATATAATTTATAAAAGAAATTGTGTTTTCACTACTTCAACTTTTTCAAAATATATATAATTTATAAAATATTTAACTATCAGATAGTAATTATTCAATTTGATTTCTTGCATACATAATGTAGCTGATATCAGCCTTTTGTAATAGTAGTTGCTCATATTTGTCAAAAAGATTTGTGAGACCAAAACTAACATTTCTGGGGAGAAACCACTCAATAATGAGTGGATCTTTGTTTATCTATTATTATGATAGATAATGACTGAAAATTCAATAAATGCGATTAAATCAAAAGTATGAGAAAACTCTCTGGAATAATAATTGTAATTATATTCTGAAACATATTTTTTAAAAAAAACATTAATAAGATTTTAACCTGATTTTGATCACAGGAAAACAATCCTATATCCTTGTAGACATAATTCAGGGAGGGCCATCCAAATATAGTTGCTCCAAATATAAGGCACTCTACCCAAGCTAGAGCGAGTGTGACAGCTGTTTTAATTTTACTTGGTGTAGTCATGGTGATCTGAAAATATAGCAAAGGATCTTTAACTTATCGGAATCTGGTGGATCTCTACTAATGCCAACCTAGTGAACACAATCTTTGGATGGACCAGTACATTTATTATCCATCGTATACAAAGCCCCCATTGAAAATGCATAGGGACTCAGTAAACCATGACCCATTGTATACAACCTGTCAGATACCATAACTGTGGTATATGGATTCAAACCTGTGGTATACGGCCTCAAAACCATGGTATACGGGGAAAATAGTCAATTTTGCTATAGAGCAGAGAAATAGTCCCTATTGAGTATTGTTATACCATTTATTATGGCAATAACTGAGTTTAATTTATTCGAAAATATGGATAATAAATACAACAAACGATGATTTTGTAGACAGGCGGCTCTGTAAACCACTCGAGGTTGACGTCGTAATACACTCGCTAGCGCTCGTGTATTACTACGCGTCAACCACTCGTGGTTGACGGCCGTCTGTCCACAAAACCATCGATTATTGTCTATGTCTAAGCATTTGAAGTTTCACTCTACACCAGTGGACATCATTGAAATTGATGAATTATTCACAGGTCTGAGTCTCCACTATACCATTATATCTAAACACGTCCATATAATTCATCTTACGAGATACAATGTAATAACTATGGTCTGTTGTATGACTTCAGGTTACAATAGCTTTAACAAAGCTGTGCTGCTGTATTAAACTTTGTTATTAGCTCGACTAACCATGTGGTTATTTGGAATCTAAATCCTTGGTAAGCCTGTACAAGAAACCCTATGACTTATATTCACTCTGTAGTATCGACACATTGATATGCCTATGAAATAATATTTGTTGTTTCAGAGAATTAGGATGGTTTCAAGAACTTTCTATCATAGTAGGTGGATGCTGGGCCTAAATGAAACCATATTTACAGGAACTATGTGTCTAGATTTGTCTTATTCTTATGTTTGGGGTCTGTCTTTTCCTAAGGGCAGCTACTTGTGTTTCACGAAACTAGACAACCCCAATGTCTGTATGGTGTCACACACATGTCACAAGACTAGTGAATCAGGTCCAATGTCTGTCGTGCCCCTCAAGCAGGCCAGACACCAGGCGAGGACAACAGCCGGATCAGATACCAACATACCAACCGCTTAGTGAACCCAAATGGAAGTTCTATTCAACCCCTACCTGCCTTGATCCAAAGATCACGATAAGATCTATTCTTTTATCATTCTTAGTTCTAAAGACGCCTCCCAGAAAGGACACCTATATTTGAGATGCCCTCCATAAAGGATAGTTTTCAGGATCGATTGTTATCTGTTCGCTCCGTCGGGGTTTACATGAAACTCCATGGTATATTCTTCGCTTAAGCCTTGTTTAAACACCATAGTTTTCTGGATCGTGGTCAGGACAATGACAGTTTTATTAGACGGCCTGGGAGGTGTTTTTGACTATGTACACTTCTATGGGACGGGGCAGTGTCCTCTGAACTCAAAATTTGAAGGTGTATCACGTGATATTATTTGTTGTCCTTAATAATTTTATTTCCATTATTTAGAATTCCAAAATATGATGTGACACTTACATTCTGTGCAAATTTCAAGTTTATTACCAAAATATTACCTTTTCAAAAACAATTTCATACATATCCCTTTGATGATAAAAATGATATAGTTCTGGCTCCAGCAAGTCCATGGGACTTACACACATCATTCTGTCTGTTATTAGTTGATGTCTGTTAGTGATGAAGAGTGTGTGGTTATTTTGATTACTATCAGATGAATTGTTTTAGACTTTCACCAGAAGGTATCTAATAAACCCATAACTCTACAGTGCAAAATGTGAAATATTATAGTGCATCCGGAAAGTCTGTATCATAGTGGATTGTAGACCCAGGGGGGTGTTTTGATATGCGTCATAATCTGGTTTTGTCTTGAAAAAAGGTGACCACAGTCCCAACACACCTCACAATACACCACCAATGCACTGCGATGGTGTGCATGGTAGAAATGTAACCAACTGCTACTATTAAATCCTTGGTGTTCTTGATGTATCAGATTGCCATAGTAGTCACTTTAAAAGTTAATGTTAATATTAGTGTGTGCTGTTATACATATTCATATATAATTTGACTTACCAAGGGCTTGTAATGAGGTGGAGGTGGATGATACCTCTCCTAGCTTCAGATGCGGTGTGTGTTCTCAGATTTGACCGACAGAGTAAACTGTATTTATAGTACCCATTCATCCTTAACCCTTACAGGACACCAGATGGTTTGTTGATATTTTTCAGTAAAGGATTGTAAAGTGTGAGCTCGTGCCTTTGACTTTGTAAGGCCACTAAAAAAAAAAACTTGTTTCTCATCACCAAGCCATGAAAAATATGATGAGGGCGCTTTTTTTCCCTTTTTTTTTTTGTTGCTGGATCAAAGATGGTTTAAAAGTGTCATAAAATGGGCTTTAGATTCACAGTAAAACCCTACATAAGCGGTCAGCCTCCGTTCCGGGCCAAAGTGTCCGCTTATGCGGGGTGTCTGCGTATGCTGGGTTTTCAGATTTATATTGTTTATACATTGGAAGCATCACTGGCATCAGAAGCTTTAATTTGATACTAAATACACATACTTTTCATAATTTCTTATTTTAACCAACAACAAACAAAAAAATCTTTTAAAATCGTTTTTGCAGGTGCGCGTGATGATGAGAAACAAGTGTTTTTTTTCTAGTAGCCTAACATTAGAAGAATCCTAGGTTCTAATTATTACCCATGTTATGAATTATGAATGTTATTCATTAATGTACATACCTATTACATATCTAATGTTATTAAACTTTCGGATGACATTTTAATCTCAATCAATATAGGGAAGGATAATATACCTGTTTTCATTGATTTAATGAAGGCCTTTGACGCCGTGGAAAACAGCATTCTGTTAAGGAAACTATCTTTCTATCTTAATATGGAATCAACTTTGGTTACAAAATTATCTATCAAATTTTTTCAGAAGGTTAAGGCAAATTCCTATTTATCTGGATGTAATGCTGTGGTCCACGGTGTCCCCCAGGGCTCCATACTGGGGCCACTTTTATTTTTACTGTATATTAATGATGTTGGGAAAACGGTGGAACTGTCGAAAATACTGTTATATGCGGATGACACCGTATTGTATATGCATGGTAAATGTACACCGCAGCTCTATGCCACATTAAGCCTATAAGACACCGAAATTTGTGCCTGATTCATCCCGACCATCGGCTCTGTGAGAGTCGGGAATAAAATTTCGGTGTCTTATACTTATAAGACACCAACATGTAGACTCTTCCCGACGACACCTCCTCCTTTTATAACCTCGTAAATTACCCGTGATAAGATCAAAGAGAGCCGCCGGGAGCCGAGCCGGGGTGAGCCACGGGCCGCTGGTGTGGAATCATAGAAATTAATTCAAAGTTTAATAACTTCGGATCCAATTAAGATATGGGGCAACGGTAAACTCACCATGCTAATTTCTATGGGAAGGCCATCTGAAGAAGGTAAGTGCTTATCTATTGGTGTCTATGGAAAACTGCTATATTTTCATGAAACCAGATGGCAGCACCAGTGTCTACACAGGGGGCAGTGCGATACCTACCCGCATTTGTCTATAAATGTTCAAGTTTGATTTGTTATATTGTTATGAGGTGATAAGCTAGAACTGAAAGCTAATTGTTTTGCCATATTGTCTGAAATATTAGAAATTATGCGTCTCGCTGTTAGACATTTAAAATATGTAAGCTACCAAAGAAAGTGAGAAAGCTGCTGGGGCCAAGAGATATCTCTGGCTATATGCCTATAGTGATTGCACCTTGTACCGTTGTGAAGGTACATGTACCGTTGTGAAGGTATTAGCAAGGTTGTGAAGGTATTAGCAAGACTATTCTTGGTATCCCAGACACTGTGGGAACGTTTCTAACAGCAGACAAAATATTATAAACATTGAAAATGCTTTTATCAACATGTACTGCATGTTATGAGTGCCTCTGGCAAATTCCGGTAGAGGAGTGTGATATTCCAAAGACTGCCTTTGTTACACACAATGGCCTGTATGAGTGGGTACGTATGCCCTTTGGACTAACAAATGCGCCCGCTGTGTTTCAACGAGAAATGTAAAGGGTTTTGGGAAATGCTATAGGTCGCTGCGCAATGGTATATATTGATGACATAGTGATTTACAGCAAGACACAGGAAGAACATGAGGAACATGTCCAGGAAGTGTTAGCCCGTCTGGAGGCGGAAGGACTAGTAGTGATTGCACCTGCCCCTGTTAGGGGATACACCGAAAGACAGATAATGACATTTTTCTCATGAAACTTGATAAAAACACAATGTATGCATAAAGGGGGTGTTCCACTGGACAGACTGTCGCCGATTGGAAGACAGACACTCGCCGATTCTTATCGGATGCCTTCGAGTTTTTCAAGTCTTTGATGATAACCATTTATTAAACTATCATTATCAGTACATAATACATTACGGTATGTGAGCTTCCTCTTAAAGGCCCAGGAACAATCGATCGGGTGAGAATTCGGCCTAGTGGAGCACTCCCTTTAGCCAACTCTATCAAAAGTATGTAATGGGCTTACTAAATACGTAGCACTGAGAGTATACACAGTTATCATACGTCCAATCCTGGAGTATTGTAGCTTTCTACTGGATGGTGCTAATCAGCTTCAAGTTGACAGGCTACAGAAGGTACAGAACCGAGCACTCAAGGTGGCCGCAAAGATCCGCAGGCGTAGGTACTCGGCAACCGAGCTACACGAAAATCTGCACATAGATACGTTAATTATAAGGCGGCAAATGCAACTACTCAACCAAATGCATAAACTGTCCAAGAAACCTGACAACTTGGAAACAAGTGTCAAAAATACGCGAAGCTCTAGCAAAGTGAAGTTCAAGAAGAGTCCTAAATCAAGTCTAATCTGTCGTTTAAGTCGCCTAATAAGTAGTAGTATGGCCATTTTTTTTTTTGGCAGGTATATTCACTGTATCAAGTGTTTGTACGGTCATCCCCCTAGCTTCATTTTTCTATCTAGATGTGTAATACAACAACGATAACACGCAAATGTTATGTAAGACAGTGGAAGATCTGCCTGCGAGCAGAACTGTTCTTTTGACCCAATAAAAAAACAAAAAGACTCCTCAGGGACATGTAATCTAATAGCTAACGTTTGCCCATTTGGCTTAACACCCGCCATTAGAATGAGGAGTAGGGTTGTAGGCCCCGAGTGGAAAAACGGCCATATAGCCGAATTCGGTGACTGTGTAACACAATATCCCCTTAGAAATAGCTTTTTAGAGCGTGCTTGCACGCATAAAATATGTGGTGGTCGCCGCCTGTCTAGCAGGTTGGATGACCCCATTCCGGAACGCTAGTTCCAGGCAGGATCCCACCCTACGCACTTACATAGGTTGGTTCGGTTTTCGGTTAGTTTGCACAGACCTAATCACACACAACACAACAACGTCATTTAATAAACAGGGATGTTTATTAATCACTTACTTCCTGGAAAGATCTGGAAGATCTTCCTCACAAGTACAGTACCCTAACACATGGGTGCTAGGTAACGCTGGATAGGCTAATCCGGAGGATTCGCCTAACCACCAGGAAGGTTACAAGAACCCGCCTGCAAAGTGAGGGCCCAAGGATCCGTTCCGTAGAAGGGACGCACGAGGACAGCCTGTCGACCTACTGTGAACGCTGAGTATATATACTAAGCGTTACGTAATCCCGGTCTCCGCCGCGCCACTCTCGTGTGCGGCGTTGCCCGGAATCACTACACAGTAAGGATCGGCATATCGCGCCACCTTCCGTGAAACAAACGAACACTGCTGGATTCCCATCCCACTACATTACCCCTCCCAATTTTTACTAAAGGGGGAACCAAGGCAGCCATTTTGCTGCTAAGGGACTACCCAATTAAAAATTACAACATATATCCAGCAGTTCTTGGTCTACTCTCTACCTTCCTGGTGTTCACAAGAATTCACTGATACCAATGTATAAGTGAAAAAGGTGGAATTGTAAGATGGAGAAATTATTAAAAATATGGAAGATATGACATCTAGGAAAGAGGAAACGACATTTGAAGAATGAAGGACTAGCCTCGCTAGCACCTTGAATAAATGTGATATTCACCCATCTTGAGCCGGGGAGCGTATTCTTGAGCGTTCTAGACTCTGCCTTACAATGCCCTAGATGCATGAGAACCATTTAAACTATTCCCCGAAAAGAACAGGGAAGACTCGACAGTCGCGGACCTACAGGTGGTCAGCCCGGCCTGTCGAGCACTCTGCCTCCAGCTGTTCCGGATCTTGTTGAAGTCCTCTGTTGGCTCCCGGCGAGTGAAGTGTCGTTCTCTTTCTCATCTTAGAGTATCGAGCCCAACTGGCCCATCGGCGTAGCAGACCTACTACATTCAGCCCGATGCCGACGGGTGCTGGGCTTCCCACTGTTCTTCAGTTTGGAAGACATCCATATGTAGAGCAGGGTTAGCCTCGCTAAACACCTTCCGTGTTGAAAGTTTCCGAATACGGAAATAACGGCCAAAAAGGCAAAACAATTCTCCATCCACCTGGTAAGAGTGTGTGGTATCAGTGTTCTTTCATTTTGACTCCAGCTATACTGGCATATCTTTTGTCTCGGCTCGAATCGAGTACCAATTAAGGCCCCAATTCTAAGCCGGATTCAGAACTTACGATCACCGACCCAAGGTAGAAATAGCCGGCGTAATCCAACAGATCAGGGGTTACGCCTACTATCTCACTATCGAGTCGATGAACTCAGTTCCGACACAGACCTGGTAAGTCAGATCTATACCCGAAAGGCATAATCTTCCTTACCCGGTACCAAGTACTAGTGTGGACAGTATCCACACCACAGGCCGGAGGTTTTCGTGATGGGGGCCTATCACGGGCCTGACCATCGAGAGAACCTTCAGCCGTCTGAAACCAGGGTTGTGCCTTAGAGAAGTCATTTTACTGACTTTCCCCAGCCCCAACCCAGGATCGCTTATCATTGGTTACTCCTAACTTTCCCTCCACCCCTCCCAGCGATCCTTGCGGTTCGCTGAGAAAGTGCAGAATTCTGGCTGGGAGGCCACATTCTGGAAGTAGCTAGGTGGGAAAAAAAATTTCTTCCCCGGGACTTCCCACACCCGTCTGACTTCGGATCCAGGAGAGTTGTTGGCTCTGCCGGTTCCGAGTTTAGACGGCGTCTTCCCGGCTTGTTAGGCACCAGCCGAGTCGGTCATTGTCAACCCCTAAATATCCTCGTCAGAGGATATCCTGAGGTCGAGAAGTTCCAACTGGCTTGGTGCACTAGCCGTCGGTGGAACCGACATTGCCAGGGCGGTCCTCTCCGGTCGCAGTGGACTCAGCGCAGACGTAGGCTGCAACTGAGACATCAACTGCTGTAGAGAGGTTGGTCCGGTATCTAAAAAGATTCCAGACTCCAATGGGATGATGTTGGCATTCACCCCCAGTGCCCCACTTGGTTCCTCGGGCTGATCTACCGGCTTAGCCCTGGAAGGCTTTGCTGATTTTTCAGCCCGTGTCACGGCGGGAGGCCTCCTCGGCTGTAGGACTTCAGTCTGATCCTGTGGGGTCTGACCGGGTCCTGACAGCGGAGTATCTACACTGACATCCATGGGCTGAGCCGCTATGGATGTAGTGTCCTGGTGGGAAGTTTCTTCCACGGATGACCATCCCAACATGCCAGCGAGTTGCTGACATGTCGGGTTTGATTCTTCCGTGGTGAACTGAAGAAATCTTCCCCGGCTCCTTTGTCGGGCCAACCACGCTTCCTCAAGGGCTTGCGGGTCGTCACCGATGTCATAGAGCGACATACCCAAGTGCCGAAGACAACGTTCATCTTGGCGATGGGTCTGGGCTTCCGCCCGGGCAAACCTCGACTGGGCCGTGGTTTTCGCAATACGCGCGTCCTCTAAGTCCAACGCGTAATGTTTAGCCAGGCCTTTCGTGGCTTCTCTTACCTCGAATCGGGCTAGGTTTACTAGCTCCTTAACGAGGCCTTCATGGAGGGACTGAGCGCCCGTTCGGACACGGCCCTCCAAGGTGCCACCTATATGCGACTCTAGCTGATCCGCCCTTTGGACATATTCAACCGACATCGCACAGGGAGAAGAAGTCACCTTCGACGCAACGGGTGGTTGTGTCATTGGTTTCTTCTTTACCTCAACAACCGGGTTGGCTGGTGGAGGGAGTGCCGGAAAGGCCTCTTCATCCTCAACTTTCCCGGGTGCTTGGGTAGCACCTCTGTTAAGCGGGGAAACTCCCGGGAGACTTGAGCTAGGACGAGTCCCAGCTGGTTTTTCCACGGGTCCGCGGGCTTTTGAAGCCGTTGGAACATTCCCTACGGGCACCAGAAGAACCCTTAGCGGCCGGGGCCGCCTCGGACTTCTTCCCGGTGTGACTTTTTCCCTTTCCGGGTCGTTCATCTCGGGTTTCCCCAAGAAGAACAGAGTCCTCAGACTTGTCCCCTTCCAGGTCAAAATCACCATCATCTGACCCGATGAGCAAAGCATCATCGTCCAGATCTGCCCCCCGCTCAGCCGAAGCAGCCGGGCAGGGGTGAGGGGAGCTTGCGCTCACCCTCCGTAGACGGGGCACGGTCAGCCATGCTGTTACCACCCGACTCATGTGGTGCTAGGCACCACTCCGATCACAGAGTGAAGACTACTGAAAAAACAGGGTCTTATATACTCCTAAGTGACCTAGATTCGCTATCGCGAACCAATCAACCGTGTCGAGACTGGCTCATCTTGAGCGTCTCAACACCGCATGCGTGAAGAAACCAAAGGTCAGCGTTACGCTCGACTTGATTTGTTCACGCCTTCAATCACCCAGCACAGGTTCCGGAACCCGGGGAAACCCCTTTTTGAGCTCCACCCCGAGTTCTCTACCGTGTGGATTTTCTTATCGCCGTCGTGTATCTCGTTGATAGTATGGGAGACTTGTTCAATTTCCATGTAAATGGATCAGACCTTTCAGAGCGTTCGGCAATTCTGCAGCCTCTAGAGGGTCCTCGACGGGGTCCCTTAGAGCAACGTCTGGGCTGTGGCACATAACGACTGATTTTAAGGTAACTGTTTGATCAACATTCATGTATAATTGACACGCCACTGACTACCAACGATCTACATTTCGTACCATTGCTTCTCGTTGTGTTTTCGACAACCCCGGCACCACTACTCTTTGTAGCTAACCACAGCCTTCGATTTTAGTCGAGAGCTGCGGCGGGGTTTTGAGTCTATTTTAGACTCCATTCTACATCTCGAACCATGTTTATTATACACAGCTCGATTTGTAGCAAATTTAGACTTTTCCATGTCAGGTTTTTCTTCTACCCACACTTCCCTTTTTAGGTTGGCGTAAGTAGGAATTACCTTCCGCGGACGTCCCGGTTTTCGCCGTGTAGGCGAGCACCCACTCGGAACCCCGGTAACCTTTGACCGGGACTTCCCTATCGGGGCCTGCCTCCGCCTTGTTGACGGGGGTTTGACACCCGGCTTCCCGGCTCTTTGAACCCGGGACCCCTCTGGTTTCCAAGTAGGACCCGTGTTCAGTGACACATCCCGCTTTGTAGCAGGGTGTGAAACTTAAAAGTCGGAACATTTGTGCTTTCCTTCCCATAGTCGTAAACGAGCTACATGGGATTTATAACGCCTTCTTGACCATTCGTCTTCTATCACTACTGTCATTTCTGACAATAATTGAACAATTCTGAATGGTCCGTCCCAGTTAGGAGCGAGTTTTACATTTACCAACGGAGTGTGGTATCGTACAACCCGGTCTCCTACTCGGAACTTACGTGGTTTAAGATTGACGTCATGTCCAGTCTTTTGCCACTCTGCTGCTTTCGTCAGATTCCGTCTCGCGAGGTAATATCCCTCTATAAAACGTTCTCTGAGTTTTTCGACAAATCCTATAGGACAAGGATCATCCGTAGACATTCTAGGAACCCCATAGACTATGTCAGCGGGCATTACTATTTCCTCGCCAAAGACGAGTAAATTAGGTGAACACCCCGTGCTTGAATGAATGGTCCCATTGTATGCGTGAGCTATAAATGGTGCTAATTCATCCCAATTCTTCCGATTTTCATCTACCAGGGTCCGAAGACACTGGATCAATGTCCGGTTGAATCTCTCTACCATACCATCTGATTGGGGACGATATGGATTCGTATGTGTCTTTTTAATCTCGAGTATCCTACACATTTCTTTCCAGATCTGGGATTCAAATTCCCTTCCCTGGTCGGAATGTAGTACGCTCGGAGTTCCAAAAGGCAACATCCAGTTTTTCACTAAAGCTTCCCGCACGTGGCAGCTTTGTGATTTTTCATGGGATAGATCTGCACATATTTTGTGTAATAATCCATCACTACCATCATACAGGTATTTCCTTCCTCTGACTCGTCGATACCAGATATGATATCTAGAGCAATTCTGGCAAACCTTACACCAAACAGTTCCTGTTGTAACAGCATCTTTCCGAGTCCTACCCCGGGTTTGACTTTGCTACATATGGAACATCCAGATACCCATCTTCGAATATCTGCACCCATTCCAGGCCAGTAGTAACGACGCCTTATTCTGGCTACTGTCCTTTTCCGTCCTAGATGAGCTGCACTCCTATGTTCATGACATAGAGTCATTAGTCCGGATCGTAATTCTCGAGGGACCACTAGTTGTAGAGCACGTTTAAGTGGTTGCAATGTGGTTCTCCATCGATATAGTATCCCATCTCGGACTTCTAGCTCTTTCCATTGACCACATAGATTCCGAAATTCTCGGTTTTCAGGCGAGATCTCGGGTCCTGTAGGTCTATGGAGTCCATTAGCTATCAGTTTAGTTAACCGGAACAAATCTGGGTCAGCCTGTTGACTTTCCTTAATTTGTTCTAGTGTCCACTGATAGTTTAGTAGTGGCTTCACTTTCTGGGAACGTAGAGTAGCTATTACTGCTCTATGCTCGCCACAATCCCGGCAATCTGGTCGTCCACATTTCCGCACTGGTCTCCTTGAGAGACAATCCGCATTAATGTGTGACTTTCCAGCCCGGTGCTCAATCTGGCAGTTAGTCAACCCGAATTCGGAGAGAGCTGCCAGCCATCTTCCAATCATTCCCTCGGCGTCTTTAAAGTTAAAGAGCCATTTGAGAGAAGAATGGTCAGTACGTAAGATGAAATCTCCACCTGCTAAGAAGTGTCGATATTTTCTTACATACACCACAACCGCTAAGAGTTCCCTCTTAGTAGTACAGTAGTTCCGCTGGCTTTTACTTAAGCTGTTGCTGGCAAAAGCTATTGGAACTTCCACACCATCTTGTATCTGAGACAAAGCCGCTCCAATACTCTCATTACTAGCGTCAGTGTCGAGAATGAACCGACCCTGGGCTAGAGGGTATTTCAACACGGGGGTCTCCGTAAACTTTCTTTTTAGTCCCAGAAAAGCGTGTTCAGCTTCCGGAGTCCATTGGATCTCTTTTTGCTTCCCTGGCTTATCTAGTACTACATACTGTTGCATAGGGTGTGCAATTTCAGAAAAACCCGGGATAAAGTCGCGGTAATACGAACAAAATCCTAGGAAAGACCTTATGTCTTTTATATTCTGGGGGCTTGGCCAATTAGCCACTACCTCCAACTTGGAAGGATCTGCCCGGATTCCATTTCCGGAAACTATCCGTCCCAAGTATTCCACAGATTTGCGAAACAGTTTGCATTTTTGAGGTTTTAGCCTCAACCCATAAGATTGAATACGCTCAAATACCTCTCTCAGGTTTTCTAAACATTCAACATAATTCTTTCCGAAGATGATTATGTCGTCTAGATAAACCAAACACTTTTTCCACTGTAGACCCCGCAACATCTGATCCATCATGGATTCGAAAGTCGCGGGAGCGTTACAGAGGCCAAATGGCATTACTGTGAACTCGTAAAGCCCTTGATGAGTGGTGAACGCCGTTTTAGACTGATCGCCACTGTTCATCTTTACTTGCCAATATCCAGACTGGAGATGCAGAGTACAAAACCACTGGTTCCCTCCCAGAGAGTCGAGACTCTCATCGATCCGGGGTATTGGGTAAGCATTCTTCCGGGTGATACCATTCAATTTTCTGTAATCAATACAGAATTGGCAAGTACCATCCTTTTTAGTAACCATTACCACCGGGCTAGCCCAAGGACTTGCACTGGGGATGATTACTTTCTGGTCCATCATTTTCCCTACTTCCTCTTCTAAAGCTTCCCGTTTTACCGGAGGTAGCCGTCGATAAGGAAGGCGGAAAGGTTGATGACCTTCAGTGTCAATCGTGTGTTCTACTCGATCCGTTCTCCCCAAGGGATCTCCAGGTCGAGTAAAGATTGACTCCATCTTCTTCAAAAGAATCCTTAGTTCATGTCGTTCCCCACTGTTTAGTGCGTCTGTCGTCTGAACTAAAGTTTCCAGAGTTTCGTGCAATGGACTCGGAACTGGAAGGGATCCCGTTCCTGTATCGATAGCACTAACCCGCACTTCTTCATAATCATTTCCTATTAAGTCTGACCTTCCCAGTTCAGATTGTTCATCTTCCCTGGTTATTTCGGAAACGGTGTGATTCCCTGTGGACTGGAGTCCACTAGGCCATCTACATGAGCTAGAGTTACCCAGCCTAATGTATCACCCTTCCTTAATTTAATCAACCCGGAGGTATGATTACTTATAGGAATTGATCCTTCTCTGGCACTTCCGATCAAGGTATCCCAGGCCTGTATTCCTTTTTTAGAAAACAGTGCGACCATATTTTGTATCTTCCCCTTTTCTGGTAAGTTGGAAATATTTTCCTCCTTATACATCTCACAGGTTTGAGTCTCCTGGCACTTTCCTTCCCGGACCGCAGTGTTGCCACTCGCTACAGTCCTCCTTTGTTTTCCGGTTCACTCTGGGAGGCAACCATCAACGCAGGCAGACTACGAGATGTTTCCACCGTAGTAACGTTCTGGCTTCTGGACAATCTGGAGAGATATGTCCCATTTTGTTGCACCGCCAACAACGTCGGACATCCAGCTGGTTTTTCTCCACCTGATTCAGTCTTTCGTTGATTTTGGTCAACAACTTCATAACCTCTGAGGAATTTCCTTCAGGATCAGCGGTTATTGGTTTTGCCTCTGCCACAGAAGGTACATCGCTGTTCCTCCAAAGCTAGGGGTTCGACCTCTTCCACGTCCCCGTCTATTGAAACCTCCTCTTCCGAGTACCATGGAGTGGACATTAGAGAGTATATCCTCTATTTCTGCTTCCTGACACTCGTAGGTATCTTCCTCTACTTGTGACCAAGTAGAACCCACTATGTTAACCCGAGAAGTTTTTCCTGGATTAGCATATTTTCCGAATAGTATACACCGTTGTTCATAGGCATCTACTATTCGCAACACCTGCATGAAGTTCATACCGGGCTCCCATTTAGAGATGACTTCCGCTCTCACGTCATCATCTCGAAGTCCTTTTACAAACTGAGTTTGTAGATCTTCATGCAGCGCAGGAGAATCTAATCCCGTCCCTGGGTAAACCTCTAACAACATTTGTTGCAAAGTTAGCCCATAGGCGCGAGTTGTCTCCTCTTTACCCTGGATCCTCTTTAGAAAAGTGGATCGGGGGTTCAGCGTTACCAACTGACCACAGTAGTATGAGGCTACCTCCACTAGCTCATCCCATTCCGTACCACCGGAACGGCGAAAAGCGCGAAGTGCAGCTTCTCCGGGTCCATCTCGCAACGCTCTTTTGAGGTATGGCAATGCATCGACTTTATTCCAGCCATTACATTGTATATCCTCACAAAATCCCGCAAACCAGTGTTCCCACTCCATTCCTTTCCCGTAAGGTTTTGGAATGACAGCGTTCTTTCTGGCTGCGTTCTCTGGGCGCATCATCGGAACCTTGTCAGCTCTCGCCATTGACAAGTTAAAGATCCGATCTTGTTCCCGGACTTGGTTGAACGAGTTGAACCCTGGTTCAGCTATAGCTTTACTAGTACGTTCGGAACTCGGAGAACCCATTCTTGACTCAGAGGGTAGCCGGAAGCTAACCAAAGGAGTCTTCACACCCTTTGTTCCAGATATGAATCTGTTAGGGGTCTTCTCTGGATCTTCTACTCTCCCTGGTGGGGAATATAGATGATCTCTCACATTACTCCAGCCAGCTTGTGACATAGGCATCCATTGGGATGATTCTGTCTCCGCTAGTCGAACTTGGTCCTTCATGTATTGTACATGTTGGTCCAATCGCTTGATTTTCTCTAGAGTCTCAATCTCGCGAACCGAAAGTTCTTCCAAGTTATGGTGCCTTTGGGCTACCTTCTCGGCGATCTCACGGTTTCGAGCTTCTAGTTCCCGACACATGTCTCTGGCTTCCCTCTCCCTATCAAACTCGGCTAAGAGTTCGGGTCTAAGGAAACCTACAGGAACTTCATCGGAAGGTCCTCTTAAGGTATTTTCCGACCTATTCCGGGGAGTACTAGACTCTCCGGGACTATCTGTCTGAGACCCAATTTTACTGAGTCCCTCCAGATCCCTTGCGGGGCCATGTCAGCTGTCGGCCGCCGGACTGAAACTCTTCAGGACCGTCGAACTCAGATTCTGAGCGGCGGTTCTCTTCCGAGATTTCTCCTTGCCAGACTTCTGGGTTTCACCCCCTCCTTCTGGTTTTGGAGACTTGTCGTCATTCCGGGCCGGAAGAGTTTGTTGAGAAGTTACCTCCCCATCTTCACTCTCCTGTTCAGCCTGAGATCTGGTTTTTATTCCAGATCCGTGCATTTACCGAGAATCCCGGGTTGTGCAAGCAACCTGGGATCCTGGTCACGGCACCAGTGTGGTGGTCGCCGCCTGTCTAGCAGGTTGGATGACCCCAATCCGGAACGCTAGTTCCAGGCAGGATCCCACCCTACGCACTTACGTAGGTTGGTTCGGTTTTCGGTTAGTTTGCACAGACCTAATCACACACAACACAACAACGTCATTTAATAAACAGGGATGTTTATTAATCACTTACTTCCTGGAAAGATCTGGAAGATCTTCCTCACAAGTACAGTACCCTAACACTTGGGTGCTAGGTAACGCTGGATAGGCTAATCCGGAGGATTCGCCTAACCACCAGGAAGGTTACAAGAACCCGCCTGCAAAGTGAGGGCCCAAGGATCCGTTCCGTAGAAGGGACGCGCGAGGACAGCCTGTCAACCTACTGTGAACGCTGAGTATATATACTAAGCGTTACGTAATCCCGGTCTCCGCCGCGCCACTCTCGTGTGCGGCGTTGCCCGGAATCACTACACAGTAAGGATCGGCATATCGCGCCACCTTCCGTGAAACAAACGAACACTGCTGGATTCCCGTCCCACTACAAATACATCATCTAGAGGTTAGAGGGGTCCATATAGACTTTCAGGCTACTGCATACAAAATATCCCTCTACTGTCTGTGTGCTTTTCAATATGATATTGAGAACAGAGCAGGGAGTCAGTGTCTCAATTTCATAGAGGTGTGCCCAGCTGACCATGACCAATCACTCAAGATAAAAATACCTTAAGACCCACTGGTGCTTGGTCTGTTTTGATCCTAGAACCAGTTGCAGAAATGGCAAGTTCACTGGGTGCAGTCGGGTTACAGAAAACTATCCATGGTTAATAGGCAGATAAGGCTGAGTTTAACTCAAACCTATTAATTGTTATTCTTATATAATTGCACGCTCATTCATCAATGATGAACATACTATTTGCTCCTAGTTAAAAAAGAAGGTACAGCAGGATGTCACGGTGGGTGCACATGGTCACGGAGGAGTGCACAGGGTGACTTGTGAGTAATATATCCCACCTGCCATTGAGATCGGGCATCTATGACTATAGACCCATCACCACTCAGCCCTAAACTCAGACCAGTAGGTGTGGGTATGACAGAATTGGCCTGGTTCTGGTGCATGGCTATGGGTGGTCGCACCTGATATATTTTTTAATTCATAGCCCTAAATACTCTATATTATTATATACCTATGCACTAACTCAGTGTAAATACTTACTGTTCTTAGGGGTAGAGTAAGTCGTTACATATTGCACGATACGCCGTGTAGCTTTGTACTGAAATACATATTGCGCGCTTTGACGTACATATTGCGCGCTTTGAACGTCATATAGCATGCTTTGAAAAATAACGCAATCTGATTGGACGAGAGGCCGACAACACAAATCTGGGCAGAAGAATTGCAAATGGCAGACCCCCTCACTTTGCGTGTTGCGGTGCGTCTTACACGCGCAACGCAACGAATTATCACATGTATCAACCAAATATCGAGGCAACTAAGGTTTAGCTTTAACCTGAGACCGTTAAGATAGCTGAAATATGCGTATTTGAACGATAACAACACCGACCCTCGCCAAGCGGGCGTGGATCAACAAAGGCGACCGTATACGTATGACGTCATTATCGGGGTTTCCCTACGCTCTGGGAAAATCCGATTATGACGTCATCGCCGCCGCACTGCCAGTCGGCGTAACTTCACGGGGAGTGGTTTCAGCGTTCGATCTCGCATGTTTCAGCAGTTTAAACGGTATCAGGTTAAAGCTACACCTTAGTTGCTTCGATATTTGGTAGATAAACATTATAACTTGTTACGTTCCGCGTGTAAGATGCACAAATTCAGAAACTATGAACCAAGGCGCCATGGTAACTAGAAAACGTTAACTTCACTCTGCGAAGCCGATATTCCGTTCCCTTTAATCAAATAAACAATCAGTAGTGATACCATTGGTGATGTAAAAAGTGAATCCGGGTAACTTCACATTCTCCAAGCGTAGTTCAGGTTTGTTAACGCTATCTATTCGAACCAAAGATCTGTTTGGAGATCAAATATAACTCGCGCAGGCGCAATCAACTTCCGGATGAGTATGGTGATGTACTTGCAGCGCTGGTGGACAGTGATAGTGTCAACAGAGTCGATTTCAGAGGATTATAACCAAAATAAGGTATATAATAATAAAAAAAACACAGTGATGACGCCAATACGATGTTACTTATTCTCGGAGTATAACAGAATTCATTCCGAACTCGTACTTCGAACTCGTTCGGAACGAATTCTGTCATACACCTCGAATAAGTAACATCATATAGGCGTCATAACTATGTTTTTATATATTATTATACACCTCGGGTAGTATATCCTACACATACGGCCCGCTCCTACCCGTGTCACATTTATATTCGTACGACACCTAGGTGACGTACGGGGTATGTATGTGGCGTACGGGGCATATACTGCGGTGAAATCCAAAAACTCACCAGAAACAAAGTTAAAAATTGGATATTTCAAGGTATATAATAATACGAAAACAGGGACACTGTGTCTGTACGTGATAAATACTTGGTAAAATTGACGATAAAACGAACCTCTGCCTTCGGCACAGGTTCGTTTTATCATCAATTTTACCGCGTATTTATCATGTAGAGCCACAGAAACCCTGTTTCCGTATATTATTTCTAGGTCTAGTATTATTTGCCGTATCATAATTTTCCTTTAGCATAGAGGGTACTATCTTGATGTTGCCATAAGAAATTATAATTATATAGAACGTCCTAACCATGCTGTACAATTCACAGAATGAGATGGTACTTTATGGTTTGTACGGACCGAGGCATTTATGCCGAGTTCCGTACAAATTATCATTGAGTTCTGTGACTTGTACAAGCATGGTTGGACGTTATATATTTACTATATATCCGAAATTAAAAAAGAAATCAATTAAATCGATTAAAACGAATCAGGTTTTGATTTTATCCCACCCCGTCTCCTCGATTTTGGAATTTATGTGATAACAATTCTGGATGCCACTAGTGGCATATAGAACTCCGTATGCCAGTCAGCGTGGCATACGGAAACCTAATGTTAAGCCTATGGGATTTTATATGACGGGTGTGTCTAAGAACTGCCTCATGCGGAACTGGTTATTCTTGTCTCTATCACTAAATAATAATAGAATAATAAGAAATAATCTTTTATAATTCAAGTTTGGCCATGTGTTATGATTACGATAGTCAGTACCATCAACAAATGCATGAAAAAGGCCTGGACCAAGCGTTATATGCCGGATTGTAATGTATGACTATAGACCTTACAGGGTATACAAAGAAAATTTAACCAAAAATAAATAAAAGCAAAAAAATGAGTATACTCACAAACTGTTGTCTGTCCAGTATCCAGATCGCAAGTGGAGTGAGGGTGGATGGTCTTCAACTTTTGTAGATCTTCAATGTGTCTCAAATATATCGCATATTACTGTGGATCTATCTAGTAATAACTAGCTAGAATTTGGAATATACTGGTGTCATATATATATATATATACCAGCAGGCCAAAGTCTCAGCTTTCTAACAATGTATTGTTTATACAAATCGGCCGATTAGTTAAGACGTGAGAGTTATTTCCATTTTTCAAGTTAGAAAAACACAACTATATTTATCAATATTCAGGACTGAGTGGAGAGGGCTCGCCTCGTTTTCGATTGACGTACATAGGCGGCCATTACAAGATGGCGCCAGTGTGAAGAGGGTCTATGGTGTTGGATTTCTGGTGCTGTATAACGCCAGTATTTCCAACACTCTCCATACAGATATCATGGCTACTGGTCAGAAATCTGATGGGAGATTGATACCCTCTCACTTTGAACTTAATCAGGTCAGAGTCAGGAGTAGGCGAAATTTATTGCTTTGATAACACAAGCGGCCAGGGAACTGGAGGAGGGGAGGGGGAGGGGTAGGAGGAAGTGTAGGGTTACAGGGAGTGGCTAGGGGCCATAAACAGGAGATTCTGTTCATAGTGGACAAGTCTTTGATTCATTGGCCAGTTAGAAGGAAACATACTATAATGAATTGTATTCTGATTGTGATTAATCATATAATGAATGTTCATAATCAAAGACATGAGCAAGTCTAGCGATCACCCTGCGTAAGCGAACACCCTGTATAAGCGGACATCCCGCATAAGCGGACAGTTTTTTCGGTACGAAAAGGCATAAAACCCCGTGTAAGCGGACACATCCGACGGAGATCCTACCAAAAATAGATAAATTTGTGTCTTTTATGAATATGTGTGGGTATATTTTTAGAAAATACATTTTGTAATTAAAATCAAATAACTTCGGACCCAATAAGATATTGAAAAAATGATTCCGGATCGAGCATCGCCTCTGTCTCCCTTGTAAATACACAATATTAACTGGTTTCAGATACAAGCGGCAGTAATCTCCGAGGACCAGACGCGTAGTTACTAACCATAGTTCCATGCTCATAATTACGGCCAGCAACGGAGGGCGGCCACTTACGCGGGGTTTTATCGTAAAACTGGATGAGGTTTAATCTTGTCCACCGTATTCCACGACAGGAGTTTGGCATAGTGATTTCATGAGGCGAAGCCGAGTGAAGTCCGGAGCCAAGACTTCAGGAGTGGAATGCGGTGGCCAGGATTAAAACGAATCAGGTTTTGATTTTATCCTACCCTATCTCCTCGATTTTGGAATATTACGTGATAACAATGCTGTATGCCACTAGTGGCATATAAAACTCTGTATGCCAGTCAGCGTGGCATACAGAAACTCAATGTTAAGCTTATGGGATTTTATATTAGGGGTAGGATAATACTGTACGGTATATGTATATTTAATGAATGAATACGATTACGTGTTTCTCTCTCCAGATTATATGATGTTTATGAATATAGAATACATTGAAAACTCATCATGATTTATCAAGCTCGTAACATAGAGCTTTCCGCTATAGTTTCTGTCTTGTCCATTGTCTTGTATAAAATTGTCGTGTAATGTATGGAGATAGAAAAGCAGTAATAACGACTCAAAGATAGAAAATAAGAACGATATTCAGTAATAAGATGGTACATTTTTACGTCATTGTAGTCCACCTTAGAAATGCATTGTACTAACTAGGTACAGAATTACAAGAAATCCTGATATACCATTCGCTAAATAAACTGCCATATGAAGGAGATAAAATGGAACCGTGGCTCTTCACTTGAGGTCTGAATGTTTTCATTCAATGGAAGGCGGCGTGCGACTCTGAACTTGGACCTCAAAGAAAGGTGTGAGCCGCGGGTGTGAATATATGAACGAAGGTGTGAATGCATGTAGCATTGAAGCGAGTTTGAGCAACTGCTTCAAAAGAGAGTTATGAGCAGTGGGTGTGAATGTGTTCCTGAAGCTGTGATTAAATGTTCCTTTGAAGTGTGTTTGAAGTATAACTTCACAGACAACGAGTGAGTAGTTCAAGGGACTTGTTTTGTATTTATAATATGTCACAATGATATAATGTATGAGCAACTCATACTCAATTACGTGTTGTTGAATAAAGATGAACAATGGACCGACCTATTTGTTATACCATGCTGTTGTTATATTGCCGGCAAATATTGTTGATAAACAGCATTATTGGTGTTAGAAAAAAATCTAGTAAACTAAAGAGTAAGCTTGACTACTGCTAAAATTACGAAACTAGCCTCGACATCTTGTATCATACAACATTCTCTTATATCATAATATATAGCTTGCATTGTCCAAAAGCAATATTTCAATCTTATCATTATTGATGAGGGCAACGACTTAAATTATTTTTTCTTAATGATTACAGGATAGTACAGTACTTTAATTTCCACCCAATACGGAGTCTCCATACTAAACCTATAGAACCTGCAGATCGCTATTGTGTAGAATACGAAAAATGGTCCCTAGCGTACGAAATAGTGCATGAGAAGATCGGCAGCTATTCTAGATTTCCTTTCATAACATATACCTGGAATTCTGGAAAATAAATACAAAATTATCATGATTTGCATCATGATGATCGCTCGGATATTACTACGCGTCAACTACAGCGAGAATACGACTATGCAGATCCAAAATCATGCTAATATTGAGTATATACAAAGAATGAAAAATGTCACCTTAGAATCGCCTTTAAAAAGCAGCTTGTGGTTAAAAGTGCCCAAAAAGCTTTCCACAGTCTCTTCAGAAATGTATATCTCACCCTCCAGCCATCCCCTGAGAAACATGCATGGACATTCCTTATTGATATGGGTGAAGCAGGGTGGATAAGGTGGATCAGACACAGATAATACCCACGACCCTCCTCATGTTATCGTTTTGTGGAGGGAAAACGGTGTCTGGCCAATGTGGGGGTCGAACCCACGACATTCGCGTTATTAGCACGACGCTCTAACCAACTGAGCTAACCGGCCACCTGAGAAAACTATTAGTGATATATATCACACTCTTATGAGATTAAAGTCAGTGTGATATCCCCTTTTTATCGCACCCCTTGTATCTTTTCTCCATAGACTTAACATTGGGATTTCGTATCTAACACCCATGAGATATTTCGGAAAAAATATCCAATTGGGAATTATATCACAAATGTTAGCCCATTAGTCAATGTGAAGGGCAAGATAAATTCAGAAACCCATTCAAGTTTACAGTCAGAGCTCTATCCTATCTCGTTTGAATTGCTGGTATTCTATAATATATATAATCTGGGTAAATTAAAAATATATATATAATCTGAGTAAATTAAAAATAGTATGTATATATACATATTATATATACATATATATATAAGTAAATCAGTGATGTATAAGTCTATGAGTCGATGAATATTCAACGGAACAACTGTCACACAGCAGAATTGAATAATTACTTCTCTTTTTTAAATTCTGAATTGATAAAACTCGAGAAAATTTGAAAATTGCACATCAAAGCGACCAGATCAAAGGAACCCTTTGAACTCATTACAGAGCTGAGTAGCAGCTCGTGAATCTCACCACCAGCGCCACATCAAAGGTCGCGCTGCTCATGGTGCGAGCGCATGCGCAGTCGCACATTGCTCGCCACCCGGCGGCGATGACCGGAGACGCATTGCCCCCGCCGCCCGCATTCACACTTACCGCTAGGGGCGCTGATCTGAGGGCGGGGCGGGGAGAGGTGTGAGAGTATCCATCGATTGGTTTACTTTGATGTCTTTGATCGGCGGGTGGAGTAGAGATGAAAGAGAGGAGGTTTCTTTGAACTCTACTCACACTTCAGGAACCAATCGGATGGGGGTATTGGTTGGAGGGGTATATAAGGGTGGTGCCTCGAGGGGATTGTCATATTCACTGCTCAGCTTGCCTTGTGAACACATCCAACCTGATCAACCACTTCTTCTACCATGAACAACGCCACTCAAAGCACCGTTGGGATGCAACTGCAGACTCCACAGCTGGACTTCTGTTCCGGAATGACAACAAACGAGAATCTGATGACGTCACCAATGAACGCTGGTGTTCCTGTTGTTCCCAGTTCCCAGTGTGACTTCCAGATCACTGGTCAGTCCTCCCAGTCCTCCCAGTCCTCCCAGTCCGCCAGTCTAATGCAGAGTCTCCACGCCGCTGTCTCCGCTGAGTGTCACCAGACGGCGCTACCGTTCTCCCTGCTCACCATCCCGCTGGCCGGAAGTGTCGCTCTCCATGTTCGCCAGGCGTCGCTGAAATCTCAGTTTGTGACTGCGCAGGCGCAGGGAGTTCCGCTGATCCAGCTGGCCAAGCTTCAGGCGTTCTATGATGATCAGATGGCACGCTCAGAGGCAGAGCGGGTGACAAGTCTGCAGACAACGTTTACCTCCCCCTGGTTGTTCAGCACAGTGCAGCAGTTCTACGACTACCAGCAGCTCCACCTGACGACACGCGTGGAAACTAGCCTCAGTTTGTTGATGGAGCAGCACACAACGAAGACAGATCAACGCCATCAGCTGTACCCACAACGGCAGCAGCAGCAGGGTCAACAACATCACCAGCACACGTCAACGATAGATGAGGAATGCCAGCTGTATCCCCAACAACAGCAGCAAGCATTTCATCAGCAGTCAGTTCAGCAGCAGCAGTCAGTTCAGCAGCAGCCACTTCAGCAGCCACCTCAACAGCAGAAGCCGCAATGTCAAACTAGGAAGGCAAAGCTACCCGTCAAGTCATCCTCACGCCAGCTGAACCCAACAGCGGTGAAGATCATGACCAAGTGGTACAAGCAGAACGAGCAGCACGCCTACCCGACCCGTCCCGCTGTGGAGGTGATGGCGGAGGCAGGTGGCATCACCCCCGAGCAGGTCCTGAAGTGGTTCCGCAACAAGAGAGGGCGCACCGGTAACACCAAGACTGTGACGCAGATCGCCGCCTGTCGCCACCGGGGGCAGTATCTGTCCATGGGCAGTCTGCTGGAGATGGAGGAGCGACGGGAGTGAGGCTTGACCAATCGTCGGGGTGTGATATTGTGTAACGTGTATGTGTGGATTTGTGTGGATCCTATTTATTATTGAGTGTGTGGATGGATTGTATGACTGTCTTCTCTGGTGCTATGTATATACCCAAGTATGACTGCATTTTATATACTGGTTGATTGTGTATGGCTTGATATATTGTATCGTAAATGCTGTATTGTCAACTGATTATAATGTATATCATATACATATATGTGTAAATAAAATGATACCTGAAATTGAACTTACTTTTAATTGTACTTTTTACTGTTTCTATTGCGTTCTGGAACTTAAGTATTTATATAGAACGTCCTGAGCAGTCACAGAACGAGACGCTAATTTACTGTTTGTACGGACCGAGACGTTTACGCTGAGTTCCGTACAAACGGTAAATTAGCATCGAGTTCTGTGACTTGTACAAGCATGGTTGGACATTATATATTTACTATATATCCGAAATTTAAAAAAAAATCATTTTTCTTAACAACCAAAATTTTAATAAATGTGTATGGCAAGGTGGTCTGTATTTTAGTGTACGGACCAGTGGTCCATACAGTATTTTTACGTCATATGCCAAAACGGTGTGTATTTACAGTATATACGGCATGGGTATATAGTAAACATGCATACATCTCTGGGATTTGGGAGTACAGTAAAACCCCGCTTCTGGGACACCCCGCTTAAGGAGACATCCCGTTTAAGGGGGCAGTTTGCTCGGAAAAGTTTTCATTTAGTTTATATACCCCGCTGAAGGGTAACCTCGCTTAAGGGGGCAGTTTGCTCGGAACAGAGGGTTACCCCTTAAGCGGGGTTTCACTGTAGTTCCATTTATTCATACCAGAGGGTGTCAGTGGGCATACCGCTCTGTCGATTGACCGGTACCCTGTTCCGCAAAGAAGTTGATGTAGTTTGACCTTATCCGACAGCATCAATCTCGAAACAAGTAGCTTTGTTCTTTATAGGTTCAAAAATTAGAAATACTAGAATATATTCTAGATCTGTAACAGACCATAACAGTTAATGTCCCAGTCACAGCGGCGTACATTTTTTGGCATATTTTCTACGCATAAAAAAATGGCGGTCACCGCGTATTTACGGCGTAAATTCAACGTGTTACCTCTCAAATGTTACGTTATTCCAGTCATACTGGCGTAAATTTTGACGTTGATTCTTAAACTATTCCCATGCCCCTAGGCCTTTATAAACTATTTCAACGTCGATTCCAAGTATATACCTACCTAGAACAATTGGAATTATGGTTCTTAGTGCACATTTTGTCTTACATTAGTTGGGGCTGGTCGGCAAATTCCCCTCATTTTCAGAGGACTGACATGGAAATCAAGATCTTGAAATAAATTATTATTGCTGAGGGGTTCTAAACATGTAGCAGATTTTGTGTCACTTCGGTTAGGGTAAGCTAGTAGAATTCCCTCACAGATAATGAGGCATCAAATTATTCCCCCTTATTTTCATGACAAATTAGCTACCATTATCAAAAATACAGTGTACTGAAAACCATAGTCACCCATATTTTCAGGACATATCAATGATGCATCTATACAAGTGTCACATTCCCCTTCACTTTTAATTTGAGTTTATTCAAGTGCACATTTGGTTTTCATTATTAAAAGCACTATATTGAGAGATCCCATATGAATATCCCTGTTACGCAGTGCCTCCTGGTGGGTAAAATTGGAAACAAACGTCAGCGAGTGTGGAGCCACCTATTGGGCTTACAGAGAACCCTAATATAATAGCGAGGCATACACCTATAGGCCAGCGGCGGCCTGTTTCCAATCCATGTCAGTCAAGTCCGTGGCTGATGGTAGCA